>OX392515.1:0-1200000 GCA_947623375.1 Apotomis capreana | reverse complement strand
TTATCGGAGCAATCCAATGACGAGATATTGCCCGACAGTTGCGCGCACACGCTACGGTGGCTATACGGCTTGGAGCTCAAGCTGGACGGAGACGAAAGCTTTAAGACAGAGTATACCGTTCCAATAAAAAAATCGATAAATAAGGAATGCGCGGAAATGGTAAACTCTCGTCCTCCGCCGGAAGCGCCGCGCGAAAAAATAATCAACGTCCCGATCGAGTACGCGAGTCCGATTTCCGCGCCAGGCGATAAAAGTAAACAGTGTTTTTTCGATCCGAAAATAATTACGAAGGACGAATCGATACGGCCGCAAAAGAGACCGCAGTCTCCGCCGCCGCGGCAAACGGGCGAAGAACGTAATAACGCGATTACGTCATCGGTACACACGTGCGATAAATCCGACTATTTACCTCCGACAAAACGAATCGCGAGTTTTACTCAATCGACTAGGGCAACTGCTTGCGTTATAGTTGCGGCTGAAGTATTTAAAACCCGATTGCCATTAAGAAAACTCGAAATAGAGATGAATAGCGGACACGCAAACATAGCAGAATCACTCCTGTTCAAGTGGAGTCAGTACGCAAAAAGGAGAAAGAAAGGGATTGCCAAGTATCGCCCACTCCTACGTCCACGAACCCGTACTCGCTGCAAATTCAAAAATCCTGCTACGAGAGACGTCGTGATAGCTAACAACACTATGCCGAGCGAGACGTGGCCTAGAGGCATTATAGCAAAAACCTTTCCCGGCCCTGATGGCCATGTAAGGGTGGCCCACGTCCAATCAAACTAACTCAGGCATAATCCGACGACCTACGAATCGACTTGTCTACATTTGCTCCACATAAATATTGTACTTTCGTACGAAGGGGGGACTGTCGCATGTAGGTTAGGACTTTATGTAATAATTATAAGTTAGCTCAATCACGTAGCATGTAAGTAATCAGCTTAGAATAAGAAAATATTATATACACAGTCATATTTCTTTTCGTTTATTTTTACTTATTATATAAGGTTAATTTCTCTCCATTATTGTGTTAGGATAAGATATGAAGCTTTGGTTAATTACTATGTAAAACCACCTGAATAAATATATAATGAAACACATAGAAAGCTTCATCGAATAGGTTTAATATTATAAACAATAGGATTTCCAATAAGAATCTTGTATGATAACTTTTTAATCAAAATATGTTCTACCTATGTACCTTATGTAATATCCATGTGTATTTATCGAAATAAAGAGATAATGCTGTTTAGGTTACATTAACCCACCTAATCATATCACACGTAAGAATTGAGTCACGCCCTTCTTACGCATTGGCCCAATCACAGCTTAATCCAGCGATCATTATATATATGGCCGCTCGATTAATTTAAGATCATTCTCTCAGCGGCCTCCGATCAAGCAACACAGCATTATGTGAATTATCTTCAAGTGTTATTATTTTATGGGAACTTCCCTATACTATCGAAGACCTCCAAGTCCAGTTTAAATTCAGTTTCTAGTACAGTCCACGCTCCTCACACCTCTGTTCAGAGAACAGAATTCATGCATCAGCAACCTCGATGCATTTACGCAAATCAACAATTGAGAGCAAGCTCAGCTTGCAGTTTACACGTACAGTATACAAAGAAAATATATAGTAGTGTGCTGTACGTGATATTTGTATATATGGCATTAGGAAGTAAAATAAATTAGATACCAATTGTCCGTTGGTATTTTACTACCTCTCTTACCCGACCCCATGCGTGTTCAGGGCTACTCTCTGAGCGTATAGTCCCATCCAACCACTTAGACTAAGCTCCTCTTACTGTGGCGAAGACACCCTCAAGCCCTTAATCGGTCAACTGAGCCTGGTTGACTGGCAGTAAGAAAACCACCACTCCCCGACACCCCGTTCCTCCCCGTAGGAATCCATCTGTTACCTTAGGTCTCCTGGTAACAGATTTCCCGCTACAAGTCGTAGGTTAAGGTGTTAGGTTAGGGACTTAGGGCAGTAGGCTCCCTAGTCATAGTCAACCCTTAGCTGTACGCAGTCTGTGCAGACACACGCTGGATAGTTAACTTACTTACCAATTACATTACATTACCAAGCTTACCTTACTTACTTACCTTACTTACCTACCTAACCCTATACAAATATACCTAATTTGTATAGTTACCCCACTATGGGTCCCTAAGCCAGTGTGTGCCTGTACAACCTCCTAGTTCACATTCGCATCACTTGAAACATAACTATGAGTTTCACTAAGAGGTATAATTATTAAATAAGTTATAACAAGAATAATCATGCATTACAATAAATAAAGTATCATCAAACTATTACATTCTATTTCATAAAACCCGTAACTGAATATACTACCAAATTCGGAACGAAAACTTCACAAGATCATACGTAACCTAACTCACCTATCTATCCCTCAAAAATCAACCCTAACTGTATTCTGTGAAGTTCAATTTCACATGAAAATACGAAGGTTCAAGATACCTAAGATGTACGGAATGTGGGTATTCGATATTATATTTTATGATTTGATTACGCGCGGGAAGCAAACGACTCGGCGCCGTAAACATAAACCTATTATGTCTCATATCAAACGAATGGTAAGTATAGGTAAGAAATGTTGAGTGTCAGTACTTACGTCTTTTTAGGGTTCCGTACCCAAAGGGTGAAAAATGGAACCCTATTACTAAGACTCCGCTGTTCGTCTATCACCAGGCTGTGTCTCATGAACCGAGATAGTTAGACGGTTGAATTTTTCACAGGATGATGTATTTCTGTTGCCGCTATAACAACAAATACTAAACAACAGAATAAAATTAATATTTAAAAAAAAAACAAAAAAAATTATCAAAATCGTTTATTTGCAGTTACAAGTAAATACGCTACAGGATGTTGATGCATTGGATAAGGTGCTGTGTAACTGGCCGATTAGGCGTGCAAATTTAATTTCCTGATCCATGCATATATGCATAATACACATTATACACACAATCAGTGCTCAGAAATTTTGAATTCTGAGATTTTTAATTCACTATCTTTATGTAGGTGCACTTTTACTCATCGAAAATATAGTTTAAGAACTCCGCAACTGAATAGAAACATTGTTTCGCTAACATTGACCGCAATTTATTTTTAAAGGGCGTTAATGGCAACTGTTTCAAGCCATTTAAGGGGGCAATACAACAAACGTGATTAGTTGCGTTAACTAGCACCTCATTTGTATCCGGTGTCATACATACCAGGTGCAGACTCAACTTAACCCGGTCAGTTTAAGATGGGATAAGTGTTTGTACGGAACCCTCGGTGCGCGGTTCTAACTCGCACTTGGCCAGTTTTTTTACCTTTGAGGTTAAAAGGACGGGTACTTATAGGTAAGTCTTATATTATGTGTAATAAATGTGTAGAATACGTGACAATGACAAACGATAGGTACGTAGGTATTCATGATATTGTAGCACTTCAAGCAAAGGTGATGTGTTAACATCGTTTTTTTTTTAATCAGCATGTAGCACCTAAAGGAAGGTTGACACCGGCAAGAGAAAGGAAAACGCTAGGTAGAAGAAAAAGAAGAAAGCGTCTATAGTGTACTTAATACTAACTATATACAATAAATAAGTTTTAATAATTAAATCTAACTAGTACTTAATTTAAAACTTATAACTAAACTTAATTCTAATAAAAACATTGTTGTCAAAATAAATTAATTAATATGTATTTACATTACGCATAAATAACAGACAACATTAAAATAATAAAAACAATAATATACAAAATTGAACAACAAACTTTGTATGTAAAGCGGACAAGCGCATCGAATTTGTTATTAGATAGTTGCATTACTTGCATTCCTTATCTCGGTGTGCCGCGCGGCTACGTCACAGCGACCGGTTTGCTGCGAAGCAAACGGCGGCTGGCCGGTGCACCGCGCTAGTACTTATGACGCTTCGACACTGAATGCATGTCGCTCGTACGCAAAAACTAATAGCAAATACTCTCGCGCGCTGACGCTAAATATTAATAATCAGATTCAGATTCAGATCTTTATTAATAAAATATACATTTTACAAGTCATGTCATCAAATACCTACAATATACATTATATAAATTATTATTAAATGAAATTAACAAGTATACATTATACAATATACATTATTATTATTATTAAATTCACATTATACATAATTGATTATCATTAAAAATTTGACATTAACCAGGAGAGTGACTGCGACAAAATTCAGGCTGATTTGGATCGATTATCAATTTACTATATTACTAACAGGATAAATGTTAACGTAAATAAATGCGCTCAAATTTCATTTACACGTAGTCGTTCTCCGATATTACGTCAGTATCATATAGGAGGTGAGTTTATTCAACGAGTAAACACTATTCAAGACCTAGGTGTGACTTTGGATTCAAAATTAACTTTTGAACAGCACATCGATAAAGTAGTCGCTAGGGCTTATCGTAATCTGGGTTTTGTTTTCAGGGTGTGCAGTGATTTTCACGATAGCAATTGCATTAAAGTCGTGTACTTTGCCTATGTCAGGAGTATTGTAGAATACGCCAGCTGTATATGGTTCCCCCAATATGTCACGCATAAAGAAAAAATTGAAAAATTACAGCGCTCATTTTTGCGTCATTTAAATTATCGTGTCAAAAAATGGGATCCAAGCTACGAGTCTATGTGCAGCCGCCACCACTTACTGAGCCTGGAGGACCGTCGTATATTGCTTGATGTCTCTATACTACATGATATCCTGTCTGGTCGTATCGATAGTGCTTCACTTCTTGCCGAAATTGGCTTTTCTGTGCCAACCTTCAGAACCCGGCACTCCGAACGTCGACTTTTCAGCATACCCAAGGTAAACACTAGGTATGCTCAAAACTCCCCAATTGTACGTATTCTGAGAGAATACAATTGTAAATTTAATGCCGCCGATCTATTTGACTGTTCCAAGTCGGTCTTAAAAAACCGTATTCGAAAACTCATTTTGCAAAGTTGATGATGTGGTAGCGTGGAGTTGCGTACGATAGACATGCTTATTATTACACACACATACACACACGCACGCACGCACGCACGCACGCACGCACGCACGCACGCACGCACGCACGCACGCACGCACGCACGCACGCACGCACGCACGCACGCACTCACACACGCACGCACGCACGCACGCACGCACGCACGCACGCACGCACGCACGCACGCACGCACACACACACACACACACACACACACACACACACACACACACACACACACACACACACACACACACACACACACACACACACACACACACACACACACACACACTTGGGGTGGTTGCTAGCTTTCTTTTGTTTTAATTTAAGTGTATATGTACCTTACCTAATTTTATACCAATTGAAATCTAATATCGTTACCTTTTCAAGACCTCGTTAACTGCATATCTGTGGACATCTGTTATTGGCTTTATGTTCTAGCTATAAGCATTGTTATATATGTTCTGTAATGCTGTTGATGTTCCAAATAAATAAAATAAATAAAAAAAAAACCGTGATTTTTAGTTTTGGGTCAGCGCTCTCCCGACTTTTCAATAAATTCATCTATGCTATAGTACGCGTGTTCAGTAAGCAACTGTTTAAGCTTGTTTTTGAAGATCTCGTCACTTGTCAAATCGATTATATCAGTCGGCACTGAGTTGTACAGAGTTACTCCCATGATGCTGAGTGACTTTCGGGACTTGGCGAGCCGGCGTCGCGGCGCGACCAGGACGGGCCGCCGGCGGGCCGGGCGCGCGCGGGCCGGCGCACTGCTTATGTACATGTGGTACATATGGAGGTTTCTCCTGACATACATACATGCGTTTAAAATTTAAACACAGGGCAACGTCAGAATTTTGTGTTTTTTAAAAAGAGATCGTGCGGGATGGTCAATGGGTTGTCCATCGATTATCCGCAGAGCGCGTTTCTGGATTCTAAAAAGTCTATCACGATCGGCAGCTGTGCCCCACAGATCCACACCCTGAGTGATAATCGAATGGAAATATCCATAATAAGCAGTCTTTAGGTTTTCGGTGGATAGACTAGGCGCAATCCAGGACAACGCGTAAAAAGCTGAAGACAACCTGTCACAAGTCGTCTGAATGTGCGGTGCCCAGGTCAGGCCGGCGTCGATCTGAAAACCTAGGTACTTAACGGTTTCTACTTGAGGGATTGCAGTGTTGTTCAAAATAATGTTGAGTTTATCTTTGATTGATGATTTTAATTGAAAGTGAACTATATTTGTTTTTTCTAAATTTAAAGACATGCCATTAGCAGAGAACCATTTGAAAATTTCATTTATGACGTGACAAAGTTTTGATCTTAGTATATCAAAATCATTAGCGTTGACAATAATACATGTGTCGTCAGCAAACATAACGTATTCCTGGTCGGGGCATGCTGCCGTGATGTCGTTTACGAGTATCAAGAATAGGTTATTCCCGGCAACAGACCCTTGGGGCACCGCACTATCACCTATTTCCTCCAAACTTGACTTCGATTCACGGACGTAAGTACTTTGCTTACGGTTATTTAAAAAGGACTTTATCATTTCGTTGAACGGTCCGTTGACACCATACTGCGACAGTTTTTTAAGAAGCAGTGCGTGGTCAATCATTTCGAAGGCGCGCGACTGGTCGCAGAAGATAGCGGCGACCTGTCGGCCGCCCTCGAGGTGCGCCAGCACGCGCGTCACCACGTCGCGCGCCGCGTCAGTCGTCGACCGGCCCGGCTGATACGCGTACTGCTGACTGTTCAATAAACAGTTCGAGGTAAAATGACGCATAAGTCTCATACTAATTAGACGTTCAAAAACTTTCGAGATAATAGGTACAAGTGATATCGGTCGATAAGATTTTGGGGAGTGCAGTTCGCCCTTACCTTTGTAGACGGGCTGTACTTTTATTCATTTTAGATTGTCAGGATAGACACCCGCCATTACACACTCGTTGAACAAATAAAGAAACAGGGATATCACTGTTGGAGGGAGACAGTCAAGAATTTTAGTTGACATATCATTGATCGCTTGATGTTTTACGTTTGATTTTTTTACAAGCCTCGATCATTTCGTCTAATGTAAAAGGAGTAAAATCAAACAGTGGAGGTGTTTTATCCACATATTTATGTAGGTATCCGAGAGCGGTGTAGGTGCAAGGCTTGGTGTTGTTTACGTTAGCGTCGACATAGTACCTATTCAGCTGAGCGGCGGCCGCGGCAGCGCGCGCGCTCGCGCAGTCTCCCGGCGACTTGCTCACGAGTATGTCTATTGTCCGCTTCTTGTTGTTTTTACCGGTATGACTTTCCAAATAGTACGACACATGTTATCATTGTTGCTTGAAATTTGGTTATTTATATAATTTTTACGGACATGTTTCAATAACCCCCAATATGAGGATTCGGCTATGAGAAGATCGGAATGTGACTCAGCGTCTTTGGGATTTAGTGAAAGTTTTATCTTAAGTTGTCGGATATAATTTCGTTGGGTTTTAATGAGATCGCTAACCCAAACGTCCTTTGATACTTTTACAGGTTGGTATTTGATTGGAAAATGCACCTCAAAGAAGTGGTTTAATACATTTGACACCAAGTTGATTGTATTACTAGGACAGTTACTTTTTAATAAGAGGGAATCCCAATTATACATATCAAGACTTTGAGTAAAGCTCAGTTTATTGCTGTGCGAGAAACTTTTTTTTAATATATGACATTTTGATGTAATTTCGTTATTTACAATTATACTAATATTAACAGATAAGTGGTCAGAGAGATTCATGTCAGAACAATACGTTTTAATTATGTCAGACTTAACTATGTTAGAATACGCATGGTCAATACATGTTTTAGAGTTGTCGGTTATCCTCGTTGGTACATTAACAAGGTTTTTAAATCCGCCAGTTTTTACAGTATCAAGAAGAAGTTTCTTACTATTACAATTCATAAATAAATCGATGTTCATGTCACCTAATATAATTACATTACTATTTTTTATAGATTCTAAGTTCAATAATAGTGCTAGTTTAGATAAAAACAAGGTTATATCGCCGCTGGGCGGTCTGTAAATACATACGATAACTAGGTCACGGCCAATACACTCAACTGCACATGCTTCGAACTGCATCTCAACTGACAAATCCCTAACTTCCTTGCGGTTTATAGTCAGGACATCAGCTCCCGCGTAGATGCAGACTCCTCCGCCTAACCGCAATGGTCGGCAGTAGTGGGCCCGTAGGTGGTAGTTAAGTATATTCACTGAGTCTATTTGGTTTGGCTCGAGCCAGTGTTCTGATAAGCACAGCACATCCACTTTTTCTTGTCGCAGCTGAAGTTCACTTTCTAGTTTGCATGTTTTATTGGCGAGTTTGTTGATGTTTTGGTGAATTATGCTCACCGGAGCCATTTTGAAGGTTACATTCTCGGACGGGGGCGTGGGATGAGTCTGATCTGGGAGACTTTGTCTCCCTGGGCCTGAGAAAGGGCCGCCATTCGGTTACACAGGTGTTTATAGGCCAGGCTGTGGCTACAAGGAAATCATTATATACGTTACTTGGTATACCTATTTTAAAAGACTTGTAAGTGTCTCTTTTTGATGTAATCTGCTCTGCCGTGTACTCGAAACCGTCGCGAATGCATTTTAGGTGTCGAATGATACTATCTGGTGTCGAGTCATTTTTGAAGAAACATCCATGTACGTACTTCAGGACTTCGACCCCTCCAAGTTCAGTGTTTTTAGCAGAACCTTTTATTGACATTATTGTGGGCTGGTGCTTTTTACGACGCTGGTTTCGATTTAATACCTTCTCCCAGTCACCATCAGCTGCTGCCGCTACTTCAGGTAAATCACTCGCGGCATTTTTATCGGACGATAAAAGAGTAGGTAAGATGTCGCTCATTATTTTGTATTCTTCATTTTCATATGTTTTGTTAGTTGTGTTCGTATTCTGTGTGTGTACATTTTCGTTTTTATGAAGTTTTTGTTTTAGTTCGGCGCTCGGCGGTGGTAATTTTGCAGGTTCTTGTTTAGCTGGCTCAGCGGCCTGGCGTTTGTACTGTGTCGGTTTGTTGGCTTGCTCCGATATCCTCTCTTTCGTGCGCACGGCTGATGCGCGCTGCTTTTTCGGCGCGTGTGCATGGGAGAGAAGAGGACGGCTAGCCGGTGTCGATGCGCTGCTGCCCGGCGTGGACGGTGCGCTTTTGTTTCCGTTATCACTGACCAGTTTTAATGAGCCCTCCGTTTTCTTGAGCGCTAAGGCGGATTTTATTTCGCATATTTCGACAAAAATAGCTTCCAATTTTATAGAGAGGTCACTCGCTTTTTTTCAATAGGTCGTAGCACTTCTTTTAATAAGTTTTTAAGTATTACACTGTCACTTTGCAGCATTTTTGCTTAATTTGTTTAAAAAACGTTAGAGTGGTCAAAGGTGACGTTTGGCCGACCGCGCGAGACTGGAATCGTGCTTGTGCTTGTGTATCTTTCTTCTCTGTGCTTCCGGACTTCCATCTGGCAAAATTATAAACTTTCTCCTTCTGTATATTTTCGTGTCTGTACTTGGGTACAATAAACCGTGTTGAAATATTTATGGATCATTATTTCGACCCCGAAGAAGAAACCTCATCCACGGACAACCTCAGTTGAATTATTTTCAAAACTTAAGCCAAAAACTGGCTCGACAAAAAAAATCTAACTATCGAAACTGTTCATAGAATTTTACGTTGGAAATCCGGACATACATTTGGCCAAAGCTGAGACAGTTCCGCTCCGCTCACTCGGTTAACTAGTTATCCTATCATTACTTTCATAGTAAAAGTCTCAAAATTGTGAAACAGAAAACGCCGGAGGACGCGCGTGTAGCAAACCCGGCTTGTTATCGTTCGTTAGTCTTACATTATTGGGACGCAGTCTGTAATTGGTACACAGAAATACACCCCGCTGGGGAGGTTTACAGCTCACGACTTTTACCCCTGGTGCAAAAACGGGATGTGACATAAACAACAAAACTCATTCTCAAAGTTCACTGCACGCAGCTAGCTACGCAGCGAGCTACGCTAATAGAATAGCCAACGCGCCATCGCGTACCTACCATGGAGCAAGGCTCCGCTTTTCACTTTTGATCGGGCAATTGTACGCGCGTTTATATTCACACGTCATGTCAGTCCGTCACGTTACCATGTTCCATGACCAATTGCATCGCTTTTTACACAAATAACTGATAAAATACAATTATTTGGCGATTCTAGCGAAATTTTACGAAGAACACCTTCCGTAGTTATTTTTTTTTTATTAAAGCAGTAACGTCTGCTAACGTAAACTAAATGTTTACAAATGAAGCGAAAATTGAAAAATTTAATGATTCGGACAGGATTCGAACCTGCGTTTCCAACGGCTTTCCGGGCCAACACTGGCGTCCTCCCAATTGGACCACCGAATCAGATGTCAGAGTCATTGAATTTTTCAACCAGTTGCTTCGACATGCCTTAGGGTGGCATCGTAGCGCCATCTACCGTAAAGATTTAGACTTTATCGTCGGCACCATCGTCTCAAATTTGTTGAGAATCGATAGTAACGATGTGCTACACCCAAATTACTTATTTTTTTTTTTTTTTTTTTATTAAAGCAGTAACGTCTGCTAACGTAAACTAAATGTTTACAAATGAAGCGAAAATTGAAAAATTTAATGATTCGGACAGGATTCGAACCTGCGTTTCCAACGGCTTTCCGGGCCAACCCTGGCGTCCTCCCAATTGGACCACCGAATCAGATGTCAGAGTCATTGAATTTTTCAACCAGTTGCTTCGACATGCCTTAGGGTGGCATCGTAGCGCCATCTACCGTAAAGATTTAGACTTTATCGTCGGCACCATCGTCTCAAATTTGTTGAGAATCGATAGTAACGATGTGCTACACCCAAATTACTTATTTTTTTTTTTTTTATTAAAGCAGTAACGTCTGCTAACGTAAACTAAATGTTTACAAATGAAGCGAAAATTGAAAAATTTAATGATTCGGACAGGATTCGAACCTGCGTTTCCAACGGCTTTCCGGGCCAACACTGGCGTCCTCCCAATTGGACCACCGAATCAGATGTCAGAGTGATTGAGACGTTACTGCTTTAATAAAAAAATAAGTAATTTGGGTGTAGCACATCGTTACTATCGATTCTCAACAAATTTGAGACGATGGTGCCGACGATAAAGTCTAAATCTTTACGGTAGATGGCGCTACGATGCCACCCTAAGGCATGTCGAAGCAACTGGTTGAAAATTCAATGACTCTGACATCTGATTCGGTGGTCCAATTGGGAGGACGCCAGTGTTGGCCCGGAAAGCCGTTGGAAACGCAGGTTCGAATCCTGTCCGAATCATTAAATTTTTCAATTTTCGCTTCATTTGTAAACACCTTCCGTAGTGTTTTAATCTGCGGCTTATGCACAAGTTATCAGTCGCCACTTCGTCGAAACCGAAGCCGAGGTGGTTCGGCAGTGCGTGTATGAATAGCTTCTAGAGATGACACAACAGTAGCTTCACGCCAGACATACATGACTTTCTAGTTGCTATTGTTTTCATTACTTTCATAGCAAAAAGTCTCAAAATTGTAAAACAGAAAACGCCGGGGGACGCTCGCGTCGCGCGTGTGGCAAACCCGGCTTGTTATCGTTCGTTACTAGTCTTACATTATTGGGACGCAATCTGTAATTGGTACACAGAAATACACCCCGCTGGGGAGGTGTATCATTGTGTGGCCGGGTGTCGTGAGTTATAGACGTCTCAAGCTAGCTAACACCCTCTTCCACTGTGCTTGTTAAGTCGCGTTTGTCTTGCTAGACGAATATTTTTGTCTGACTTCGTATCTATGTCGTCCCCAAGTCCTGATCTGTAACCGCTCCACTCCATGTGAACCTTTTTCCACTCAGCTCAGTAAGCTATCTTCTTTCCTAACTGATATTTCCGCCAAGCGTCGTATCATCCTCGTCATTGTTGTGTCGTGAGTCTTTCTTCAAACTACGTCTCTTTTACCGGGTTAAGTCTTACCAGAAGAATATTACCGTTGGACTTCATATCCGTTTCGCATGTGTTGAAGCTGTAACGGCCCGAGGCACAGAAAACCTCTTTTCACAAGACTGGTTAAGTCGACTCACTTTGCCAGGCGGAGATTTCTGACAGACATCGTGTCGTTGTCGTACCGTGAGGTATAAACGTCTCAGGCTACGTAAACCCTCTTCTACTGGGCTCGTTAAGTCGCATTCACGTCGCCGAACGGATATTTTCGTCTGATATCATATCATTTACTATGTGTATGCCAAATTGCTGTTATTTCGTCCCTGTGATTGGCGTGTTATGATACATCGCTCGGTTTTGGTTATAAATTAACGATTTATATGGATTCGCCGGAATATTATTGGATTGGGATGGCTTTGACTGTTTATTATAGCCGTAAAAATGTATGTGTCCCGTTTATTAAAGCGGTTTATTAAAGTAATTGAATTATGAAACCCAGAATTGAACTTACATTTAAACCACTAAACTGGATAGGTTGAAGCCCCCTCGCTTTTCGACCAGAGCGACTACGTACCCCTTGAAGCACATTTATGAAAAAAGTATGACTACAGAAAAAGAAATTGTCCATGAAATGAAAGTTCGAAGAACTTAAACGTTCGATGATATGTTTATTTATAAAAGATGGGCATCCCCAGAGGCATAGACACCGGAAAAGGTAAAATTAAATTATAAATTGCAAAAAACGGTTAGAAATTCAATACGACCCTGAAGTAAACTGGAAATATAAACGTTACAGAAACGATTCAATCCCTACCTGTGCCAGTGACAACAGCATTTTTCAGCCACGTACCGCCCAGTTCCAAAAGGTCGTAACACTCTTTGGAAGTCTTCAGACTTATTTCCTCTCGGCCTCGCAGCCTACGTATTGACTATTGGGTATACAAAAGGTCATAACGGCCTTTAAAGTCTATAGAGATTTGTGACGGTTGGGCATTGCGACTGTAGCCTGCGTATTGCCTACTGGCGATACAGTGCAGCGACACGATTTACCTACGTCAAGTTGACAGGCCTCGGAGATTGCCCCGTCCAGTATACATACACGCAGTAGGGGATAGTTGGAAACTATATTGTAGAATTATTATTCACATTGTTTAATTATTGGCCGATTTTTTACTGGTCGAGCCCTAAGTTTAGGTACATGTATATATCTATCTACCTATCAACTTCAGACGTACACTGCTGAGCATAGGCCTCCCCAATAACTCGCCACAATGTGTGATCCTATGCAGACCGCATCCACCTACTCCATGTGACCCTAACTAACGAGGTCATCTGGCCACCTAGTCCCACACTGCGCTTTCCCATACATAGGTATGTAATGTATGTACCTTCGTTCAACTGTTCATTTTATGCCTTCAGCCCTCCAGTGCAGTCAATCATTGAGCTAAATACCATTAGCCACGTAAATCGGTAGAGAAATACGGCCTGGCCTGTAGGTAGAAGAGGCGGAAATCCGGAATTCGGACATAGGAAATAATTTTGAGGCAACTGAAAAGGAACTAGTACCTACTCCGGTTTTTAAACAAGTATGTTTTTCACTACTTAGTTGATATAAAAAGCAACCCATCGTACATTAGATGGGTTTAACCTACTGCGTCGCCGTATAATGCACACATGTGTTATTCTAACCACGTCCATCGAAGAAAAGGTCGTTAGGGAACTTTTTAGCCTTAGGGTCGCCGGTTCGAATCCTGACAGTGAACGGAGTGAAATATACTTTATCAATCTTGTTACTTTACCCAAATTTCTGTTGAGTCTATTAAATCACGTACCTACTAGTGTGTTTGGGTTCAAAGTTAAGGGAAAATTAAATCAAGTAGATATTTTCTCTGTCAACAGTTTTCCGCCATTTCTAGATTGAAATACTTGATTATTACAGCCTTAGCTGTTTAAGTTAAAATAAAATAAAGATACGATTCTAGGTCTAAGACCTAGAAACGAATGTTCATACTTTATTGTATCTGTACCAATTTAGAAAGCCATTGTTTGTAATTGACATTTTAAAAACTAGTTTTGAAAAATAATTTTACATATAGTCCAATAAAGAGACTGTTAGTCTTATCCCACCTTGTCTTATCAAGTATGGTTTTTAATGCATTAGTAAATAGCCGAAGTAGCTGATTAATGTGACTGGATCAAGCTAACTAGGTAAAAACCTTTTATAACTACTGTAAATATGACATAGTCCTGATTTTTACTGAAATCACCCCGATCCCACGTATACCTGTAGTCAAAATGGATACATTGTAAATTCCATTTAGAAAAGGCATCGCTCCTGAGAAGTAAGTCAAACATGCGAGTTATGCCGCGGGAATAATGGAGAATTCAATACATACATTGTATGCTTGTTAAATAATGAAATTTTTACCTCCCTACACCTTCCAATAGAACCACACCTTCAATTGAATGCTCCGTTCGGTAACAGCAAACAACGTAACAAAAAATATTCATATTTTTTTTAATAACGCACGAGATCGCAAACAGTGCTCGGGGCGTGCAAACCATTTACCTCCAAAAACTCTGTCGTTACCCTACTGCGTCGATTGAATACCTACCTTAACAACTCAACATTCTTCGGCTTACATCGTAAAGTGACCACATTAACTGGGTTAAATTAGAACATTATTACACCGCTTTTGATGCAATGCTCACTAACTTATAGCTTAGTTATCGAGGAAGGTTAGTATATAATCTAAGCAAGCAGAAAACGGGTCGCTAGTTGAGTATAAAGTTGAAATTTCAATGAAAAGCCTTTTTGAAGGGATAAGAGTTTGTGAAAATGCTGAGGTTTACACAATTCTTAAACGAGCCCCGAACGAAATCATATCCCATTATTTACATAATATCTGTATTTGCTTGTTTGTGAGGCGTGTACGACCCGGGGACTAGTCGTGTTTCGGGGGTTTGCTTACTTTAAGGTTGCAAGCTTTGTCTCGAATGGGATGTTAAAAAAAATATAATTTTATGAAGGGTAAATAATAATTCTGTTGCCCTAGTGAAAAAGGGTATAAGTTATCATCATTCCTATGCCCTTATCCTATTTTTTTGGGGTCGGCGCAGCATGTTTTCTTCCTCCATTCTTCCCTATTACTCGTCATCTTATCGTTTGCTTCCTTCTTATTCATATCTTTCACACGATCCATTCATCTTTCCTTAGGTCTTCCTCTTCTTCTATATCCTCTTCGCCTATTAAGTTGTGTGGTGAGGAGATGATGAAGGTTGACCGATTTAAATATTCAGGTCACATAATAAGAAGTGACTTAAGAGACGATTGTGATATAGATAGGGAAGGCAAGGCAGGGCGTTGGCGGTTCGAGGGAATATGCTGGCCCGCAGGTTCACTCATTGTTCTGGAGAAGTAAAGATAATTTTGTTCAAAGCGTTCTGTCAATCGTTCTACACAAGTGGCCTGTGGGTATGTGACACTCAAAGAACCCTCAACTCCTTCCGTGTTCTCTATAATAATATATTTAGAATGTTGATGGGACTACCCAGATTCTGCAGTGCATCAGATATGTTTGCCGATGCTCGCGTAGATGATTTTCACGCCATAATGCGCAAAAAAATAGCATCCATTAAAACCAGAATACAGGGTAGTTCCAACAGTATTCTAAGTAAATAAATTTACAGAGCCGACAGGCCTCTGCAGAGGTACTGGATATCAGCATTAACAAGCCCTCACTCTGAGCAGGTTTATTATGTCAATTAAGTAGGTAGTAGGTATTAGTGTAGTATAAGTGATTATACTCGTATAGTTAACTAACCTAGTTTTAAGTTTACTAACTATCATGGACCACCACTGTTGTCTCGAATAAAGTAATTTTGATTTTTTTGAATTATATCCGCCCACAATCGGATATTAGTTAGATAATTAACCAGAAACAAAATAGAGTTATGACTCATGACCTTATGAGACTTAAGATCCTTTATTTTTAGGTTAAATCTGACTTATAACCCGTTTCACTAGGGCCATAGTACAAGCATTGCTTAGTCTGGGACTGGGTCGATTTGTGTAAGATTGTCTCTCTGAATAAGTATTTATTTTAGTGAAAAGGAGTCTTTAGAATTATATTAAATATCTATTAAATTCTTTTGTATTAAACCAGTACTCAATATTAAATATTCTCCCTATAAAATCTGAATCTTTTTCAAAATACTCAATTCTATTAGGCCTCTTAAAAAAGGAGAGCCAGTAAATTGTTCCGCAGTTTTGTAAAAGAGACGTTTCGGAGAAAAATACGTAATTGAAATTCTCAATAATTTATTATTAAATAATAGCATGTCTGTTACTTTGGATGCGGGGTGCACTGGCGGGCAATAGAACGTGTACATCAAAAGTCAGGTTTTTCCTTTGCGTTAAAATGCATTAAGTATGAATAAATTAAGTATACTATTTTGTTCTGGTAAAATGATTTCAAAATTACTTGGGAAAAGCTCGTACATGTAACCAAAATATCACACCAATATTATAAAGGTGTTATGGGTACTAGACGATGACATACATACTTATCACAGCAATATTATAAAGGCGAAAGTTTGTCAGTGTGTTTGTGTGTATGTTTTCTACTTCTTCACACTCAAACGGCTGCAGCTGACACCCTGCGTTACCACATGGGTTAATTTTATCCTGAAAATTGTTCTCGTGGGTTGAGCGAGTAATACCGCAGGGCGCAGCTAGTACTCAATAAGTATTATAGTTTAGTTTTAAGTCTTTGTTCATATGTATTTCTGTAGTTCACAGTGCCTTGGTTTTTACTGTAATGCTGTGAAACATATTTGAATAATAAATAAATAAATAGTAAAATTGAAATGAAATGAAGTAATTTATTCAGTAAGTTGGTTAACAGGGGCACCTTATACAAGTCTACCGGCATTTCGCAAGAGGAGACCGCTGTTATGAAGAAAGCCGAAAGAAACTCAACAGTAAGTTTTTTTTTTTGTTTGCATTACATTTCTATTATAATTACATGGGTACACGTAAAGGAGATGTATAGATACTCCAAATCAATGTTAAGTATAGGAACAGTAGGAAGTTCCTGCTACCTTCATACAGAATAGGTGCTCCGTTAGAGCAAAATGAGATACAAGAGGCCTAATTCAATTAACAATGACATATAGCCATTTATGAAAGACTTATTTCATTATTGAGAATAATTTATTATTTTCCAGTGTACCATTTAATTTGCACGCCACTGGCCCACCCCGATAGCAACAGCGAGCGCGCTACCGTAATTCAATTCGCATGAATCGGGGGCTATTCCGAATCTTATTGCGAATGTTCGCGTGGCGGGGTATCGGCGGATTGACGCCGTGCTGACGCGCGGTAATGCTGACAGACGTTTATGGCTATTTATCTACTTCGTTTAGGGTTCCCAAAGGGTGCCAATGGAACCCTGTTATTAAGGCTGCCTGTATGTCTCCATCTGTTTAATAAATAGGTACAAAAATATATGGTCACTACTTGGATAAAAGCTTGTATCTGAAACCAACCTAGGTATAAATGATGTAAGTGTATATTGAC
Organism: Apotomis capreana; assembly: GCA_947623375.1. Taxonomy (NCBI): domain Eukaryota; kingdom Metazoa; phylum Arthropoda; class Insecta; order Lepidoptera; family Tortricidae; genus Apotomis; species Apotomis capreana. The sequence goes on along the minus strand of OX392515.1, from coordinate 1,182,391 downwards.
GTTGTATAGATAGGGTATAACGAATTGTTAAACTAGGTATGAAAGGCACCAATTTCACTCGAGATATTTGATCGCCCGAGTGTAGTGAGAGCACGAATGCTCGAGAGTAAATTGATGCTTCTTATTCAGAATTGAACACTCTACTTTTCATTTTGAATGTGCGGACAATAATCAAAGGATATATTATAATTATACATTTTTAACCCTACATTGCATATGGTTCCACATATGGCACAACCAAAATATTTGCGAATTGTGACCAACATTACTTAGAGAGCGACATCTATGATACGTGTAAGGATACGTTGCATACAAGGCTACTACGTAGTTCGGCGTGTTGCCGCTAGGTAGCGGTATATGTCCATGGTATCGAGCGATCGACGAAATTTCGGTAGTCGGTGTAAGAATCTGTTTAAGCAACTTTCAAAATGCGATAAAAAAATATTGTTTGAGTAAAATAGCAAGAAAAAATATACATTGCGTTTGTTAAACTATGCATAATTTTTTTTTTTTTTTTTTTTATTAGGATCACAAAACTGAGCGTTACACAGGCAAGCTTAAATGGTAATATAATAAACAATATCAATAGTGTACGCCCTACTTGATGTGAACACAACATGCATAAAAATAACTACTTAACAAAATAAATTGCTACCAATAACAATTGCATTCAAGGTTAACAATTGAGAATAGAAAAAATAAATACATTAATAATACATTAAAAAATTTAAAATTTATGCAAAGACTGCAAACGTGCCTTTGCTGAGACCACAGAACCATGAAACATATCAAACTTAGCTCTCATATCATTGCATCGGGAGCATATTCTGTCCAACGGAGAGTGCCTGCCAGCTACTGTTCTTCTGAGAGGTAAGGCAAAAGTCTTGCGATTTTGTAGTCGGCTGCTCTGGCGAGGGACTGATAGTCTTAAGTTATTCAAGACATCTGGAGCCTCCAATATCCCGTGCAACAGCTTAAACAAGAATACGGTGTCGCTCGTCGCCCTTCGAGTCTCGAGACGCGTGACGTTGTAGTGGCGCCATCTTTCGGAATAGCTTGGTAATTCACGACACTTGTTGTCACTATACGCGAGATGGTAGAGAAACCGCTTCTGAATACACTCCAGCCTTATAACGTGAACAGCGTAAGTGGGATTCCACACTGGACTACAGTACTCTAACGTACTACGAACTAAGCTATTGTATAAAAGAAGGGCAATACTAGTGTTATTGAAAAATTTCATTTGCCGAACTATAAACCCAGATAGTTTCATTGCCTTACATATGGCATTATTTAAGTGCTCCTGAAACGTCAGTCTCCTATCTAAAATCACTCCAAGATCCCGAATGGTGTCCTTCTCAGCGATTTTAGTGCCGTCGATTGAGTATGATACTGAAGCAGTTTTCAGCTTTCTAGTGAACCTGATATGAAAGCACTTCCTGGCATTCAAGACCATGCCATTGCGCGAACACCAGTTATGGACCACGGTTATGTCATTCTGGAGACTAGCAACGTCTGCGTGATCATTAATAACTTTGTATAATTTTAAATCATCAGCAAAAAGCTGATATTGGCATTGGAGACTCGACGTTAAATCATTTATAAATATTAAGAAAAATAAAGGTCCTAAGTGGGAACCCTGAGGAACACCGGATGGAATATGTTTGACCGTGGACTGGAAGCCCTTAAGGACTACGAGCTGATCAAAAACTGTATCATTTAACCAGGTTTCAGACAGAACAATGACATCAAACGAGTCCCGCAATGCATTGACATAGAAACAGTTAGTTTTGGTTCTGAGGCCCCTTACATTTTGGTAATATATCCTGAGAGTGAATATAGACGATAACACACAATAAAAATGCATAAAAATACAATTCCGGTTACAGGTTTGCTAAAGAATCTTTGTTTTTAATCCAGATAGGCTTAGATTTCGTGTCCTTTCTTACAAAGATGCGGCCACTGCGAACCCAAACAAAAGTGTATTTCTTGAGCTTTGCTGCCTCGCGAGTGGCTGCGTGCAATTCTTTGTTTGCTGGAGAAAGATGTTCCATCACAAAAACCGCTCGAGAATCGCCTCCAATGCCCAGATGCTGTGAATTGAGCTTCTTCTCTTGATTAGCCTTATTAAAAGCCCGTACTGCCGCTAATAAACTGTCTCGCATCCGGGGGCTGGACAACTTCAGCACTATCGCACGAGGACGGTCTGAATCGGGCTTAAGTTTGGCCACTCTGGTAACATTCAAAACATTATTGTCTTGGATTGGATAGTTAACAGCAGAGGACAATTGCTTTACCAATGTCAATAGATTTTCCGACTTGTGTTCAGGAAGCACTGTATTTCAAGATTACTATCGCGCGCCTGCTGTTCCATGTCCTGTATCTTCGATGTCAGCGTCGATATCTCCGATCTCAATAGCAGATTTTCTTGTGAGATGATATCTGCAGCCTTTAATTTGTTCTCAAAAGACGACTGTAATGTATCATATTGAGTCGAAATAAAGTTTAGACTTGATTCAAATTCATTTAGTTTCGCATTCATGCTCTCCAACTCCCTCCCAAACTCCTTCCTCATATCTAGGATAATTTTAGCAGCCATTGCTTCCAGCCTTTCGTCGAGATATTTCCTAAGATCGTCCGTTATCGTATTACTAGTCCCAGGCGAGTTGTTTCCTTGTACCTGACTCGTAGGTCTGATGGGTGTATTCGAGTTATCACCTTTTTTTTCCGATGCCTTACATTCTGGACATTTCCATGTGGATTTGTAGTGCTTGGATTCTTTATTAAAATTGTCCAACGATATATTAAGGCACTGGTAGTGATAGTTACCTTTACAATGGTGGCACGTTTTCAAATCTGCCTGCTTTATCGGCTTAACACACCCTTTACATTTACTCATTATGACTTTAAACAATTCTCCGATTTGCACGCTAATAAATGATCACGAACAAGTTGGTCTAAAGACGTTAGTCACTCGTGCACGTTAATAAAATGATAATTGATGATGATAATTGAAAGGTAAGTTTAGTTTTATATTATTGCAATATTTAAATAACGTTGAGCAGTATTTTTCAAACGTTCCCGATATGGTACTCTATGCATTGAAGTTCATATTGCTAATACAAACCAAGTATGCAATGCTTGCTCTTGTCAGAGTCTTTATGATGTTGACATAAGATTTAATTTCGCCTAATTTGTAGAAACCGTATTTGTGGTTTCGTGGTAAGTAGTTTAATATTTTAATAATTATGTTCTATTTTTAGATGATGCGGAAGACCCCATTACGAGATGCAAATATTGAGCATTTTTATCAATACCATCTGGAAGTGAAGATGATCTGGATTCGTCGGGTGTCGATAGCGATTTTGACATTGAAATATTGCGGGCAACAACAGACGGATCTGCGAATAATGTATATAACGATTTAGAGAAAAGTCCTGAGTGAGTTGAGCTCGCCCAAGTTACGTACGACATATTTTCAAATAATGCACAAATGCAAGGTTACTTATTTTCACCAATCCATGTCGATGATAACTCAGAAACTACTTACCAGGACGTCCTACACTATAAGTCTGCAGGTTCGACTTTCAACACCAGAAGGCCCATCGATGATCAAGAAGACAGGTCGACCATCTAGACCACTAGAGCTGAAGAAATCTTATACCTAAAGAAGCAAAAAGGCCAAATATGGCGATTCTTCCTCCTCGCGATGTCAGGGTAGATGGCATAGACCATTTCCCTGTATGGGAAGAAAAACGCCAGCGTTGTAAATATCCTGAATGTAGAGGAAAAACTTTTGTGGCCTGTGAAAAATGCAGGGTAGAACTGTGCCTAAACAAGGATAATAATTGTTTCCGCAAATTTCAGACTTGACACAAAACGCAACATATAAAACCGAAAAAAGTGCCACTGTTTTTATATGTATACTACGTTGTAAATTGTACCTTAATGCATGGAGTTCCACATGTGGAACACGAATAAAAAAAAATGTAATTTCGAAAATATGGGATGGATATTTTTTTCATTATTTTTCCCTAGACGCTAACACTCGAGCGTTCGTACCTTACACGCGAAACTATGGTACCTATGGTAAAATAGTTGTACATAATTGTTTAAATTAAATTAAATTAATAATGTTTTAGTAATATATAAGAAATTGCAATGGCCTAACAGAGTTTCATGTACCTACATTTTAATTACCATACCATCCATTGTAAAATGAACATAATATTTCGCAATAAACGATATGATGATGGTTATTATTTATTTTTAAGACCGTATTAACCAAACAAGATACGGTCGGGTGATACCGATATAAAAAATCAGAAGGCGCTTGAAATTTATTCTTGATTTTTGAAGTGAAAACTTCTTTAGCGGCGCTTGGCAATTTTTAGATGGGTAAAAAATGTTAAACTCGCAACAGATCCGCGCGTCAAATAAGAGTCAGTCAGTAACCTAGCAACCGTGTCTGTTTCAAAGAAAGGGGGCCTTCGAACAACAAAATGTTGTAAGTGACAGATGGTGAAGCGTAATCATAAACATACATTAGTAAGAAATAGAGTTTAAAATAGAAATCAAGTGTCAGTGAGATATAATAAAATCGGAGTTTTCACTACTGCCGGCACTCCCGGAGTGCAACCCGTCCTTTTTTTTATCACAGCTACCAGGTTGTTGATTTAAAATTAAAATAATTAAATTGTTGTAATAGTAACTTTATTTTAATATTTGAACCACGTTCCAATTAACTTATTAAATTTGAATAGAAATAAACGATATTCTGGGTTATAAAAAGTCATATTTCTTGTTTTTATGGGTATATTTTATAACATTAACACATTAAAAATATCCTGTAGAATTAGTTTTTTACGCGGCTGTACAAGTTAGTTCCATTGCCCTGTAGGATACTAATGGTTTCGCCATATAGAGTTGAGTTTGAGTGTTCTTATTTCAAATTACTTTTCCACCCACCCAAAGGTCGAAATAGGTCACTTTCAACCCGCTATTTCGATAAACAATAACCAAACCTCAGAATATGAGACATGACAACGATTTTTACTCAAGACAGGACAGCTATTTAAATTTAGAATCGAGAATGTCTCTCAAAAGACAAAATTCTTAGTAGGTATTTTTAACATTTTCGTGGACCGATATTACCGTTTTTTATCAAATATGAGTTGGGGACTTTATAGAAATACACTTTGGGCCATTAAACGCGCAAATAAAAAGTCACAACGTAAAAAATAAAAATAACAAAAATCTCAGCATTTTCTTGTCCATCACGAGCAGAATTCAAGCCAAAATCCAGAGTAAACCGGGAACCTTCCAGAGTTATAACCTTGTATAAAAGGTTATATGTTTATTTGGGAACTGTGTCGCTTAGGACCTTATGACTAAGGGACGGGATGGGATAAAACGTGCTACAAATCATACGGCGGAATTCCTAAGTTACCGTTTCCTGGTTGGAAGAATAAATATTGCGTTCGCAAGCCGCTTGTCTGTCGGTTTGGTGAATGTGTGGATTTAGAGAATACTGCTGTTTTGAATGCGTTATGCGATATGCTAGGTCAATGCGTGGAAGTCCGTTGGTATACAATGTGGTGACAATTAGTGGGTTATCAAAAGGGTATAGATTATAGCTCTGATGGCAACAAATTGCGTCGAAATGAAACTAATTTTCGAGATGGCAATTTATCATAAATAAGTAATGCTTTATCGGTACTTATTGGAGCGGAGCGAGCGAAGCGAGCGAAGCTCCCATGGATCGACTCGAATGGACTTTGTAACAATGCGCAGATCTCAGCGAGTTCTCAACCGATTTTGGAAATTTTTGTTTTAAAATGCACAAATTAAATTTCGCTAGGTCGTGACGAAGAGAAAATTTTGAAATTGTTCTTAATTAAAAAGTTATGATAAAAAAAAAAAAAGCTCCCATGGATCGACTCGAATGGACTTTGTAACAATGCGCAGATCTCAGCGAGTTCTCAACCGATTTTGGAAATTTTTGTTTTGAAATGCACAAATTAAATTTCGCTAGGTCGTGACGAAGAGAAAATTTTGAAATTGTTCTTAATTAAAAAGTTATGATAAAAAACAAAAAGCTCCCATGGATCGACTCGAATGGACTTTGTAACAATGCGCAGATCTCAGCGAGTTCTCAACCGATTTTGGAAATTTTTGTTTTGAAATGCACAAATTAAATTTCGCTAGGTCGTGACGAAGAGAAAATTTTAAAATTGTTCAAAAAAGAGATCAAAATTGTGATTATTGACGAATTCTCGATGATAGGCTTGAAACTTCTCGGTCAAATCGACCATCGGCTGCGGCAAGCAAGACCACTCAACGAAATCATGGGTGGATACATTGTTGTTTTCTTTGGCGATTTCAATCAACTTCAACCTGTCGGTGACGTTCCCCTATATGGCACTCCTCGGAGCTCAAATACAGTCGCAGTACAAGGCCAAATTGCTTATCGTAACATCAAAAAAGTTTTTGTGTTGAAACAAATCATGAGGCAAGTGGGTGAAGATCAGAAGCAATTCAGGGATTGTTTGCAGAGATTGGCAGTAGGTGAGGTCACAGTTGCTGACTACAAGTTGATCGAAACCAGATTCATCTCAAAGCATCAAGCTTCAGTATCCTCAACACGAGATGTAATTCGATTGATTTCAACAAACAAAGAAATCGAGTCGTTCAATCTTGATAAGTTGAGGAACGTCGGCCACCCTGTTGTTCGAATCAACGCCATCCACAACGACCCAAGGGCTGCAACAGCATCTTTTGATGACGCTAGAAGATTAGCATCTGAGCTGTATTTGTGTGAAGGGGCCCAAGTCATACTGAGGCAAAATTTATTCACTGCTGCGGGTTTGTGCAATGGAACAATTGGTAAAGTTGTAGACATTGTGTACAATCACCGCGAAGACAACCGTTTCAGTGACGATTTTCCAATTTGCATTATGGTGGAATTTGCATCATATTCAGGTCCGCAACTCCAGAACTGCAACATATTGCCAATACCACCAGTGACAGTTTCATTCAGGAAAGGCTCAACAACGTTCTCAAGGAAGCAATTTCCCATACAGCTTGCATATGCAATAAGCATTCACCGTTCTCAAGGCTTAACTCTAGATCAAGCAGTTGTAAACATTGGAGACACTGAATTTGCATTAGGCATGTCTTATGTTGCGCTTTCCAGGGTCCGAAACATCAATGGTTTATTCTTCGAGCCTGGATTTCCTTTCGCACGAATCAAAAAAATCAACGAAAAGAAGAAATTGGCTGAAAAGCGCACAGAGCTGAATCGTTTGGTAGAGCTATCTGAACGCCAGTCAAATTAAATCATCATCAAAAAATAATTTCTATATTAATATTTTCCATAAACTTTTCTAAATAAATTATTATTTCTTTCAACTTTCTGTTGAAGTTTATTTTGTAGTTACTGCGTTATACAAATCGAAGATCGCACAACTCCGCTCCAATCTATGGTGCAAGCTTAGCCGGTGGCTGACTCTGCATCGACCTAGTATAAGAATAAACAGAGCCATTACAAACTAAATTAAGAATATTCCCATTAAGCAGGATGAGCAATATGAACATACTTGTGTTTACAATTATAAAGTTAGCGATGTGATATAATTGTAAATGCGAGTACCAAAGTATATCGACCATTATGATTAAAAAATAGGTACCTACATTTAAAAATATATAACCTTTTTTTAAACAATGTGTTTAAAAGTAACATTTATTTATTCATTTAATCGTATGGTCAAAAGTTTGTTGTAGGAAATTATATTTTTATATCCAGGTTACGCAACCCGTCCGTCACTTCAGGTGACAAATTAATTAACATTAATTAACTATTCTCGTGTTAGCAGGTCAAGCTTTTCTATTATAAGTGGAAACCTTCCTTAAAGTACTAACAACACAAAATCCCCAAACAACCAACTTATTTTATTAATCGCCACAAACGAAACTCAAAAGAATTCACTCAGAAACTTCGCAAACAAACAATCCATCACTAAACAATGCTGGCACAACAATAAAACGCTAAATGATAATCGCGAGATGGCCGCGCCGTTTCCGTTTCCTAGTTCCGGTGACGCGCATTACCCATTAGCATGGCGGGTGGCTGTGACGTCATATCCTGCTCGAATTGTTTCGATACACGGCCTAGGCCAGAGAGTAACTAGTTTATAGAGGGTTGCGTCGAAAGTAGATTTTCTAACCCTTGTTTCTAATATTTAAGGCTGCCTAGATATTTATTTTCATGCCATCCTGCTATTCATCAACTTTACGCTTCCTTAAGGCTCCTTGTCCGTTCAAAAATGCTGATTGTTTTAGACATCTTTCTCTACGACCAAACATATCATGAACATATCATCAATGATACTAATTAGAACAGGGCTATTGCGATTTATTTTTATATATTTAAAACATACAATTTGATTTTTTTGTTTCAAAAACTACTCTAAATTGTCAAAATTCACGCAGAAAACTGGTATTTTCAACTTATTTTCGACAGCACGCAATGAAAGCATGATACCTATGTTACAGTCTGAACTCTGGGAAAAACACACTTCAAAAGTTGTTTGAAATGATCAATAGATTTGTAAAAAAAATATACATATGAAAAAAAAGTTATTTTAAAAGGATTAAGGCCTCTTAAATTCTTCCTTATCCATATCATCCCTCACACAATCCTTTTCTGTGAATTTCTTTTACCTATATCTAGATGGCGCAGCTGAGGAAGTTTAAGATAATTAACAAAGTTCCTCTGTGCTGCTTATGAAATCTATTCTGCTTTCTTTTTTTCAGTCGCGAACGGTCGGCTAGGCTTACTATTTCAACCAACTTTTTAAACTGAATAATAGTTTTCCCTGAGTTCTAGAAAGTAACATAGTAGTCTAAGATCCCGATATAGAACGACCTTCACCGAGATGTTTATTTGATGAAAGGTATTTTATATTTAATTGAATATGTCAATAAATATATTGCACATGGGTTGCCTAACAAATTTAAGTCCTATATCGGGATCCTCTTATTTCATGCTTTCATTGCGTGCAGTCGAAAAAAATTGAAAAACCAGTTTTCTGCCTGAATTTTGTCAAATTCGAGTGGTTTTTGATACAAAAATCATCAATGAATAATTCAAACTGAAGGTTTCAGATATATACCCATAAATCGCAATGGCCCTGTTCTTGGTAGTTCCACTGATAATATGTTAAGAAACGTGTTTGATCATAGAGAAAAATGTCTAAAACAATTAGCATTTTTAAACGGTTTTATTTAGCTTGCCCTGTTTGTTTATTAAGGGATAAGGACCCAACTCTTTCGCAACCGAGGATTTCGTAGCACTACGCACGTAGCCGATAACATGGGGAAATGCGTATGTAGCGAAAAATCGCTACGAACACAGTGCCACGGGGCGGGCTCCCGGTGTTGAATGTGTACCTACTGCTCTGCTGTCACGTAATCATCACGCACCCGTTGTATTGAGAACAGCTACTGATGGTGCATTTAGTTGATTAGGAATTTTAAAGCCACTATTTTTAAACTGTAAAGTGTAACCCTCTGTAAAATCGTCATTCTGTGCTCGAAGGGCTTGGGCCGAAACCCGTAAATTTATTTTATCAAGGATGCGAAATGGATATTTCAACAGCAGCGTAGGGTAGGAACCCTTAGTTATCTGTGCTAACTTATGGCAGCTTATAAATTAAAATTGTACCGTGCAACTTATTTATCTGTCCGAAGAGGGTTTGGATGATGACATTTATGGTCCATCACGTAAGCATTTGTAAGATTAGGGCTTAGAATAAATAGCCAAGAACGAGAGTCTACATACAACAGGTTTGCAATGGATGAAGCCGGGTTTGGTTTTATGTGTGCGTGTCTACGAACCAATCATAGAGACGTGTTGCTTGTGACAGATGCGTACACGGACAAAACTGAGCCCGTGACAGGCCGTGGCTCACTAAAACTGGATTCCCTTTCCAGGTTTTTTTAGGTTTCTAGGTGAATTTTAAGGATTAGGGTAAATAAGTGTTTCTTAAAACTGTTAAAAGATTTTACTGTCAACTGTACAGACCACGTACAGACGCATTTTTTTTAAAGTGATTCTAAACAGCTCAAATTCGGTAGGGTTGTGTTATTTTTATTTTTAACCGAGTAAGCGAAGCCTCTCAATTTCGGCTTGGCCAAATTTTATTTCGTATGTCCGATTTCCGGATGTTTGTATGTCCTGTTCTTGTCTATAGGTAGCATTTCTCAACCATTTCTCGTGAAATGTTGTATGTAAGCAGATTTATGTAGGTATTTATTTATTTAGATCGAATTCGTATGACGGGTGTCGGGGTGCGGAGATAATTAGTGACCTGTCCGCAGATTTTAGAAGATGACAAGGAGGAGGATGATGAAGGAGCTTAATTCTTTATATGTATACCACTCTGATATATCGGACAGATCTCCGAAGTACCGAAATACCTTATATAGGTATTTGGGCCTCATTTATATCAGGCACAACCTTACTTAACCAAGTAGTAATGTGAACGTGAAATGTTACTTTATACGTTTTTATAGTTAACTAGCGACCCGCCCCGGCTTCGCACGGGTGCAATGCTGATAAATTACGCATGTATTATACATAAACCTTCCTCTCGAATCTATAAAAAAAACGCATCAAAATCCGTTGCGTAGTTTTAAAGATATAGGCATACATAGGGACAGACTGACAGACAGCAGGAAGCGACTTTTTTTTATACCTAGAAGGCGATATACCTGAGATATACCTGAGACATTGCTTATTTGTATCGATATCTCAAAGTATACACGAATTAGTGCCCAGTTTCGCATGCCTACTGACCACAGAATAATTTAACACTAGGCGTCAAATCGTGCATCGCAAACCCTGTGGCATACTACTGACAGTTATTAAACTTAATCGTACACGTGTATTAGCTTCCTTGAATATTTCTCTCTGCAAAAAAGAGACCAGTTCACCTTGACGGGCTGGACATTCCTCGAGTTCACAAGACGCCGACTTGGAATCGATTACACGCGAAGCCGTAGCTAAAGACTAGTGTTAATTCCAGTTAGCGACCGTGACCACAGTAGCTTTTGTAAACAGTAAGAAATAGTGGCGAAATTTTGGTCCCATAATATTTATTTTGCTGTAATAAGTAATTGGTTTGACTGGTGCTGGCTGCTGAGGCTGGGCAGGACTAAGGAACACATTTTAATTTTTTTTTTAATGTGGTGTTTTTATAAATGTAGGAAACTACCATGAGTCTCGACTTGTTTCGAATCGGTTCGCGATTCATCATCAGGAGAGACGATCGAAAAATAGAAGGAAATCGGTCACTGCGGCGGCCAACCGTTCGGTGTTCGATTGGCCGCCGCCGCGACTGATCTCCTCCTATTTTTCCTTCTATGATTATTTTGAGGAAAAAGTCATGTCTTAGCAGATAACAAACTTATAACACCCCATTTTTTTCTTCGGGGTTTAAAAAACGGTTAACTAATTCAGTTTTTATAGCATTGTTTTTTGTTGTCATTATTTTCTCGCCATACGATGCAATGACGATTTTCCCACGTACTGTTAGTGTGTCGGTAGTGTTGTGACACCCGATCCGAACCCATGGCAGTGCGTGTAAGCCGGACCAGGTTACCGCGCTGCCAGACAGCGGGGCGCTGCCATACATACCCATACATGCACATTTCATCTTGTTAGAACTGCAATCACTGCATTAGACAGCGAGGCGCTGCCATACATACCCATACATGCACATCTCATCTTGTTAGAACTGCAAGCACGGCATTAGACAGCGAGGCGCTGCCATACATAGCCATACATGCCCGTACATTCCCATACATGTCCATCTTACTGCAAGCACTGAAGTGACGTGTTCTCAAACATATCGTCAAGACCTACTTATCAAATTCTTCTAGAACAATAGCTATGTAGACTGTATAATTTGATTTCTGAGTCGCCCCATATTCCAGTATTTCTGTTTGGCCCTATGGTTGCCTGGCAGAGACTGCCGACTACTGACTTTTGTTTTGTACAATAAAGTTGAAATAAATAAATGTTAAAACTCGGCTACACCCGTGCGTTAATTTTTCCATTTTTACCAGCTAGAAAACGGTCTAATCGAATATCCGATCCAATAATTCTGTCGAAAAATGTTCGTTTTCTAACGGCTATACATTATTGAGGAGGCGAAATGCATCGAGTGCAATAAGCGCAGGCACTAATTTATTTACGAGTGTTTAGAATAATCCTGGACGGGGGATTACTGCACTAGAGGTAAAAAGAAGAGACTGAACATTTTCGCAATGTAAAAACAGTCTGGGTCTACCGCGATCTTCTAATGCGATTTTACTTAGTCAGCTGAGTTGCGAGCTATTACCTAGTACTTACCGTAAAATTCTATTTCAGTGCTAAAAACCGTTATTTTAGCGGAATACGCATGGGCTTAATTTGACTTATTTGAATGTTTCTTTGCACTTTATATCAATGATTCAATACGGAATTGTTCTGTTTCCACATTAAAATATATAGTCTATCCGAAACTCTAAGATCAAATGATGTCAATTTTGGACAAGTTACAAACGACCGTATACAACAACAAATTATAGAAAAGCTAAAGTAGGTATTAAGTAGTATATTTTAAAGTTTAGTTTGAAATTTTTACTTTAAGGTTTATTTTCCTGCCATAAAATTATGAAAAGGTAAAACTTTATAGTAGTTTATATGACTGTACATAATGAAGGGTATTAAACACGAGTGTGGGTTTATGAAACGCGCCGAAGGCAAGTTTCATAATAACATCACACGAGTGTTTTAATGCCTAATTGTGTACAGTTACATACACTACTTTATCTAGCCACATATCATAAGCCTCCATGATGCATTCAGAAGTCGCACATTACGACAAATATTACCCGGTAATGGCGGTAATGAAGTTTTCTGGCAGCTGTCATAGTTTTTTTTAATTCAGAGACAAACTACAGTTGGCCCCAACTATCATATCGTTCGATATCTTACTTACGTGCGACATTTGTAAAATTTGATGCAAATTGACAATTCATTTCGAACTAAACGTCATCTCGACTGATATTAGAATAGAGGTCAAATCAAATTTCTTTGTTTTTCAAAGATGTTCGAAATTTTAATAAATAATATTATCGAAATCGATGTTATTATTTAGCAATAATAACATTTTCACAGATAAGAAATTGGTTTTAATAAAACAGTCTATTTTTATGGCGGTCATAATGTGCGGTTCATGAACGCATCATGGAGGGTTTATGATATTTGGATAGATAAAATAATAATTGTTTCATCAACTCGCACCGGGCCGCTTTTTTTATTAGTTCATCCCAAAACTAAGGCCCTTCTCCAGCGAAACCGTTTTTGCCAGACCTATAAGTAATACAATTGTCTCATGGAACCCATGCTCCAAATAAAGACCAAGGTCTCACTGGTAATTAAGGCTTATATGTAATTAACGTGCCGCGCGAATAGCTAATGAGTTATTTATTCCTTCCCCAAAACCGTGTACTACAGACCTTTACTTAGAAACGGCTCTAAAAAGGGTGTAGGAACTTAGGAGATTCATGGCATTTACGTCCTTCTTTATAAGAGGCCGAGTGCTTCTTAACGACCACCGTCTGGAGCTAACTATGAGAGCAGGGGAGTTTACAATGAAATACATTGTGAGTGACTTAAGTATTATTAATAAATTAAAGTATATTAAAATTTACGCAAAACGAAAGTCATTTGAAGAAGGGTTATCAAAATTCCATGCATTAAGAGGTTTTAGGTTTATGTTTTTTTGAATTGTTTCACCAAGGTTTTCTCTGAGACTGGGCCTTTAAATTATGTAGAAAAGGAACCTAAACAAACCCATTAAGCTCCCTCAGATTAGATGGAGCGACGATCTAAACAGGATTGCTGGCTAGAATTGCGTAAGCTACGTTTGCGTACGATCTGCTTACACTTATAACCAGTTGTGGACTTCAAATATATACCTTACAATCTATCATACATATTATTAAACAATCATAAAAATTACATTGACACGTTAGATTGTCGACGTGTGACGCAGCTTCTGGGTAAGCGGCCACAAAATCGCTGAAAGAACACCTTTCGGCCAGAATTCCTCCTGCATGAAGATCGACGGCTTGACAGTTGGCAGTTGGCACCGCCACCACAAATGAGACAAAATTTACATTAGGAGACTCCAACTGTTCTACCGTCGGGTTAAGTCTGAAATAGGCTGATGATGATGAGGTCACGGGCCGATTCAACTTCACGATGGAAATGAAGAAAATCGTATTTATATGTGATCAAGTTTCATTTAGATGTGATCATTTTTGTCGATCATGCAAGTTTAAAACAACATACTAACTTTAAAAATAAAATCCACTCAAGCTACTCTAACCCTCCAAAAGTGAACCCCTCATTGTAAGTCGGTCAAAACGCAATTCAAAGCCAGCTATTAGCATAGAAAAAAGTTAAATAATATTAAGCGAACAGCACAGTAGGGATGAAATAAAAATACCTACCCTTACCTTTAGGGTTGAAGTACCACGCTATACCTTCGGTTGAATTTTCTCAGAAAAACAAATCGCTCGCTTATACCGTTTGCATAAGGGCGGAGGATGGAAAATGAGTATTTCTCGACCTGTATATTTAACTTAGCAATATAAATCTCGCGACGCAGTTGGAAGTTGCTCATGCAGAAGTCTCGTAACTCCTAAATGACGATAATTTGGAATCAAACCGCTGAAGTGTAGAGATAAATTCGGCGCGGATCGAACTTGGCCAAAACAGATTTAAATAGGCCATAAAGAAAATGAGGATTATCGTACTGAATGCTTGGGGAGTTTCGCACGTTACAGTTAATCTTTATATAGATTTTGGTAAGCGACTTTGAATAAGACTGTTTCTTTAATGCTGCATCATAAAGTAAGTAGTCTTGCACAATCTTATTTCACTGCTAATATTCAATTTAAATTGTATTTATTTGAATATTATTTTTAAGATGTAACTGTAACGCGATACCTATGCCTAATTTACCACCTAAGGAAGAGCGGTGCCCCTTAGCACAGGTATTCAATACTTAAAAAGGGGCATTAAACACTGTTATGTCGATGTAATCGTGTTAATGAATAAATAATTTTTTATTTTATTTTTATTATTTATTAATGATCATCATCCTCCTAGCCTTTGTCCCATTTTTTGAGAATGAATTCTCAATCACGGTCGGCTACCTAAATCCCAAGATGTGGCGTAGGCACTAGTTTTTACGCAAGCGACTGCCATCTGACCACAGACCATCATCTGACCTTCCAACCCAGAGGGGAAACTAGGCCTTATTGGGGCTTAGGTGGTTTCCTCACGATGTTTTCCTTCACCGAAAAGCGAGTGGTATATATCAAATGGCATTCCGTACATAAGTTCCGAAAAACTCATTGGTACTGACCGGGTTCGAACCTGCGACCTCCTCCGGATTGAAAGTCGCATGCCCTAACCACTAGGCTACCACCGCTTCCTTTATTATTTATTATAATATTGAAAATGAATTTTACCCGCGGCAACGTGTCAGGACTAGAGAGTTCTCGAGAACGCGTCACGATTTGTATGAGAAGAGAACTTTCTAGAGAACATTTTCCCACACACAAAGAGGAAATTTTCCGGAAATTCTCGGAAACTACACATCACTTCAGGAACGAACGCCCCGACCTTAAAAACCATTTCCAACTCCGAAAACATTCGTCACATAATTTTGGATGTGTGTAGAGTTTATATACCTGTGTGTAATTTTATTTGCAGCATAAGCAATTTAATCCACTGGATTGCTTTTGTCTTCAAAAAAGGCAATTGTGTTGTGGCCGAAAACAAGATATATGTATAACTATACCTACAAGCAGAAGCATGGAAGCATGGATGGTTAGCTCCCAAATAGCTCTAGAATAGAAAATCAAGGAAGCGTCCCATTCTGGGAAAAAGTAATCGCAGGAGAAATACCTTCCTAGATATAATCAAATGTTTCCAAGGTAAGTAATGTGATCGAAGAGCCAGACACGTATATCTCCGTCGCGATTCGTGTCGTGACTGCGGCGAGTAAAAACGCGGCGGGCGCAGACTTACGGCCGCGTTAGTGCCCAAAGCTACAGGTTTAGCGGGCACATACGTTCACGACTTTATTTCCGGAGTGGCAGACGGTAACGATTCCGTGCAAACACTTGGGAATAATTGGTGGTATTCAAGTTTTAGAAAGAACTTTGAAAGGCATTTCGAAGAACACCCCAGATTCTAATAGGAGTTTTTAACTAGCCGGAGACAGTTATTTTTTTCATATGTGCAACTAACTCCAGTGTCTTTGCCATTACTTTTCTCATGATGTGGCCAAATTATGACAGTATGCAGCAGTAAAAATTAATGGTAAGGAGGATGATTTGTGGTTTTTGAATTTTGAGTTAAGGACCGATGCTTAGACCGTTTGGCAGTCCCCTATTGTATCCAGTCATTGCATGGCAATTTGATAAGTAAAAACGCGGCGGGCGCAGACTTACGCCGCGTTAGTGCCCAAAGCTACAGGTTTAGCGGGCACATACGTTCATGACTTTATTTCCGGAGTGGCAGACGGTAACGATTCCGTGCAAACACTTGGAAATAATTGGTGGTTTTCAAGTTTTAGAAAGAACTATTAAAGGCAGATTGTAACAGGCATTTTCTTCGCTTAGCTTACAGTAAGTTGGAGTTTCCAAGCTGTGAACGGTTGCTAAAAACTGTTAATCTCGTAATTTGACCTTTGACAGTGTGCAACGGTGACAAATAGTAAACAGGAAGACGATTAGAGATACATTAGACAGTTGGCAGTTCACCTATTATGCCCAATCATTAGCGGTGCAGCAAGTAAAAACGTGGCGGGCGCAGACTTACGGCCGCGTACTAACGGGCACTAGCCCAAAGCTACAGGCTTAGCGGGCACATACGTTCACGACTTTATTTCCGGAGTGGCAGACGGTAATGATTCCGTGCAAACACTTGTGAATTATTGGTGGTGTTAAAGTTTTAGAGAGAACTATTAAAGGCAGGTTGTAACAGGCATTTTCTTCGCAGACTTACGGCCGCGTCAGTGCCCAATAAATTTAGCGGGCAATAAAAGCGTGTAAAAAATATTTTGATTTTTTATTTTGAGTACATTCGTCTAGCTCAGCGTGTCTCGCTGGAGCTGACACGCTGAGCAAGTGAGCATAATGATTAGTAATCGGAAAACGTGAGCAAAATCGATTAAAATGACGTATGACAACCAGTGACACACCCTAGAACTTCAATGAATTTTACTCGCATTTTACAAATCCTGATAATGAATTTGAGGTTATGTCGTTTTGTCTTTAGGAGCTCATATATCTGACAGTGGACACTAAGCTTTTTTGATTTACAAAGGAGGTTATATATAACCTCCTCAAATAAAATCCATATGCTGTTGCAGCGTTTAGCGAAGTGCCCAATGTCCATACTAGTTTACGTCGTGCCGCGTCAGCCCGCTGAGGATTATATCCCGAGCACACACATAAACAGACACGGTGCATGCACCTGAAAACACATATACTAGGTCTCTGTGCACGTAGACGGCGGAAACCGATTGTACATCAGGAGTTTCGCGGATATTCGCATCTGCATCTGCAACATCGGAACTTCCACATCCGCATTCGCATAAATCAAAGACGGTTTAAAAGTTTTTTTTTTTGGAAAATGAAGATTTAAGTTAAGGTTGTGTCAATAACAGCCGGACATGTTTCGAATTCGTATGTTATGTTGATCAGCATAAGGGTGGCGATGATGATATGTTAATGTAAACATATGAACAGATTCACGACTACAATTATCATCATTTCAACTACCTATATATCTACTACTGGAAATATTCTGTAGATCGTACTCAGTGGCCTTATAAAGACAAAAAGACACTGCCTACCCTAGTTGATTACAGAAACGAAATATATAATTTATTGTTACAAACATTACCTTTTTATAAAATTATATAAAACAAATGTACAAAAATAATCAATTTGCGATCCGCGCCATCTATCGAGTCGGTGCGCCAAAATTACGTACGCATTGGTCGATTCCGTGGAGATTGACTTGAAACATTCCGCGGCACTAGCGCCGCTATGCGCCGTAAGCGGTAAAGACAGGCGATTTTCTGTCTAAATTTATATTTGTGTGCCTCGTGGTAACACGGACCGCGTGTGTGTGCGTTCTTATAAAACTATTGCACACAATAACAAAACTCACGCACACATATACAGAAGTAAGACATTGTCTCATGTCTTTTTTAGGTAGGATGTTTCCGACCCGCGACTCGCGCGAATACCGCGACGCCCGATGTTAAGCGAACAATTCCGAACGGGTGTCTCGCTCTCTCCTTAGCTATTATTTGTAGATTCGAACTTCCGATGTTGACTATGTAACGAATTTAAAAAGGCGCTTTTCTGTAACTTTAATTAGCGCAAATACAATACTATTTAAGTTTGTCGTATTTTTGTGTTTTGCATATTTGGACGCCATTATTGTTTGTTTTGATTATTAAGTGTGATAGTGGTGACTAGTAAATAAGCGAATAAAAGTTTTTAGTGTATTCTTAAAAGATCTGAAAATGGATAATTTTAATGGTGATCAAATTGTGGTGGTGTTTATTGTTTTCGTTCGTCAGTTAATAGAGGAAATTATTTAGAGATGGTCGATTTGCTTGATATTTGAGAAGACGAAGAAAAAAAACTGTCCCGCAGTATTTCGGTAAGTTAATTAGGTTCTCAAAATATTGTGTCTACCCTGTCGTAAATCTCTGTGCACGCCACTAATCGTACTAGATAGGACTAACCCTCAGTGCTGCCCATTTTTACCCAACTACGTCGAAGCAAAAAGGAGGGTTATGATTTTGAATGATATGCATGTAGGTTCATCTGTTATCTTATAACTTCTAAGCGTCTTAATCGTTCGCTGGTTATACGCTATTACGTCAGATTCAATTTAAATATATGGAGCCTTCTACAAGTCATGATGTCATATAAAAATCTATTTATTTATAATGAAAAAAAAATTACATTTACCTCTTATCGTATCTTAACCTAAGCACACTTAAGGCTACCTTTTACGTTACGTTATTTTCCCGTCCCTATAACTCACTTATATACGAGTAAACATAAGGATTTGCACATAACCTGACCTCAAGCCACCTATATCGCTGTAACACAGCACCAATATTGACATATCAAGTTGTTTGCAGCGTCGCTTCTCCAAGGAAAACGTGAGCGAGTTTATGTACGAAGAATATAATAAGACGAGGTAAATAGAAGCAAATTTAAATAAAGTCGGGTTTGAAGATAACTGCCGATGTCTCTTCGGGGAGACATAATAAACTCGTGCTGGCGCGGGGTCGCAGTATCAGCGGTATTTCCAAAATAAACAGAAAATCACAGCCATAATATAGTCATTGTCTTGCTTTTGAATTACATTCGTAAGAGACAGGAAAAACGTTTCAGATTGTGGCCAAAACATTGGATACAACTGCTTAATTGTAAACCCAGTAATTTAGAAAACGTTATAGTTTTCATAATTAATTAATAGATGTATGCATTAGTTTGCTGAATTTCACATTAAATTAATGGATAAAAAAATCTTTGCTATCCTGTGAAATAACATCTATGTTATACATATGTGATAATAACTTACATTTGTCCACTTGCGTATATTTTCATGCTGTCTATAAAAATTGTTTCCTATATTCTCTTTTATCGTGAAGACTCGTGTATAACTTTCCATCATCCCGTTACGTTACTTAATCGAATGATCTCAATAAACTCATATAAACAATTCTACCTTTCAAAACTATGACAAAATAATTAATTAATGAAATAGCCACTTCCTTGATTTATTATTGTGTCATAATTTCGAGAGGTAGAATCGGTCAATTTGGTTTATAACAGCGTTTAATTAAAGCTCCTTTCTGCTCCTAATTCTACTTTAAAAAATACCTAATCTCGTAATGATGCAATTTTTATATGAGTTTATATAGAGATCATTCGATTAAGTAACGTAACGGGATGATAAACATAAAGTTATAGACTCTACACGATAAAAGATAATATAGGAAACAATTTTTACAGCATGAAAATATACGCAAGTGGGCATATATAAGTTATTATCGGATAGAATTAGATGGGGACAGCTACATACTTCGTCAGCTACACTGAGAATAGATCGATTCTCTTTAAATAAATACCAGAAAACTTCACACAAATCAAACAAAGTAAAGTCTAGTAGGCTTGTATTATAGGCACTATATATTGACGTGGATGTATCTACCTCATTGGGAAACTGTAATGATAGATGTAATGTTGTTATAAATAAATAATAAAAATTAATTGTATTTGTATAGAAAATATAATTATTTAAATACATAGAAAACATCCATGACACATGAACACATATTCAAACTCATCACAAAAAAAAATCCCTTGCCGATTCGAACCCAGGACCTCCGGCTCAGCAGACAGCTGCATTAGCGCTGCACCAACTGCGTCGTCAAACGAATACATTTAATAAGTAGGACCGCTAAGGAATGGAACCCGCTCCCATATTCAAGGCAAGAGTGAATAGCCTATTACTGAACCGGCGAGCTACACCCTCGACCCCGTAGTCACTTACCATCAGGTGATACTAAGGTCAATCGCCGGTCAGGCGGTCAGATAAAAAAAGGTAGGTATATTTGTAAATCGCTGCAAGTAGGGCCCCACCCTCGCGGCGTCGTTAGAGGCGTCAGTTATTAACGCCCACGCCCAATTATATCTAATTCTAATTGTGTTTACCGGCTGATAACTAGATCGTTATTATTTTCGACTTATCGGACCTTCGAGTGACTCCAAATCTCTGAGAATTATAATAATTGTACCTATTTTCGTACGGATTATCATCAAAATTGTATTCATTATCGTTAGGGAGACTTGATTCGACACAGTTGAAATGATGATTGGGAAATTATGGCATTTCATTGAATATAATATTTTAATTAATTGAATGAAATTATTGTAGACTTCATAGAAAAGACGAGTTCGTTATCAAATCCTTAAAATAAATCATAATTACGAGTACCTTTTACATGTATAATGTACTTATATTGATGACTGGTGTATACCAGTAAAATATTTTTTTTTGTATGTACCTACCAAATTTTTATGCATTTACTGTTATCGCTTAGAAAATGTATGCTGATTGAACGGGTTAACAAAACATATGGAATATATTAACAACCATATTCATGTTTTGTTAACGACTTGAAAGACCATAACTCCCTTTCTAGCCACAAATGTGTGAGTTTGAACGAAAAACTAGACTTTGTATGTAAAAAAGTATAATTACGTATGCTTACACAAACTGAGGAGTTTCGTCAATTCTACATGGATCACATCACAATGAATCCTATATTCCGGAATACTTGCTACCTTTTGCAAGATTCGCATCAAAAAATAATTTAAAAACTCAACTCCAAAGTGAGGTAACCATCAACACAAAAAATCCTTTTATTTTTACCTAAGTAACTATTAGTAGTTTATTTAGTACGTATCCCCCCTTTTACCTCTGTTTAATATAATATAATCAATGTGTATTTTTAAAATATACTGTTGGACACATAAAAAGTCGATCAAGTGCGAGTCGAAATCGGAGTGAGTTTCACAGCTCCAAGGGCCAGCAGACCCAAGTAGATGACTTTAACTTCAGCTTGATACTTCCAAGCGTTCATGAGAAAAAGGTTTTGACAGACAGACAACACAGTGATCCTATAAGCGTCCAAATCCAGACACAAACATTGCCGTGCTGAGGTAAGGAACATTAAAAATATACGCGTCCCTAAAAACAGTATTTTTAATCGATTTGACGGCTAGCTGGTAGAAAAATCCAAATATCGGCTTCCTTTAGGTACCGTCCTAACGGCATTTTGTGAGCCATTTTGGCAACATGACTTTTCCGATGTAAAAAAGCCTGCTGAATTCGATTCTGGATGTTGCCAAGCCGAATTTCGCCCCCCTCCCCCCATTTCCCCCCTTTTTACCTCAAAATATGCCCCTAATCACGGTTTTTACGGTTTTATACAACAAGTATTACAGTTAGAAAAAAAGTATCAAGGACAAAAATGACCTCTATAAAATTTCCTATAACATGGTGTATAAACTTTTTTAGTAGGTTTTATGGTTCATGAGCAATATCTTCCGGAACATCATAGACTGGTAGAAAATTCTAAATATCGGCTTCCTTTACCGTCCTAA
Organism: Apotomis capreana; assembly: GCA_947623375.1. Classification (NCBI taxonomy): domain Eukaryota; kingdom Metazoa; phylum Arthropoda; class Insecta; order Lepidoptera; family Tortricidae; genus Apotomis; species Apotomis capreana. The sequence goes on along the minus strand of OX392515.1, from coordinate 1,160,056 downwards.
CGGCATTTTGGGATCCATTTTGGAAACATGACTTTTCCGATGTAAAAAAGCCTGCTGAATTCGGTTCTGAATGTTGCCAAGCCGAATTTGGCCCCCCTCCCCCCATTTCCCCCCTTTTTGACCTCAAAATATGTCCCTAATCACGATTTTTACTGTTTTATACAAAAAATATTACAGCTACAAAAAAAGTGTCAAAGACACGAATGATTTCTATAAAATTTCTTATAACATAATAATAATAATAATACTCTTTATTGTGCACCACAAAATAACAGACAGAAAAAAATAAAAATAAAAATACAATACAGTTGGTAACAACAGGCGGTCTTATCGCTAAAAAGCGATCTCTTCCAGACAACCTTAGGGTAGAGAGTAAACAAAAAATAGTTATGAAAATGGTAGTGCAAATAGTTGTTGAAAACGACTGATTGACACATACACCCTTACAAGATACTTAAACTTAAATCCAAAAATAAAAAATAAAATATATACTTTTAAATAGTATAAATACATAATAAATACATAAACATATACATAAATACGATGACGTACATAAAAGCGGCCTAGGGAAGTGACAAATAATACTGTTTAAGATGACTTTTGAAAATTGGAAGAGATTTTGCGCGTCTCAAATCTAGCGGCAAAGCGTTCCACAGGTGGATTGCGTGAGAGGTAAATGAGTCATTGTAATATTTCGAAGATGAAACAGCTGGAGTAAGAATAAAATTTTGAGAACACCTAATAGAAGACAGATACTTAAATCGCTCCTTAAGGTAGTGAGGGGTAGCGGGGTTGAATAATATACTATATAGAAGTGCAAGAATGTGGGAGTTGCGGCGAAGACGAATTGGAAGCCACTTGAGCTGAGAACGGAAATCGGAGACATGGTCATATTTGCGCAAGCCAAATATAAACCGAATACAAAGGTTTTGAAGGCGCTCAAGTTTGTCAAGCTGTACACTGGAAAGATCTAAATAGCACACATCGGCATAGTCTAAAATAGGGAGCAGAAGAGATTGAGCAAGAGCAATTTTTGTAGGAAGTGGCAAAAAATTACGTAGTCGCCTAAGGGCTCCTACCGCAGCAAACATCTTCCTACTAACCTCACTGACCTGGGGAACCCACGACAAAGTAGAATCCAAGATCACACCAAGATTTTTTACTTTCTGTGAGTAAGAGATCTGAATACCGTCAAACATAATGGCAGGAAGATTTTCAAAATTGATTCGCGGAAAGAGTTTAGAGCTACCAATAATAATGACCTGTGACTTGGTAGGATTAACTTTCAGTCCAAAGCGGCAACTCCAATTCGATATATTCTCCAAGTCTTTGTTAATTGTATTAATAACAGAATTCAGATCACTAAGCAAACCTTGCGAGTAAATTTGTAACGAGAAGATGAAATACTATTTGTAATGGAGTTGATAAAAATTGAAAATAGGAGAGGCGATAACACACCACCTTGCGGAACGCCAGCTAGTGTGTTACACCAAGAAGAACGTGAAGCTTCTACCTTTATACGCTGCCGACGACCAACCAAATAGCTACGAAACCAATCAATCACTGCAGGAGATATGTTTAAAGAACATAGGATCCCAAGCATAATGTCAAAATCAACAGTATTAAAAGCGTTACTGAAATCCAGCAACGTTAACACTGTTACCATTCTGCTGTCCATACCCGCTCTGATGTCATCAGTGATTTTCACCAATGCAGTGGCCGTGCTGTGGCCTGACCGAAAGCCTGACTGAAAAGGATTCATGAGCTGGTTTCTGTTTAGGAATGAAGTGAGTTGATGGTGAACTAGGCGCTCGAGGACTTTGGAAAGAAAAGGAAGAATGGAAATAGGCCGATAATCGGAGAAAGAGGAAGGATTGGGTTTTTTAGGAAGAGGGATTACATCAGCATCCTTCCAGAGTGAAGGGAAAGAATTAGAAGAGATGGAGAAATTAAGGATGCTAGTAATAATGGGTGCAAGGAGGTCAAGAAGCGGGAGAATCATGTTACGGCTCACATTGTCAACGCCCACGGCATTAGAAGTAACGGATGCTATGTTCTTCTTAACATCACTGACAGACAATTGTGTAAAAGAAAAAGGGGGACAGTCAGGAGTTGGGATATTTGAAAGATTAACAAGTGTGTTGGCTTTAACAGTGCCACTGAAAGTAGCAGACGAAGAGAAGTGCTGATTTAACAGATCGAAGTTCACATCACTCGGTAAAGAATTTTGCTGAGGTTTCCCAACTCCTAGCGACTTGAGAAATTTTTTTATTGTTTTCTGCTGCAAGATCCTGGGTAACTGCATTTCTCAGGCCCGTTTCTGGAGAATCTGGCGTATAACTGAGCATTCTGAATGACTTCATGGTCAGAAGTAAAGCATTTTTATTTTCTACGTCGCTTTTAGCCCGACTTGGATACAGTTCTGCGTGTAAATCTGACGACTGCTTATGAATGAAAGCCTCGTAAGTCTTGACATATAATAAGCAGCACGCCAACTGGATGTCAGCGTCAAGAGCTGCAGAGTGGCTGGATCCAATAATCCCAAAATAAGTGTATTTCCATGCCTCGACCATGTTTATCAATTTTTTTAAAAATAATGAAGTTCGGGAAGATATTGCTCACAAACCATGAGGCCTACAAAAAAAGTTCATACACCATGTTATAAGAAATTTTATAGAAATCATTCTTGTCTTTGACACTTTTTTTGTAGCTGTAATACTTTTTGTATAAAACCGTAAAAATCGTGATTAGGGACATATTTTGAGGTCAAAAAGGGGGGAAATGGGGTAGGGGGGCAAAATTCGGCTTGGCAACATTCAGAACCGAATTCAGCAGGCTTTGTTACATCGGAAAAGTCATGTTACCAAAATGGATCCCAAAATGCCGTTAGGACGGTAAAGGAAGCAGATATTTAGAATTTTCTACCAGTTTATGAAGTTCCGGAAGATATTGCTCACGAACCATAAGGCCTACTAAAGAAGTTTATGCACGATGTTATAGGAAATTTTATAGAGGTCATTTTTGTACTTGACACGTTAGGACGGTAAAGGAAGCAGATATTTAGAATTTTCTACCAGTCTATGAAGTTCCGGAAGATATTGCTCACGAACCATAAGGCCTACTAAAAAAGTTTATGCACGATGTTATAGGAAATTTTATAGAGGTCATTTTTGTCCTTGACACTTTTTTTCTAACTGTAAGACTTTTTGTATAAAACCCTAAAACCCGTGATTAGGGGCATATTTTGAGGTAAAAAGGGGGGAAATGGGGGGAGGAGGGCAAAATTCGGCTTGGCAACATCCAGAATCGAATTCAGCAGGCTTTATTTATTTGAACTACCAGTCTATTGTAGTGCAACTGCCTACTGAGTCGGCAGTCCTGGGTTCGAATCCCGGCCAGGGCAAATATTTGTATGATGAACTCGAATATTTGTTCCTGGGTCATGGATGTTATCTGTATATACGAGTACCTATGTATTTATTGATTATGTATATCGTCGTCTAGTACCCATAGTACAAGATTTGCTTAGTTTGGGACTAGTTCGACTTGTATAAGGGACCTTAATATTTATTTTATTTATTCGATTTCCAATACAGGAAGCTCTCGAGTTCTGCCTCTTGTATTTGAAATCGATTGAAAAGACTAAACAATTAGCACAATCGACCAAATTGATTTCAATCCCCTTACGCGACACAAAGAGCCCCCAATTCCCGCCTTAGTCCGTAGGGACAGTCTTCCGGACAACGCGGAAAAATTGAAATTAATAATTCACCACCGCCGGTCTGGCGAAATATTTGACTTTAATGAATTACTTTAAAAGATAATTAAATGATTCGCTTTCTTTTAATTTGCAGGGGAAGGTGAAAATTGTTTGGTAAATATTTCGCTAAAATAATTAAAAGCGACGGTGAAGTATATCTCTCGCGTAGCTAAAATATTTGTTTACCCTTCTGAAAACATATTAATTTTCAGTTATATATACAGCTCCTGTCCTCTATTTATGTAATGCGTATGGTTAAATAATTTCAAGATTCATTTGACACTTTCGCTATTCGTAATAAATATGGGGAGATCGTAAATGCAAACAACATTTTCACGCGATGCACATTGGTTTTTGTATCGTATTCGCAATTTCGTTATACACCATACCATCAAAAACTTAAATGTTAAATGAGAGCCAAGTTCAATATCGCGTGCAACGTTGTTGACTTCGCCGACAAAAGAATATAACACACGGCTGCTGTTTGCCAGTTCCTGGGGTGAACTTGGCTGGACACGCTGCCGCGTGTCTAGATCTGTCGGCCAGATTTTTTTTTTCAGCCTCATGAAGCCAAAACGGCTAAATATATTTCAACAAATTTTGATTCATTGAGGGTTGTCCATCCAAAGATGAGCACAGAATGCTTTTTACTCAATTACGGAATAGAAAATAAGAGGGTTATGCGGACGAAGTTGCATCTTATAGGTAAATATGTATCGTCTTTTACACATATTCTTGTGGTCGTCATAAAATCGATAAGTATACATACACACATCATACTTACATTATAGTTTCACAATCTCATCCTATACTTTATTTTCTGTCATTTGCAAAATGTCGTATATCACTGTAAGATTATAGAATGGGGTGTCTTTTTTCACCCAAAGGTGTAAGTTGATTGTACAAACTTCTCGGCGATAAAACAGCGTGTGATTGATGCATCCTCCGTAAAAAACAGGGAGGAGATGGATTAGTTCTTTTAAGTGGTTATTGTTTGGAGACAATATTGCTTGCCTACTTAAAAAAGTTGGGTAAGATGTGATTGGATCCAGTGAACCTGCATTGTGTGTAGATATATAAATATCAGACAAACTCACACAAATCGACGTATTTCCAAAGCAAGCTCTAAGTGGCTTGTGTTAAGGGGTACAAAAGGACGATATGTTTCTCTGCCTTTTCATCGAATTACTTTTTTTTCGAATGTTTCATTTTTTTTTTATAAATATCAGACAACCTCACACAAATCAATCTAGTCCCAAATTAAGCTCAAGAAGGCTTGTGTCATGGGTACTAGACGACGATATACATACTTATATAGATAAATATATACTTAAATACATAGGAACAACCATGACCCAAGCACAAATATTCGAGTTCATCACACAAATATTTGCCCTGGCCGGGATTCGAACCCGGGACCGCAGCTCAGTAGCCAGGTGCTTGCAAACTGAGCCAACCGCGTCGTCAAATTTTGCAGAATGGTCATTACTCCGAAGCCGTAAACTATTTGGGATTCTTATAAAACTAATATAATATACAATAGGATGATATTATGTGCAAGAATTATAAAAAATGTATAACTGCAAAGGAATAAAAATTCTGAGAAATGGAACATTCGACGAAAAATAATTCTGCGAAAAGCCAGAACACCGGACGATATACCTACGTACTTACGGAACTAGCGGAGCGAGCAAAGCGTATCCATTTCAGCTTCGAGCAAAACGGTGTCGTTTTTCCGGATGTCCAGTTTTCCGGATGTTCTCTTCTGCAGGTCGCATTTCTCAACATAAATTTTGTGTGCCGTTTCGATAATCAGGTATATAATTTTTTTGTCGGTTTAGTTTGCCCTTTCCGAAATTCCAACCCAGAACCGTCAGCTGCACTACCACCACGCCGAGCGCGTTGTAAAGCATACCGGGTCCCACGACCATTCTCAAGTACTGCATGTCTATGTGCGTGCTTGTGCGGCACCTCAAACCCCACAAGATTGTTGAAGGGCTTGTTGCTCGTAAATGATTCCAGCTACTGACTGTCTGTGCATACTAATCGTTAGCATGATGAGAACTACCGGAGATAATCCCTGACTAAGTCTGCTTTGCGGTATAAAGAAGCCCGCAGTAAAAAATCATGGTAGTCGATAAGTCGACATAAGTGAAGAGCTCAATGTCGGGGCAGAAAAGTTCTTAAACGGCATTCGTGTACTGGAAGGTGCAGCCTGGAAAAAGCTCCAACAAAGTGGAGATCATTAGAGAAGGCCTTTGTCGAGTAGTGTACTATTTTGGCTGATATGCTGATACACACATACTAACGTCGTCCAAAATGTGAAATACCTAAAATAATAATGTACCTATAAAATGATAATAAAGCTAAGAATACACAACTGATTGAAAGCATATTATATCAAAGTAGTACGGAAAAATTATGTTCAATACGTAAATAAATAATCAAACAAAATCCTAAAGAATATCAAATTAGTAAAAGCATTAAGCCGCAATGAATTAAAACAAGACAAAACATATCAACTTTAAACGCCAGTTAAATTTCCTTTAAAGAAAATTTATTCATCGTCGATTCTTTAATTTTTCAGCAACTTTGGCAATTAAACAAACTCCGGACAAAGAAGTCGTTGAAAAAAGAAAATAATTACTTTCTTAATGACCGACGCAAAGGTACGCACGGCAACTTGTACAAAGTAAAAGTTGCAAAGAGTATAAAAGGAGGGCGCGCTACAGTGGTTAACTACCGTATTGCTGCCGAGGGGCACTGACTATGCTATAGCACGAAGTTTATACTTTTAAATATTCTTATAAGGTCAGTCGGGCTTACAGCTTCGAGGCAAGTGCGTCTTTTAGTTACATCAAAGAACAGTTTAAAAACTACTCACGTTGTCTATTGCCTACATTTTAGCAGTATAACCATATCCCAGGGTTTTTGCACGAATGATTTAACGCCTACTAGCGATGTTGATCATGTGTGCACCGAAAATCCCGGGGTATGATAAGCACACATTTGAACTAAACTTGCGTGAACCGCTAGCTGAAAGAGCGGTTTGATTCTCAAGTGGCGACTGCGAACTGGAAGATGCAGAGTAGGAAGGCTGCCAATATCAATCAACGCACTTGTGAAAGTGTCGAGCTGTTAGATGCGGGTATCCTTGAAGGAGGCCTGTGGCTGTCAGTGGACGCATTATTATAATTGTGGTATTGTGCGAGTCGGCCTCGCAAACACAAAAGGTTCCTTACCATTTTTTTTTTACTTATTTTACACTGTTAAAGTGGTGACATATTTTAACTATGCAAATTTCAAGCGTCTATCTATAACCGATCGACAGTTACAAAAAAAAACCTAGAAAACCCTAAAAACACGTCTATAGTGTGGCATTTGTTACGCGCTGGATGCCCGTTGAAACGAGTATTATTCCCGTCAATAAGTAAAACTGACGTGATTTTGGCTCGTTCATGCGAAAATTCATATCAATCACATGTCATGTTTCAATACGTTACAAACACGTAACAAATGACAAACGCAATCGTTTTTCTAATGTTTTGCTTAACCCTAAACGTTGCAAAATAAAAAAAGTAATCCGGGTTTAAACTCGGTGCCGTTAAAAATGGTTTAAAAATCTGTTTAAATTAAAAAAATCTAAAAGTGATAAAAAAATATGTAACTAGGGATAACAAAAATAATGTAGGTGATGGCTGTGAAATTGATCCTACTACATTAAAAAAAAAAAAAACATTTTCATCTACAATCCAATGGTTTTTGCGTCATAACACCAAAACAATTTCAACCACTTTCGTACCCGAGAAGCTAAATATTCAAAGACGGTTATAATAATAAAGGTAAAATAGAAGTTATGTCGTCTCCCAACTCTGCCGACGAAGGTGCCCTACGTATAAAGAGAACACAGGTCCATTTCAGCCGCCTGTTATTTATGAAATAGGAGTTTCTTAATTTGTGAGCTTACAAATTAACGCTTTTTAGGGTTCCGTACCGAAAGGGTAAAAACCGGGACGCTATTACTAGGACTCCACTGACCGCCCGTCTATCTGTCTGTCCGTCTGTCACCAGGCTGTTTCTCATAAATCGTGATAGTTAGACAGTTGACATTATCACAGATAATGTATTTCTGTTGCCGCTATAATAACAATACTAAAAAACAAAATAAAATAATTATTTAAAGGGCCTCCCATATAACAAACGTGATCGGTTGCGTTAACTTTGCACCTGATTTGTATCCGGAGCCATACATACCAGGTGCAAACTTAACTCAACCCGGCCAGTTAACATCTTCTACGGCTCAAATCTGAATGTTTTTGCTTTGTTGTACTTCTACTATGTTCGCGTGTGTGCAAATAAATATTCCTTTCCTTCTTAAGATGGGACGGAACCCTCGGTGCGCGAGTCAGACTAGCACCTGGCCAGTTTTTATGTGTTGTATTTTCGTAACACACGGCAGTAGAAACAAAACGAGAAGATTTTTACCCAAGAATTGAGACCGAATGTATTGAGTCCATTAATTCTTACTAGAATAAGATAATTCATAGAGCCCTGCGCATCAATTAGAAATCTGCGTCCAGGTCATTAGTCGCGCCCACCATTAGCGCATTGATTAATTGAGCGCCGTAAATAAAAATACGCGGGATTATTGCTTGCTTGAGTGTGAAGCTGAGGAATGGGTCAATAATGTTGTATTTTCCGGCCTAGTGTTGGACTTGTGGATATGGATGTAAGAAATTGTTGGATAAATAAATGCTAGGTAACAAGTAACAATCTTACACAAATCGTCGATCTAACTATAACCACAAACTGCGTATACGCTCGCTGTAATGCGTCGGTGGCGCCACTGACTGCGTTTACTGCGCGTTAGCGGTTTTTGAGCAGCGGTAGGGTCACTCTTTTAATATTATGAACTTTTTACTAGACGGGTGTCATAATTTTTTAAGACATAACAGGGAATCACAGCAATGGATGCTGCTTAAACCTAGCTGCGAATCGCAGTTCCTTAGTTTTGCAATGTCTCGCTCGATTAGGTTTGAACGGGAATATATCCATTTATAAGCAGTACTCCAAAGACAGCTACTTATCAGATCAATGTTGACATAAAATATACAAATGAGCGTGTAGAACTGGGATAATGTGGCGTTGTTGACAAGTTTCTCAGGTGATAAACGGTTAGCTTAAAAAATGAACTATATAGGTAAGGTACCATTAATTTCCGCGTACACACCGCACACGTTCTCGCTAAGCTGCCCGATGCTAAGCCGACAGACACAAGGGACGCACATGGCAACCCTGTTTGCGTAGCTATATGTATATGTGTTGTGTAGCTATATCCACGGATTTGTGTATATGACGTGCGATGGATTCCGCTTTAGGATAATGAGTAAGTAGCACGTAAAATGCAAAAGGCATATTAAACCACCAGGCTACCGGGGAAAACTTTTGACTGGCAACTGCCACTCGTCGCAGTGTCATCCTGTACCAAATTTTCATTAAAATTACATTATAACCTATTTACTTAACTAAGTTTAACCACAGATTAATATACGTTAATATTAACCACTTTTTGCATAGGGTGTTAAAGCCAGGTTTACATGAACGAGCAACGTTAAATTTTAAAAGTCACTAAAATAAATAACGCTGAAATTTTTATTTAATTAGGTGATATTTGAGCATTTTAACCATCTTATTACTTTGTCTCAAATAGTATGATTAGTGGCGCCACTTTCGGTTGACTTGTAGAAGTTTCAGCATTCTAGAATTATTATCAATTGATGTTGATTGCTTTTATGAGTTGGACAATATCGTGGGCAGAACAATAAGACGGTTAAAACGCTCAAATAATCCCCAATTCGCGAAAGCCTGTTTGTGTAAAATGCGACGATTATGACTATTCTTCACCTTATATAATTAATTAAAAAACTCTTTTTTTTAACGTGATTAAGTCCCGTTTTGCTATAATAATGTTTTGCTATTAGGTATGTCGCTACGCATCCAGGTATTCCAGCTGCCGTTCAATGTATGTATGTATGTATGTATGTATGTAAACACTTTATTGTACACAACTACTGGTTATAAATACATTAATAACAAATGGAACATGTACAAAGGTGAACTTATCCCTATTAGGGATCTCTTCCAGTTAACCTTTGATCAATTGAAGGAATGGGTATTTGACGAAAATAGGCAAACTACACTGCGTACAAACGAGATATTTATATTATACTTAATAAAACTATGAGTACATAAACTAAGTAAAAATACACATATATTTATACTATTTATAGGATACATATATATATATCTACATATAATACATATAACCTAATGTCGTTAACCTAACCATGTAACCATGTAAACCTAGCCTAAAAAATATAAATCCACCGTTAATCAGCAAAACTGGATTGGCAGGTATGCGTGTGCGCCTACGCAGTACAGCGCGGCGATCCAGCTTCCGTTCTCAAGGGGTATCGGGTGGCTTGCGGCCGCTGGTGCACCATAGTTCCGGAGATCTTTCCACAAACTGTATGCAGTTGCGATATACATGACTTACAGTCAATCGGGGCAGCTTTTGCCCTTCCGTATTAAGCTACACTTACACAGTAGGTTCTTTAATTGTATGTATAAATAGATTAAAAATGAACATAATATATTACAAATAAAAAGATGGAAACAGTGAAAACATCTAAAAAAAAAAAAAAATTTCAGCTGTTTATTTCTTAAAAATTATTTTTAGTTTTACAGAGCTTAGAGAAAATCTTTAACTTATTAAGATTATAGTACTAAGCCTAAGCATACCACTAGGTATAGGCTCATACCTATTCCTAGTAATATGTACTCAGAATACTAAATACACCTATGTATATTTATGATTCTGTATTTTTATTACTTAACATGTTTTTGACAATATTCTTAGACCCCGACCAGATTTGAACCGGCATAAGATACCATACCAATGCCTTTCCGGACTCTGTAGCTTAATTGGTAGCGTGTCGCCCCCGCATGGCATAAGATTCCACCACCAACCACTTCAAATCTGGTCAGGGATTAATTTTACTTTAATATTGCGAATATCACGCTAACATGATTTTCTTAAAAACAATCAATAACGCACCGACTCATAAGATTTCACGTTAATCGGTTGAGAAATGCGACCTCGAAGCGATGACAGCTGGAAATCCAGACAAATTAACATCCGGGCATACGATTTTTTTTAGACCAAGCTGAAACGAATTCGCTTCCCTCGCTTTGCTCGCTCGGTCCATTATCCTTCCCAACAATATATGTTCAGGACACTCTTTTCCCCGAATACTTTAGACATGCGTGTCATCATCACAAACTTAAGAGCTAGGCTCTTGTCGGTCGAGCAACTTCCCTGTTTCTCTATCTTCTGCTTTCTTCTCGATTTCCTGATACGACATGCTGTTTACCTTCTTGACTTGGTCTATGTTAGATCTCCTAGGTCTTCTTTCCCTCAATATTACCTTCCATGATGATTTTCATGTACTCGTCGTGTTGTAGCAAGTGTCCAACCATCTTGTCGGTGGGAGCAACTTTCATGTTAATCTCTATTCCAGCTTTCTTCTTGATTTCCTGAAATGACACGCTGTTTACCTTCTCCTTGACTTGGTCTCTATAAGATCTCCTAGGTCTTCCTCTCTTTCTCTTTCCCTCAATCTTTCCTTGAATGATGATTTTCATGTAATCGTCGTGTTGTAGCAAGTGTCCAAACATCTTTCCTTATGACCTAACATGCGTGTAATTTTGTGCACATTTGATTTATTGTTGGTAAGTTATAACTATGCGTATGATTGGAATTATTATCTTCATATTAATGATAAAGGACATTTAGATAACAGAGGCTCTAGACACCACAACTACAATGATTTCATTTATTGAAAATTATCAGAAGTCATTTATTGAAAAGCCAATCTCATAATAACTTTCCTAAGTTTAAGAATTCCTTCTATTATCAAACAATTGCTGCATTGCAATGTTAATATTTATTTCGGCAAAAGTGATACATTGTTCTTAAATATCTTATAAGTCACATAAGTAACACAATAACTAATGAATTTGCCAATATTACTAGTATTCATCCATAGGCTGCAATAACTTGTCTTATGGGCCACACGCTTGTTTGCCTCGAACGAAAAACCCGACTAAATCCCTGCAAATCATTCTCCAAATACTGTGAAGTCGCCGCGAAAGAAACGTTCAATTTAATAGCAATAAGTGTTGGCGGCGACTGACGTTCGAGTCGACGCTGCGATTTTTCCGATTCATGTGGAAGCACTATTACACCCCACGACTCGAGTTCAAAAGACATAAATAATAAATAACCTACCTAAATTAAAAATTGCAAAAACCCCCGATCCAACCAAACATAACTAAGAATCATCTCGAAAGACAAAGCTTTCGATTTGAGCTACGATACCACAGACAGACACACAGATACTCAGATACACGGACACACAGACTCACACACACGCACATGTAAAATTTATAACACCTTTTTTGTCGGGGATTCAAAAATATCAAAAACTTCCTCCAAGTTCCATATTGGTTGTTTGTGTGTTTGTCGTAAGTCTCGAAGTCGTTTTGTAGGTCAAATCCCTAACCAGACCATAACCAGAAAATAATGTGTAAAAAAAGCACATGACCAAGAAACTGTTTATTTTTCAAAATCGTGAGACTTTTCTATCTGCGTTTTAGCGTGAGTGGAATCTTGTTCGACGACATAAAACCTCAAATCGTGTCGTGTGCTGTAAAGCGACGTGGTCGGGGCCGACGCGGCGATTTGCTAACGACGCCTTCTTCAGCCCGCTGCACGCTGCAGCAGCTCAGGTTCGGGTTATTAAATTTGGGAACAACTGCTTGGTTAATTGGAGTTAGAGAAAATAACAAGGAGCTTGCTGTGAAAAATTACAAGTTATATGTTGTTAAGTTTGGTCTCTAGGTAATAAAATTATACTTTACGGAAATCGTTATAAGACCTGATGGATAAATAAAACGGCTTCCACGTTTTCTTTTTTCTTGCCACTTAACCTGTACCTGCACTGGATGGTGCTAATAAGTCGAACGCTTGGCCATTTTTAAAGAAAAGAAAAAACCGGCCAAGTGCGAGTTTGACTCGCGCTCCGAGGGTTCTGTACAAATATTTATCCCATCTTAACTAGCTGGGTTAAGTTCCATTTGCACCTGGTATGTATGGCGCCGGATACAAATAAGGTGCAAAGTTAACGCAACCGATCACGTTTGTTGTATGGGAGCCCCCTTAAATATTTATTTCATTCTATTTTTTAGTATAGTATTTTAACTTGCAAAATTCCATTACAACGGGACAGGTGAAAGTAAATAAAAGCTTGTAAAATCAATTTTGTTATGCATGTTACATTTGTAAACCAAACAATAGCTATGGATACATTGGATATGCAAGGATATACAGTACTATTATCGGGCAACTGCGAAGCTCTTCATTGCCGTTGCCGGTTTTAACATTTCTTCCCGGGCATCCCGTTGTTATAATATAAAGTCATGACTAGGCAACTGAATTCTCAATCAGATCGGCAAAGTAAACAAGCAATTTTTACCGATACGTCGGTCCAATTCTCAAACTTGGGAATAGCAACCTGCGCGAAACTTACTTCGTCAACCGTCTTTGTCAGCGCCGCGTTACCTTGCCGTTCCCAATTTTCCATCGAGATATGTTCCCAGTTACGGAAATTGACAAAGTTTCCCGAATCTAGGGAATTATTGAAACTTTCTGCGAGCACAACAAAATTCAATAAGTGACTGTCCTGATTGGGGCAGGACTCGCCTCGCCCGCTACAAAATCGGGGTGGCAGCGTATCGGCGGTTCGACTAGCGCGATAACAAACTTACTAAATTACTGTCAACACAATCATATTTGGATACGATGTCAGTGTGTCCCTTTCAATAGCGGCGGTGCGCACACAATCTTGATTAAACTATTGCTATCTTTGAGACTTTGGTGATTTGTTTGCAATGTTGTTGCCTCTAGCACAACTGTGAAACGAGACTCTCGCGCGAGATATGGTTGTCTATCTCATTGTTTCAATACAGTGTGAAGAAGGCATGACAAGCAAAGTCGCGACTAGTTGTGCTAGAGCTGTTGGTTATTATCTGCAGACATTTTCAACAATGTGAATTTTGATGGGAATGAGTAAATAGGCATACAATTTGTATTCAATTTTACCATTTATTCCATCCACCTTCGTGTAATATTGGAAAGCTCCAACAAAAAAGAACACGTTCCTGTGACGTCCTATAACGAAAATTCGAACGAAAAAATATGATTTCCTGAATAACTTTGTAAATAATGCCAGAGGATTAATGTAAAATGGCAAAAATCGAATAATCCAGACATATATGTCTGGGATGTTAGCTATAGCTAAAATTAATATTATTGTCAGTCAAATCACCAATAAATTAATGAAATATTAAAGTTAAGATTTGGTTTCTTGTTCAAAAATACTATCCGGGTGTTTATTGGAGCCTTTCAACCGGGCAATTCCAATGGCCGCAATGGTGACTAAATAAATTATTGTGCGGATGTTTGGCAGTGATAACATCCTTCACGAGTAATTTATCGCATTCAGAAAACACAAAATATACATAGTTTTATGTATTTAATGTGTATGTGTTTTGGCTGTGTGCTGTAAATATACCCATGTTGGAATAAATAAATAAATTAATTAATTAATAAATGAATAGTCCTCCTACTGTAATTTTTCTATGTAAAATATATATTTAACTGTTTTGCAAAACAGCTGACATTCATAAGTGCATCGTGATTATGCCTAAATTGAAGAATAAACTATTGTGACTTTGTGATGTTATCTTGTCGACGGCACGCTTGCAATTCTTATCATAAACGATTCCGTTTGTTTTTATGAATACTAATTATGTGAATTTGGCACGATTCGGCGAAAACCCCCCACCCACGAAGCCCGTCACTTGCGCCACTCTCAGTACTTGACTTGAGCATTTACGATGTTTTCTTTTACCGTGGCATTAGTTTATGTTCGGCACTAAACGGGGTTTTTACTTTATTACTGGCTTTATTGCGATTTTGTGTCTTACATACTTGTTACCTCCTGTTACAACTCACACGTGAGCAAAGAGACCTTTTCTGTGTTCATATAAAGCTGGTATTTGTGTGTATGGCTGTTAATTTGCCCAGTTTTGTTGACAACTAACTCCAGTACATAAATTACAAAGTTCATGACTTTTTACATGGGATTCTTCGGTAATGGCTCTAGGGATTAAAGTTTGCTATTACGCGTTATGTTCGCTACATTGCCTTTGTGTCCCGTTTACAATAAACAGACCTTGTTTTGTTGGCTGTTAGATTAAGTTGAAGCCATAAATGTCGTGTCTTTAACAAATACATTACACTAAACATAGAGCTAAATACCTAATTATAAGTTCTATCAGTAAATAAATATTAGTAATAATCTTATACACATCAACCTTTACCTCCCTGTACCTTTATTCCCGAACTAAGCAAAGCTTTGTTTATAAACGATATATTCGATATAATCTTCATTATCACTATACTCGTATATAGTATAAAACAAAGTCGCTTCCTGCTGTCTGTCCCTATGTATGCTTAGGTCTATAAAACTACACAACCTTAATTTTGTTTTTTTTTTATAGATAGAGTGATTCCAGAGGAAGGTTTATAAAGATTCAAAGATTCAAAGATTTATTTGCCAAGAATACAGTGTTGAAGGTGTTAAATACAATTAAAATACCATGTATTCAGCCTACATACAGGCATGCAAATTTTTTAAAAATAAAAATAAACTAAGCAGACACAATAATTGATTATTAAGTATTAAATGTATAATATAATGTCAATAGCCTAATTCTACCTTATTCTACATGTCTCGAGAAAAATTTTTACACTGTAGAAACATCCATCGAGCAGCCATATATTTAAATTTATTTTAAAACTATTTCCTTCCATAGACCTAATATCGTTGGGAATGCGATTATAAATGTCAATTGTCGCATGTAGGTTAGGATTTTATGTAATAATTATAAGTTAGCTCAATCACGTAATATTAAGTAATCAGCTTAGATAATAAGAAAATCATTATATACAAAGACTTATTTCTCTTCGTTTTACTTTACTTAATATATAAGGTTAATTTCTCTCCATTATTGTGTTAGGATAAGATATGAAGCTTTGGTTAATTAAGATGTAAAACCACCTGAATAAATATATAATGAAACACATAGAAAGCTTCATCGAATAGGTTTAACATTGTAAACAATAGGATTTCCAATAAGAATCTTGTATGATAACTTTTTAATCAAAATATGTTCTACCTATGTACATTATGTAGTATCCATGTGTATTTACTGAAATAAAGAGATAATGTTGTGCAGATTACATTCACACATCGCACCAAGCACATGTAAGAATTGAGTCACGCCCTTCTTACGCATTGGCCCAATCACAGCTTAATCCAGCGATCATTATAAATATGGCCGCTCGATTAATTTGATTTCATTCTCACGGCCGCCTCCGATCAAGCAACACTTCACAGCAGCATTATGTGAAACTTACGTCACAGTGTTATTATTTTATGGGACTTCCCTATACTACTGAAGTATCCCTTTTCCCGTTTAAAGTTAAAATCAAGCTACAGTCTACTACGAATCCCACAATTGGACCTTCGAGCACCGGATCAAGAAGGAAGGAATTGGACCTTCGTTCCAGTGTCAGGAGGCGCGCAAGAGAATCATCATAGGGACGTGTAGCGGATTAAACCCTACGTCCCTACGCCGGGCATCACAGACAGGGTTGAATTAAGTTTCCCCTTGCTCTGGCATCAATCGGATCTTGGGTCGAATTAATTTTCCCCTTGTATCCGCATCACGTCGTGCATCACAGAACTCTCGTTCTGCCATCAATCGGACAATAGTCCGCACCACGACGTGCATCACAGAACTCGGGTTGATTAAGTTCCCCTTGTTCTGCCATCAATCGGATCTCGGGTTGATTAATTTCCCCTTGCTTCCGCATCAATCGGTCTCGGATTGATTAAGTTCTCCTTGTACCGCGTCTAAAGCGTTCACGTGTGACGCATAACACAGCTTCCGTACGGTGGTAACCCAGCGGTGTGAACAAGCCGTTACGGATCTGTGCAACGAGGGATTTACGCCGTAGGGATATTAGGGCTCATTAGTGTCGCACTTAGCCTCGCTAATGAATAGGTGTTAGGTATTAGGTAAATTCAGTGTTTTTTGTTATTGTTTTAAATTCAGTGTGTGTGTTAGGTTAAGCGACAGTCCCCCCGTGCGATGTCTCTTCCGGAAAAGAGAGTTACGCGTTCTCAAAAATCACGAGACCAGACTCCGGAGTCAGGCGAGACGTCCACTAATCCTACAAATACTTGGAGCTACGGGACTGGCCCATCTAATAACGCAAGCAGTAGCAACAAAAACGCGAACACAATGACGCCCGCGAGCGATCCCCCCTCGGCCCCCGCCCCGCGATCGAGCGTAGCTAATTCACCCGCGACGAACCCGGCCCCTGTGCCCCATTCCGCCCGCGACCACGCGTTAGAAGTCGGTAGGGGAGATATAGGCAGGCCTGGGGATAGATTTCAAATTCAAATTCAAATATTTTATTTGCTTTACGTACAAGTACATGCAAATACAGTTTTAGCATACTTAATACAATCAATTAGTCAATTTATAAATAGGTACATACTAACAATTTCACAACGATATTTACACTATGATTACAAAAATACTTTCTATTCGTCCAGAGCATTAGCAAAAAATTCATCATTGAGTAGAATGGTCTATTAATAAAATAATCTTTCACTTTTTTATCAAAAGCTCTAATGTTACTACATTCCTTGATGTCATCATTTAGCTTATTAAAAACCTTAATGGCAATATTATTAAAACTATTGTTAAAATGCGCATAGTGTGATTTGCTTAAAGTTAAATTATTTTTATTTCTTAGATTAAAGTTATGTACTTGTGAATTAGTCGAATATTTATCCTTATTCTTAAACACGTTAATAGATAGGCGGTATAGATATAGTGACGTAATTGTTAAAATTTTGTTTTCTACAAACATATTTCTATGAGTAACGGGTATATCTTTCGATCCCACAATAAGTCGCATAGCCTTCTTTTGCATAAGCAATACAGAATTTATCCCAGTACCATTGCCCCAGACTTCCAAGCAATACCTAACAATGCTCTCAAAATAAGAGCAGTAAACCGTTTTTAATATCTTGGTGTCTGCTATCTTTGAGAGACTTTTTAGTGTATAGCACGCATTAGCCAACTTTTTGTTTACTGCTTCTATTTGGTTATGCCATCTCAGATAGGGGTCAAGTTCAACTCCCAAAAATCGGATGCAATCAGATTTCTCTATGGGCATGTTGCATTCAAAGTCTGGGCTTTTGGAACTTCGACGGAAAATAATGTAGAAACTTTTGTCGCAGTTGATTTTGAGTCCATTGAAAGCAAACCAGCTCTCCAGTTCCTCCCAACATTTTTGAATCCTAACATGAAATTCTTCCCTGGTATTTCCACTTAAAATAATGCTCGTATCATCTGCATATAAGTACGGTGTACCACAAGTAAGATAGCTAGGTAGATCGTTTATGAATACTATAAATAATAGAGGACCTAGTACTGAGCCCTGCGGTACACCGTAGTATATGATTCCTTCTTCGGAACGAAACGCATTTTTCTCTTCGTTAGAAATTTCTACGTATTGTGTGCGATTAGTCAGGTAGGATTCAAAAAGATTTAAAGCTGTGCCACGGACACCATAGTGCTCTAGTTTGTTGAGAAGTATTCCGTGATCGACGCAGTCGAACGCTTTCGTTAGATCACAGAATACTCCTCCACATGTGTTACCATTGTTCAAATTGAGCATTACTTCGGAAACTAAATTTATAACTGCGTCTGAAGTGTTTTTCCCCTTTCTGAAACCATATTGACATGAGGTAAAGAAATCATTTTTCTCAAGGTGGCCTTCTAATCTATCGGCCAAGCATTTTTCGATTATTTTTGATATCACAGACAATAGAGATACTGGCCTGTAGTTGTTTAGCTCAGTGCGACTTCCTTTTTTATGCAGTGTTATAACTTTGGCTTTTTTTAGTAAATCGGGAAACACACCCATTTCTAAGCATGTGTTAAAAATTAAACAAAGAGGTATTCGGACAATACGTTAGTTAATGCCAATAGGGAAAGTAGCAGTCAAATTACTGTTTTAATGGCCGAATTACAGGTGCGTAAAGCCGAACTCGAACTAGCTCAGAAAGCAGCTGCGGAGGCAAATTGCCGGCTACAAGTGGCGCGTATTGAAGCCGCCCACTCTGATAGCGCCTCCGTAGCCCGGGCCGATGAGAGAGTCTCGGGTTGGGTAGCATCTCATTACGATAATCGACCACCCGTTGTAGAAAACAGAAGTTTGAACCCGGCATATAACGGCAATAGGGTAGAATTAGGGCAAGTACGACACGCCGATCGGGCATTGCAAGGCCCTCCCATGCATAGGCAA
This sequence comes from Apotomis capreana, assembly GCA_947623375.1. Lineage (NCBI taxonomy): Eukaryota > Metazoa > Arthropoda > Insecta > Lepidoptera > Tortricidae > Apotomis > Apotomis capreana. Next base: position 1,140,722 of record OX392515.1, on the reverse strand, counting down.
ATTCCGGAATTGCCGCATTTCGACGGAAATATCTCGGAATGGATAGCGTTTAGGGCCGAGTTTGAAGACAGCGCACCGCATTTCAGTAACGTAAACAACGTAGGTAGAATTAGGTGCGCCTTACGCGGTGAAGCGCGGATAGCGGTCAAGGCTATTATGTACACAGTAACCGATCCTTACGAAATCATGGAGTCTTTAGAAAGGCATTTCGGGGACCCCGAAGAAATAGTTTTGACCGAGATCCATAACGTAAAGCGCATGCAACCACCGCAACATGCAAAAACCGAAGTCGTGGTCGGCCGGGCCGTCAATCTTAAACGATCGGTGGTCACTATGCTGATCATCGTTATTAAAACTTTGAGAAAACAATGAAGAAGTTTAATTTCAGTTGGTTGTTAGTGACCACTAACCAACCGTCAACGTGTTATACTCTCGCGGCTGGCTCAGCTCAATCGGTGCTAGGGAAGTGGTTCAGAGGTTCGGGCAAACCTCTCGCGATCCAAGGCATTGGAGGTCAGATAACAGACCACGAGTCCTGTAGGATTAATTTATCGATTCGCGGTTTATTTACAAGAAATCTAGAAAAAATTTCGGCGTATACAATCGATAAATTGAATCTGCCTTCGCAAGAGGTTTCTCGCGAGTTAGTGGAAAAATGCGACCATTTAAAAGATATAACGGACCAATTAGTATATGAGCGCGGGACGCCCACAATTTTAATTGGGAAAGATAATTGGGGTTTAATTGTGTCGCGACAGCTCCTTACGGGCCCCACCTCATCAATAGCTGCGAGCTATACCAACCTAGGTTGGATCCTTTTTGGGTCCCAGGATAGGCCGGGAAAAATAGCTCGTATAAACCACGTTCGTCCTGCCACTACCGAAGATGAAATTTTAAGCTGTATGAAACAGCACTTTAGCATCGAGTCGTTAGGGGTAGAGAAAAAATTACCCCGGGCGGACCCGGACCAACGTGCTTTAGACATATTAGAGGCTACATGTAGAAAGATCCCGGGAGAAAATAGGTACGAAACGGGATTGTTGTGGCGATCTGATAACGAGGTTTTGCCCAACAACCGCGCACAAGCGCTACGCAGGCTATATAGCTTAGAACGCAAACTGGACGGAGACGAAAGTTTTAAGGCAGAATAATACCGCACAAATTGAAAATTTGATTAATAAAGGTTATGCGGAAATAGTTAACTCTCGTCCCCCGCCAGAAGCGCCGCGTACGTGGTATTTGCCGCATTTTGCGACTAGACACGCGCAAAAATTAAAATTACGTCTAGTATTTGACGCAAAGGCTACAGCCTATAATACTAGCCTTAATCAGTCATTATTAACAGGGCCTGACCTGTTAAAGTCATTGTTCGGAGTCCTGCTTCGATTTCGCGAGGGCAAAACCGCGGTTATTGCCGACGTAAAAGAAATGTTTTTACAAGTAGGCGTGTTAGAGCAGGACAGGGATAGTTTACGTTTTTTGTGGAGAGGAGAGAGCAGGACAGAAGATCCACAAGAATATCGTATGAAACGGTTGATATTCGGATCCGCTGCGAGTCCAACCACAGCCTTATACGTCAAAAACAAAAACGCGTTAGAACAAAAAAACGTTTATCCTATCGCCGCATATAACTATCAGAAACACGTACATGGACGACATGTTGGTAGCCTTAGATCAGGACGAAAATGAGGTTAAGCAGATAGTTAACGACCTGTATCACCTGAACATGCAAGCCTCGTTCGAATTGCGAAGCTTCGCCTCTAACAACCCAAACGTCATAAGCGACGTACAGCCAAAAATAGAGGATAGTACAGTGATAGGTAAATCTGATACCGAACGTACGTTAGGGCTTATATGGAACCATAGGCGAGACACGTTAGGCTTTAACGTAAATTTGAGAAACACACCAGAGGAGGTTCTCAACGGTTCGACTTTGCCGACTAAGCGGCAGGTCACTAGTAGCGCTATGTCTGTATATGACCCAATCGGGTATGCAAGCCCCATTTCCGTGTTAGGTAAAACGGTAATGCAGGAGGTATGGCGTACCGGTATCGGATGGGACGATCAAATAAAGGATAGCTGTAAAGCGCCATGGATGTCGTTTATAGATAACTTACAAAAGTTACGCAATCTCGAGATCCCCCGACACGTTCCCGCACGCGACCGTAAGGGCGATATCCATATATTTTGTGACGCCAGCGAGAAGGTTTACGCTACGGCCGTGTATTTTGTGGGCGGGGACGAGTCAGGGTCAATTAAATCGACTTTAATCGCATCCAAGGCCCGAGCAGCGCCGCTGAAAGTAGTGTCTATTCCGAGAGTAGAGCTTCAGAGCTGTGTGTTAGGCACTCGATTAGCGGAATCTGTCGTCGCAGAATCCGATTACGTAATTGAGAATAGGTATTTTTGGTCCGACTCGCGAACAGTGCTAGCATGGATAAAAGCAGATCCGCGCACTTTTAAGAGCTTCGTGGCTCACCGATTAGCTGAAATCGAAAGTAGCACTTCGCCAGCGGACTGGCGATGGGTGCCCAGCGCGCTAAACGTAGCCGACGACGCTACAAAGGGCGCGCCCGCGAATTTCGATAACACCCACCGCTGGTTTTTCGGACCCGAATTCATTACAAAAGATAAATCGGAGTGGCCGCGCGAAAAACCGTCACCTTCACCTCAACCGCCCACAGGCGAAGAACGTAATAACGCGATTACGTTATCAATCCGTACATGCGATAAATTTGATTATTTACCTCCGATAGAACGATTTTCGAGTTTTATTCGATTAGTTAGGGCTACTGCTTGCGTTATAGTTGCGGCTGAAGTATTTAAAACCCGATTGCTATTGAGAAAACCCGAAATAGAGATGAATAATGGACATGTAAAGATTGCGGAATTACTCCTAATCAAGCGTAGTCAATACGCAAGTTTCGAAGAGGAAGTAAAATTGTCAAGAAACAATAATCCACTGCCGCGACGATCGCCTATCCATAAGATAGCAGTGAAAATGAACAAGGCGGACGTCATGGTACTCGACTCGAGAGTAGACCGAGGCAAAGTGGATATCCCAATTTTACACGCTAAAGAGAGCTTCACGAAACTACTCATACAACATTACCATGAAAAGTACAATCATGGCAATCACCGCATGACCGTGATGAACGAGATTAAACAGCGGTATTTTATAGTCGGTCTACGAGGGACTATGAGATATATATGCAATAAATGTCAATGGTGTCGGACCTATAAAGGAGCCACCCTCAAGGCCCCTGTAGGCGACCTACCTGTAGAAAGACTACTCGCATATCAGCCTCCGTTTACCGCTACCGCCATAGATTTGTTCGGGCCGATGCAAATCACTATAGGGCGTAGAAGAGAGAAAAGATGGGGCGTGCTCTTTACTTGCCTTACGACCAGAGCCGTCCATCTCGAGCTAGCCGCATCACTCTCGGCGAGCTCCACTATACTAGCCCTCAGACGCATGATAGCACGTCGCGGAGCCCCAACAATCATCTACTCGGACAACGGAACTAATTTTGTGGGCTCGGAACGAGAAATAAAAGAAGCGAAGAAAACGCTACCCGAATCCATACAAGATCATCCCGCCATCCGAGAAATTACATGGAAGAAAATTCCGCCCGGTAATCCCGCCGCGGGAGGTTCGTGGGAAAGAATGGTAGGCGCCATAAAAGCCGCTCTGAAAATCACACTCAGAGAGAAGGCCCCACACGAAGAGGTCCTACACACGCTCATATTAGAGGCCGAAAATATCGTCAACTCGCGCCCTCTCACCCCAATCAATACTGATATGAGCGAACCTTCCCTCACCCCGAACCATTTTCTATTGCTGAGATCCAACGCTAGCAGCCCATGGGGCACCTTCAAGGACGATACGTCCCTAAAGTCATGGAAGACCGCCCAAGCCCTAGCCGACATATTCTGGAAGAAATGGATCGCCGAGTATCGACCGCTGCTATGTCCGCGAGCCAGTACTTACAGCAAGTCTAAGAATCCTGCTATAGGAGACGTCGTGATAGTAGCTGACAATACTATGCCGAGAGGGACGTGGCCTAGAGGCATTATAGCAAAAACCTTTCCCGGCCCTGATGGCCATGTAAGGGTGGCCGACGTCCAAACTAACTCAGGCATAATCCGACGACCTACGAATCGACTTATCTACATTTGCTCCACATAAATATTGTACTTTCGTACGAAGGGGGGACTGTCGCATGTAGGTTAGGATTTTATGTAATAATTATAAGTTAGCTCAATCACGTAATATTAAGTAATCAGCTTAGATAATAAGAAAATCATTATATACAAAGACTTATTTCTCTTCGTTTTACTTTACTTAATATATAAGGTTAATTTCTCTCCATTATTGTGTTAGGATAAGATATGAAGCTTTGGTTAATTAAGATGTAAAACCACCTGAATAAATATATAATGAAACACATAGAAAGCTTCATCGAATAGGTTTAACATTGTAAACAATAGGATTTCCAATAAGAATCTTGTATGATAACTTTTTAATCAAAATATGTTCTACCTATGTACATTATGTAGTATCCATGTGTATTTACTGAAATAAAGAGATAATGTTGTGCAGATTACATTCACACATCGCACCAAGCACATGTAAGAATTGAGTCACGCCCTTCTTACGCATTGGCCCAATCACAGCTTAATCCAGCGATCATTATAAATATGGCCGCTCGATTAATTTGATTTCATTCTCACGGCCGCCTCCGATCAAGCAACACTTCACAGCAGCATTATGTGAAACTTACGTCACAGTGTTATTATTTTATGGGACTTCCCTATACTACTGAAGTATCCCTTTTCCCGTTTAAAGTTAAAATCAAGCTACAGTCTACTACGAATCCCACATCAATGCACATATTAAAGATATTTTTCTTATAAAGCATTGTATGGCAGCGCGGCTTTTGTAGCAGATGCCTCCCTTTTAATCTAGTCTGCCTTTGTGTAGTTTGTCCACGCTTTTCGAAGTAGCCTAAATGATTTTTTACAAAAATACAAACTTCTCTGATATATAAACACGGCAAAGGCAGAATCTGTAACTTTTTGAATAGTGGGACACAACTATCATCGAACCACGCACCGCAAATTACTCTGATACATTTTTTCTGTATCTTAAATACTCTGTCTACGTCTACAGAATTTCCCCACAGAATCAGTCCATACAGAAGCACAGATGATACGTAGCCGTGATAGGCCGTGAGTGCGGCCTCTGTTGAAACAGTGTCACGTAATCGTTTAAGTGCAAAAACAAAACGGTTTAATTTTGTACATATTTGTTCAATATGCACCTTCCAATTTAAGTGCTTGTCCAGCATAATACCGAGAAATTTAAAGCTATCAACCTTATCAATATTTCCATTGTTATAATTTAAATTTATAGTAATGTCAGGAGAATTATATGTAAGAAATTGCATGTATTTAGTTTTATTAATATTTATATTTAAATTATTATTATTCATCCAATTAATAATGTTCATTAGGGATTTATTTATGTCACGTTCATACGTTAACGTATTGTTACATTTTAAAATCAGGGTCGTGTCATCGGCAAACATTATAGTTTTTCCTGGGTGTGCATTGGGTAAATCGTTAATATATACGATAAAAAGCAGTGGCCCGAGAATACTGCCTTGAGGTACGCCTGTTTTAATTAGTTTAAATTGTGATCTATGTGACTGTTTGACGATTACTCCTTTAGTTTCCGTGACTTTACAAATTTCAGTACACTGCCTTCGATCTTCTAAATAGCTCTGGATCCATTCATAGGCTTTCCCTCGTATACCATATATTTCAAGCTTGTGTAGCAGTTTAGAGTGATTGACAAAATCAAAGGCCTTTGTCATGTCCAAGAAGATGGACATGACTGGTGTTTTATTATTTATGCTCTCAGTGACATACTTGATAAAGTCGAAACAAGCAAGTGTAGTTCATTTGCCTCTTCTAAATCCATACTGTTCGGGACAAAGAACACTAAATTTGGTTAAAAAGTCGTTTAGTCTTGTAAAGAACGCCCGTTCAAATACTTTCGATAATATAGGAACTAATGCGATTGGTCTATAGTTGTTTAGATCCTGCTTATTGCCTTTTTTAAATAGAGGTTTTATTATGCATGTCTTTAAATTGTGCGGAAAAACACCTTCAGAAAAAGACAAGTTTATTAAATGAGTGAGTGGTATACATAAGCGAGAAGCGCATACTTTTAATATTTTTGTGGTAATGTTGTCATGACCGCAGGAATTTGTGTTTTTAAGTGACATTATCAATTTATATGTTTCTCTTTCATCAACCGGCCCCAGAAACATGGTATTGGGATTCATAGTTGGTAAAGATGATTTATAGTTTAGGTCCAAAGGAGATGTTTGCGAAGTTACTAAGTCTATGAAGTAATTATTAAAAATGTTGCATATATCGACCGGATCGCGATATATGTCGTCTTTGAATTTAATTTCATTTAAATTATTTTCTAGCAATTTATTTGAGACTGTCGAAGATATTATATTCCATGTTGCTTTACATTTATTTTTACTGTTACGTAAATATGCTGTATTTTTCACTTTTTGCGCATTATTTAAGCATTTTATAAAAACTTTGTTATAATTTTTATATTTAATTTTATCCCCTTTTATATTCAACTTGTCTCTTCTACATTTGAAATATAGTTTTCGTTTCGTTTTGCTAGATTTTTTTAACCCTTTAGTGAGCCAATTTGCATTCTTGCATTTGTTAATTATTTTGACTTTAATAATGGGAAAACATAACTGATAAAATAGACTCAGTAAATCGTAAAATTGATTAAACGCATCTTTTGCATTGGTTGAGTTTAGGACATCAGAAAACGAAAGTACGGACATACATTCGTTAAACTTTCGAACATTGTCCGAGCTGTAATCACGCTTATACTCAAACCAAGCCGTGTAAGCCTGTTGTCTCTTTACTGCTGAGAGAGTTATTGACTGTGCGGTTTCATGATCTGAAAGGCCAAGTTCATGAATCCCAACACTAACTTCTTTTATATTACTCGCGATCTGGTCAATGCATGAGTTTAGCCTAGTAGCTCAACGTCCGATGATGAATACGTATAATACATGCATAATAGAGTAGAGAAACACTGATAATTCTAGAGATTCCGTGCGAAGCCGGGGTGGGTCGCTAGGCTTATATAAATTAACTAAAAAGTGCCCGCAACTTTGTCCATGGCCAAGGTGAAAGTCTAAACCCTTTATTTAGTTTCCCGTGGTTGAAAAAAAAAACATATAAATCTAAACGTTTTTGCGTGATGAGACCGTATCGCCAAAACCTGAGGCAAAAAACGTTTTCAACGTGGCTAAAACCACGACAAAAATGTAAATAGACATTAAATCGTACTGCGATACAACATCGACAGCCGCAAATAAATCGCACGACATACGCATTACCATACCGACATAATCTCTTAATGCGGCGCGCGCGGCCGCGAATCGCACGCGTGACGGTGCATAATGCAAGCCCCCTGCACCAAACGACGTAACCGACACGCAACGAGCAGTCACATAAGCCCTTTTATAAATAGAGAACTCATACTACGCTCCGATGATGAAACGATTTAACCGACTTGAAGTTTTAAGTAAGTTAAGACGTCTTGGAAGTCAGGCGCTGTTGGCCTTTCGGGCCTGGGTTTTCTTTCAAATGAGTACAAATAAGGGGTTTATTTTGCTTAGAAATGAAGAATGCTTGGGCTTAACATAGATTAACAAGGATTGCTGAATGTTGCCCCTGGACAACTTGTATTTTCATGATTTTTAATGATACTTTAACGTTTACTGCGACAATAAACATAGTAACCTGTATATAAAGCTCGTATGTGCTTACTGAATTCTTCCTTAGTTCAGTTATACGAGATTTAAAAGTTGTGCAAATAGGCAACATGACAAGTGCACAAACAAACTTCTTTATTAGCAAAAGCGTTTGTATTGTTCTAGCTGTAACTTACCTTAAGTGGCAGTGGGCAAGGCACGTTGGGGCAGAAAGTAATATGCAATCTTGTCGTCAAACAGTATTCTGAGTGGCAGTGATTCCACTTTGTATTTAAGAGATCATAATGAAGGCGTTTTAATATCATTAAAAAGAAAATACAATACGATAGCAAGATCACTCAACAGCAGAGTCGAATACATGCCCCTCAGAACTCTGTAGGGTACGCCTCGATGCTAACTCGGGATTCACTCGAGCGTCATAGAGACCTATTGGGTTGCGAAGCTTAGATGATAAAAAGAAAAAAATGTTATATAAGATATACGTTTTCATCGGTGGGGGGAGCGGCTACAGATTTTCAAAAATGTAAAAAAAAACTGTTGCATGGACATACTCGAGCGCGTCAGTTATTGATAGCATCCATGTCCTACACATTTTTAAAGATGTACGCATGTTAAACTGATTGTTTCCATGATGGGGGTGGTCGTACTTGAGGGTTGAAAATGAAAAAAAAAATTTTTTCATCGGCCGCGTCAGATTTTCTAAGGGGATGTTAAGTGAACCTAAGAAAAAGCTCTTATATAATAATCTGACGATTTGGATGTGACGCAAACTCGCAGTTATTATTAGAATGTGCAAAAAAAAATCGCCATTTTGAAATACTCAAGCGCGTCAGATTAAGATATATATGGTTCATCTTTATGCCCTAGACGTGCTGTCTCATAATCTGACGATTATCTGGCGGGATTCGCCTAATCTGACAATTTAAAAAATTAACAGGAACTTGTGACTCAGAGCACTCTCCTGAAACAGGAAAATGTGACTCGGAGCACTCCCCAGAAGCAGGGGCATGTGATTCGGAGCTATTCCCAGAAACTTCCGATGCACTGTCATATTCCATTATACGTTGCCGCTGTTGTAAATACTGAAAGACTCGCGGAATTTTTATTGCTATAAATAATTTATAGCACTGTGCGTGATTTACTTCATTTAATGAAGATTCTCTCGAAAGTTCAAGATTATCGTATGTTGTTCGGGATTTTCGGAGAACCGGTTTGCTCCGACTATATTCTAAAATATTTACACATTTTTGTTGTTTCTAATGTAAATTTACTTAATTGTTTTTTGTAAAGTAGTTTTGCCACAAAATACACACTTTATATTAATATCACTCATAGTACAGCTGCCGGCAAACTTTTAGAGCATAATCTTGACTGCGCAGTAGCCGATTTACGTACAAATGTAGGTACATGCGCACATCTGCCATTTTTGTTCTAAAAGTTGCCGGCAACTATAAATATTTAATAGTGCTAGTACTTTAGTGTTGTAAACAACATGATCAACTGTCATGGCGTCATTGGCAACAGAAACCAGAGTGGAATACAGGCATCACGTAACTGCACGCATTATACTTTATCGATGAATTTTTGTTACTTCGGCTAGTGGAAATCGTCAGATTATATATTTTCCGTTATCATTGATTCATTCCCTTTTAAATAAAAAAAAAATTAGTCACGCTCGAGAATGTCGAGAAGAAGTTTTTTTTTTACAACTTTGTAGCCCTCCGCCTTCTTTACGTCACCTTTAAATTGTCAGATTAGAGGAATATACACGTTTTAGCATGTAACTAACTCACCCTACCTTAATCTGACGCGCTCGAGAATTTCAGATGAACAATTTTTTTTTACTAATCTGATCTTTTATCCTTGACGGGCGGCCATATATATGAGGCTCATATTTGGTGGAAGTACTTAACTGGGTATAAGGTATCCCCCTATATATTAATCTGCCGCGCTTTAGGTACTCCCGAAATCCCCTCTTCGGCTCTCCTACTAAAATACATAATACCCACGACCACTCTGTAAAGAGTGTAATACAGAACAAGTTGACTATTCAATCAGAAAACCCCTCACAAAGGCATAATTATACAAGTTGCGAATACAAACCGTAAAGGATAATGAAGGTAAGTCTTGTTTTTAAACCCTCGAGAGTGAACAGTTTTAATTAAAGTCAATGTTTTTATAACAAAACCTTCATTGATCTTGGGTTTTGGACTAATGATACTATCCCCGTCGGAAATTCGAAACCACCATCATACTATCCCTTTCAGACCACGCTACAATCAATCAGGAATGAAAAAGACAAGAAATTAAAACCCCTTGCAACACTTTATTCATACAAGGAAATTTAAATGAAATTAAAATTAATTACGCATTTCCAATAAAAGAATGAAGAGGAAAATTATGAACCAATAATTCGGAAAATTGCCAATGAATGTTTGTTGAAGTTGTTTAACGGACTCATTGCATTCAATTAAAATATACGCGCGTTTCAAATTAATCGAATAGCGGGAAATGAACCCGTATTGAATGAAAGTATGTCTGTAAAGAGGTGATTATTTGTTTTAATCAAATTGTATTTATTAAGTGCTAGGAGGTACCCACAACTTCGTCGGCATAATTATTTTTAGTGTTCCGTACCCAAAGGGTAAAAACGGGACTCTTTTACTAAGCATCCGCTGTCCGTCCGTCTGTCTGTCCGTCTATCACCAGGCTATATCTCATGAATGAATATTGCTATATCGTTATACAGTTGAAATTTTCACAGATGATGTATTTCTGTTGCCACTATAACAACAAATACTAAAAACAGAATATATTTCAGTGGGGAGTGTTTGTACGGAACACTCGGTGCGCGAGTCAGACTGGCACTTGGCCGGTTTTCTCTCTTTACAAGTATTATATAACCATCTTTGGATGTCCAGCTATCCCTGTACCAAAATTGGTTAAAATTTGTCCAGCTGTTTCGGCGTCATGAGATGACGCATTATAAACAACAGGTGGCGCCAGACTGGCATGACGCCGCGGCGACACTGCAACGCGGTTTTTTTCCTGAAATCATGACTCCTCTCCATAGACAGATTTTCAGTACAAATCTAGAACTGTGTATTAGTATAGATGTAGCTAGAAAAGATGCCGGGCCAGCCATGACGGCGTTGATATAGTAGGCTTCAGTGGCGTGGCGTCAATAGAACCCGAATCCCACATTGCCCATTTTAGATTATCTTGTCTAGAGTTTTAGGAAAAATGTATTTGATTCTGGCCTGCCTGGAGATTTAGGTTCACGCCAGAGCACTGGTGGGCTTATGAAGATATATGACACGTTAGCTTCAGTCATTTTAGTTAGTAAAAAGTGCCTGAAACTGACTTGAAAAAAAGTCACATCATATGTCGTAACCACCTTGCTATCAATCCGGTGATGTGTCTACATGCATCTCATTACATTTATTCGGCATTTACAGTTCAATATTGAACAGAATCAAATGTTCATCCTATTTATTAGAATACGTACATTGAAAAGCGTGCGTTAGCTTAGTGAATACGTTTTAAACATAAAAATAGAGAGGGCGCTGTAAAAACTGAATTTAGAAGAGAAGGTTTTATTCTATACAGTCTGCACAGCGGTCCTGCAGCTCAGTTGGTAGGGCAATGATTCGATTAAACAGAGATCGTGTGTTCGAGTCACACTTAGACTGCAGTGGATAGCATAAAATGTTGGCTTCTTTTTTACCTCTTGTAATATATTTACAGCTTGATTTTTTTTAATCATGCGGAACGATAAGCTCAAAAAGTACCCAAGAAAATGGGTATAATACAACTTTTCCTTGTTTATTAATTATAATTAAAAACATCGGCCGCAATTCAAATTTTCACTCAAATTTTCCCAAATCATTCTCCATCACTTTGACTTACCAATCTATGTTCAAAATGGAAGCCAGCAGCCTAAATGATGGAGTGTCCGTAGTTTGGCCGCATTCATAACCAAATTGTCCAAGTGTCAAAATGTCCAATTAAATAGAACACTCAGTGCCAGTTAAGCATTCCTTTTTAACATCCCAATGGATATCAGATAGCTGAGAAGGGTCTGGTATTGTTCCGAGAATTTGATATTAATCGAAGGCGAAATGCTGTTTATTTTGCAGCAAAATACTTCGATGGAATTCTTTTTGAGAGCGTCCATCAACTTTGGTCTCCCGTTTTAAACTGTGATGTCAAAGCGGGTTTAATTTGCGTTGAAGTGTATTTGAAAGGGTTAAAAGTATCTTTTATCTTTGATAAAAACCACGAGTATGTCGAGTAGGTATTGAATTTCAAATAAAACTAAATTCAAACACGTCACATTGAGATTTCGAGATTCCTCCATTCTTTGAGATCAGTATACAACGGAAGGCGTCCGTCACTACTGTTATAAACTTCTGTCTTCTTAACCAACTTCAATAAAGAGAAGGTTAGCATGTGAACGCAAATGCGACTCAGGCTCGTTTCTTAAAATGTCTGCTTCTCAAACTCGTCTTCTTTCAAGAAATGATACTTTCCTGTAATGTCAGCAAATGGTTTCCTGTAATGTCACTGTCTTAGAATGATTGTTTTCTATTAATTCCGCTTTTAAATTTGTATTGTCCAATCCAAGAAGATCAGTTTGAGAAGCAAACATTTTAGGAAACGGACCGAACGAACCTGAGCCTTATTCCTGTTTAGACAAAGTTTGTTTGCATTTTTATAACAATAACCTGTCAACGCGTCCTTATGGTAACCCAAACAATATGACCTTTTACTAAACACTGATACATATACACACATACATATAAATATTCTGTGCTACAACTTTGACAGATGTCATCCGCAAAACCTCTATAAACAATCCTCAAATGCAATCGAATCAACCCGCGATGGTCGCCGGCGAACTTTGCGACAAAAACCCGTCGAAATAACAAATCTAACTCGGATTACCCGCAAATTACGAGGCAGGTGGTCCGGAATCGAACCTGGGCCCTTGGGGCCGCCTGCCGCCGATTGAGGAATAGCGCTCCGAGCTTATAGAGTTCGATCGGTGTGTTTATTTTGTGATGATACAGTAGTGTAAATAGTTGAGGTCTGAAAGGACTCCGCTCCAATCTATGGTGCAAGCTTAGCCGGTGGCTGACTCTGCATCGACCTAGTTTATTTTTTATTTTTTTATCAGACAACCTCACACAAATCGATCTAGTCCCAAATTAAGCTCAAGAAGGCTTGTGTTATGGGCACTAGACGACGATATACATACATATATAGATAAATATATGCTTAAATAAGTACATAGAACAACCATGACCCAAGCACAAATATTCGAGTTCATCACACAAATATTTGCCCTGGCCAGGATTCGAACCTGGGACCGCCGGCTCAGTAGGCAAGTGCTTACAAACTGAGCCAACCGCGTCGTCAGAAGTAGTTATTAATTATTATTATCAAATAACTATACTTAACTATAGGTGTTTACCCTTGTTTCATCGAAAACACTTCATCGAATCGTTATTATAAAAGTCTATTAATCTCGCTCAAAAAGTGTTTATTTACCTCGACGTTTCGTGATGCCTCGAAGGGATTAATTAAACAGCCCGTCCCGTTTACCAAGTCCGTTTGCTATAATGAAATAAATTTCATTGAGTGTTTTACTTCATCGAGACATACTGTAATTTCATCGTATTTTTTATTAAATCGAAAAATATGATTGTTATAAAACAAATGATTATATTCTAAAAAAAAAAAAATTAAACTTGAGAAAATTAGATTTAGATAAAATAAATCATTCTGTGAATCTTTTGTTGTAGAAACAAGGGCATCCCACGTGCTTGGTTATATTTTGGACGTAATATCTATGTTTAAGCTTCTGCAGATTTAATGCTCCTCTCTGAAACTTCAGAAATGGGGTTTTATCGTTATTAACGTTCCTTTGTAACGTAAATTTTACCCTTAAAATTGATATAATACATAAAGAATAAAACTTGATTTTTAAACCCCGTCTATTGATAATTCTTAATCAAACCAAGGCTCATATGGACAGGCTTATACAAACCAACAACGCAACTATATTTAGTACACACCACAAACACGTATTAACATGGCATACCTGCTGGAATCACCTCGCTTCTTTGATCCACTGCTTTGATGTACTGATTGAGAACATCCTCACTGTACCGCTCCGATCAAAACATCTCAAGTCCCTATGAAAATTATCGGAACTCGACTCAAAGTCTGCTAGGGTTGGTGCATTTCTGATCAAAGTGGTGTTTGCTAGTTAGGTTTATTGATAGACAGGAATGTGTACTTTTTACGTCATACCGAGATTTTGTAATGAGCATCGGGACCGAGAGCAAATAAGTATATCATTACACGTTCCTTTTGCGGTGTTTGATGTTGATGTCCCGAGGGCGGCGCGTGTCGATACTAGGTGAAGGGAAAACGGCAGTTATTAAATAAATAATATTGTTTTGTATGTAAATATATGTTGGTATGATGACATGCGAATAATGTGGCAAGCGGGCTTAATGACATCTTGAGGAACTCGTATTTTCAGAAGTGTAAATAAACAGGTCCTGTTGTAGGCATGATCAATATGAGTTCCTCAAGAACATTATGGTTCCGCGGTCATCAGATATAAGTACTTTTTATAAGTTAAGTAGGTACACTTCTCAGACCCGTAGCTTCAGTGAAACGCCGGACTCGAAAACGAAAACCCCTCTTGTTTTGCTTGTTGTATTGGGCAACAAAGTAAACTGATGGTTACCTATCGAAATCTCTTTTAATTAATAATAATATAATTTAGCTCTTTTAATGTGACATGGCTACCACATCACGTCCATTTTACTCAACATTCAACCTTAATATGCTGTTGCTCAAACTGCACTTCGTCGCGTCTCATCCTGGCTGACGGCAAATTTACTGACCTTAAATGTCGCTAAATCCAAATTTCTCACTTTTTCCCCCAATTCAACTTTGCAACCAGAAGCTGGGTCAATGAAAATTGTAGTCCATAACTGCTCTGACACAACTACCTCTGACATGACTTCTCCCTGCGTATGCACACCTCTTACTCACTCCCAGAATATTCAGTACTTGGGCGTAATGATAGACTGCAATTTACGTTGGCAACATCATATCGAATGCTTAAGCTCAAAAATTAGAAAACTTATATACGTATTTAAAAACCTAAGGTCTGTGGTTAGTCTCGAAACACTTAAAACTATATATTTTGCTCTAGCGCAATCTTTGTTAAGTTATTGTGTTTGTGTTTGGGGCGGAGCAGGTAAAACTTTACTTCTGAGATTGGAGAGAGCACAAAGAGCTGTATTAAAGGTTATGACTAAAAAACCATTTTTATATCCTACTGTTGAACTATATCGGGACTGCAAAGTTTTAACAGTTAGAGGTTTATTTATTCGCCAGGTTATAATAAGAAAGCATAAAGCCCTTGAGTTTATAGAGGATTTGATCTCAAATAGGCGTCGTACGGACCACGTCTGTGAGGTCCACAGTTTCCGTCTGGCACTTGCAGGACGGTTTTATCACTACTTGAGCCCAAAGTTATACAATAAAACAAATAGGTTACTCGGAATTTATAAACTGACACTTAGAGAGTGCAAACTGAAACTCACAAACTGGCTGGTTATTCTGACGTACGAGGAGATTGAGGATCTCCTTTGAGCCTCGTCTTTTATAATTGTCCCTTTAAACACACACACACATATATATACACTTTCAAACACACTTACAAAACACACGCAGACACAAACCTACATCACTCACACGTTTATAAACTAAAATAGGCATGTGCACGCTAACATTACCTTATTTCTTAAACCTAATTTTTAAGCTACAATGTGTTACTTTGTATGTACCTCATAAATCACGTTGAATCATCTATATACTTGTATTTCCGGGGTGAGGGCCTGGAGATCTGTAGTACAGGTTTATACCTAGTTCAGACTCCAGTCTCTCACAAAGGTTACTTGTAAATAAATTTGTTAATTTAGTTTGTAAAATTGTCCTTTGTGAGGTGAAAATAAACACATTTTATTATTTATTATTATAATATATTTACCCGCAGTTGGTTGGTTGTTGGTTGGTTGTAAGGCTAATTTATGACAAAAAAACAATTTTTTATTTCCATTTTTGACCCAGTAGTATGCTCCCTTCACTATGTGATTGCTACAAAACATTTCGTATACAGAAATGCACAAAACATTCCCTGATTTGCTCCGCGGCACGAACACAGCTACCAGTTAAAAGCACATGTTTTTGCTGAACGCAATCACATACTTTGCGCACGAGTCGTTTAATTATTCAAATATAAGGATTTATGGCAGAGCCGGGTACGCGACAGCCCTACGCAATGCAGGCGCAAAACGAGGCCAAAATCAGAGAGTATGTGGTGATAAATAAATAAATATTAAGGGACAATCTTACATAAATCGACATAGTCCCAAACTTAGCAAAGCTTGTACGGTTGTACCATGGGTACTAGACGACGATATACATAATATAGCATCCATGACCCAGGCACAAATATTCGTGTTCATCACTCAAATATTTGCCCTGGCCGGGATTCGAACCCAGGACCGCCGGCTCAGTAAGCAGCTGCACTACAAAACGAGCTAACTGCGTCGTCAAACATACATTACATGAAAAATGTGTGCCCTTGGAAAAGTATCAATAGATGGCGTTACTATCGTTGGCCATTTCCGTCCTTTGAGATTGACAACCCTACGGTGCGAATATGTAAAACGAGGCCAAGACAAGTATCGATAATCTATACAACTGGTATTGTTAGGAGATATTTGAAGTACATAAGAATGGGCTTAATGACTGTTACAATTACAAAGTTTTTGGCAAATATGAGCATTTCTCAAAAAAAAAATCAAAATTAAGACAGAAAATTAAAGTCAATATAATTTTCCTATTTTGTTACCAATTTTCTTTGTGATTTTCAAGACATTGGTATCAGATTATATATAATTAAAAAAGTAAAAGCGTAACAAATAGGCCTTATCATCTTTAACAGATGATTTAAGCAGCATCGCGACAACACTTGCGCTCATGAGTTAATAGTCCTATTCGGGACTGAATCCGTCGACCGCATTCCCGACAAGTGTATCCACCCCCAGGTGGACGGGAGTTGACGGCCCCGTCGTGACGTCTCGTGCGTTTCTCCCTTAGCACACCAAACCAGGTTTCGTCGTGCTTTGACTGGCCCTCATAAACAAGGCGTCGCCACTTGTCACGATCCTCGGCCAGCTCTTCCCATTGGTTGCTAGGGATGTTAAAAGCAAGCATATCACGCTTGGCACAGTCTTTGAAGCGCAACATAGGTCGGCCTACGGGTCTCTTTGCCCCTGCGACCTCTCCGAGTAGAATCTGCCTGGGCAAGCGAGTGTGCTCCATGCGGTGCACGTGACCCAGCCATCTCAGCCTCCGCTGCTTGAGCATGGCTGTGATACTGGGTAGCTGAGCCGTGCCCAGGACAGCTTCGTTTGTCACACGATCCCTCCAGGTGATGCCTAGAATGCTGCGAAGACAGCGCATGTGAAAAGTGTTCAGTCGGCGTTCTTGTTTTGCATACGTCGTCCAAGATTCCGCTCCGTATATGTAGAAGTGTGCTCAAAACACACGCTTGGTAAACAAGCATCTATGTTTTAAGCGTAAGATGCCTGTTTTCCCAAACAGAACCTTAATTATCGAACATAGGTATAACATTGATACAAAATTACTAAAATAATTGGTAACAAAATAGGACAATTATATTGACTTTAATTTTCTGTCTTAATTGTGTACAAACTTTTTGAGAAATGCTCATATAATCGCCGAAATCGTAATTATAATCGTAGTTTTAAAAAGTGACATCACAATGGTAACGACCAACATTAAAAAGTTGATTGACCCAACTAATTTTTCGGAGTTTAGATTGTTCCCCGTAATTTATACTACAAGGCTTCATGGCAAAAATTAAAAAATCAATATTCTTTATTTCATAAAACATACTTATCTATAATCTAAGGTGATGGAGCCCCCCGGTCAGCAAACAAGCCTGTGTTGGGTGGTGCCGCTCTTCCTTTAGTTTACATGTATTTTATTTATTTTTATTTTTGATTATGCTTTTAAATAAACTTTACTAATTATGCCCTTGCTACATATGCATATTGACGACGCGGTTGGCGCAGTTTGTAGAGACCTGCGTACTGAGGCGGCGGTCCCGGGTTCGAATCCCGGCCAGGGCAAATATTTGTGTGATGAACTCGAATATTTGTGTTTGGGTTTTGGTTGTTCTATGTATTTAAGTATATATGTATCTATATAAGTATGTATATCGTCGTCTAGTACCCATAACACAAGCCTTCTTGAGCTTAATTTGGGACTAGATCGATTTGTGTGAGGTAGTCTGAAAAAAAAAAGAAATATAAGTAAACGATAGATTTTCATTCCGTTGTCTTTTCAGACCGACTACTGATAAGTGAACGGAACACGTTTTAACCCAACGAACGAAGAATTTCATTTTTCCTTTTGAGGCGCGGAATTCTAAAAGTTAGTATGACTGTAATTTAAATTATTCTAGTACTGAATATCTAGCGATAAAATGGTCTAGGTTACATGAAAACTGTTTATGACATGTCGTGAAACTACGTTCATTACACTTGATAGTACTTCAGGGATCTCTTCCATTTAGCATCAGCTTGTTTCAAATGGCCATAGTTTGCCATTTCTGAAATAGCACCGAGAGACATATGGCTAGCTTTAAAATATTCTAGAAACTGGAGGGTTACTAATGCTACTGTTGAAATTCGTATTGTGCCGTCCCTCTCGTTTGTTTGACACGAGAACGAGAGGGATGGGGATACACTTTGAATTTCGATCGTCGGAGTAGCACTAACTTATGTTTTTAGAGTAATAGTAGTGTAAAGTTTAAATGTGTTTAACATCTGTCATATAAATAGTAAAAGAGCAAGCAGGAAGACATATGTAGTTACGGCACTAGGAAAGTAAAGTACCTGGATTTTCTTGTGTTTCCGTTATGTTATGTCTTGGTACATTAACTATTGTGCGCGAACTTACTTTGTTCGACTTGCAGGGGGGCACTTTTTTGTTAGGTATAGACCACATACATACAACTTTAATTATACTTTAACCAACATTCTCAACATCCCCTTCTATATTTTGTTTGTTTCCGCGACTTTCTTAAACCTTTGACAACGGTAACTGTAAAGTTGCCGAAATGTCGGGAGGCTCAAATAATGAATATACGAGATATAATTCGTTTAAATTAAGTATAAAAAAGTAGTAAACCATTGCGGTGTGTACCCACAATAAATAAATATGAGACATGTTTCATAAATTTATAATAAAGTAGTAAATAAACAATATTGGAAGTATAGTGGTATAGTAAAAAAACGTAAATTGGATTTGAGTATGATCTAGATTCTAGACAATACTAAAGAACATTTACTACAGGAAAAATAACTAATGTGTGATTTACTTTCACCTTTCTCATCATCTCTTATGAATATCTTTCTCAGACGACAAATCTTCCAAAGCCCTGTCACTGCGTCAGGTGCAGCGTGCGACACTCGCGACAATTAGTCGCAGTCGCAATCGCAGGCGCGCTGTCACCGGAGATTATTGTGGGTTGAGACAGTGGTGTACTGGGAATCAATTCGACATTTTCTTGACCCTCTGAGACTTCCTTGACAGTGTCAGTAATTCACTGGGAACACACAGTGTCACACATCCTCAGGGATCATCTTCATTAAACTAACACATCACCGAAAGCTTCATGCAAAATGTGACCTGTAAGGGAGAATAGCTGAAAATCCGCCCAAACGGATACGAAAGAATGTTTGCCGAAGCTGAAAAAGAGTCGTCTCGCTCGCTCGGTTTATTATCCTTAGTATTTCCAATAACGTCGGACCCCAGAAGAAAGTTTCCAATAAAACGTCTCAAATGCAAAAAAACAATCTCAATCGCAAAAAATTACGTTTTCGTATAAACAAAACACTGTCACAAACGCGTTCGAGATGTTATTTTCGTGAAATTATCTATCATTGCTTTGTCGGGATATTGAATATAAAGTTGCACAAAGAAACTTTTCCGCTTAAAAAGAGGACTTAATCACAGTGATTATAGTAAAAACATTTAATTTATTAAGATTTACTAATTCTAAAAACTTGTAACTCAAAACAATCATATATAGATTATTTTAGTCTGATGTGTAATTTAAAGCGATAAATAAACTGATGAGCTTGACATTATCGACAGCTTATCTTTACAGTTCTACTCGTATGCAGGCATAGCTGTCGTAAATCAGTTATTTTATGAATTTCTTTACATACAGAAGAATAATTTCAGACATTTTTTAGGGTGTACACTGTACACGACGCAAAGGTGTCTCAATCTCTATATAAATTTCCACCTGTTATAAATATGAAATGTTGTTAATTGCTACTAAAAACTTGGAAACTCAACAAGTCTCGTAATCATTTCATTGTCACTTTATTGATTTTTTAAGTCCTCTCCATACTCCCAGTTATCACTTGGCAATCAGCTCAGAAAAAGATCTAAAGATCGTCCCGCCAACGTCCTGAAAGTATGATAAATAATTTTTAACTGTGCTTACTACAAAAACAAAACCTACCACCTACTTAAGGCTCTCAGTGTACACTCAGCCCAACCAACCAGAAGCGCCGCTCGCGTCCCGATATTGCCCACTTATTTACCTGGGCGACTGTACGCGATATGACAGGTTTTCCAGCAATTCCTTGCACTTCGCTACTGATATTGATATGCTTCGTTGGGAGAAATTCCAGGCTGGAAAATGAAGAGGAAAATGTATGCGGAGTTTAATATTTGTTGTAGTGAATATTTTTTTACCATTGTATTTTGTCGGAATCTTAATATAAACTACAGGGACACAGTTATTGAAACAACATTGTCATAAGTAACTTACAAAAAGATGTGAAATCCCACCAAAAACATTTTCATGTAAAATGATGCTACGACAAGACTCTGTAAAAAGTTATCAGATCTTAATATGTAGAGCTAAACTTCTGACTCTATACATGCCCATGTTTATGTAAATACGCCATACGACTAAATAAATACATGACTAACTATACAAAGCCTAACTTCACAAACTACATCTTATTCACTGTACGGTTAGTTTATTTCATGGTACGGAACCCTTCGTGCACGGGTCAGAAACTTGGCCGGTTTTTATTAATACTTTATTTGATAATATCGTTAAAAAACCCCGTTAAAAAAAATCAATATTGTCAATTGAATCATATCGATACAGCAGATATATAATGGTGAAATATATAACAGATATTAATAGAAACGTTGAATTTAGGTCTCGGTCAGTGATTAGACACGCTCTGCAAAGCCTTCAGGCTGGGCAGGTGGGCTTCAGCCCGCGGCGCTATAATGAACGGAGCCTCGCTCACGGTGGGTCTGTGCATGCTATAATGTAGTAAATATAACTAGGGTCTATTCCGATTTTCATTGAAATATTTTTATTTTTACAAGCAGAGCAGAGCTTAAGTTATTGACTTTTAAGATGTTTATTGTAATTATTACTGTGTAATGTTTAAATTTATTCCGTAAGGAAGTCACAGGTTTGTATCGTAGTATAAGCTTCTTTCCATACTTATAGCCTGGGGTGTATTGGCCATTAACATTGGCCATTATTATTATTATTAATTTTGATATGGCCGATATACTTCGTTCATTGCCATTCAAGTGACATTAACAAGTTGACTTTCAAGGTTTTTCTACCACATCTCTAAAGTAGCCATATCTCGAATATATTTCGCGAGAAACGTAAGTGATTTCACCTCATTTCACTCACGAATATGTCTATACCTATAACTGTTATGTTATGAAATATATTACCAAATATAGTACCATGGACATATAATTTTTTTATGGCCAGTAGGTATACTTCGTTTGTTGCCATTTGAGTGGCATTTGATATCATTGACAAGTTGACTTTCAAGATAAATAGAGTACATCGCTAAAGTAGCCACATTTCGAATATATGTATTTCGTGAGAAATGACAGTAAATAGACACGCTCTGCCAGGTCACTGAAGCCCGCAGTGCTATAGCGGCTGTGTAGCCGTCATATAGCGCGCACAGTAAATAGACACGCTCTGCCAGGTCACTGAAGCCCGCAGTGCTATATAGCGGCTGTGTAGCCGTCATATAGCGCGCACAGTAAATAGACACGCTCTGCCAGGTCACTGAAGCCCGCAGTGCTATAGCGGCTGTGTAGCCGTCATATAGCGCGCACAGTAAATAGACACGCTCTGCCAGGTCACTGAAGCCCGCAGTGCTATATAGCGGCTGTGTAGCCGTCATATAGCGCGCACAGTAAATAGACACGCTCTGCCAGGTCACTGACGCCCGCAGTGCTATAGCGGCTGTGTAGCCCTCATATAGCGCGCACAGTAAATAGACACGCTCTGCCAGGTCACTGAAGCCCGCAGTGATATATAGCGGCTGTGTAGCCGTCATATAGCGCGCACAGTAAATAGACACGCTCTGCCAGGTCACTGAAGCCCGCAGTGCTATAGCGGCTGCGTAGCCGTCATATAGCGCGCACAGTAAATAGACACGCTCTGCCAGGTCACTGAAGCCCGCAGTGCTATAGCAGCTGTGTAGCCGTCATATAGCGCGCACAGTAAATAGACACGCTCTGCCAGGTCACTGAAGCCCGCAGTGCTATAGCGGCTGTGTAGCCGTCATATAGCGCGCACAGTAAATAGACACGCTCTGCCAGGTCACTGAAGCCTGCAGTGCTATAGCGGCTGTGTAGCCGTCATATAGCGCGCACAGTAAATAGACACGCTCTGCCAGGTCACTGAAGCCCGCAGTGCTATAGCGGCTGTGTAGCCGTCATATAGCGCGCACAGTAAATAGACACGCTCTGCCAGGTCACTTAAGCCCGCAGTGCTATAGCGGCCGTGTAGTCGTCATATAGCGCGCACAGTAAATAGACACGCTCTGCCAGGTCACTGAAGCCCGCAGTGCTATAGCGGCTGTGTAGCCGTCATATAGCGCGCACAGTAAATAGACACGCTCTGCCAGGTCACTGAAGCCCGCAGTGCTATAGCGGCTGTGTAGCCGTCATATAGCGCGCACAGTAAATAGACACGCTCTGCCAGGTCACTGAAGCCCGCAGTGCTATAGCGGCTGTGTAGCCGTCATATAGCGCGCACAGTAAATAGACACGCTCTGCCAGGTCACTGAAGCCCGCAGTGCTATAGCGGCTGTGTAGCCGTCATATAGCGCGCACAGTAAATAGACACGCTCTGCCAGGTCATTGAAGCCCGCAGTGCTATAGCGGCTGTGTAGCCGTCATATAGCGCGCACAGTAAATAGACACGCTCTGCCAGGTCACTGAAGCCCGCAGTGCTATAGCGGCTGTGTAGCCGTCATATAGCGCGCACAGTAAATAGACACGCTCTGCCAGGTCACTGAAGCCCGCAGTGCTATAGCGGCTGTGTAGCCGTCATATAGCGCGCACAGTAAATAGACACGCTC
This sequence comes from Apotomis capreana, assembly GCA_947623375.1. Classification (NCBI taxonomy): domain Eukaryota; kingdom Metazoa; phylum Arthropoda; class Insecta; order Lepidoptera; family Tortricidae; genus Apotomis; species Apotomis capreana. Next base: position 1,117,327 of record OX392515.1, on the reverse strand, counting down.
TGCCAGGTCACTGAAGCCCGCAGTGCTATAGCGGCTGTGTAGCCGTCATATAGCGCGCACTAATTGTCCTAATAAGCGGTTATTCGGCTGAACGGAGCCTCACGAGTGGGTTTGTGTATGCTATGTTGTAGTATATAATAACTAGGCTCGAATTCAATGGACGTTGACAACTGACTAAATGAAAATTGGAAGTAGCTAACTACATAGTATGATTTTTTCTTTTTCATTACGATGAATACCAAATCCTAACGCTATCCAGCCAAATTGGATAAAGTACGGACGGTCACTCGGTAGCCGATGTGATGATGCTCGACTTCTATGGAGCGTTTTTAACGATTTTCTGAACCATTTCTGAAGATCTTAGTGTCTTAATCACAATAGTCAGTAAAGGACATGTGTTTCGTATAATAATCTGATTTGATTGGTACAATGTATTTTTTGTTGCATTGCATGTTCCCATTTGAGTGTTTCCAAAAATATTTGACATAGCTTACAATACACAATTTTATGCGATCCAAAATAAGCTACAGTTTAGTAAATTTTTTGCGAGCCGTCTCCAGGAATCGCTATCGTAAGAGTTTATCGCGCATTGTTTCTCTATTTGTATGTTTTGCAACGCGCGCTTCCAAAAGAATTCAGCCTGTCTAGCACGGCGGTTTCAACTAGGATTTCTAGATAGTCTAAACATAATTACAAGACACAAAATCGCATCGTTATACGACGCAATTTTTTTTTTTTAACTTATTTCATAACACTTTTTCATATAACTACAATATGTTGTTGAATTCCACATCAGTCATCGACGTCATCGTCATGATCACAAAAACACAACAAAACGCAGATTCGCAAACGGCATTTGCGAAAATGCCGAAATCCTTAGTAGTTTAGCTGCTAATTGCGAGACTTGTGATAGTAAAATATGATGATATTCATAAACATAAACAAGAACGTTGTATCTCTGTTTGGCCTTATTATAGATCGGTAGAAAATGCCTTTTAGCATTAAGTTCGCTATTTGTACTGAATTTTGTTTTGTGCAATAAAGTTCAAACTAAATTATTAAATATTGGATTGCACGGTTGAAAGTGGCCAATGGGCAGCCCATGTAGCCGGGAGAATGGACGGCCGTTGGGGCAGCAAAGTCCTAGAGTGGCGATCACGTATAGGAAAGCGCAGCGTGGGTCGGCCCCCGACTGATGACGGATGAACTCGTGAGCGTTGCGATGAATGAATGTATGTGGTCTGCACGGGATCGCACTTTGTAGCGAGTCATGGGAGAGGCCTATGTTCACCTGTGGACGTCTGTGGCTAATAGATAGATAGATAGAAATTATTAAATAAATCAATATGCGTAAGCCTCCAGGGCACTAGCCCTCGTACGAGTATACTAATACGAGTACTAGACAAAACAACAGCGTGCTAGGATCGAGACATAGATTAAGGACAATCGGTCGTTTGTGGGCTAATCGGTTTCGGATAGCTCGGACGGAGTTTTATAACCGTTTCTCCATACTAACACGACTCGCGCGGCCCAAGGAATAAGCGACCAGACAAAAATAAGAAGGAATAATCCAGCTCCTAAACATGAAGCACGCTATAGAGATGGACAATCGTTCGTTAGTGGGATAATCGGTTTCAGATAGTAGGATGTTTTATAGGGATTTGTTTCCCAGAAACTTATTTCGTCGATTGTATAATTTCGCCGAAAAATCGTTTCACTGATTTTTTATTCCGATAAAATAATATATATTTTCATAATTCTTGCAAATATCATCCTATTGATTAGGTTAGGTTTGTTTTATAACAATCTTAAATAGTTTACGCTTGCAAATAAAAAATGTTTTCTATGATATGATTTTTCAACGAAATTAAACATTCGAAGAGAAATTATTCTAGGAGTCAATATAGACCTGTTTTATAATCGCTCCGTTAGAATGGATTAATTGGGATATAACTCGGTCCAAGGTGGTCCAAGGAATAAGAGACTATAAACAGAAAATTCTTAACTACAACTGCCGGCAAACTTTTGGAGCATAACCTAGACTGCGCAGTAGCCGATTTACGTACAAATGTACATGCGCAGATCCGCCATTTTTGTTCAAAAAGTTTGCCGGCAACTATGCTTATTTTTTCTAAACTACTTAAGAAGGATAAGCCCACTTCGTTCTTTTTTCTCTATGATTTTGCAATACGAGGTATTTTAAATGAAGTTAACCGATCTATTTAAGAAATTGTTAATAAGTTAGTCCTCTTTATGCCTGAAACACAGGGAGTCCTGGTTCAGGCGCGTGACATATTTTGTCAAGAAGAATGTCTCAATCTGTAGTAATTATTACTGTAAAATAAGTTATTATTCAATAAATTATCTTATAAAACATCTAATTGAGGCCATTATCAACGCTATCCGCTCTCAGCTCGCACTGCGCCTCAAATTCGTGGAAATGAGATGATCCAGTTTGGTCCAGAGTTAGTGTTTAGAAAGGCTGATATTATGCTGTTTCTGAAACTGGCAACTAGGCCGCATGAGCCTTCGAATTACAGAAGGAAGTAAGTGCCATGCTCACACGCTGACACTTAATCCCTGCTTCTACTTACTGCCGCTTCGCGCATGTTACCATGAATTAAAGATCCTGTGTTTTTTTAATCTTTAATTTGATTTGTTGGTAAATGTAACCCAATTCTATTGAACCTTTTTTTTATCATAGGGGGCAAACGAGCAAACGGATCGCCTGATGGAAAGCGATTACCGTCGCCGATAGACACCTGCAACACCAGAGGAGTCACAAGCACAAGTACGTATTACTTGTATAATATTGTGAACATTAAATGTCAAATAGAGGCTATTTAGGGAATAATTATTATCACTTTATGTACGATATATTATACGAGATATTATATAAGGTAAGGTAAGGTACGTATTTGTATTGTACGCATACATTTTCACTTGCCAATAAACGGCTGGACGGATTTATCTATTTTTGTAGTAACTTCCAAGAATAGTTACAAGAACCTTAATATTTTCGCGCGCGGACGAACATTAAGTATATTATTGTTTACTTTATGGCGGTTTTTAACGTTAGCCACGCGCTACGTCCCGATCGCTATGAACAAAATCAGCGTGATGGATTGTGTATGCACTGTATGTATATTGTACACGAACAGAAATACTTGCATACCTACAACACTAAGGCTGCCACTCCACTGCAGCGGATCGGAGAAAATGGACCAACCAGGCTGCGTTTTTGTAAAGCCCAAAAGAAGTTTAAGGTCAGGTTGGGTAAGAAAAACACATTGGGGTAATGGAAACACTTAAAATAAATCACAATATATGTGGTAAATCTGATTTTTAGAAACGGTTCTAGGTAAAAAATTAATAAATGTCACACTGTTCCACTTTCCCCATGTGTTTCTCTTACCTAACCTGACCTTATTCAAATCTGAGGTATATGCTCCGGTCCAGTGGACAGGCAGCCAAAAATTAAAATGCCTTACCCTGTCGCCTGTCGCCTCACGCTCCTCATTGTAGCGCGAAGCTAGTGTGAATACCACCTCACTCTCGCCCACGTAGCACACACGTTGTATATTAAGCGCTTATACAACCCTTTTTAGGGTTCCATACCCAAAAGGTAAAAACAGGACCCTATTGCTAAGACTACGCTGTCCGTCTGTCTGCCTGCCTGTGTGTCTGTCTGTCTGTCATCAGGCTGTATCTCATGAACCGTGATAGCCAGACCGTTGAAGTTCTCACATGATGTATTTCTGTTGCCGCTATACTAACAAATACTTAAAACAGAATAAAATAAATATTTAAGCGCGGCTTCCATACGAGAAACGTGATCGGTTCGGCGTTATCGGCGATAACTTTGCACCTCATTTGTTTGCGGCGCCATGCATACCAGGTGCAAACTTAACTTAACCCGACCAGTTAAGATGGGATAAATATTTGCGGAACCCTCGGTGCGCGAGTCAGACTCGCACTTGGCCGGTTTTTTCAGCTTATTACAGCTGTGTAAGAGCTGTATAAGCGCCTATAGAGCTTGTGTGCTACTGGGGCGTTGGGCGGCAACCTTCGGCGTAAGGAATCCTCAAGCCCAAGTTAAATGTAGCGCCTGAAATTATTTTCGCCGCAAAGTTACACTAATGCGTATTTCTCGGATTTATAGCCTGCTACATAATGATAATTAGACGCCCCCTGCTGTATCGGGATGATTTGTCGTCCCTTCCACGAATGTTTTTTCACAACTAAAATAAATGTATATTCTTATGCCAAGAATTTCTTGCTAGAAAAATTTGGCATAATTACAAGTAAATCTTGCTTAAACCAAGACGATTGCCTGAATGAGCCGCGTTAATAGCTCACCTTACACATTATCCCGCACAAGTGTACTAGCTCCACATTCTGCTTTCGTTCGGTGCGCGTTCATAGCCAGTCATAGTTCGGCGGTCGGTTCAGGATTTGGTTCGGCGTCTCCACGCTCTTTGACCTGTTATTACGCTCTATGTCGCATTTTTACATAAATAACCAATAAAATATTGTTCTTAGCAGATTTTTGCGGACATTAAAAGAGTAGCCTTCTGTTGTGTTTTATTCAGTGCTGAACCCAAGACTGATCTTGCTAAATACTAAATATTCCGAAAGCCTCGAGTTTGCCTCAAGATCAACTGATAAATGAGAAACTGAGAAAATATTGAGAAATTGATCCTTCACATTCGTTTCATCATTCTCCAAGCGTTCAATTTATCCCTACCTTCATCCTTTAAAACATGTGGTACCTATACCATGTTTAAGCAAATAAATTACTGATTCAAGAACTTGAGCGAAGGCTGTCTTTCCACCAGAGATGTGCAAGGATGCGTAGCGAGGGGAGTGTTTTTGTTGACCAATGGAATAACAACTTCAGTTACTTATCCTCGCTCAGCGCAACTGAGTATATTATTTAACAAAAACACATCCCTCGCTCTCGCTACGCTCGCGCTGGTGGGAACTCACCCTAACATGCCTTATAGCCTGCTTCCTTATCAACGGAGTGATTCCTTACTGAAATCGAAATTAGAGAAAGTGCATGTGAATAACGTAACCCATTTCCCGTGCATACGAGCGGGGTTTTCCTGAAATTAGCGATTCCTCCCGCGCCCCACACGCTGGACGAATGATTTGTATAAATAATTCCGTTCTTCCGGGCGCTAGCAGCCAATCAAATTACTCTACTTGTTAGTTGATTGCACACTGCCCGGGAACTGCGAAGATGCTAGGACGGTATCAGGCAAAACGTTTGATACTGACATGCAAAATCTGACGACGATATTTGTAGTAACAGAAATATTCGCAGAAGAACCAGAGTCACTGACATAGCTCGCGGGATTACACGGTTAACATTGACCCGGAGAGCGGATGGCCCTTGGGACAAACCCTCCACCTCCTCATGGTCTTTCCTGCCTCACGGCGTACAGACCGAATCGTGGGAGACTGCACACGGTACTTGCCTCTGGCATCTATTTCCCGCGGCAGCTTTCTTGACTCCCTACAAATTGTAAATCAAATTCCGTCCCAGCCATTCTCCACCTCAGTAGGGGCAGGCTTGCACTACTATGCGTCGTTCTCCCCTAATGGGGCGCGACATACACGAAACGTTACTCAGCGTCGTACATCACATCTTGTGGTTCTTCACTCTTCAAAAAGTCTTCGCTTGGTGTGCCAGGAGTGCGCAAACTTGCGCAACGCATCGAAGTTCTGCCAACACGAAACTAGTTCTCCGTGGTAAACTGGGCCACTAACTGTCCTTGCCAAAGAATCCAGCATCTCCGATCTCTCATCCGCATACAGACTGCACTCCCAGAGGGCGTGATCCCGGCTCTCGTTGTCCTCACCGCATGGGCACTCTGCAGACTCGCGCAGGTCTAGCTTGTCTGGGAAACCACGTAGTCCGGTTCGATCCATTCTGAACTTAGCCTCACGGCCACATCTGGGAAGAAGCTGTATAACTCGCGTCCGTCGTCACTAGCCTTCCACGGCTCTTGCCATTGGGCGACGATCTCCTCTCTCACCTGTGTCTTCAGTTTCCGGTGCTCCCTAGGCGCCAAGTTACACTTCTCGACAGCGACACGTCCTGCACGACAGATCTCCAGGTCGGCAGGCAGAACACCAGCAAGCACGGGTAACGCCGCGGTGCTGCACGACCTGTAAGCCTTCGTGAGTAGAACCAGCGCCGGTCTTTGCGTGCGAAGCAACGCTCTCCTAACCACGAAGTTAGACGAGTTTCGGTACCATACCGCCCCGCCGCAGCGTACGTGATTGTCGCCACGTATGTCCCTGAGTAGAGAACTCGAAGGGCCCGGTAACGGCCCTTGGGACAGTAAACCCTGGAGTAGCGACCACACGTACAAAAGTACAACGTAGAAAAGCCTCTAACAAGGTGAACGGATAACTTCGAGAGGGTTGCGGGGAATCGGAAGTCTATGCAAGATGCACTCTATGACAAGAGGTAGAGGTTTGTGATCAGCAGTGGACGGGTCTGCTAGATAGCTGACCTTTCGTCTAGTGACGCAAAACCAATCTCACCTGAGGATATAATGCCGCATCCAGTTTCGATCCAGGGCACTCCGCTCACTCGGCGTTCTTAATTAATTTACTAGTTCTTGTTAGGTTATAAAACAGTTGTGTCCAGCAGCCGGCCGGCGATTGCTGCCATTGTTCCATCGTTTTCAAAAGAGATGAACTAATAAACAAACAGAACAGAACACTGTGTAGTATAGTAAGTATGGCTGCGGGTACCGATAAAGCACAGAAAGGGCTGTTATGACGGTGTATTCTACACAGACGAAGTAGAGGCACCTGCTAGTATTACTGCAATAAAATATACCACTATGACTCCGTGTGTGTTATAAAACGTAGTTTTTTTGGTAAAAGTCTCCTATAATATAAACTGTTTTTTGTTGGTTTGTTGTGTAAAATACGACTCTCAAATTCGGAAACACGACAAGTCCCTAAGTGACATTGATAGTCAACTATTGGTTTCATATAGTCGACGCGTTTATGTGATGTCCATTGATATTATTAGAAATTCCGAAAATCAGCCAACCAAGCCAAGAGTATGTCACGCCATGCTCAGTATAGGAGGGTTCCAAAGCCGAGTATGGTAATAGGTGCATAATTCATAAAAGAAATAAATAGCTAACAAGCTATGCTGATGCACGACATTTAAGTGCCTATAGTTATTAAGATTCTAACGCTAGAATAGGGTTTTATATATAGTTACTAACACATTGATCCATTTTGATCGAAAATAAACTTTTCTATTCCATAATACGATTGCAATGACGTCACCAATCCGGCGAAGTTTCTTTGTTTCCACCATTTCTGGCCGTGGCCAGTAATTTGTCGACCCCATAGATAAAGCGGCGGGGGCCGAGATTTAGGACGCAGTTATTGCGCCGGTTACATTTAATATCGGGATTATTTCTTATGTAATGTTTTGGGGTCCGTCGTATATAAAATAAACGGGAATGTTGGGAATTTTTTACACATGGTTTAAGGATACTTACTAAGTGTAGTTGCTACCTAATGACCAACATCTTGGTGTAGTAGTGGCGTGGCTTGAAATAAATCTTCAGACAAGCTGGGCGGGACTGATTTATGTAGTTTTTTTTAAGCACTAGGCATCATTTTCTAAAATGTGCAACCCGACAGGAAACTGTTTCTATGGTCATCACGCCACTGTGGTGTAATTAAGCAAAAAGGGTGTTATGACTTTACTTCTTCAGGCGAAAGAAGTCGAAAGCGTTTTCTTATAACCAAATAAGCCTCAGTTAATATTTCTGCCTTTTTAGCCCAACATTGTCTAGCGGGAGTAGCGGGCCATGCGCGCCCATACCCATCGGGCCATACCGAAGTTCCCGATGTTAATTGCGTCTTGAGCCGGTACCAGGCTCACATAAATAGGCACAGTTGTCTGTCACGGGCAATTGGGCCCAAATGGGCCGCGACTCATTTGCCCAGCCTGTTTGGACACGGGCAAAGATGAACGCCGTAGACAGGGACTAAAATGGGATGATTATTTTTTTATAAAATAATTTCGTAGAATAAAATGGTCAGCTCTTTAAAGCAGGAAGCAAATGTCTTTTCTATATTACTCCTTTTATTTTCAGGAGAGCGAACCAATTTAAACATTTGGGACATTTGAACACAACATGTAAGTAGGTAGAATTTTAAACTCATATTTACGAAATTAATTTTTGAACTTCAACTAAAACAAGGAACTTTGACACTAGGTACGAGCTGTTTTTGATGGTAGTACCTAATTAATATTTTTTTATGTGTGAAAATTCAATGTTGATTAACATACCTTAGTTTTACCACGTTTTACATCCCATTTGAATGTTGGCGTCTTTTTTTGCATTTCCCTTTGTTAATTGTAGTTCAGTTTGTATTATTTTTCAATAAGTTAAGGTATTGTACTTAATTTCAATCTTGTGAATTAGAAAAGACTTTTGACACATTGCGTTTTTTGGTACTTCCCTCCATATGTCCTAAAGTGAGCTTCCATACAAAACGTAATCTTTATATTACAAAATATGCTCTATGTGACCATTTGGACATTTTAGTTTTCTAGTCCTGAAAGGCCCAGTCTGCATAGAATCCTGCTCTGGGGCGTGGACGCGGCGGCGCGGACACCACCGCAAACCCAGCCCGCTACATTGCCCCCGTTTTTATCTGTTTTCCTAATAAATACGCTCTTTTGACTTGTTACGGAAATTTACGTTGGAAAAGTTTCTTTTACAGTTTTATTTCCTTCATAGAACGCCCGCCTGGAATATGTGTTACTGTTATGTTTAAATTAAAGTAGCTTTGAGTTTTATATTATTTTAAGGCTGCGTGTAGAAATAGAAAGTTAACCAATCAGGCTGCAAAGGGGATACCTTTTAAATCTGAGGAATATGATTAGTCCATTATACACAGCTTCGCTCCGCACCAGAGTGTCAGCCCACTGGTGCGGAGCGGAGCGGAGTCTATAGGAAGACTTTTAATTTTGTTTTCTTCGAGAACTCCGTATACCTATGCCTAAGAAGAAAAAAAAATCCTATACACAAATCTTGTCTCACCTTTGATCGTGAAATGTACAACTCGTCATTTAAATGTAAATGAAATACATGGCGAAACTAATATATCGCGGGTGTTTATGGCTTGAGCCGAAGATGAGGGCCATAAATACTGGCCTACCACGGATCTGGAGCGAAATACCGCGCGTGGTTTGTCTGAAGTTTTACGTCTTCCCTTGGCCAGGAAGTAAAATCTCTCTCAGCGTTGCGGGCAGAAAATGCCACTTACGGCCTAGGGTGACGTGTGGATTTGAAGTGTTGCTACTTCAATCAGGCTCTAGTGGTTACAGAGGCCAAAAAAAAAACAAATGTCTCCCCAGATACCCAGAGAGCCAAAAGCGACCTACGGTGAGAATAGACGGAAATCCGGATAACTGGACATACGCACATCCAGAATTTGGACATACGAAAACAGTTTGGGCCAAGCTGAAACGGAGACACTTCGCTCGCTCCGCTCGCTCGGTCAACCAATACAAAAAACCAAAACACTACCCACCAACATTGCTCTATCCGGCGTAGTATTTCAAAATAGTAGCCGAATATCAGTTTCAAACCAACCAACAAATACACGAAATACGATAGGTGAACTCAAAAATATATCACCTTAATTTGTTTTCAATAAAATCGAGCACAAAATAGTGGACCCTGAACAAAACCCATTGAGCGTCAGTCGCCACTATCGCCTTTCAAACGACAGCGCCAGGCGAAAATGACACTTCAGATTAGCGGGGCAAGTGCCGTTTGCGAGACGAGGGCCGGCGGGGTAATGAAGATGTCCGAAAAATGGCCCCCGCTTAAGGGTGGCTGTTCACTGTCAAGCTGGAGTTTCAACTTTTTTTAATTTTGGCGTGGTAGTATTCTTATAATTTTTACTCCATTGTAACATCAACGTGCATACGATTTACATGTAGCACAGATTAAAACACTATAGACGGTTCTTTATTTTGATATTCGTAAAAGCAGCATGAAAACAAAAATGTATTTTATTGATTTTTTTTGTGTGAATGGGATGCAATGGCGTGGGGTCGCATTGTTGACCACCTACAGTGGCTATTCCCATGTCTAGTGTTCGGATTAGGCTGTGCAACTTGGGGAGAATGCAACCGTCTTATTATTCTGCCCTCAATGTTGGACAATTCTGAAAATCAATCATTGATTAATATCAATTTTGATATTATTTAGTATAAAAAGCCGTGACTCCTTAAAGACAACCAAAAATGACGCTACAATTCATACGGAGTAATAAGACGGTTAAAACGCTCAAATAATCACCTGATTCAATGTTTAAATTGAAGTGAAAAATTGCGAAATCAATGAACCAATGTGAGAGCCATTGAATTTTCAACCAGTTGCTTCATACATGCCTTTGGGTGGCATCGTATTCGTCATTAATTTTTTTTTTTAGCTTCATGGTTTACGCTAGCAGACGTTACACCTTCAGTAAAAAATAATAAGCACTTAATTTATTATTTCCTTTTTTCTCGACTAATAAATAAATGAAGCGCAGACCCCAAAAACCAGCCGGCGCTCCCCCGTGAACAGCCCCCGTGAACAAACCCGACCTTATTACGTATGTATGTTGGGATTAGGTCCGTTCGGAATTTAATAAGGCCGGATTTGGCGGTAATTGTATAGTGTTAGTGTAGCGCCGTTTTTATGCCCCGGCTTAACCTGAGCTGGGTACGGTCGAACAGAATAAAGGTGAGGGGAAGGACATGCTAATTCATGTCATTAAATTTGTAACACGTCAAACCTTTATTTCGCTATGTAGATGTGCAATGTGACGTAGTTAAGAGAGTGGCCAAGCATTTCTCCATACAATTATAGTCCACTGTTTTTTTCCGGGATAATGGGGCAAGACCGAACGTTCTTGTTTTATAAAACCAAGGCTAACAGCGGGCAGACCTCTACCAATAACTGTAAAAAAAAAACAATAAATATGACTTTCCAAAGACATAAAAAAATGCACAGATTTCATCGCCTTTTTAGACGCCCACCAGCCAGCAGAAGGCCTTCTCTTTTCACACATCTTGATGGCAGAAATATTTGAATCGGGTCGGTTTGAGAGCAGAAAACAGGGTAATTTGGAACGTCGATCTGGTAACATTACTGCAGACGCCGGGAAAGAAGAGCTTGCCGGTTGAGTATTAGGTAGAGACGGATAGTGATACGAAGCCGGCAAGCCCTTTTCACGGTTAGGCATGTATAGTGCTTTTCTCAAACATATGCATTGAAATAAAAAATACACCACTCGAAAAATATAAAATTCAGCTGTTTAGCCTGTACATAAACACAGACGCCATGTTTAAAAAAAATACTTACCAGCTTATGCCTTCAATTTTATATTCTTTTACAGTTCTTTCGTGTTATTCCGGCCAACGTGATACTTTGAAGCCTGTTATAACGCACGTGATGACGATATTTCATTGCATACGTTTGAGAAATTATTGTTGGTAAAATCGGACTACTTATGCTGTATTCCTCTCCATGGCGCCCATGGTTCCGTTGCTCGGTAGCAGCGCAACGGTAATAGTTTGTTTAAATACCTATTCGAAAATTCGCTCGAAGACCGACCGCGCTCTTAAGTGGAGCTAAGTCAAAGATAAAGCTAAGAAACTACGTTACCGTTTCGGCTGAAGCTAATAAGTTAGCAGATGAGAGCGAGTAAGATGTCTCATGTAGATGTACTTAACGTGTGCGACCTAAGCAAAGCAATTGCGTCAATCAACTTTTTATGGTTCCGTACCCAAATATGCGGTTCTCATACGTGATCGGTTGTGTTCACTTCCCACCTCATTTATATCCGGCGCTATACATACCAGGTGGAAACTTAACCCGGCCAGTTATTTTATTCGATGGTACGGAACCCTTCGTGTGCGAGTCCGACTCGCACTTGGCCGATTATTTTTCAGTTGCTCGTTGCCATGGTGATGTCCCCATGTCACTCTTTAAAACTACCATTCGACGGTTATATTGGAGGTCGTATATGTACTGGCTACATATTAAGTTTAATCGTATTACACATGACATGCTTGTCATAGAATTAATAAAAATTGTTCTTGTGACAGACTTCCTTGAAGTAGGACGTAAGTTATTATAAACCAAAATAAAGCACAACCAGCTCACTGCCACTCTAGCTGATGTTATTATAACATGTTTTTCCTTTAGGTTATACTTACCAAAAACTTTGTAATTGCAACAGTTATCAGTCTATATTTTTATGTGACCTATACTAGTAATACAAATTATCAACACTTTTCCAAGTGTCAGTGTCACTATCGCCCCCGGGGTTACGGATAGAATAACAACAAGAAAAAGTTGTTCCACCCAATTATTTCCCTTCATTAATTTTAACTAGCTCATATTAAAAGTTGCCACCCTAAGCTCGTATCCATAGCTCCGATTCTTTGCTCACGTCCTATTATACCGAATCACTATTGAAGTAGAATATTAGTTGAATTCTATAGTAATGATGACTTAAAAACATGAGACCCCTCTCATGCCACTTTTTATCAAAAATCTAACGCAAATTCTCCCTAATGAGCTCTTATACCGGCTCAGGCTGGAGTATTTACCTAATGAACTGTCCATCCTCCTAGCCTTTATCCCATTTTTTGAGAATGAATTCTCAATCGGGGTCGGCTACCTAAATCCCAAGATGTGGCGTAGGCACTAGTTTTTACGCAAGCGACTGCCATCTGACCTTCCAACCCAGAGGGGGAAACTAGGCCTTATTTGGGCTTAGGTGGTTTCCTCACGATGTTTTCCTTCACCGAAAAGCGAGTGGTAAATATCAAATGACATTCCGTACATAAGTTCCGAAAAAGTCATTGGTACGGGCCGGGTTCGAACCCGCGACCTCCGGATTGAAAGTCGCATGCCCTAACCACTAGGCTACCACCGCTTTACCTAATGAACTGTCCGTCGACAGATTATTCTCGGCTTGATTCGACGAGCCATTGCGATATCCCTAACTTTGAAATATTACGGTCATCCTGGGTCATACAACTTTTTTAAGTCGTGAATGGGAGTGCCAGGGGATAATGGGGAAAAAGCAACTGTTCCATCCAGTTCACGTAATTAGCTATCAGTTAAAACTTAATGGTTTTTTTTTCACGATTTCGTGCTGGCTCCGTAGTAAATAGCTCAGCGTGACCCTCCACATCACCCAAATGACTAAAATCGTAAAAATCGCCTAGTATAACTTAATATCTTCTACTCCATTAGCATTTAGATGAAATTGACAAGTAGGCATTTAAAAGATGACTAAACTACTGATATACTTTGAAAATGTAACTTCCATTCTAAATTTTACGCCTTTCAGAATCAGAATCAGAATCATAATTTATTTGCTAGAATACAGTCAAGTGGATGTCAAATACATTTTCGAGGTACAGTGTATTCTACTTGCTAGTGGGCATGCAAATATTATAAAATTAAAAATAATAATGGACTAAAATTAACTAAGACATGGAATTTTTTCTATAATTACGACTAAGCATGCAAGATTAATAATAATAAAATGACAACTTATACTACGTTACACTAAATTTAATAAAGATGTGGTATATAGTCAAGATATTCTTTCACTGAGGATACTAAGTCGAACGTTCTAGTTTTAATTTTTCTTTTCGATATATTTGACACAATGTGGTCTATACATGTTTGTGATTTACTAGTTAAACGAGTTGCTGTTTTTACATGATTTACTAGATTATAATTTTTAAGTAGTTGCTTATATAATATTGATGTGAATGTGTTTTTAATTATATTTATATTTAAGTCTCCGCGAATAACAGTACATGCATTTTGTATCAAAAAGTCCAATAAATATTATCTAAATTTAGGCATATCGGATTCTCTAATTAATTTAGGTAACTTATTATACAATATTGGTGCCATGCCAAAAACACGTTCCGCTCGCAGAGCTGTTTTTGATTGCTGACAATTGATTTTATGTCGCTGCCGTACACTATTAAAAACATAAAATTGGTTCATATTTAATTTGACATACAAAGCAATCTCAAATATATATAAACATGGCAAAGTTAAAATTTTTAGTTGTATAAAATATGGTTTGAATGAATCAAGCATCTTTAGTCCACAAGCAGAACCCAAACACTTCTTTTGTGCCTTAAACACCAAATCCCGATCGTTTGAGTTACCTCAGAACATGATACCATAACGCAACGTAGCTGTTGCATATGCGTGGTAGGCCGTGAGTACCTCAGTCTGACTTACAATTTTATTTAAATTGTACAATGCATATGAGAAACTATTTAACTTCTTACAAATACTATCAATTTGGTTAAACCATGTCAACTTATTATCTAAATTTAAACCTAAAAATTTCGTATTATCATCAGTTCCCTCTATAATATGATTATTATATGTTACAGTTATATAGCCTTTAGTGATAGAGTATATTCATGTCAATAAAAAAGAAAATGCCATTATGGTTACTTTGCATAGAACATTACTATAAAGAAGGCGGTAGGTATAGTGCGCCCAATTTATCTGTGATACGGCGAAATTAGGAACTACGACTGTCATGCTGAAATTACATACGATTGTCAGTGTCTCTGCGTTCGAGTGCTCTGTGGGCAAAGACAGTGGCGACACCCTTCAATTCACAGATAAGTTGGTCGCACCATAATAGCGGTGAAATCTCGGACATACGTCATTTGTAGTGCCGAATTCATCCCCAGATTACTCGTCATAGCAACATTATTAATCGACGACTGATTCCATTTATTCACTGACCGGATGGTTTGATGCTCGTTATTTGAATGAATGCATGAATTGAGGGCTTTAATTGTGCTTTGATTTGGTGGTTTCATGTTTAGTTTTGATCTGAGTAAATAGTCGGTGCAATTGTACAGTCAGCACAAATATCAACATTGCGTACGCTTAATACCTTTGTTGATTTTATATACGAGCATAGTTCACTAATAATTATTGACCAAATAACGAAATTTCGGTTGAATAATTTCCATATTACCACATAATAGATAGAACACTACAGAAGGGCCTCTCTTTTATTCCTCAAAAAAGGCGCCTAACAACTGTATTTTACTGATTGTTTTAGTAAAATGCAACGCAATTGGTAATGGGGCGTGACGATACTACTAACCGACGCGTGTGTGTCGCTACGACTGGCTACAAACACCTGATTTTTTATGAACTAAAGTGGACGTCACTTGCTTGTAGTTTTTCTTTTATTTTTTGCATAAAGTGGACTCTTTGTGCTCGAGTCCGGTTCCCACTTGGCCTGTATTTTTGTCAACCGCAACTTACTCGCATAACAACCCTTTAATTTGATTCACTACCGATATTGACAACATTGACAACATATAAAATGTTCAAATTTCAAATAGTGTTGTAGTAGGTAGTTTAAACTAATACCCGAACCCAAAACTATAATTTTATTTGGTTATACGGACTAGTTAGAAAATATTAAAAAGAAGGTGTAAGCAGCGTCGTAAGAATCAAATGGCGTCACCTTGAGGAAAAATTGACAGTCGCAACCTGCAAAAAGAATAGTGGTACAATTTCCATATTAAATCAGTTTTAGTGCGCTGTGAGCAATTACTTGTCTTCTAAGCTCTTTTAGAATGAGAAACATTTCAAATGGATTTTTTTATCATAAGTTGGGATATTTTCGAAAATGTAAAAATGGGATAATATTAAATCCTTAACTTGATTATATCGGATAAGGGCCTAGTTAAAAAAATTAAATGTTAGCAATTTTCACTGTCACCACAGACTATAGATCAAAATAGGGCCTGAGTGGGAGGGGCTGCCTTGTGCATCATCGATGTTTTTAATAAGCTGTCCTTCCGCCTTATTTATCTGTGGCCCCCGCTCTTTGCTCTCTGGCCCCATAAAGAAAGTCCAATGGATTGGATAGTATAGGGGTGAAATGGTTACCCGTAAAGGAGGATCGAGGAGCTATGTTGGGGTTCGGCCATGGCCTGTTAATTGTTAACGGATGATTACTGCTTTTTCTATAATCTAGAAAATTCATATTATAACGATTTGTATATACCGACCGAAATGCATGATTGCGTTAATTGAGAAACTTGGAACTCTTTGCCTTCAAAAGTTGATTTAAGATTCGATGACTAAGTACTTAAGAGATTAAGACAGACGCGCAGACAGACGTACAGGTGGATAATAACTTTTTTAATTACTGTATTTCGTCCGCATGTAAGTAAAATGTAAAGAATCCGCAGTTGCTTTATCCAATTATCTTAGTAGCTTCCTTTATCGAACTTAAAACAATCCCTTGTTCCACGTTAATATAAAACCTCGGCTTCCATTCATTAAAATGTATATTTCAACCCCCATAAAGCAAAGCAAATAATGTTGCTCTATTAAAAAACAATATAAAATCAAATAAAATCGATCACAATACGGCGACACAAAGTGCCTGAGAGCGACACAATAGCTAAAAAGCGCCTCTATAATTGCTACACTCCTTTGTAACTCTCCACCAACTTCAATTGAAAACTCACAGAAATACTCACCATCACTTATACCCGGCAAATAAATTTGAAAATCGAACGACCAACCGTTTGTGGTTGGTAGAATGTAAAATGGCGTTGCATGAATCGTACAATGAAACCGTTCGACGTGAAGTGGTCGATTATGTAAATTTTTGAATTTGGAACATTCGAACGAGTTTGTTTTTAATTGCGGGTTGTAAATTATTCTTTAATTTTCGTGCCAGATACAAATAGGGTTGAAATTATCACTGAAAGAAGGGGAAATTACGTCTTTCGGTTACATTTTATTTACTTAGATTTTGGCGAATTCGAGTTATCGGTATCATAGTGTTGGTTACATTGTTTTTGTATCCCTTCAATTAAGTACTTATGTAATTTATATTGTAAATGCTTAATTAAAAATTTCAGTAGGCTCAACAAAATTTCAGTTCTCGAATCTAATTCGATTAATGAATACCGTTTCATTTACTCCCCAAAACCTGTCAAGTGATCGCGACAAGAGTGCAGTCTAGTAATTGTATTGTTACATTACACATTTCACTCCAATCCAAACTCTAAGACGTATTTCCACATGACTTGCTTAACTAGTTAACTACTTAATTCGGATTTGCGCAGCGAGCGCCCATAGCGACTAGCGACAATTATAACGACAATTAGCGACTCCATTCGTCACTTGATTACTTCCGCGACTATATAGTATGCGAGGGTGTTTCACTTGAAATTAAAAAAAATATAAATAAATATCAGACAACCTCATACAAATCGATCTAGTCCCACAGTAAGCTCTGTGTGTGTGTGTGTGTGTGTGTATGTGTGTGTGTGTGTGTGTGTGTGTTTGGTTAATAGACGACATATAAATAAATACATACTTAAATACAAATAACATCCATGACTCAGGCACAAATATTCAAGTTCAACACACAAATACCTATTTGCCTTTGCCGGGATTCGAACCCAGGACCGCCGGCTCAGCAGGCAGCTGCTTTACTACTACGCCACCCGCGTCAGCGTCACCTTATAATAAGTTTCTTGGCCCAAAAACGACCTTTTCTCATACATGCAATGAAATATCGTCATAACGTGCGTCAACAGGCTGCGAAGTATCACGATTCGGGCGGAACAACTCGAGAGCTGTAAAGGAATTTCATACAAAATTGAAGGATTTGGCCGGGAAGTGATTTTTTTCAGCACAGCTGGATTATATTTTTTGAGTGGTGTATTTTTTATTTCTTTGAGAAAAGGACTATATGCCTTAGCCGTGAAAAAGGGCTTGCCGGCTTCGTATCACTATCCGTCTATACTCACCCGGCAAGCCCTTATTTCCTGGCGTCTGCAGTAATGTACTATGAACATGTACGTTACACGCACGTCACTAGTGGAAGACCCCATTATACTCCAGTTTTCTACCAAATCTCAAAGTTGACGCTGGGAATTCATTAGATCTCATTATCAATCAGGGCGCCGTACTGAGACGGATCGCCGGCGCATCGCCGATAAAACCGTCGCGATCCATCACCCTGTTTACGAGTGCGATTCGGGACCGTGCACACAGCACCCTCAACAATTTTATGGAATACAAATACAAGTACCCTTTATTACGATGACCCAGGGTTGGCGCAGTTTGTGGTGGGGGCGCTTCGTGGTGAAATGCTCGCGATCCCATGACGCCCCTATTAACAGCAGGCGCGGGAAATGCCGGAGTGTTACTGGGTAGGCTCCTCCCCTCCCCCTCGCTAGGAGTGAGATCGGTGGGAGTCCCACATAACGCCAAACGGCCTCACCAAGCCTCGGTATGCGTAAAGCAATATCACCCGAGAAAAAAAAAGTTTGTACCCCTGACCGCTGAGCCGGATCCTGGCCGGCGCAAATGTTTGTGTGATGAACTCGTATATTTGTTCCTTGGTCATAGATGTTATCTATACATGTATTTATATATTTTATATATTGTCGTATAGTACAAGCTTTGCTTCGTAGGGGACTAGGTCGATTTTTGAGACATTATAAACATAGTCTGTCTTATTGCTAGAGAGCGATATTGACAATTAGGGTCAAATATCGACCAACTTCTTGACCGAGCTTAAGCGTCTGTTTCAGAATCAAATGAAACTTTGTGAGTAGGTTTGATAAGTAGGCATATATAGAGGTTATGTCAATTCAGATTTACGATTCTTTTCCAAAATGGCGGAGAGATGGGGTTGAAATAGTTTTTTTTTTATTTCAGCAATTTCGAAACAAACTCGGGAGGTCTTACAGCTCATAGAGTCAAAGGCAGATAGACCTTGAGTCTAATAAAACTGCTACTTTGCTATTGGTATATCGAAAAAGAAATACAAATATCGGAAAAATACAGTGTACGGTAGGTAGCAGTGTCACATCACTCGCAATTGGAAAATCATTATTTCCCGATCGCCGCCGACTGCTGGAAGAAATTACACAAAGCAACAAGCCCGACTCGATACGTCTGTGCAGATCTAGAATCCAGATATTTCTACGCTTTGCTGGATATTGCATTCTACTTTAGACTTTACTAGCGTTTGCTCCGGTTTTATGCTCGTTGTTAGCGCATTTTATTTTAGAAACACGCTGGTTTCAGGTAGAAAGACCAGTCATATGAGTATCGGGTCACGATCAGGGTATGGTTCTGTAAGCTCTAGTTTACTAGAATAGTATATAAATATTTTTTGCTAGAAAAGCGGTGGCAAAGAATATATATACTAACGTAAAAAGAAACGACAGCGACACTTGTGTGCCGTAACAAAACTCGCGGCTATGTGTCTCCGTCGAGGGGAGTGCGCGGGACGCGCGAGGTGGGGAAAGGCATTCACGTGAATGCCTTGTCGAAGGATTCAGCATTACGAGGTCACCGAAGCCCGAGTCACACCGATAGGCCGCTGTCGCGCCTGTCGATGGAGCGGTTGACCATAGGAGTGAGCGAGACGCCGCGCTTGGGCATCCCGCTCCCACCTATGGCCGGCGCTCGCTGCTGCCACAACCGCTATCCTAGGAAAACAGAGTTTTAGCCGTTACTTATTATAAAAAAATTATGTATGCTTTTGATGATATCATAGAAGCGGAATATTTTAAGACCCTTTACTCGATTTTTATTTTACAGGGCATTTAGCCCTGGTAAATTATTGTAAGGAGAACCGCATACCCTATATTATGTTTAGGTACTTACCTTGGATTGACCAGTACTGCCTGATGATATGAATTTCTTAAATTAATATATTTTTACGGATATATCCTAACATTAGGTACAGGTCGAAGACGTAAGAGTCCTTGAGCTATACATCTCCTTTACGTGTAACCCATGTAATTAGTTATAACACAAATACAATACAATACAATACAAAATGCTTTATTGCACACCAAAAAAGTTTACAAAATCAGTACAGAACAATAATTTTAATAACGGTAGACAACAGGCGGTCTTATCGCTAAAGAGCGATCTCTTCCAGACAACCTTTAGGTAGTGGAATTTATTAGTATAAATCACACAATGAGTAGGTGATGCAGAAGGGGAAGGGAGAACAAAATAATTATCAACGGATAAGCAAGTAAACGTATCAATAGATATACACATACATAAATAGATATATATAAACCTACTTAAACATACATAAATATAAATAAAACAAGACAGATAAGGAACACATAAACAGTCAGAGGCAAACGAACGAAAACAGTTTCACAAATCACACCATCAATTTTATCAATCGAGAGATAAGAAGTATTCTTTTAATTTATTTTTAAAGATCGCTGGCGTTTTAGCATTCCGCAATTCTACTGGAAGCGAATTCCATAGCAAAACGGCTTTAAAAGTAAAGGAATTCGAGTAAAATTTTGAGTGTGAGGAGGGGACAGCTAAAAGGAAATTTTTAGCGCACCTAGCAGACGAAAGGTAGCTAAAGCGCTCTTTAAGATACAGGGGAGTTGCTCGGTGGAAAAGTATGCCATAAAGAAGAGTAAGAATGTGAGAGTTACGCCTTTGACGAATAGGGAGCCACTTGAGTTGAGAACGGAAACCAGAAACATGATCATATTTTCGTAACCCAAATATGAATCTGATGGAAATGTTTTGAATGCGCTCAAGCTTATTAAGTTGCTCCTCTGAAATATCAAGGTACGAGATGTCAGCATAGTCTAGAATCGGGAGAAGTAACGTCTGAGCGAGCGCAATTTTAGTGGCAATGGGAAGGAATTTGCTAAGCCTTCTAAGAGAACCCACTGCGGCAAACATCTTCCTGCTCACTTCATTCAATTGGGGCACCCAAGAAAGAGTGCTATCAATGATGACGCCCAGGTTTTTAACCTGGGACGAGTAAGGGATTATGACACCATTAAAGAAAATTGAAGGAGTATTAGCCAAGTCAACTCTGGAAATTAGACTAGGACTGCCAATGATGATAGCCTGGGATTTTGACGGATTAACGTGGAGGCCATAATTACTACTCCACTCTAAAATAAGTCTCAAGTCCGAATTTGTTGAAGAGATGATTGAAGGTAGATCTTCGAGTGAACCTTGAGAATAAACTTGAAGATCGTCGGCATAAAGGTGATAGTTTGAAGACAGATTATAAGTGATTGAATTAATAAATACAGAGAATAGCAGAGGAGACAACACACCGCCCTGTGGAACACCGGCCGCTGTGCTGCACCAAGAAGATCGGGAAGAGTCCACCTTTATACGCTGCCGACGACCTGTCAGATAGCTAAGAAACCAGTCAATAACTGCAGGAGATATGTTAAGAGAGCGCAATATACCCAACATAATATCGAAATCAACAGTGTTGAATGCATTGCTAAAATCTAGCAACGTCAAAACTGTCAATTACACATACCTGCCCGGATGTCGTCAGTAATTTTCACGAGAGCGGTAGTCGTACTATGACCGGAGCGGAAACCAGACTGAAAGGGATTCAGAAGATTATTTCTATTAAGAAAGGAAACAAGTTGCTGGGAAACTAGGCGCTCAAGGACTTTGGATAAGAAGGGAAGAATGGAAATAGGGCGATAGTCGGAAAAGGTGTCGGGATTTGATTTTTTCGGTAAAGGTAAAATATCAGCATCTTTCCAGATGGAAGGAAATACACCAGATGTGAAGGAAAAGTTAAAAATATTGGTAATTATAGGAACGAGAAGGTCAAGGAGAGGACAAATGTAACTTACTGTTGAGTTTTATTTCGGCTTTCTTCTCAACAGCGGTCTCCTCTTGCGAAATGCCGGTAGATTCACAATCTGACTTGTAAAAGTGCCCTTGTGGCCTACTACTGAATAAATTATTTCATTTCATTTCGAATTATTATCAGCCCAATGGTGGATTGGTAGTGAATTCCCAATGGCATTAAGTCCGCCCTTTGTACGATCTGTTTTTCATTAGTGCAATAAATATGAAATATATAAATATTAGAAAATGAAAATACACACGAAGGGAGCTAGCGAGAAGACCACCAAGGCTTCACATTAGACATTCGTACAGGAGATTAGAATGTTAGGATTAAAATGTCAGACCCCTAGAGGGTGTATATACCCTCGTGATCATCGATCATATATATATCATACAATTTCAGGTACTTACATATAGCAGCCAATGTAAATACCGGAGATGGATGGATCTTGTGGAGTTGGTCAAGGACGTCAAATTGTCGTTGTCACCCGACTACTGTCGCAACTGTGAAGTAGGCACAAGAGCAGGAGCGGCAAAGAGTTCCACCAGATACAAAGGCGGGGCGATGCGCCGTGCATACATTAATTATTCATGCTGATGCCGCATCTGATCAAGGAACTAGACAACTTGGACTAGTCAAAATGTAATACTTCACCGTAGAATTGTGAACATCCGTCAGTTTTTTATAAGCTTATTATTATGTATTTTTATTCAATCGTATTTTAATATTGACGCATAGAGACCCTACATCACTGATACGAGTAGTATTGGTTAAGAGTATTCTAGTAATGGACCCGGAGACAATATACATCTCCCGGTAAAGTTTGCCCAGTGATTTATTATCTGTTGTATTAATTTATTATTATAATAATATTGTTGTGATGTAATTATAACTGTAATTTTATATTTATTATTGTTATTCAATGATATAGAATCAGACATGTAAAAGTGCCCTTGAGGCGTATTTGCAGAATAAAGCTTTGAATTTTGAATTTTTGTTTATAATTTATCTAGTGAGATTTGGCTCAAGGGCTATCTGCCTTCAAACCCCAATTTAAACGAGTGGCTCTGTACGTATCAGTTTATAATTTATCTAGTGAGATTATTAGACTAACCTAACCTAACTTATCCGTCAGTGGCGTCAGTTTATAATCTCACTTGCATTGAGTCATGCTATTTTTTTTTACATTTCACACAGTGGAGCCCATTACATTAAGGCAAGTTAAGCTTGTTCTATTGCAATACTATTAAAGTTAACTGTTTTCGAAAGAAATATCTCACTAACGAAAATTATAACGAACATAGTACAAGTATCGCGTAGCTCCACGCTGCAAACACTCCAGTTTCGTTACGGGTCTTTTCACGTCCCTTCCCTAACTCCAACCGAATTCATTAACTTTTTCGGTGTCGTAAAAAACTTTGACATGAAAATTTTAATAGTGCCTCTTTAGGGCTCAGCTGGTTTATTAAAGCGCCTAGCGCTGTCTGGGGAATGATGAGACGGCAACATCGCTATTTAATTCTGGCAGGCGCTTTGGAGAATAATTAGCGATCAAACGAACGCACATACCTAATTGGAAGTAAAACTGTTAGTTTATTCCGTAAGCTGCTTCATTAAGGAGTGTATAGTATGTACGGAAAAAGGAATTGAGTCACGAACCTTTTTCGCTTTTATCTCGATTATAAGAATTAAAAAATTACGCGTTTCAGTGTCCTTTATGATTGATGAGTTTTAACATTTGAAGTGCCATTTGTCGATATTTTCAGTAGTGGAAATTACATGTCGATTAAGTCATCAAACAAAAAAAAACTTACAAAACAGGCACACGCATGTTAAATTCATAACACCTGTTTTCGCAGCAGCTACAAAAATGATTAACTCCCAAAGACATTAAATCCTCGTACTTATTGCGTAACCCTCTCGGGCCTTTGTACTCTGCATGTAATATTAAACTCGCACGTAATAGTTTAAACTGGTGATTAGGACCCTTCTCAAGATAAACTAAAAACTGGAATGATCACGAGGGTGCCGCCGCAAATCTGACCGGCGGCAGGATGGACGCCGCGGCCCAAGAACAACAAGATAGCGATTCTAGTTGAAAACGACGGTCCATGGAATGCACTGATGTGAATGAATAAAAGGACTGTAATTTACCTGTGAAAATTAGTTTATTTCACTATTTTAATACCAAATGTAAGACAAGCAAAAAGACAATAAAAACTGTATAAAAATAAAATGTTAATAAAAAGGAAGTCTCAATGTAAAGAGATCATATCTAAAAAAAAGTCTGCAACACTAGTGATGCTGTGAGTCGTAGACTTCGTGAGTTTGTTTCAAAATTCCTGTTTTTTTTTACGTTTTCAACGCCTGCGCCATTTTGATAATTTTCGAGACACTGAATCGACGGAAAATTTCTTTATACTTATCGAACCTTTATACTCACAAAATTTCATGATCATCGGTTGAAAATGCGACCTCTAGGCGAGAAAAGCCGGAAATTGACTGGAGATTCAATACATTAGAGAATTTTAGGCCAAGCTGAAAGGAGGCGTTTCGCTCGCTCAGTCACAAATAAAACACCTTTATTATTGGGCAACTGGTGAGCATTCCAATTTCGACGTTGGTTTCTCGTGAAGCTTGATGAGAATATGGATTAGGAAAGGTAATTCTAACAGGAGAGCGGTGTAAAATAGAAAATAACTTTTTAAATCATGTGGAATTTAAAACAGTAACAATAATTGATCATAGCATAGTAATATTAGTGATAGTGATAGGATGTACCGGACCAAAGATAATTTTTAGTCAGATAATAAAGCTGGAGTTCCTTCATCCTAGGCTACCTGTCTTATTATTTTCAAATTTTTGATCAAATATGTTTTGCGTTTGGCTAGGTTAGGGTTGTGGCCAACCTGCTTGCTTACCACAAGGCTGCGCGCCAAATCAAGTTCCATGACAACATACATTCAATATACTCTATGATGACGACGAACAATAAGACCGTCACTTCTCTAGTGTACTGCTACATGCTGCCAGTGCCGTATTTACCCCTAGGCCCAAAAGGCCCAGGCCTAGGGGCCAGCGAGTCTAGGGGCCCCATGCAGTCTAGGGGCCTAGCCAGTCTAGGGGCCCCATCCAGTCTAGGGGCCTAGCCAGTCTAGGGGCCCAGCCAGTCTAGGGGCCTAGCCAGTCTAGGGGCCCAGCCAGTCTAGGGGCCCAGCCAGTCTCGGGGCCCAGCCAGTCTAGGGGCCCAGCCAGTCTAGGGGCCCAGCCAGTCTTGGGGCCCAGCCAGTCTAGGGGCCCAGCCAGTCTAGGGGCCCAGCCAGTCTAGGGGCCCAGCCAGTCTAGGGGGCCAGCCAGTCTAGGGGCCCAGCCAGTCTAGGGGCCCAGCCAGTCTAGGGGCCCAGCCAATCTAGGGGCCCCATCCAGAAGCGGGACTTACACCATAATAATGTTCTCCTTATAGGGGAGGGGGCCCCAAGTGCTAAGTGCCTAGGGGCCCTGGCCCTCTAAGTCCGGCCCTGCGTGCTGCTACGAAGAAACGTTTCGTGTTAATGTTCTGTTGTAAAATAATTATTGTACTGTAAATATCTATGTACATACAGCTGTAAATAGTAATCTTTGCTTCTCTTCGTAGTGTACATGCGCACCCCAGGGTCACGGTCACATGAACGCGTCAAAACGTGACGTAGCCCAGCTAATTGTTACAAACAAACGCACAGTTTTGGATAGCCACACTAATACTTCTTAATAGAACCGCGCGGTTGAATTGACCGTGGGTAAACCTGATTTTGACTTAAACACAAGCTGTTTTAAAAATATTAAGCATTCAGCAACAGGGCACGTTTATCGAGCCCGGTTTTAAAGGATCTTTCTATCAATTTGTATTGTTATTGTATTGATATTGTCTTGTTATGAACTTAACTGTAAGTCGAATACCAAATAAGATACATCCCGCTTAAGAAACTACGATTGGATGACGATTGTAATACGACAACCGTCTGTTATTGGTCGACACGCGTGTGTGATGGTACCAGTTATCTTCTATATATATATTACGCGAGGCCGATTTTTGTACATCCCATCAGATCTACAGTTATGGTCCGATTTTGATAAATGATATGTCATTAGATTCGTCCCATGCTGGAGATGTGCATAAAACTCTTGGATTTTGAATTTTTTCCCGAAAAAGTACTGAAAAATGGATTTGAAAAAACTACTGTGCGCTAACCACGTGACATTGACCACGTGACCTGTGATCCCTATTTTGACTTAAGATGACCAAATAATAATAAGCATGATTTGCTCACAAACCTGTAGTAAGTTGTTCAGTATGATGAAATATTATTTTTGAGTCGGCAACATAATATCCGCAACACTTAAAACATGTACGAATATGCAAAAATAATTTTACAGTTTGTTGACAATGAATGACAGTAATCATATTCTGACAACTTTTAATGTATTTTTTATTGGGGGCTATAATGTCAATGATCTAAATTGCCAGGTTGTTTTTCTTTTTAAAATGTTGATATGGAAACTTTTTTCGCATGTTAAAAATGTGGAGGAAAAAGCCGGTTAAGTGCGAGTTGGACTGGTGCTCGCAAGACCAGAAAAACTGACCGTCATTCAAGAATAGATTATTTTTATAAGCGAGTTTTACAATAAATCAAAGCAGAAAAAATGTAGTAAGTACAACTAAACGTCATTCAAATAAGTAAATTTATGATAGATTATTTTAAATATGATTATATAAGTCCATCAAAAAAGAAACCAAAGCAAATAGCATGAGTTATGGTAAATTAAATAGTATTTTACTAGAAAAAACTAAGTCCTTCCGCTTGAATGTCGACGGGATGGGAAATGTGGTCGAGTTGAGAATATGGACGAGTTGACAATGTAGCTAAGTTGGGAATTTATCTACATTGGTAATATGGATGAGTTGGTAAAATGGACGAGTTGGAAATGAGGTCGAGTTGAGAATATGGACGACTTGACAAAGTAGCTTAGTTGGGAATGTATCTACATTGGCAATATGGATGAGTTGGTAAAATGGACGAGTTGGAAATGTGGTCGAGTTGAGAATATGGACGAGTTGGCAATGAAGACGACTTGGTAATACGGACAAGTTGGTGATATGGAAGATTTGGCAATAAAGACGAGCTGATAATAAGGACAAGTTGGTATTGTAGACGAGTTGGGTGTATCGTCGAGTTGGGAATATGGACGAGTTGGAAATGTGGATGAGTTGGCAATGTGGATGAGTTGGTAAAATTGACAAGTTGGGAACATGGAAAAGTGGGCAGTTTTTTTTTATGTCATAGGGTGAAAACGAGCAAACGAATCGCCTGATGGAAACCGATTACCGTCGCCCATAGACACCTGCACACCTGTGGACGAGTTCGCATTATGGACGAGTTGGCAATGAAGACGAGTTGGTAATACGGACAAGTTGGTAATATGGACGAGTTGTCAATGTGAATGAGTTGGGAATATGGAAGAGTTGGGAATGTGGATGAGTTGGCAAAATGAACAAGTTGGGAACACGGACGAGTGGGCAATGAAGACGACTTGGTAATACGGACGAGTTGAGAATATGGACGAGTTGGGAATGTGGATGAGTTGGCAAAATGAACAAGTTGGGAATATGGACGAGTTGGCAATAAAGACGGGCTGATAATAAGGACGAGTTTCTATAGACGAGTTGGGTGTATCGTCGAGTTGGGAATATGGACGAGTTGGAAATGTGGACGACTTGGAATTGTGGACGAGTTGGGCCTATGGACAAGTTGGAAATGTGGACCAGTTGTATTTGTTGACGAGTTAGCAATATGGACGAGTTGGCATTGTTGATGAGTTGGAAATGAATGCGAGTTGGCAATGTAGATGAGTTGGGTGTATGGACGAGTTGGTAATGTGGACGACTTGGCATTGTGGACGAGGTGGGAATACGGATGAGTTGGAAATGTGGACGAGTTGGCATTGTGGACGAGTTGAGAATATGGACGACTTGACAAAGTAGCTTAGTTGGGAATGTATCTACATTGGCAATATGGATGAGTTGGTAAAATGGACGAGTTGGAAATGTGGTCGAGTTGAGAATATGGACGAGTTGGCAATGAAGACGACTTGGTAATACGGACAAGTTGGTGATATGGAAGATTTGGCAATAAAGACGAGCTGATAATAAGGACAAGTTGGTATTGTAGACGAGTTGGGTGTATCGTCGAGTTGGGAATATGGACGAGTTGGAAATGTGGATGAGTTGGCAATGTGGATGAGTTGGTAAAATTGACAAGTTGGGAACATGGAAAAGTGGGCAGTTTTTTTTATGTCATAGGGTGAAAACGAGCAAACGAATCGCCTGATGGAAACCGATTACCGTCGCCCATAGACACCTGCACACCTGTGGACGAGTTCGCATTATGGACGAGTTGGCAATGAAGACGAGTTGGTAATACGGACAAGTTGGTAATATGGACGAGTTGTCAATGTGAATGAGTTGGGAATATGGAAGAGTTGGGAATGTGGATGAGTTGGCAAAATGAACAAGTTGGGAACACGGACGAGTGGGCAATGAAGACGACTTGGTAATACGGACGAGTTGAGAATATGGACGAGTTGGGAATGTGGATGAGTTGGCAAAATGAACAAGTTGGGAATATGGACGAGTTGGCAATAAAGACGGGCTGATAATAAGGACGAGTTTCTATAGACGAGTTGGGTGTATCGTCGAGTTGGGAATATGGACGAGTTGGAAATGTGGACGACTTGGAATTGTGGACGAGTTGGGCCTATGGACAAGTTGGAAATGTGGACCAGTTGTATTTGTGGACGAGTTAGCAATATGGACGAGTTGGCATTGTTGATGAGTTGGAAATGAATGCGAGTTGGCAATGTAGATGAGTTGGGTGTATGGACGAGTTGGTAATGTGGACGACTTGGCATTGTGGACGAGGTGGGAATACGGATGAGTTGGAAATGTGGACGAGTTGGCATTGTGGACGAGCTATTATAAATGAATACATAAACAGTTACGCACTACATGATTTCCTTTTTAAAACCTGCGTAGTGAGTGCCCAAATCTGTCGTTTCGATTCATGTGCTTTTTCTGGAAATTGATAGAAATCGATCAAATCGATAAATTCTTCTTTCCTGAAGAAAGAACAACAAATTAAAATTCTGCCAATCTTCGGTCCTATGAAAATATGTCAATATTTTTTTCAAGATATGGGATTATTTTTATGAATTAAATTTTTCCATAAAAAATAATATACATTTTATTTGTGGAACAGATCAGCAGATCACATGTCATTAATGCACAAGTTATTTTTACAAAAGAGTTGAAAAAGTTGTCACGATGAAACTGGCAGTTGGCTATCAGGCCTAGCTCTAGCCTGGCATGTTTCAACGTTTTTAAAACATTATTTTAACGTGTTTTTTTACAGTATTTATTCTTCGTTCGCCAAAAACTTCTTTTCGATAAAGTAGTTATTTTCTGTAACACTACCGGATTTCCATATTCTAGCGGCGGTTCGACGCCGCAACGGGCCTCTAGTTAAAATTAATAACAATCTAAACTGTTCCGACTTTATTAAGAGTTTTGCATATTTATTCAACGTTTTCGTCGAAAATACGTTTTAAAAACTCTAGGAAGATATTATATTTTTATTTATTTGTTATTTAATGAAGTTTGTAGTCAGTACGTCTAGCATAACTGTGACACGCGACTCTTTGTGAAAATTAAGCCTTAATTTGCGCTTGGGCACGATGCGCTTAGTATTGAGCATCTGCAGAATGCGGGCGTGCACGTGTCTAGGGTTCTTGCCATGTTCTACACATTCTGTGTGAGGCATGCATACCTACCGTGTGACCTGATGAAGACGCTGGTTGTGCCGGTTCCAAAGAACAGAACAGGAGATGCATCAGATGAACGCAACTACAGGCCAATCTCATTAGCCACAGCCCTGGCTAAGGTGCTGGACAGCTTGCTTGATAGACATATGAGCAAATATATACACTTACATGATGCCCAGTTCGGTTTAGGACCGGATTATCTACTGAAACGGCTGTTCTGTGTCTCAAGCATACTGTCCATTACTATACCTCTAGAAAAACGCCTGTTTTTGCATGTTTTCTGGATCTTTCCAAGGCGTTTGATTTAGTCTCCTATGAAAAGCTTTGGAAAAAACTTGAAAAAATTACAGATATACCTCATGAGCTGATTGACATTTTAAAGTACTGGTATAGCCATCAATGTAACTATGTACGGTGGGCAGGCTCGTTATCGGACATGTACAGGCTGGAGTGCGGTGTGAGACAGGGCGGACTGTCCTCTCCTAAGCTCTTCAACCTGTACATGGACGTGCTGATCCGTGAGCTCAGCAGCTCCGGCGTTGGTTGCTCAGTAGATGGCAATTTCTTTAACAACATTAGCTACGCCGACGATATGGTGCTGCTGAGCCCATCGATCAACGGCCTTTGTAAGTTGCTTGATATATGCCAGAGTTACGCTGCAACTCATGGCCTTGTGTACAATGCGGATAAAAGTGTATTGCTAGTGTTTAAAGCAGGAAGCAAAACATACACTGATTTGCCGCCCATTATGTTAGGGTGTACTCCGCTTAAACAAGTGTCGAATTTTAAATATCTGGGTCACTGGGTCACAGAGACACTAAGTGATGACCTTGACATGGACAGAGAGCGAAGGGCACTGTCAGTTAGGTGTAACATGCTGGCCCGTAGGTTCGCAAAGTGTACCAAAAGCGTTAAAATAACTTTGTTTAAGGCGTATTGCCAATCGTTTTACACTTGCAGCCTATGGGTCAATTACACGAAAAAAGCCCACAGTGCCCTTCGCGTACAATATAATAATGGCTTCAGGGCCATAATGGGGCTGCCGCGATACTGTAGTGCTTCAGGAATGTTCGTTGAGGCAAACTTTCCAGGCCATCATACGCAAACGAATCGCATCCCTGTGGCGCCGTGTCCGTGGCAGCCGCAACAGCCTCGTAGCCATTATAGCTGATAGGGTAGAAGGCCCTTTGTTTGAGCATTGGACGAAAGTCCACTTGGGATCCTCTCTAGGATAATGTTAATAATTAATTTATTGTAGTAACATTACTAACATAGATATAAGTTCTTCTATTATTGATTTATTTTTTTACTAACAATTTAATATGGATTGTATTATCTGAAATAAAGAATTATTATTATTATTCCTGTATGTCGCACCCGCTCACGGGACAATAGTGTCCCGGACCTTTGGGAGGCGTGCGCGGAGCCGAAGCCAACGCGTAGAGGCCCTTTCGACAATTTAATGAAATGTAATGTGTACATCGAGCGGATGCTGTCCCTATCCGTATCATGGGACGCACACAGAGACAGCACCCGCTTGGTGCAAGAACTATTTATGAATATATGGAATCTAAATACAAATCGGGCTATGGGGATGAAATGGAGGACTGGGTAATTGGGCTATTGTGTGAGACAGCCGGACGTCTACCAAGAAAAGTGTCTCATAGCAAAAAAAACTGGTAGACGATGACTCGCCTCCCGCTAGATGGGCCCCCATAAAAAGCGACACATAGAGTGGCCTAAGGGCAACACCAGTGCGGAAGGCTAAGGGCGGAGAGGTGTAATACTGGGCTTTAAACCGAAGCCAACTAACCCCTTACGTTTCCACATCCACCCCCGAGCCGCAACTCTCGCGACTCCACTCTGCCCGGCCGGTTAAGGCAAGACAGAGGCGGAGGCCCCGACCCGTCACCCCCCGTCAGGATCCCCCAGGAGCGCTCAGGTACGTGGGGTCGCTACCCCCCAACAGCTCGCCATAAGCTGCCCTGCGTGACTGATTGCGCTGGTCATACCATATTATTATTATTATTAATTTTCACCCTGGATAATTATTATCAAATTGCACGCGTAACTTCAGCGTATTTAATACAGAAACTTTGTTCCATACTAGCTGCTCAAATGTGGTTAAACATGTCGCCAGTCCGAAGCCTGGAAAAGTGTGATGGAAAAATTTGAATCACTTTAACCTAAGCTTGTTGTTTTCAATATTCAAACTTAGGTACCTATTTGTGCTCTCGCGTAGCCGACCGCGGAAAATTTAATCGCTGGATATTAATCTACGATTAACTTAATCGGGATTTAATTAATCGGAACTCGTACTATTACATTAACTAATAGTCTATTTTAATCGTTAATCGCGATTAAATAGGATAATCTTAATCGTTAATCGATTAACTTTTGCCCATCTCTGCTGTAAACTAAAGATAAAGATAATTTATTGACAAAAATCAGTAAAAGTCCCTGCCTTTTGAGCTAGGAGAAAACCTGTGTTACAGAGGGGAGAATTCATGGTAAGGGTACTGTATATGCATCGCTCTCGCCTCACGCTTGCACCAGCCGCTCCCCTGGTAGGTGCAAAAATGTCCCCATTCGGACCCGCATAACTCCGGTTATCTACCTGCGACTAGCGCTGTAAATATCGCAATATGAGAGCTGTGGACCGCCGCCCTATCGGCCCGGGGTGGATATGTGCGACAGGATTGGCAAGCTCTGCTGCGTGTAGAGAAAATATTATGAAAATTAGGGAAACATTTAACTTTCAAGCATACCTGGTGTACAGCAGTGTCACTAAGTCGAAGCATGCTTGTGTGACTCTCAAAATACTTATCTTTATCAGATACTACATTGTAAAACTTGACTATCTGTAGAAGGTGTCTAATAACTATTAAGTTAGGTATTTTTATGTTCACAATTAGCAAATTGAAATTTGGCAAATGTTTTAACAGTTAACAGTCTACTCGTGTTTACTGGCATATGACATATGTATTGTTTTTATTCAAATATTTTGAATAAGAAACTCACTTAAACACTTCAAAAACATAACATTACACACATATTTCGTAACATGATTACTTGGTTAGTAAAATGACGAATATCATTGTTTTTCAGATAAGTAAATAAGCGTAGGTATATTTAAATTCGTAACTCAATATACATAAAATTAAATCTAAAAGTTAAAACAAAATATAAATATTTATAAAACCTTACTCTAAATAACCTAAAATAAAATAATAATAAAAAAGGGGGTCATAAAAGGAATACCCCATTCAAAAGGTCCGCCTGCGGCATGGTCCCCAGTATGCTGGCGGCGTTACCTCTTTGTATGGCCAGAGAGATTCTCTTGCAGAGGTGGGCGCCAGCTCTGGGGTCTCCAAAATGTTTATTATATTATACATCACAATATAATGAAAACTGTAAACTTTTACCCCTAGAGGCAACTCTGGGTGTTCAAAAACAAAATACCTACCTACACTGAAAGCCTTTATATTAATTTGCCCGCCTTTGATATGGTTTGATTTCATTTTACAAATATAAAACTACTGAAAAGACTAAACCAGCAAAAGCTACGAGAACTTCTATTTATCTATGGCTCGATTATCACAAATTACATGAGATAGATTTTTAAGAAACAGTAATTTAAATAGAGGCACCTTAATATTAATCCCTGTAAGTCAGCTATCCTGATACATCGATGTTTGGACACCATTTTTATCTGTTTAGGGCATGCGTACATTAACCGATGATGTTGGTTTAGGCAGACCCTGCAGACTCCGCCGATATGGGCTCCCTGGACCTTGGGGCGATAAGGTGGCCACACTTATCGGGGGACATAGGACAAATGAAATACGGCACGCATTACATCTTAACATCGTAATGTATGGTCACCCTGCGTTACTTTTTACTAGGCTTCCGTACCCAACGGGTAAAAAATTAAGACTTCGCTGTCCGTCAGTCTGTCTGTCCGTCTGTTACCAGGCTGTATCTCATGAACCGTGATAGATAGACAGTTGAAGAAGACAGTTGTTCTGTTGCCGCCATAATGACAAATACTAAAAAACAGAATAAGATAAATATTTAAGGGGGCTGCCATACAACAAACGTGATCAGTTGCGTTAACTTTGCACCTCATTTGTATCTAGCGCCATACATACCAGGTGCAATGCAAACTAAACTTAACCCGGCCAGTTAAGATTGGATAAGTATGTGTACGGACGGAACCCTTGGTTCGCGAGTCAGACTCGCACTCGGCCGGTTGGGATATTATAATTTAAACTAAGGTTGAACTAAAAATCTTGGCCAGTTTCTTCCAACCACGTATACAAAAGTATTTTTAGGGTTCCGTACCTCAAAAGGAAAAAACGGAACCCTTATAGGATCACTTTGTTGTCCGTCTGTCCGTCCGTCTGTCAAGACCCTTTTTCTCAGGAACGCGTGGACGTATGAAGCTGAAATTTATATCAATTACTCAGGTCTACTGTCCCTTGAAGCTGTGAAAAAATCAAACTTCTAAGCCAACGCAATCAAAAGATACAGCCGTTTATGCCGCAAATTTTCGACACTTGCAAGGGAATCAAAACCTACAGGGTGCTTCCCGTGAACTCAGAATCTTGAAATTTGGTACGAAGCAACGTCTTATAGCATAGATAAAGGAATAATTACGAAAACCATAAATTTTTTTTTTAATACCTAACTTTGCACCTAATTTGCAAATTTTCGACACTTGCAAGGGAATCAAAACCTACAGGGTGCTTCCCGTGAACTCAGAATCTTGAAATTTGGTACGAAGCAACGTCTTATAGCATAGATAAAGGAATTACGAAGAAGGAAGATGGTATTCATCCTATATTTCTCAAGCGTTGCAGTGGAACCTTAGCTTTACCGATATGTATATTGTTTAATTGTTCTTTAAAATTAGGTTTGTTACCTAAAGTTTGGAAACAATCAATTATAGTACCTATCTTTAAAAATGGTGACAAACACGACATAAAAAACTACCGAGGCATATCAAAATTATCAGTTCTTCCCAAATTATTAGAAAAAGTAGTGTATGATAGCTTATACCCAACAATAAGACCGACGCTAATAACGCAGCAGCACGGTTTCATCAATAAGCGGTCTACTGAATCAAACCTGTGTGAATATCTGGATTATATTATGAGCGCAATGGACGGAAATTATCAAGTTGATGCTATCTACACTGATTATTCCAAGGCTTTTGACAAAATTTCCCATTCCACTTTGCTAAAAAAGATAGAACATTTCGGCATTCATGGCGATCTACTGCGGTGGCTTACATCTTATCTGCGGGATAGGACTCAGGCCGTCACTGTTAAAGGTTTTACATCCACTTTCGTTCCGATTACATCAGGTGTCCCTCAAGGTTCCCATTTGGGACCACTTTTATTCAATATATATATTAATGATGTTATTACCTGTTTTCTTCACTCTAACATTCTACTCTACGCGGATGATACTAAGATTTTTACAGCTATCAAGTCAGAAGCTGAATGTCTAAAGTTACAAGAGGATCTGGATAGGCTAAACAACTATTGTCTAAATAATAATCTATATATGAATTTTGATAAATGCTCCGTGATCACCTTCACGCGGAAAAATCAGCCTATTGAGTTTAACTACATAATTGGCAGTCAAAGGCTTAAGAGGGTTTACGAGGTCAAGGACTTGGGTGTATATCTGGATAGCGAAATGAAATTGACATCCCATATCGATAAAATAACATGTAAAGCCTACAGAATGCTTGGGTTTATTTTGCGCCAAAGCAAAGATTTTAAGAACCCCAACACACTGGTCCTTCTTTATAACGCATTTGTTAGGTCATATTTAGAATATGCATCAATTGTTTGGAGCCCTTTCTATTCAGTTCATATTAACACAATAGAGCGTATACAAAAAAAGTTCCTTAGTTATCTTAAATATAAATTCAGTTCCTTCGCCCGGGAGAATATTGAAAGCCTTCAGATGCGAAGAGAAAAAAGGGACGTTACATTTTTATTTAAATTGCTGAATAACATTGTTGACTCTCAATATCTTCTAAGTAAAGTGTCGTTTCGATGTCAAAGCTTTCGAACTCGGTCCACGGATCTGTTTTCAACTCCGTTTAGTCGTAAAAAATATGTAAATAATAAGTATTTAGCAAGAACATGCAAAATTTACAACAAGAAATATTCACATATAGACATGTTTCAGTTGGATCAACGCAAATTTGTTTCTGCACTGAAAGCCTAAACCGTAAAAGTCTACCTACTTTCTATAATTTGTAATACTTAGATCTATTTTTAATCATTTCATAAAAATCAAGATTTTGCTATTGTATTCAACTTTAACTTGTTTCTTTTGTTCGTATCATAGACTCAAAATTAAAAAAAAAAAAAAAAAAAAATGATGTTTGGACAGGCGCATAACCAGTTATTTAAACTTAAATATGTTTAATGCATGTTATCTGTACTCTCAGAGCAATAATGTATGAACCATTAGTGGAAACTGTTTTGGCTTCTGTGTTATCTATTTTCGTTAACTCTAAGTGTGATTGTATGCTGTTTGTTTCCCATTACAATAAATAAATAAATAAATAAATAATTACGAAAACCATAAATTTTTTTTTTAATACCTAACTTTGCACCTAATTTATATGGGGCGCTATACATACCAGGTGCAAACTTAACTTAACCACTTAGGGATGGAAAGTGTTTGTACGGAACCCTCGGTGCGCGAGTCCGACTCGCACTTGGCCGGTTTTTTATTTTATTAAAGCAGCAGTAACGACGTTACTGTAACGTCTGCTAGCGAAAACTAAATATTTTTATGTAAGCGTAAAACAGAAAAAAATTACGCATTGAACAGGATCCCATATCATCATAAAAAATATATATTTTTTGCTTCTATATAAACAGGAAGTAGTACAAAAAAATTGAGTTAAATCATATATGTACTCAAAGCTGAAAACGTTGATATGTTTGCTGAAAGTGTTGGTGTATTTTGCATACAAATCTTTGCCTACTTAAACACTACACGTAAATAAATAATAATAAATAAATAAATATCGGACAACCTCACACAAATCGATCTAGTCCCAAATTAAGTTCAAGAAGGCTTGTGCTAGGGCCTGTTCACACTTGAGCGATTTGCCAGCGATTTCTATACAAAACTCGAACGCGGCGATCTCGCGGCGTGATCGCCGCGATCGAATTTGTATAGAAATCGCTGGCAAATCGCTTAAGTGTGAACAGGCCCTCATGGGTACTAGACGACGATATACGTACTAATATTGATAAATATATAATAGAATAACCATGACCCAAGCACTAATATTCGAGTTCATCACACAAATATTTGCCCCGGCCGGGATTCGAACCCGGGACCGCCGGCTCAGTACACGTATTGATATACGTTAACCTTTATTTATTACAAGTGATTGTAAATAGTTTTTTTTTCTTTATGTACACAATTCATCTTGTTCTTTTATTGTTTACTAGCTGTGCCCCGCGGTGTTACCCGCTCATCCCACGGGAACGGGAAAGTATCCTATGTCCTTTCCCGGGTCTCAAACTATGTCCATACCAAATTTCATCTAAGTCGGTTCAGCGGTTTAAGTGTGAAGAGGTTACAGACAGACAGACATACA
Source organism: Apotomis capreana (assembly GCA_947623375.1). Lineage (NCBI taxonomy): Eukaryota > Metazoa > Arthropoda > Insecta > Lepidoptera > Tortricidae > Apotomis > Apotomis capreana. Next base: position 1,080,060 of record OX392515.1, on the reverse strand, counting down.
CACTTTGGCATTTATAATATTAGTATGGAAGTATGGATTACTGTTTTTTACTTTTAATGCTGCTTTAGTCTTACTGTTTTTTTAATTTATGTTTAATTGTGTTTCTTACTCTGTGTGCTTACCGTGCAAATGTTTTGGTCGTATGAACTGTTAATTTGCATGTAATAATTAAATGAAAATTAATAAATGTACCTACATCCGTCACTTATGGTAACTTTAAACTTTAGACACGTCGTAGCGTTCGGAAATCACCGTGATATCCTGTTTCGTATACATGTAAATTATTCCATACATCTGTGTGTACGACACGCGGAAAACGGGGCTCCGATTGAATGCCATTTGTACGCGGCGCGGATACACGCTCTAACTTCGTCATCTGAGTTCAAACCGTAAGGTACTCGCTAATGGCGGCTGACTGCCGCGTGCGACGAGTTTGTCTGCTAATTTAGCGATTTTCAAAAAGAGTGAACATGATTTTTGTATTTTTTTAGACTCATCTTGTTCAGAATCTTTTTTACAATCGAACCTCATGTAAGGAAACTAGTGTCCCAAAATGTATGATTTGCCGTTTCCGAATATTTCCGCAATATTTTCTCATTTTGTATGGGAAATATCTAACCAAAATTATGTATGAAAACTTTCTCTTTTATTAGTAGGATCATAGGATGAAATATGTAGGTAAAGGAATTTATGTATGAACTTTGATGCCTGAAATAAAAATGTTTTATGTTGATTAGCGCGACTCGTACGCACGTAGCTCATTATGTCGACGGCCCAAACCATTCTTGAGTGCAATCAAACTACAAAAAATAAATTTTCGTATTTATAACAATATTAGTTTTTGTCCGCGGCTTCATTCACGTTGTTATCAGGATACACTATCCTACGAGAACCATGTTTTGTGGGATAAAACTACACATAAGCTACATACACGGTGCTTCTGAGGAATCCAAATGCTTTTAACAGCGGATTCCTGAGGTCGTATGGAGTAAAAAATGTTATATGAACCTATGTCGAAATATGATTTTTAACTTTTTTTTATATTTTCATACATAATAAATAAATTACCTTTACTTCACCAGTAAAACAATGCTTTAGAACGAGCTGGAAACGTTTGTTATTGTTATCTCTTTTCACTAAAAGTGGAGTCAATGTCATAAAGAAATTTTCTTGTTGGGCAATGTTTTTTTCAAAACAGGCTTTACTTAAATATGCGATCTAAACTCCTTACTCATGAATCTTATGTTTTATCTAATGGCTGCGCTACACTCTCTTTTAATAACTTTGCTATTAAACTCCATGGATTATGATTATGGCCACTAAGAAATACCCTTTTTTTTTTTTTTTTTTTTTATACTTTCTTTGCTTGCGGGCCCGAAGGGCCCTTTGCACTGCTGTCGACTCGCTTCTATTATAACTACTTTTGACAAAGACTCCAGTCATATGACAAGTCATTGTTGTGATTGATTTTAACGGTGTTACGTATTTAATCTCATTATTACAAATAATAATTACATTAGCCATCGAATAAATTGCGGTGTCTAGCTCACGCAGTCAACCTCTATAACAGCTGAATAAAAATATGTTTTTGAGTACTCCACGGTGCAAAATATCACAAGGGTGGTGTAAAAACTGAAAAAGATTTTGCGGATTCTAGTTCAGATCGGAATATTTTGGAAGAAGTCATGCTGCCCACTGTGCGAAACTTCTATCCGCAAGATGAGGTGTCTCAATTTTATTTCGTCCATGATAACTGCTCTAATACACAAGGCAGCAACTGTAACAAATTGTTTTGGGCCTAATGTGTCAAATGTGGCAAAACGCAAATGAGAGGTCACGGGCTGCTCTAACAACATTGCCAACAAGTTTGGGAGTCATTGAAGACGTCAGACATTAGCACGGAGTAAGTTGGGTCATTGCAGACGCGACTTCTAAAAGTGATAAAAAGCGATGTGATGCATTTACTCGTTATTAAAGTTTAAGTTATTGTATTTCAATTCAATTGTTATTCTAGTTATTAAAGCATTTGCATAGTTAACGAAGATTTTTATTTTGTTTGTGTTACCTAATCCTGCCTGGGTTTAGTAAAATATTTGAAGACTGGTTTGGCCTAATGGGTAGTAACCCTGCATATGAAGCCGATGGTCCTAAGTTCGAATGCTAGAATAGAAAGGGCATTTATTTGTGTGATTAGGAATCAAATTGGTTGACTGTACACTCCTGTTATCTTACATAAAAGCTTCATGGACAAGAGTAACACATTTTATGAAATAAAGTAATAGAATGACAATTTCGCAAGTTTTTAATACATTTGAAATACAACCAAGTATTATTTGAAATAAAAAATATCGTCGGGGATAGTGCAATACCGCGTAAATAACAGCTGTCGATAAAGTTCGCATTTCAATAAATTACTTAACATTTGTTTGAATATTGATTCGTATCTACACTTGTTACTTACGCGGTATTGCATTATCCCCGACGATATGTCACATGCTTCAAGGTAAAAAATTTTCAAAGTGAGATCCGTCTTTTTCAATGCACAAATTTAACCGTGTGCGCATTTGGCTGTTTAATTGAGCAGGCCAATTTTTCAAGTCCTGCACGGCTTCCGTGATTCTGTGCATCAATTCTTCTCTTGTATTAATTGGTTTTGAGTATACCATATTTTTTAACGTACCCCATAGATAAAAATCTAAAGGAGTTAGATCTGGAGATCTTGGAGGCCACTGTATTGTTTGAGACCCTCGACCGATCCAACGATCTGGAAACTCTTGGCCTAGGTAATCCCGAACAATGCGACCATAGTGAGGTGGAGCTCCGTCGTGTTGGTACCACATTGAACGTCGAGTTTCCAGATCGATGTCTTCGAGGAGGATGTTCACATCTTCTCGCAAAAAGTTTAGGTAGCCTTGCGAAGTCAATCGAGCAGGCAATTCTACCGGTCCTATCAATTTGTCATCAATAATGCCTGCCCACAAATTGATAGAAAATTGGTGTTGGTGCGAGGATTCCCAGACTGCGTGCGTGTTTTCTTCGGTCCACATATGGAAATTATGAGAATTAAATATTCCCTTCCTCGTACATTGGGCTTCATCAGTCCATAAAATCTTTTTAAGGAAATTAGGTTCCTGAACCAGTTTTTCGTTTATTCTCTGACAATACACAATCCTTGAAAATCCATCATTATCGAGGAGGCCCTGAACTTTCCTGTAGTGGAAAGGATGGAGACCGTACCTTTTGAAACATCCCCACACGGCCATCTTACTAACTCCGCACATCATGCCTACACGGCGAGTTGACAGCGTAGGATCTTCAGTAATTAAATTCAGCACCCTGTCTTCATTTGCGGCATTCATTTCCACAGCTCGCTCGGAATTATTTGGATGAATTCCTCTTTCCCTTAGCTGTCGAAACAAATCCGCAAACGTAGAATGATATGGCACTCGCCGATTGGGGAATCTTCTTCGGTACTCGTCAGCGGCCCGCACTGAGTTACCATTGCACAGACCATATGTAAAAATAATATCGTGACGTGGTCTGGCGGGAAGGTATTTGGGATTGTAAGTGCAAACAAATATTTAGTTTTTCAATTAAAAAATCACAGTCGCCGCTAATTTGCAGCTCACGATCTTAAGTTGCAATGGAAATATTAGATTATACAAAATTTCTCGATTCTTAACAGTTTTGGAAAAATATTATCATAAAACTGACAATGATAATGACAGGAACGTATTTGAATAGTCAACGTCAGTTAGAGATAATGTGACGGTCTCGCAACATTGCAATGATAAAGATGAGTTACACTGGAGATGTTTTAAAACAAAAAATGCTAATATCTCGAAAACTAAGCAGAATTCGGCTTGCTTTATACAACACTAGCATTAACCCGCGGCTTCGCCCGCGTTCCTATACAATAAACATTATCCTACGGGAACGATGCTCTTTTTTTCAGGATAAAAAGTGGGCTATTTGTTAAAGTTAGGGTATAATCTGCTTATCCCTCATGCATATCTGTCTAGCCGTTTTATTGTTGAAAAGTTTGAATGCATTTATTACGGCTGCAGGAGGTTTCCCGATGACTACTCCAGTCTCGCCGCGCCACCCGCACTGGCCTTGACGACAATCGAAATGGCACCAAATACAAATTTAAACATTTATTAGGATAACGGGACTCATTCCATACCTCAAAAGCAAAAATAAATCCCTTATAGGATCACTTGTAGCTGTCTGTGAGTCCGTCTGTTACAACCGATTTGCTGCAAAACTACTGCACCGATTGAATTGCAATTAGGCACAAATGCTTTCAAGAATTTTCATGTCCACAAATGTCCCAAAAAAACATGAAAATGACACCCATATTCATATCACCCACAATAATAACGTCATCGCACCGCCACAGGGGAATGGTATTTCACGTCCGCTACGTTGAGTTTTAAAATAATTGTTGTACCCGTAATCAGCGACCTGATAAATAATAAAAATAATACCCATGTTGATTTTCAGACTTTGTCAACACATTTTCCCCTTTTAGGGCTTCAATTCTTGAAAGGCCTGAAAAGCGTGTTTACTCACATTCTTAGAAATACTCCTGTGAAGTTTTGAATAAAATAGTGTAATCTTGTTTCCCCATACAAACTTTGGATCTCTATTTCACCCCCTTTACAAAAATCGTTTATTAGTGCGCCACTATACCCTATAAGGAACCTACGTTCTAAATTTAGACTCTTTAGAATCAGCGGTTTGGGCTGTGCGTTTAAAAACGACACCCATATGTTTAGACATATTTAGACATTTCCACCCCATCGCACCCTAACATGAGAGATGGTATTACACGTCCGCCATGTTGAATTTTAAAATCGTTATTTTTTTAGTAATCAGCGACCCGATAATCCATAGAAACCAACTCTTCCCTCTTCCCCTTCCGGGATACAGGGTACCAAAGTTATCTAATCTTGTTTCCCCATACAAACTTTGAATCCCCATTTCACCCCCATGGGGGTGAATTAAAAAAAACCTTTCTTAGTGCACCCCTACACCTTATAAGCAACCTACGTGCCAAATTTGGACTCTCTAGAACCAGCGGTTTAGTATTTAGACATTTCAACCCCATTTCACCCCAACAGGAGACTCACGTCCGCCACGTTGGATTTTAAAATCGTTGCGGTTTTCGTAATCAGCGACCCAATAAACCATAAAAACAATACACATGCTGATTTTCAGACTTTGTCACCACATTTCTCCCTTTTAGGGGTTGAATTAAAAAAAAAACCGAAACACTTGTTTACTCATTTATGGTTAGAAATACTCCTGTGAAGTTTCGAATAAAATAGCCTAACTAAAACTCTGGAACCCCATTTTACCCCTTTAGGGGGTGAGTTTTGAAAAATCCTTTCTTAGTGCACCCCTACACTTTATAAGGAACCTACGTGACAAATATTAACTCTCTAGAACCAGCGGTTTAGTATTTAGACATTTCAATCCCATTTCACCCCAACAGGGGAAATGGTAACTCACGTCCGCCACGTTGGATTTTAAAATTGTTGTGGTTTTCGTAATGAGCGACCCGATAAACCATAAAAACAATACCCATGCTGATTTTCAGACTTTCTCACCACATTTCTCCTTTATAGGGGTTGAATTTTCAAAAAAACCTGAAACACGTGTTTACTCATTTATCGTTAGGAATACTCCTGTGAAGTTTCGAATAAAATAGTCTAACTAATCTTGTTTCCCCATACAAACTTTGGAACCCCATATCACCCCTTTAGGGGGTGAGTTTTGAAAAATCCTTCTTAGCGGATGCCTACGTCATAACATCTACCTGCATGCCAAATTTCAGCCCGATCCGTCCAGTGGTTTGGGCTGTGCGTTGATAGATCACTATGTCAGTCAGTCAGTCACCTTTGAGTTTTATATATATATATATACTAGCATTAACCCGCGGCTTCGCTCGCGTGCCCATATAATATACATTATCCTACGGGAACAATGCTCTCTTTTTCAGGATTAAAAGTAGGCTATTTTTTAAGTTAGGGTATAATCTGCAATCTGCAATTCCCTCATGCATATCCGTCCAGACGTTTTAGCGTGAAGAAGCAACAAACATACACAGACTTTCGCTTTTCTAATATTACTGGGAAATACTTTTTATGTTATCACTACTCCACTTTGACAAATCAAACCGAAAACTCAAGCACTCAAATCAAGCGATCTCAGCTTTTACTGTATCCAAATAAAGTTCATTTCAAAATTCATAACTCGAAGTGAAGCTAAGACACCGGGATATGTGTGCATTTTATTTGTATAAAGCTTTTATAACGTCCCGAGCCTCCGCTTATGGACTTGGGATATTAGAGATTGGTTTAATGATCCTAAGCCATGTTCTAAGTTACGTCATGTTCTATTGTAAGATATTGAGGTTCTCTTCGTTGATTAATGAAAAATGTATTATTCTGAGCCAGATAAACGTAATTTACAATTTTGAATTGAACAGCTTGAATAATTATTACAGATGCAGGAAGTTTCCCAGCAGCAGAAAAAAAGCCGATAAACCATAGAAACATTACCAATGTTATAAATAATGACACAAAGGTAAATTAAGAAAGAAAAATTGAATGCGATCTACTGCAATCGAAGCAATTACCAATGTTGATTTTCAGACTTTGTCACCACATTTCTCCCTTTTAGGGGTTGAATTAAAAAACAACCTGAAACACGTGTTTTTTTGATTTATCGTTAGAAATACTCTTTTGAAGTTTTATAATCTTGTTTCGCCATACAAACTTTGGACCCCCATTTTACCCCTTTGGGGGGTGACTCTTGAAAAATTCTCTCTTAGTGCACCCCTACACCTTATAAGTAACCTAAGTGCCAAATTGGACTCTGGAACCAGCGGTTTAGTATTTAGACATTTCAACTCCATTTCCTCCAGTTTAACTAATCTTGTTTCCCCATACAAACTTTGGACCCCCATTTCACCCCTTCGGGGGATGACTTTTGGTAAAATCTCTCTTAGTGCACCCCTACACCTTAAAAGGAACCTACATTGGACTCTCTAGAACCAGCGGTTTAGCATTTAGCACGTTGGATTTTAAAATCGTTGCGGTTTTCGTAATCAGCGACCCGATAAACCATAAAAACTATACCCATGTTGGTTTTCAGATTTTTGTCACCACATTTCTCCCCTTTAGGGGTTGAATTTTCAAAAAATCTAAAACACGTGTTTACTCATTTATCGTAAAAAATACTCCTTTGAAGTTTCCAATAAAATAGTCTAACTAATCTTGTTTCCGCATACTAACTTTGGACCCTCATTTCATCCCTTTAGGGGTTGAATTTTAAAAATCCTTTCTTAGTGCACCCCTACACCTTCTAAGGAACCAACGTGCCAAATTTGAACTCTTTAGAACCAGCAGCGGTTTAGCATTTAGACATTTCAACCCCAACAGGGGAGATTTTAATTCACGTCTGCCACGTTGGATTTTAAAATCGTTGCGGTTTTCGTAATTAGCGACCCGATAAACCATGAAAAGAAATACCCATGCTGATTTTCAGACTTTGTCACCACATTTCTCCCTTTTAAGGGTGGAATTTTCAAAAAACCTGAAACACGTGTTTACTCATTTATCGTAAGAAATACTCCAGTGAAGTTTCGAATAAAATAGTCTAACTATTCATGTTTCCCTATACAAAGTTTGGAACCCCATTTCACCCCTTTGAGGGGTGAGTTTTGAAAAATCCTTTCTTTTTGCACCTTCACACCTTATAAGGAACCTACGTGCCAAATTTGAACTCTCTAGAACCAGCGGCTTAGTATTTAGACATTTCAACCCCATTTCACCCCAACAGGGGAGATTTTAATTCACGTGTGCCACGTTGGATTTTAAAATCGTTGCGGTTTTCGTAATCAGCGACCCGATAAACCATAAAAACAACACTCATGCTGATTTTCAAACTTTGTCACCACATTTCTCCCATTTAGGGGTTGAATTTTCAAAAAACCTGAAACATGTGCTTACTTGTTTATTGTTAGAAATATTCCTGTGAAGTTTCGAATAAAATAGTAACTAATCTTGTTTCCCCATACAAACTTTGGAACCCCATTTCACCCCTTTAGGGGATGAGTTTTGAAAAATCCTTTCTTAGTGCACCCCTACACCTTATAAGGAACCTACGTGCCAAATTTGAACTCTCTAGAACCAGCGGTTTGGGCTGTGCGTTGATATGTCAGTCAGTCAGTCAGTCAGTCAGTCAGTCAGTTTCTTCTTTTATATATTTAGATATATATATATATAATATATATATATATATAGATAGATTTTATTTTCTACACATACTCAGGAATGCGCTGCTGAAGTTATTTGGATTCCTCAGAAGCACCGTGTATAATAAATAGCGTCTAAAATTCTAAATACGCTAACTTAACACATTCGTTCTTCTCCCCATCTCTGTTCCAAGTCTCATGTAAATTCGTCAAACCGTTTCTACGTGAAGAAGTAACTAACATAATATTAGTGGGGTGGATGGAATGAAAATATATAGAGCTATGCGATATCTTACATTGAATATTCGCACTGCACTCTCGCTAATGATACATCGAGAGAGGAACTTTACCGTAATCTAGGTGTCTTAGCATGCGAGCTACAATAGAAACCTAGCTTTCACTCAATCTTTGACGACATCTTGGAATATTATACGTCTCCAGAAATGCTTTAAACATTATAACATTTATTAAGAGACACATTCGAAGTGTGTTTTCAGCCGACTTCAAAAAGGAATATTACTACTACTACTAGTATGCGGCAGATAGGTTTTGGAGTGACGACCGCGGACTGGAAGACGCAGCGTGGAAAGGCCCCAACAAGGTGGACTGACGACCTGGTTACGAACGCGGGCAGAAATCGGATGAGGGCGCAAGAACGATCGTTGTGGAGAACTTTGGGACGGCCTTTGTCCAGCAGTGGACGTCTATCGGCTGATATGATGATAATGATGATGACTAGATACTATGTTACACAACTAACTTAGTTGCGTGGTTGCAAGATGGCGTTAGTAGTATAACCAGCGCCGTATTTACCCCTAGGCCCACAAAGCCCGGAGCTAGGGGCCCAGGCAGTCTAGGGGCCCCAGTTCCAGAACTAGCAGGACTTGCGCCATACTTATGTTCTCCTTATTATCACTTAAAATACTACTACCTAGTTAGTATTTAATTTGTCGAAAACTATTTTGAGATAGGGGGGGGTAAATGCCAAGTGCCCAGGGGCCCCTAGTCCTCTAAGTCTAATTCTGTTAATTGTTTATTTGGTATGTTGTGTGATAGGTTAAGATCTGCAACGCTTTGGCAAGTAGCTGTAAGTTACGGATATGTAATTGTAAATAAATAAATAAATAAGTCCGGCCCTGAGTATAACATGTGTACTTCTCGATATTTAAATGATAGTGGCACTTTCCCCGCGTGGCGCTGGCGCGACTGATTCCAGTCTAAAGCATCTCGTTTGGTGACGACTACAACTCACTAACATTTCTGTCACTGCTCTTCGAAACCTCGTATCGTATGTTTTAAGTAGGTATTTTTTTTAGTGAGTTTTTGTTATTAACAGACGACTATAACTCCTCCCTGCACATGGTGGACCGTACTTGGGCTGCACATTAAGCGGGCCGGCTTGCGCCGCCCGATAACACGGCTTATGGTAAACACCGTCCGGATAACCGGTATTTTCACCCGGATTTACGGCATTTACCGGATTTTTCCCGGTTTTTACGGTAGTGTTTTAATCTTTATTGTTTTCGAGTGGTTTCGGCCGCGGACGGATTTGGGACTAGCTTGCTGTGGCTTTTCGGGTCCTGAATAATCTGCCCGCATTTGCGTAAATGATGTTTTTAAAGTAGAAGTTGTTGTTGTTTATATTTGCTTCATGGTATTAAACTGATACGATATACTCGTACATTAAATTGGGCAAGCATTAAAATGGGACAGACAGTAACTATAAAAAAATCAAAAACTCTTAATTAAAGAAATGATGATCACGACGAAATTAAAAAGACAATGATCACGACGAACATTGCTGCAAGGTAACAGGTTATTGAAAAACTGGCCAAGTGCGAGTCAGACTCGCGCACCGAGGGTTCCGTACAAACACTTATTCCATCTTAACTGCCCGAGTTAAGTTTAGTTTACACCTGGCATATATAGCACCTGTAGCGATTCACATGTTCTCGTCATGTGTACGCCATCATATAAACATATATCACCATCGTAAGACTCACATCATCACTATCATCAACAAATTTCCAACACATTAGCATCACATTCCGCCAGCTAATACTAAAATCATCACTTAATAATTATAATACAATACAAATGCCTAACAGAAGTAACAGTATGAATGTTTACGAAAGCAAGTAAAAATATTCCTATAACTAAACATTCTACCACTTTAAAAATAGCAAGCTGCTATTCACAAAAGTTGCCAACAAAAGGATTGAGCTTTATTTTAGACTGAATAAGGATCAAAATTTCATATACAGCGCTTAGTGGGAGGAATCTCATCGGTCACGTGCGCGTCATCTGAAATGTCCAGAATGACCAGGAAGGGGACACAGTGGTTTAACAGTACAGTAGGTAGGCAGTCATGAAACAGACAGTAGGGTTGTTTACGGGGATAGTTATGAAGGTCGGGGAATATTAGTATAAAAGGGGACGGATTTTATAGATTTCATTCATTCTTACTTGCGACTTCGACTGGGTAACACTATTGTTTGGCAATAAGGTATTAAATTTAATTCTAAGGGGAATTTCTGTTGGGATTACATTATTTTTCTGATCTATAATTATTTATTGAAATGTTGTGGGATTTTGTTGTTTTTTGAAAGCTATTAAGCTTATTTACATGCCAGAAATAGTGTTTTGGTACATGGTTGCCAGATGAAAGATATTTAACCTTGCGGCTGTTAAACGAATATCTTTCAGACTCTTTAGATTTTATCTGGGCTAGGCGACCCGGACACTTGCCATTTACAAGCGCAGTGATAAGCCTACAGATCTGGAGTAATCTATCTGATGAATTCAAGGACCACAGGTTGGGCAAGTGGGATTTCCACACTTGTTGAAATCAGATGGACCTCCAGGTTTGGTCTCATAAACGTATATATTTATATATTTGCAATATCTACACATATTAGGGCGGGTTACTCTGCGTTTCCGGTGTTTTAGCCACGCAAGAGGGGACCCAATTACACGGATTCTAGTTCAACCTCGGGTTAATCTCCCGAATTTATAGTTTAGCTTACCTAGGTTCCATACACGTTTAAATGTAAATATGAGGTTTAGGCCTCTAGTATTGGTGCTAGCTAGGGCAAACAGGGGTATGGTGTTAGGTACACTTTAATAGGAATATTAGAACGGGGTTCTTTATCTTCCGAGCAATCGGCCATTCATCATTAACTAACATAACATCTATTCAAATTAGTTTAATCTCGTCAGATACAGTAAATGCAGATGTTAACCTACTGTTTTATTAGTGTTTATGGCACGGGTTGCCTGTAGTAGAAAACAAAATCTTGTGACAGTTTATAAGGAGTGGAATAGAGAAATCTGTTATTTATACCTTTCAGATATTTAAAACCTTTAATTTTACATAGATATTTGTAGAAACAATCAGATATTTTTTTACCGATTATGATTTAAAATTTGGTAAAGTAATGTACTTATAACAGACATCGGTAGTGTAAGATGGCAACGTTAAAGTTAGGTCGAATCAGCTGACAGATGACATTCGCCCTTTCAATGATCAGAAATAATACTAAACTATGTTATAATAATTTTGATAAGGAAATTGTGTATAGTATGGAAAACAAAGCATTCCTATGGCTGGATTTGGAGTATCGGAAGTGTAAATTGCTAAAAGAAGCCGGGGACTTATGAATGACAATAATGAAAGTTATTCGTTCCCGTATTTACATCACAGACCTCAGAACTGAAATAATTTATATCACAGAGGCGTAGAAGAATTCCTTTATCAGAATGAGTCAATCGAGAGTTGAAAGATACTACGAATGGACACAATAGTCTTTATGTTTCAAGGACGAATGACATTATTTTTGAGTATGGTTAAACGAAAACCCAAGTTATACAAATCTATTGTTTGTAATGAATGAAGTGAGAATTCAATTTAGTCCACGAGTGAAGAAAATTCGTGTTGTTTAATAACAAATATAGATGGAAAAAAAATCATAGATTCTAAATAGAACCGAGAGAGATCTTTTACTCTAAAAGAGCCTTATAGGCCAATAAAAGATTATATCTGGCAATCATACGGCATCCAGAGAACATGGGTTTGGTGATATTTAAAAAAACACACCAAACAGATTTAACAGAAATTGTTTTATTTTTTTTTCAAGGAACGATTTTCCCACAATATATATATACATGAAGTAACCATGTTTTTTACACGATTGCCCATGTCACTAGACATGCTGGTAGCCGACATTTTTTTAAACAAAACTAAATATTTTTGGGAGAATGAGATGATAGCATTACAATATAACACAGTCTAATGATAATATTTTGTATGCGGTCGAAGCATTTCAATAAAACTCGGAATTCTATTGACCAACCAATTACTTCTTGTTTAGACCTAGTCTACTTTAGAATATCATACTGGAACTTACTAAAAGTATGAAATCCATACCATTATTCCATATTAATTTATCATACTAAAATTATTTAATTTGGTCAAACATGAAAACTTAAGATTCATTAAATTTGTAATAAAACCTTATATTTTCAGTAACTTCAATTTATTCATAGATTAGTTATGTAGTGTAGTTTCATAAAGTACAAAATTACTTGTCTACTAAACATTCCTGGAACAGACATGCAATTCCAAGAAAACAGTCTAAATTATATTTCATCTCAGAAATCTAATAATATTTGGTTTTGATTCATATATTTTCTAATATATCTATAACTTACTTGTGGACTGAATGAGTTTTATATTTCATTTAGAAATGATATAACTAATATTTAATAAAAGTAGAATACCCCATACTGAATCATGTTATAAGAGCTGTAGATATTTTTGAAGGCTGGACTACATAGGAAGTAACAGTTTATATTTTGAGGATAAATAGCATTAAGTTAAGTTAGAAATTTAATTTAGTACAAAGAACCAAGGTAGCAGTAGGATAGGAGAAGCTTGCATTAAATAAGTAAGAGAATACACATTTATTTGGTAATACATGGTAGCATAGCACAGTATATGGGTACGGAAGCACTTGGCGACACATCACGGTTAGATTTCTCTTAAAAGAGCTTGAGTTACTACTTCAACGTGGGTTCCTGTCATCTAGACGTTCACAACGGTTAAACCGATCACTTTTTTGGCCATTAGTTATAAGAAATGTTCAGCTCAACTGTATAAAGATCCTTTCATATCTAGGTTTGGTTAGTTGTAGGTTCTGGAAGGCTAGGTAGTCGTTGAAGGGTTTCCTTAGGGCTTCGTTGTAGGAGTGGAGTTTAGTGAGGAGGGTGAAGCAGACGAAGGACCTGTACCTTTAGTCAGGGCTTAGCATACATTACGATTGGTGGTCCCGTGACTCAGGATAGTTCTAGAATTAAAGTACGTTAGCTAGTAGGTGTTTCAGTTGGTGCGCGTTCCCAGGATGTACTTAGCAGAGTCTTTATAGGTATTACAATTTGCGCCGTGACCATGGATAGGATCAGTCCGGGATCGTTGAGGGTCGTACCGATGCAGTTTATCTTAAGGTTTCATGTCTTGCTGTCTTCTTGCGTTTTGTAGTTCAACAATTGTCTTTCATTTTGTTATTTCGCCATGGAATTTTAGTTGAGTTGTTAGTGACGGTTTTATTGAAGGGATCTTTGAACATTTGAGCTTTGAACTATGAGACCCTCAAGGGTACAATTGTTGGCGTGAGAGCGGAAAGGAGAATTTAGCCGTGATGGGTTGTGTTGTGCACATCGTCAAGAAACACATTTTGTTGCATATTTATACACAAACTATAGTGAATGGAGTGGCTTCTTGATATAACACACGATATTTTTCTTATTTCACATAGTAATAGTACCTGAAACAAAAGACTTATATAAGAACAACGCGATTATTTTATCAATCAATATTTTGCAAACAGTAATCAATTGACAGTTCATTCATTGAGGCATTTTATTATTTTATCTGTAGTCTTATCCTGGATTATTTGAGATATGATTAAATTCGTTGCGATTGGTTTCATGGTTCACAAAGCTAATTTTAATATTGATTAATAATAAGATAGGTGTATTATTTTAGTTTTAGATAATAATTTACGTTACATAAAATAATAATATCAAGTAATAATATACTTACTTTAGTTTCAATCAGATACGTAGACAACTTCACTCAATATGTTCGTATTATTAATATAACATAAAATTTAGATATTTAGGGATACATTTAATATTATTTATGCACTATTTACATAATTGGGAAAAATAATAATAGGTAATTCATTTTTTTTTTAAGTAAAAACAATCAAGGCTGAGTGCACAAAACGCCTTTGAGCAGGTTGATTTGACAAGTGACAGGGTGTTATCTGTTATTATTTATCAGTAATTAATATGATATCGAGATGGAATGATTATTTAAATAAATTTAATTTTAATATAGATATAAAGTCGGAATGTTGTAGGAAATTAGTTAAGTGAGGTAGAACAGAGATGTCATTGATCTTGACTACAGAATAAATGAGTTTGTGGAGATTTTATCTACTTTAGTTCAAGTTGTGTTGAAAATTAGTTGTGAAACTAAAGTTAAGTTATGAGAGTACTTAGGATTTATTATTTGGGGGGGCGAAGGTTTATTTATAGGCTTTAGTTCAGTGTAGGAAATGTTTCACAATGAGATCTGATAAACATGACCCTAGCTACAATATTAAGTTATTAATCTTTTAGCTTATTATAAAACCTGTTAGAATCATTAAATATAGTAATTATAAAGGAAAGTAGGAGTGTTAGTAATTTCATAAGTGGGGGGGCGCTCTCTTTTAAGTTTTCTTTTAACGCATAATGAAACAAATGAAATGAAAGTAATTTTATTACAATAATTTATGGCCTATAGATTACCAATAGAATGACTTACATATATGTTCACATGTAGTATAAGAGTATAACCACAGAATCAGAAAGAAAAGGAAAGCAGTTTAAATTTAATTTATTTTTGAGCGAAGTAAATATGTCTGTATTGTTGTTATCAGATTTCATAAAGGTTAAGTTCTGTTAAGTATTCTTATAATTAAGGAAATATATCTTCAATCAAGTTCTTATTTTGCATTAGTTCATAAGATTCCGGTTACATTTTATATCTATGGTAGATTTTGTCCAGAGCTTGTTGTCGAAGTCCAAAAATCTGGAAAGTAAAATAGATTACTATTAAAACAAGCCATATTAAATATTGTTTGTTATTGCACAAAGGTAGAAAACTATACAGTACATTTACATACTTTACTTTGAGATATATACATTTAAAGCAGTAGGAAAATAAATGTAGTTCATTAAGCTGCTCGTCTTCAAATGAAATGAAAATTGTGATCAGGCGATGGAAACAGATTTGAGAAAACAATAGGATGAAGACAAGAAGAGAATTGGCAGTAATAATAGGAAGAAATAAATAAAATTTCGACCCTGAAGAAGTACCTACTGTTTTTGAGCGAAGTCATTTCCATGAAAATTTGCATGAAGATATTTTTAACAACTATGTTCTTCAGAATTGAAACAATAATAGAGAATAAGACAATAATATTACCTTGTAAAGAAGTCGTAATAAGTTACAGCAGTAGATGTGGGGAGTTCATGCCATCCTTCATAACTTTTGCTCCATTCAAGATTAATTTGTTTACTGAGGAATTGTCAAGATTTACGAGCAGTCTGGAAATAGAAGACAGAAGATATTAGAATCAAGAAAAGAGCATAAATTGACGTACAGAAGATTCAAGACTTATTTTATAAACAAACGCAGTTAAAACTCTTGTTAACTTACATTCTGTTAGTCTGTTTCAGGTGGCGCAGAGTTCGACTTCATTGCTTCTTGTTTAATTATCCGTAATTGCATGAATTTTGAGATATAACTTATAACCGTTGCGCGAAGGTTAACGTAACTGTTTTGATTCTGTAACAAAAACAAATTTTGATTGTAAACATACAACACGAATTTTCTTTACTCAATATTTTAGTCAGATCATAGTAACAAACGTAGAAAATAGTTACCTTATTATCATAGAACCATTTTATCACAGTTTTCTTCATAACAATTCATTTTCTTGTTCATTATTCATCAGTTAGTAATTTAATTTCCAGTGCGTAGAATACATCAAGGTTATGAATTTTTTTTTTTTTTTGACATTTGACATGTCATAAGACAGTGTTGCCAGGTTAAAGGGATACGATGACATAAATAGCAGACTATCATTAAGGTGTAGATTCACTTACCTAGTTTGTAAGATTTACGTAGCATATATAAAGAATAGTTAAATATATATTTACCTATATGTTATTTAATTAGACAACGTACAAGTATTTCCGTAATTTATTTATCAAAATCTAATATTCAATAGGGATATTAAGATAAGATCGATTAAGGTATCGATTACAGTCGATTTGTTTTAAAAGGCAATAGTGATGTCATAGTATAAGTCGTACCGCAGTATAAGTATTGTAAGTTAAGGTTCGAATATGGTTGTACGCAAATTTCACTAGAGGTCGTTAGTAGTATATTTCATCGAATGATTTGCGTAATGGTTCGATTCCATTAATACGTATTCTGAGGTTCTTTAATAAGTCGAAATTTGATAAGTTACATGGATGATTACGTAATGGTTCGATTCCATTAATACGTATTTTGAGTTCCTTTAATAAGTTGAAATTCGATAATTTTCAAAAGGGTAGTGAGAGGAAAATTGAATTGGGTGGATAAAATAATTAAGAATTTTATTAGAATATAAAAAAAAAAAAACGAAATGTGTGAAGTGGATAGACGATTTTATTATTTGTATTAGAGAAAGTCTTTATTTTGATTTTAATGAAAGAAGTAAAGGGGAACTTGGGATATTTTAGAAAGATAAAGTAGTATGGATTTTGAATACATAATGGGTGATGTTCTTCTGACTAAGTCGATGCGGAAAAACGAATGTAGGAGCCTGTAGTGCGATGTATGAGAGGATGAATGAGTGGACTTCTTGAGTTGGATGTTGTTTGTATGTATTCAAGCTAAGTTCGAAAGTATTCGGATCCGAAAACGGGGGGTCTACTATCTTTAGAGGTACGAACGGGAGTATTTTCTAAAGACATCAATTGGGTTGCACATACTTAGAAGTTAGGCTTAATAAATCGAAGGTTCGATTTAAGACCGATGTGCGGTAGTTTGTGCGAAACAATACTCTACAGTGCCTACGGGCTAACCTTCTTCGAGCGCGGGCAGGAACGTGCAGGTTTCACACACACCCATGTCAACGATTAGATTGGCCAACTGTATGTTTTTAAATAAAAAGAATTGTGATTTAGTTTATCCGAAAAGGCAGGGTAAAACTAAATTGGTATATTTGTATGAACTTCTGGTATAATAATATGTATGAGCATAATTTTGAAATGAAACATTTTTACACAATTCGACTAGTAAGTCTATAGTCTTACAAGAAAAAAAAAAAAAGAACACAATTGTATGATTATAGAGCTGAAATTGGCTTGTTTATTCTTGATGTGATACACGCACCAATAAGGAGAGTCACATGTGATTTTGGAGAAGAATTTGAAATCGGAATCAGTTATTGAATTGAAGTAAGGATGAATATTCAGTATCTGTACCAAAGATCTTGCTATGTTGTCTGAGGAGAGTTTTGTCAATTCATCGAAGATTTCGTACAATGTGAATTCGCAAATGAGGCTGAGCAATGGGCAGGTCGAGTTTGAGGTGTTTAGGCAAAATCGAGCTAATAGGGCTTGTTTGACTCACAACCAAACACTTCTTACGATGTGGTCGAGATTTGGAGAAATATATTCACGATTCAATGATTTTATTCTATGGTTTGAATTCTGATTTATTACACAAGTGACTTTCCAAGTATTGGTTTAAATACACACACACTTAAGGGTACGAATACTGACGGAATTAGAATATCCAAGATTATCACAAAATGTTATTTGCTTTAAAAATAATTTGTCATATATATATATATATATATTTTTTTAATTGTTTTTACAATTTAATAAGGGAATGCGAAGTTCTACGTTATTTGACGATGTCAATCCACTTCAAACTTTCGCAGGGGGGCGGTTGTAGCGATTCACATGTTCTCGTCATGTGTACGCCATCATATAAACATATATCACCATCGTAAGACTCACATCATCACTATCATCAACAAATTTCCAACACATTAGCATCACATTCCGCCAGCTAATACTAAAATCATCACTTAATAATTATAATACAATACAAATGCCTAACAGAAGTAACAGTATGAATGTTTACGAAAGCAAGTAAAAATATTCCTATAACTAAACATTCTACCACTTTAAAAATAGCAAGCTGCTATTCACAAAAGTTGCCAACAAAAGGATTGAGCTTTATTTTAGACTGAATAAGGATCAAAATTTCATATACAGCGCTTAGTGGGAGGAATCTCATCGGTC
Organism: Apotomis capreana; assembly: GCA_947623375.1. Lineage (NCBI taxonomy): Eukaryota > Metazoa > Arthropoda > Insecta > Lepidoptera > Tortricidae > Apotomis > Apotomis capreana. The sequence continues at coordinate 1,061,378 of OX392515.1, read as the reverse complement.
ACGTGCGCGTCATCTGAAATGTCCAGAATGACCAGGAAGGGGACACAGTGGTTTAACAGTACAGTAGGTAGGCAGTCATGAAACAGACAGTAGGGTTGTTTACGGGGATAGTTATGAAGGTCGGGGAATATTAGTATAAAAGGGGACGGATTTTATAGATTTCATTCATTCTTACTTGCGACTTCGACTGGGTAACACTATTGTTTGGCAATAAGGTATTAAATTTAATTCTAAGGGGAATTTCTGTTGGGATTACATTATTTTTCTGATCTATAATTATTTATTGAAATGTTGTGGGATTTTGTTGTTTTTTGAAAGCTATTAAGCTTATTTACATGCCAGAAATAGTGTTTTGGTACATGGTTGCCAGATGAAAGATATTTAACCTTGCGGCTGTTAAACGAATATCTTTCAGACTCTTTAGATTTTATCTGGGCTAGGCGACCCGGACACTTGCCATTTACAAGCGCAGTGATAAGCCTACAGATCTGGAGTAATCTATCTGATGAATTCAAGGACCACAGGTTGGGCAAGTGGGATTTCCACACTTGTTGAAATCAGATGGACCTCCAGGTTTGGTCTCATAAACGTATATATTTATATATTTGCAATATCTACACATATTAGGGCGGGTTACTCTGCGTTTCCGGTGTTTTAGCCACGCAAGAGGGGACCCAATTACACGGATTCTAGTTCAACCTCGGGTTAATCTCCCGAATTTATAGTTTAGCTTACCTAGGTTCCATACACGTTTAAATGTAAATATGAGGTTTAGGCCTCTAGTATTGGTGCTAGCTAGGGCAAACAGGGGTATGGTGTTAGGTACACTTTAATAGGAATATTAGAACGGGGTTCTTTATCTTCCGAGCAATCGGCCATTCATCATTAACTAACATAACATCTATTCAAATTAGTTTAATCTCGTCAGATACAGTAAATGCAGATGTTAACCTACTGTTTTATTAGTGTTTATGGCACGGGTTGCCTGTAGTAGAAAACAAAATCTTGTGACAGTTTATAAGGAGTGGAATAGAGAAATCTGTTATTTATACCTTTCAGATATTTAAAACCTTTAATTTTACATAGATATTTGTAGAAACAATCAGATATTTTTTTACCGATTATGATTTAAAATTTGGTAAAGTAATGTACTTATAACAGACATCGGTAGTGTAAGATGGCAACGTTAAAGTTAGGTCGAATCAGCTGACAGATGACATTCGCCCTTTCAATGATCAGAAATAATACTAAACTATGTTATAATAATTTTGATAAGGAAATTGTGTATAGTATGGAAAACAAAGCATTCCTATGGCTGGATTTGGAGTATCGGAAGTGTAAATTGCTAAAAGAAGCCGGGGACTTATGAATGACAATAATGAAAGTTATTCGTTCCCGTATTTACATCACAGACCTCAGAACTGAAATAATTTATATCACAGAGGCGTAGAAGAATTCCTTTATCAGAATGAGTCAATCGAGAGTTGAAAGATACTACGAATGGACACAATAGTCTTTATGTTTCAAGGACGAATGACATTATTTTTGAGTATGGTTAAACGAAAACCCAAGTTATACAAATCTATTGTTTGTAATGAATGAAGTGAGAATTCAATTTAGTCCACGAGTGAAGAAAATTCGTGTTGTTTAATAACAAATATAGATGGAAAAAAAATCATAGATTCTAAATAGAACCGAGAGAGATCTTTTACTCTAAAAGAGCCTTATAGGCCAATAAAAGATTATATCTGGCAATCATACGGCATCCAGAGAACATGGGTTTGGTGATATTTAAAAAAACACACCAAACAGATTTAACAGAAATTGTTTTATTTTTTTTTCAAGGAACGATTTTCCCACAATATATATATACATGAAGTAACCATGTTTTTTACACGATTGCCCATGTCACTAGACATGCTGGTAGCCGACATTTTTTTAAACAAAACTAAATATTTTTGGGAGAATGAGATGATAGCATTACAATATAACACAGTCTAATGATAATATTTTGTATGCGGTCGAAGCATTTCAATAAAACTCGGAATTCTATTGACCAACCAATTACTTCTTGTTTAGACCTAGTCTACTTTAGAATATCATACTGGAACTTACTAAAAGTATGAAATCCATACCATTATTCCATATTAATTTATCATACTAAAATTATTTAATTTGGTCAAACATGAAAACTTAAGATTCATTAAATTTGTAATAAAACCTTATATTTTCAGTAACTTCAATTTATTCATAGATTAGTTATGTAGTGTAGTTTCATAAAGTACAAAATTACTTGTCTACTAAACATTCCTGGAACAGACATGCAATTCCAAGAAAACAGTCTAAATTATATTTCATCTCAGAAATCTAATAATATTTGGTTTTGATTCATATATTTTCTAATATATCTATAACTTACTTGTGGACTGAATGAGTTTTATATTTCATTTAGAAATGATATAACTAATATTTAATAAAAGTAGAATACCCCATACTGAATCATGTTATAAGAGCTGTAGATATTTTTGAAGGCTGGACTACATAGGAAGTAACAGTTTATATTTTGAGGATAAATAGCATTAAGTTAAGTTAGAAATTTAATTTAGTACAAAGAACCAAGGTAGCAGTAGGATAGGAGAAGCTTGCATTAAATAAGTAAGAGAATACACATTTATTTGGTAATACATGGTAGCATAGCACAGTATATGGGTACGGAAGCACTTGGCGACACATCACGGTTAGATTTCTCTTAAAAGAGCTTGAGTTACTACTTCAACGTGGGTTCCTGTCATCTAGACGTTCACAACGGTTAAACCGATCACTTTTTTGGCCATTAGTTATAAGAAATGTTCAGCTCAACTGTATAAAGATCCTTTCATATCTAGGTTTGGTTAGTTGTAGGTTCTGGAAGGCTAGGTAGTCGTTGAAGGGTTTCCTTAGGGCTTCGTTGTAGGAGTGGAGTTTAGTGAGGAGGGTGAAGCAGACGAAGGACCTGTACCTTTAGTCAGGGCTTAGCATACATTACGATTGGTGGTCCCGTGACTCAGGATAGTTCTAGAATTAAAGTACGTTAGCTAGTAGGTATTACACACCGGCAAGAGAAATACATCATTTGTGAAAATGTCAACTGTCTAGCTATCATGGTTTATGAGATACGGCCTGGTGACAGACGGACAGACAGACGGACAGTGGAGTCTTAGTCATAGGGTTCTTTTTTTTACTCTTTGTGTATATGGAACCCTAAAAAGAAATGGCACAGATGCCACTCACAAATAACAAAGTAAATAGTTTCTTAAGATGAACAATATGAACATAGCGCGTAAAAAATAGAGGCAGCAGCACCTAAACTATTTGCCGCACCAAAGCAAACCAATCCCCTATTTAGCACGTGTTTTAGAACGCCGCGATTAAAGGAGATAGTTCTCATTCAGCCGTTCACCATTCACTCACCCTCCATTCATTCGCGGCTTAATAAGGACCGTAAGCGGCTTACGAACCGCTCTTCCTGAATGGACAGTTTTAAGATTTCGCTTTGGGAGACTGTTAAGACTGCATTTTGGGTGAAATGATGTTACGAATCTCCAATAGTATGTAGACGCACTTGTATCTGAAGAGTTAGCTACAAAGTTGCTGATATATCTTCGGACCTGAATGACGTTGAAATTAAATGCGTCTGGGTCTCGTTTATTCCACGTTCAGAGCAATTTGTAGGTCATTTAGTTACCTAGCCAGAGCAGAAAAACTGGATATGTCTGCAAATACTTCGATTGGCAAGCTCTGCTACGTAATATGTATTGACTTTCACTTGGCCATCCAGATCAACATCGATTATTTAACAAAAACAACTTCAACGAAAATAACTATCTGGGAGCAAATGTACGAGTAGGTAAGTATATTATATTATATTAAGTAGGTATATTAATATATTATTTATATGAATAAAGAATTGACAAGTGCCGACCACCAATAATTTATTTATTTATTTATTTAAACTTTATTGCACAAAACAAAAAGTGTACAAATGGCGGACTTAATGCCATAAGGCATTCTCTACCAGTCAACCATTGAATAATGATTTTTATTATGTTTTGAAGGCACACGGAGCCCTTCAGCCAAAAAAAAAAAAGCAAACAATATTATCTGCACGATATTTTTTTTTTATGTAGGTAACTAAATTGCCATACTTACTAAGCCCTCCAAAATAGGTATATATTTTGAATTATCAACACATTCCAAGTCACTTTAAAGGACTCTATTTAACTACTCATTAAATACTCTTAACGAGACATCAAGTCGATTTTCCTGTCTCGTTAGGGCTAATTAAGCAGGCTTGGCTTTACTATTCAAAATATAATTTCTCTAGATACTAAAACTAAAACTTAACATTCCTAAAAAATATAAATACATAGAACCTAATTAGGTTATATGTATAATTTTTATAGTATTTTTTATACTCGCGTACTTTAATCTGTCAATTATAATTTCACAGACAAAATCACAAAAACGCACCAAATGTACCAAAATTCTATACTCTAAGGTACCCGCTACAGAACTAAGACATCTCTCTACTCGACTCAAATAATTTCAAAAATATGATACTTAGATGCATTAAATAATTATTAAGTAATAATTAAAAAACGAAGTAACTAAGAGTGATACATAAATAAATCACAGTATTTTATTTTAACCAATTTACATTGTTTTACTATCAATTAACGTTCTATAAAATAAACTGTTATATTACCTACTTATGCTACTTAATCTAAGACTAGCTAATCGACAGTTTCACTATACTCGTTTAGGTAACGGCTGATTAATAGCTAAACTTAATGTTGCTGTAGTTGTTATTGATGTTTTTTTATATAAACTGATGATATTTAATAATAATAATGGAATGTTTGAAATCTCACTAGAAAATATTCTTAATTGCCAAAATTCTAATTTCGAATTTAAAACATTTAAACAATACTATGGTCTCTCAATCGTCATGTAGATGTCATCCTGTACGTAGTATAAATCTCGTGCCAGTACTTGAGCGAGTCACTGGACCATAATGGGAGGGTATAGGGTTGTTTGTCAATGACGAAGGCCTCGGGAGACGTCGCGTTGGTCGCCTGCCATCTCACGGGGAGCAGCTGCGATACTTCAGGCGTAGGGTCCCTGGAATAGTAAAAGAACATTTGAAACGAGGAATAAGAAATAACTCCTGACAGACAAAGGCATAATTGAAGGTACGGTTTTCTTTTCTTACGGTACAAGCCACATAGTTTGACTAAGGCGTAGAGTTTGTGAAGTTAGGCCTTGTAGAGTTAGGGCGTGTAGAGTCAGAAGCTTGGCTCTACATGAGATCTCGTAACTTTTTGTCAGCACGAGTTATTATGCTCGTCTTGGCATCATTTTACATGAAAATAATTTTGGTGGGATTTCTTATTCTTAAATTAATTCTTTATTACTTTTTTCTATTTTTATTTTGAAGTATTGAGATCGAATAAATACATTTGTTTATTTCTTTCTTTCTAATGCTTACCCAAACTTTGCGAAGTTGGTCCACAACGTGGTGATTTTGTTTATCATTTCCCACTCGAACATATTGGGTATAAAGTGTTGGTCGAACAAATAGAACAGCTCGTCTACATGAGTCGCCCCTGGCGCGAAGCCGAACCCTGCCAACAACTTTCCTACATTCTTCCATCCTCCGTAATTGAAAATATAGCTGAATACCGGCTGATCCGTATTGTTCAAGAAGAGCTCTGTTTGAGCTACGGAAGGATACACGAAAAATGGATCACTGTAGTACTTTGAAAGTTTTTGTAGAGTATCTTTGGAGATACTCTCGTTTCCCATGTACATTTCCTTAAGTTTGCACGCTACTTCCATTCGTTTTTCTTCCGTGGGAAACTTCAGATCTCTGGGTAGCGCTCTAGCGAAGTCCATTTGTGATAGCGTTGTACTGTTTTCAAAGCTGGCTAAGAAGTATCCTTCTTCGCTGTTAGTGCCTATCATTACTGGCATTTTTGTGAACCGTCCTCTTGCTAGCAGCTTGTATGGCTCCTCTGTCAAAAACGGTTCAACGCCTTCAATCTCCTTCTCAACGCAAGGAGACACCAGCATTTCAGAATATATTGTATTTCCGCGCTCCCTGGGGATCCTTGGAGCAACCAGTTCCACGTCAGTCTTTTCGGAAAAGATTTTGTAGATTTCATAAGGATCTTCTGTATCGTAGCCCATTACTTTGGCTAAGGAAACGGCGGCCTTGAGAGGCGTCATTTGATGACCCCATGGCGCTAAAGATGATCCGCTTTGCATTATCGCCTTATGAAACAAGCCTTTAGACATTGGGGACAGTAAATGATAAGACACTGACGCCGCACCTGCGCTTTCTCCGAATAGAGTCACCTTCTCGGGATCTCCGCCAAATACCCTAATGTTTCGTTGAATCCATCGTAAGGCGGCTACTTGGTCCTTCATGCCGGCGTTGCCAGGAGCTTCCTTGAAGCCGAAACAAAGAAATCCTTGGGCATGAAGTCTGTAATTGATTGTCACTAGTACCACTCCCTTGGAAACCAAATGCCTTGGTCCGTAGAGGCCTGGCGAGCCTGAGCCTTCGACGAACGCACCGCCGTGGATGTATACCATGACGGGTAGCAGGCCAGAGGGTTTGAGAGGGGTGTATACGTTAAGAGTGAGGCAGTCCTCCTGGCCAGTCAAGATGTCGCTCTTGTAGTCTAAGCGCTGGAGACATCTCACGTGCTCTCTGTCGGCTTCGAAGATGCCCTCCCACGTTGGTTCCGGACCTGGGGCCTGGAAGTAATTAAACAATATTTTATTTTTATTAAAGTTTTCAATACGCGTTGTAACTATTAGTTATCTTGCAGAAATCGGATTTAGCAATATGATTTGATATACGAGGTACATGTAATTGACAGACCAGAATGTTTTTTTTTAAGAGATGCTCAACAACAATTTTCATTTACACATACATGTTAATTAAAACAGCCATTAAGTGTGATTAAGTATTTATCTTATGACCGTACCTATATTAGGATTTGAACCCCTCTACTAAAATTGGTTGTAACGGTACTAGAATATGCCCTCGCAATCCTATTGGCCGCTTTATTTTATTTTATCTAAACTTATACATATGCAACGCAACGTCACCGAATAGAAGCCGTTAGCAAAGTCAAGCTGCCTTATCGATACTAGTTTTTTAATCACCTACTCATACGCAAGCTCTCATCCTACTTTACCAATTGGCGACAACTAAGGGCCTAGCCACATCACCACGGCACGGCGCCGCCACCGTGAAACAGCGCGGCGTCGTGGATTTTTACGGTGTAAGCACATATAAAACCACCGTAAAAATCCACGACGCCGCGCCGTTTCACGGTGGCGGCGCCGTGCCGTGGTGATGTGGTCAGGCCCTACAGTCCCGTGGAATTTGAAAATCTGATGACGTGATCCATATCAAATATTATAGGCACATAAGGCACATCTATGACGATTTCAGTGTTTTTATAGGAACCCCGTTCAGATGATATCTACGATTTCTTCTCTTTGATTCGGTAATTTTTGTGAAATGTGATAACGTTCTATTTTTGCGACTGAAAAAATTACATGGGTATTGGGTACTTTGTAGCAATAAAGTGTGAAGTGCCTAGACTCATCTACCTTAAAGCGGTGTTCCGGTGTAAGTGTGGCGTATGGTATGCCGAGATAGGCGGCGTGCGAGCCGTCTGCGGCGACGCTGCCGCGCACAAGCCCGCTGCGGGTCCGCAGCGACTCCGTCGGCTGCCGCGCCAGCCGCGCCGCCCACAGCGACCACAGCACCACCCACTTCGCGCTCAACATTACTGTACTTTGTCTAACTTTCTGTGACCTTGTGAGGGTTTATCCAGCAGGCCGTTTTACAGATGATTATGATATCGGACTTAAATGATCGAGTTCGAAGTTAGAACTGGATATACTATTGCCGTGAGCGTATATTTTAAATTAATATAAGTCAATCACAGCAGCAAAGAAAATAATAAATACAAGTTCTAAAAATATTTATAAGTTTTAAGAAAATTTCCAACTAGGAAAAATCCCTACAGAATATTATTGAGATTTTTCCACTTTATTGTTTCACAATTCTGGAAACTACGCGCCGACACATCGATAGTATTCAAGTTACATGAATTACGTTTTCTGTTATGCATGCGACACAGTTTTTTTAATGACTCGAGCTGCAGCGATCGATATTAGTTTCAACTTTCAATAATCGTTCACGTAATTATAACCGTCGCAACTTTATCATCCATAACACTCGTATCGCAAAACACCAAATCTCACAAAAACTTGCCCGAAGTTATCACCACAAACAGTAATCAATAAACAAAAATTTTATAAAAACAAAATCCAACAATTGTCATTATCAAAATTAATAACGCATCATTAGCTAAACAGCTACATCTTCTAATTTTTACACACATATACACTATAAGCTAATTATCAAATGTGTCAAATAACTAATTAACGATTATTTATCATTGCAAAACTCGCGTTATCGTTATGTTATCTGTGTTGGTCGTGCGCGTGCGCCGACGTTCGCGATTGGTCGCAAACTGGAGCTTGTCTCGTAACACACCGGTAACATCGACACAAACAACCAAACGCGCTCCACTGAGCCTCGGCAACATGTAATGCCGGTGGTACAAGTAGTCGACAAACAGGTCAAAATATAAATATAAAACGTCACTACATTGCAAGCGCATGTCAAACCCATAACCTCTACTTATCCATAGTGCTCTGACGCCTGAGCTAAGCTACCGCGACGATTCCTTCAGAGACATTGCATAAAGAATTACCATCGGGAAAATTCAGGAACATAAAAAATCCGAAGTGTCTCCTAATATAAATGTTTTTTGATTAGCCCGATGGTTGACTGGTAGAAAAAGCCAAAAAAAAAGGAAAAGAAAAGGTATTGAGTCCGCCAGTTCTATTATTTTTATGCAATAAAGTTTAAATAAGTTCGTTTCGTTTCGGTGACTACACCCAGCCAGCAGTTCTGCTGCAGGGATGCGGAGGCGATCATGCAAGTGAGGGAGGGACAAAGAAGCTCTACAATGGCTCAGAAGCGCATACTGACACAATACCGAAAGTCATTCAGGGTAGTATAGAAACCTTATAACATTCCCTGGCCGGAGCTTTCGGTTCTGAGACAGGGCACGTATCCGCCGGGTCCTCTCGTGGTCCCCTCCGGCTTCTGCCACTCCAGCAAGATCAACGGGCCTTCCTATCCGAGGCACGAGCCAGAAGTTTACAAGTTAGGAGTGTAGGTCATTCATTCATTAGGAACTTATTTCGTTGAATGTTTTGCATTGTGTCGAAAATCATTTCGCAAGATTTCTATTCCTCTGTTGTCATACATTAGTTATAATTCTTGCAAATATCATCGTTAATTAGGTTAGGTTAGGTTTGTTCAATAAGTTAAAATTAAGTTAAAATTAAGTTAATTTTTGTCTTTGAAGAACATGTCACACTTGATGATGGGCTATTGAGATCGAAATAACGATGCAATCTTCATCGTTCTTCGAAATTATTAGCATCAAGCCCACGCGGGGCGACTTCACTCTGATACTTTCCTCTTTCTTTTCTTTCAAGGGCAAGTATTTGTGTGATGAACTCGAATATTTGTGCGTGGGTCAGGGATGTTATTTGTATTAAAGTAGTCTAGGGCCCATAATACAAGCCTCCTAGAGCTTACTGTGGGACTAGATTGTTTTGTGTGAGGTTGTCAGATATTTATTTATTTACTATGTATTTCTTATTTCCCTTTGTCCAATTTCTCACTTTCAAGACTTATTTTAGTTGGAACGGATTCCAACTACCTACACAATCTTAGTGCTTTGTGAACTGCATCCTTCCTCTCTAAATTAGCATTCCTGTTAGTTTTGACATTCCGCATTTTCGTATATTATATATAATATTCCTCCATTGAGTTCGATGACTGCTAAAGGGCCCTTGTCGATACAGTTCAAGTCAGTTTCTAAAGATAGTCGCTAGGTCCTGAGGTCGCACCGCAGAATGCAGCACGAATCAACTCCACATGCAAAGCCTAAAATATTAAACGAAAATTTGGAAGAGACAAAAAGAGGACGTTGTAAACAAAATATAAAATAATAGAGCCGTTAAATATTGATGAATAAAGTATTGAAGAAGAATTAATGAATAGTTAATTTATTACGAAATCTACTCCATACTTTATTTATGAAAACCAAAATAAGACATCAAAAATACTTGAGGTTTTTTTTTGTAAACATTATTTAATCTTATTATAACTTTCGCGAGACATCTCTAATAATTATTATAAACATTTAACTTAAATAGTCATACACTGTGCTTATTCTTCTTCTTCAAAAATAAATAAATGCTGTAATAAATAATGTAGAAGTTATTGTTAAAAATAATTACAAGATTGCTATAGTAGAATACAGAAGTTTTGCTATGGAATAACAGGTTTATACGCACATAAAATTAATTATTGTACCATTGTTTAATTTAAGATTTCTCATATAATATTTTTCTTGTTGGTGTGCAATAAAGTGTTGTTGTATTGTACCTATTGTATAAAATCGGAATTAATCGGCGGTAAAGTCAACGAATAAAAGCCCTGGGTCCGATAGCATTTAATCTTTCTTTGTATATTCTGCATTAAATTGATTAATACCTCATATTTTTTATTAATTATAAAAATATTACAATCTAGAAAACTATAAGTAATAATACATTTAATACTGAAAAGTACCTACACCTATAGTCAAACCACGCCAACTCATCCAAGCAAATAAACTGTCAAACCATAAAAAAAACACTTTGTATGGTTTGACAGTTCATTTGCTTGGATGAGTTGGCGTGGTTTGACTTCTATAACCTTAATTGTATATAAATAGCAACAGTCATCAACACCAATTATTATTGTCGCTTAGAGCGATACGGAAATGATGTACGATACTCGACGACACGTGAAATTGGAAACAAAGACGATTATAATGACAATGACATTCGCATGACAAACCCAACTCTTTGACCCGGCGCTGTACCTACTGTGTATCTCCAATTATTGTGCTAGTGCCTTTGATTTATTCTAATGTTCTTTGTATGAATAAAATGTGTGTAAAATTATTTAAATCATTTGTATATAAATTTAATTCGTAGGATTTTATACGAGCACATTTGCGTAATAAATGATATTTATTTATTCATAATGAGACATGGGGTTGTAATCAATTCCTATAAGAAACAAAAGGAAACCTGCACCGCAATCATGTATTTATTAGAGGTAGTATACGCTTGTTACGTAATTTGGAGGCGCTTGCACATACATCACTGCTAACTGCCAAAGTTTCCACTCTCCCTGTTTAGAAGCAGTCATACCTGTCCGAAGACTGGTTATTAGTTTCTCGTTGATGTTAATTTGCGTGGTTTAAGCGTGAAAGTGTTTGGCTATCGTAATTCATAATTCATAATTATTTATTTCCAAGAATATGGTACATTTGGTTATTATAAAGTGTCGTAGTGCTACATACTCGGCCAGTATTGGCGTAGAAATGTTATTATAGTATTGCTAGTAAACATGTCAATTAAATTATTAAATTAAATTATATTAAAGTTAATATTACACGTGTCAATTAATAGATTCCAAAAATTATGTCAATTTCTATCAATTAAATATAATTTAGAACCGGAACCAAATAGAAAATGGGATAATAATGGCATCCTTGTGGAAATCCTTGGAGCCTTTGAAAATTCCTATCTGCACTGCTCTGTGCGGCATACCTATACACATTCCAGATATCAAAATTTTTGATCATGGAACAGTGTAAAATAGGTGTGGCAATTATTATTCGAAGTCGCATTCTACAGTACAGATCTGTTTTAAATGGACATTAGTGGAAGCTTCTAGATAGATTAAGAAATAGCTTACTCGATATTCATTATCATTAACCTGTCTAGAAGATAGAATCACACGTCACACAGCTCTAAACACTATACGGAATGTATGGGACAGTAGTAACCTCGCCACATCTTGCTAAGGTGCCTACGCTGATGTCATCTACAACAGACCTTTCGGAATTATTAAAAATCGTAACTAATAATGATGCACTGATGAAAATCAAATTGCGGTTGTTCCAGAGCCAAGTTCCACTTAAATAGTGTATTTTATTTTGCATGGTTTCGCGCCTCTCGCATACATAATAGCAATGTGTCGTTGCGTACAGATTGCGTTGCAACATAAACTTAAATCGTCGCATGATATTTTTACGCTAAAGTTACTTTTTTATATTATAGTACCTTATTAAATTTAGTAATTAACATGACTATAACTGATAAATGATAAATAGTTACCGATTACACAGAAATAAATGATCGTCGAGACTCCACGAATCGGAAACAAGGAGATAAAAATCGCGTGTACCCAAACTCACTTTAAAATGAACTCTCTTACTTACAATTTTAAGCGCACAGTATTCACGTCGCTATTACCAAATTTTGATTATCTATTTCTAATCGCTAATGCTACTCATAACAACCGGCTTGTCTCAGTTATTGTGAACACGCTGTGGTTAGGAAGCGTGCGCGCACGCAATGTTAATAAATAAGAATTGTGTTGAACCGTAAAGTGGCTAAAGTATAGTGTATTTTGTGCTTGTCGTTTGATTAAAGTAAGTTGTTTGTTGTTTGCCCTCTTTATTGCGCACATGATGAAGAAAACGACAGTGACACAAATAACAAATCATCTGTTGACAACCAAAAAATCATTAAGTTACAAATACCTACTAGCTCGTATCTCGGTGTCAGTCTACTTATAGATGTGACGTTTTGAAGGGCACTGACAGACATTTTAGTGAGTTCTTGGTTTCCGGTTTGTGACTTAAGATGGCCGCATGCCTTTAAGTTTAGTTATCCGTTATTTATTCATTTTGGTTGTTCAATGTGTAGTATTGATAGTCTATTGTGCAGTGAACTACCGTATGAGTGAATAGTTAATGAAGAATTCAACTTAAAGCGTACATAGCCCTTCTTGGGTCAAGGCCCGGTAGACCGCGTGGTTCTTTGTAAATCGCTATCACTTTACAAAAAGCTCAACTCACCGTACAACGTTCGTCAACTTTGACACTGGCAAAATTGACCCAATGGGCAGTAGCCATTTTTTTTATATATATAAAAAAAAAAAAAAAATAGTGAGTTCTTGTTGTCACTAGATGAAATAAGGTTATAATAGCCAGCAATCTCTTTCAGTTTTTTTTTATGAAAACAAGCAATTCAGCACTGTCATCATTCATCAGTAAAGTGCAGTATGTATATGTAGTCATGTTGAAGCAAACTTACTAGGAAACTACCTATCTTGTCACGATTTTGCTTATTTTTAAGTTAAGACTCCGCCTGTGTAGTGTACCTACAGCATACTAGAGTTACGTTTCATTTAATCTGACCTAGTCGGCAGCATTTGCTGAAATTATACCTATGTTAATATTTTATTGGATTGAGATGGTAATAATTTTATATTATATTGATATTTTTACATAAACAACCTTACCTAACTATAATTTAAAAATGAATATTAATGACACTCCATGCAGCACGAATAGAAAAAAATCGGAATATTTCGATATATATAGTGTTGTGTTATAACCGAGACATAGTTAAATTAAATATATCACAAAGTTTCACCAAATTGACTTCCATGTTATTTACTTAACGAACGGTAACATTCCGGTGCGCCGTATTTGTGATTTCATGAGATATTTGAATTTATTTTAACAGCTGCAAAAAATAGCATGACATTGACATTTCATTTCTTTCTTTTATTAAATAGGTACCTAAGTGAAGTGGCCAGTTGCGTGAGTAGTCACGAAGTTTTAAAAGATAAATCAAAAGTGGCGCCTCTAGCGATGAAACCTGGAAAAAATCTTTTGTGTCGTAGTCATCGTAGATTTTGTTTTCAGTATCAACATGCGCAGTAAATGGGCGCAGTGGGCGGCGCGGCTGGCACGGCAGCCGACGGCGCCGCTGCGTATACGGGGCGGGTGCGTGCGCGGCAGAGTCGCCGCAGACGGCTCGCACACCTACGTCGGCATACCCTACGCCTCCATCCCACCGGAAAATAGATTTCAGGTTCGTACAAATGCATGAATTTAATACATGATTTGCTCGAGATATGTCAATAAAAAGGTTCTCAAGATTAAAATAATAATATCAACGACAGGACATTAAAATACATGAACACACAACACACAACGACACAACACGCGACGTACACAAGCAACGACAGGAGTTCACCATTCAATTGCAATAATTATGATGGTTTTTGATGGATTTGTACATGATAAGTTCACAATGCGCGCCATGAACCACGCGCAACCAGCGTCTGTGAAGTTGGACTTAACACCTTCCAGCTGAGACAATTATAGCTTATTTCAGGTCAACGCACTGTGTAACATTGATTCGAATTATGACGTAATACCAACATGAAATGTTCCATTTACTTAACAGCATTATTTCTACTTATTCCAGGCTCCAGGCCCTGAGCCAGTATGGGAGGGGGTACTCGATGCAGTAGACGGCAAAATCGTTTGCCCCCAATGCCCCGCTCTCCCGTTGCGTGACCTGCCGGGACGTCCCGTGGGACAAGAAGACTGTTTGAGGCTAAACGTATTCACCCCCACATCTCCTGAAACCTCAAATGCTAAGCTGCCTGTCATGGTCTTCATCCACGGTGGAGGCTTTATAGAAGGAGCAGGCATGCCGCTCGTCTATGGACCAAAGTACTTAGTCTCAAAAGGAGTTATTTTAGTGACGTTGAATTATAGATTAAACATACCTGGTTACCTCAATCTAAGCATAAAAGAAGCGCCTGGCAATGCTGGGATGAAAGATCAAGTAGCAGCTTTAAAATGGGTACAGAATAATATCGGTGTTTTTGGAGGGGACCCGGAAAACGTGACGATATTTGGCGAGAGCGCTGGCGGAGCATCCGTGTCTTACCACCTTCTGTCTCCGATGTCCAAGGGGCTCTTTCACAAAGCCATAACGCAAAGCGGGTCGGCTCTTTGCCCTTGGGCGATCCAGGCGGATCCTGGGAACAATGCTCGCTTAACAGCTAAAGTTTTAGGGTGCAACACCAACGATCCTTATGAACTATTCCATATATTCAATACGAAGCCGATATTTGAACTTATAAAGGCACAAATCCCAAGAGATGAAAAAACTTTGCTTTTTAACATGCTTACGTATGCGCCCAGCATAGAAAAGGATTTTGAAGGGGTAGAGCCATTTCTGACAGAGGAGCCTTACAAATTATTATCAAAGGGAGAATTCACCAAGGTCCCAACAATAATTGGAACGACAGATGAAGAAGGATATTTTTTTGTAGGTGCTGAAAAGTTTTTCACGTCAACAATTATTGGCAAAATCGAGCATTCCATGCCGAACAACCTCGAATTTCCCACAGAAAGCGAAAAGAATAAAGTTGCGGAAGAAATCCGACAATTGTATATGGGCGATGAAGCTGTATCAGAATCAACCTCCGCTAAATTTAAATTATCAAAATTTTTTGGTGATCCATTTATGACTTATCCTTCGTTGGCTGAAACCGAGTTGTTGCTAAAATCAACCGACAGACCTGTATACAATTACTGTTTCAAGTACAGCGGTTGGCGAAATATGGGCAAAGTCTGGGCTTCATGGTATGGTGGTATGAACTTCGTTTCTAAACCAGGGGCGACGCATGCAGATGAATTGTTCTACATGTTTCATCAGCCCATGTTGTCGTGGCTAGCAAGGTTCGACAAGAAAATGATAGATAAAACCACGACTCTATGGACAAACTTTGCAAAACATGGGTAAGTTTTATGTGATATTTTTGGTTCCTGACCATTCGATTTAGGCCAGTAACAGCAATTTGCTGTAGTTTATTTCCATTATCAAACTAATTGAGTACTTCCGTAAAACTAGCCTAACAAAAAGGAAATACCTAAACCGAAAACGTTTTACATTGAAATATGAGTTCGTCGTACCCACACAATAGAACAGTTATCAAAGCGCTAGGTGGTACACTACAGTCCACCAGGGTCCAAGAGTTCCTACGAGCTCTCTCAAGTCATTTAGCTGCGTAAATTGTATACTGGTAAACCATTAATTCTACCTATTCCAGAGACCCGACTCCCCAGACTTCAGACCTGCTGCCGCAGCGCTGGCTACCAACGGACCCACAGGACCCTCGATCCTTCGTAATTGATCGACACCATTCGACAGTGCCCTTGTGGTTCAAGGACTCCCTGAAGTACTGGAGAGACATCTACAAGCACAGGAGAAAAGGACTGTGATATTTGCAATTTTACCTCAACGTTGTACTTCGTAGGCTCTTTCATGGCTGAAGTTAGACATGACATAATTCAAGAGAATAAGTAATTTTTGTAATGTGATACCTATTTAGTTATTTGTAAGGGTAACTTCTGAAAAGTGCCCAAGTGTTTGAGGATAATATTGTAGGCCCGATTTTACCCAATAGGTATTTAGGTGGTTGCATTACACATCCGGTTGAGTAGTAGCGTATAAAATCTTGCAAGTGAATGATTTAAATATGAAAGATTAAAAAAAAAATACAAGTAGGACAAGAACTAAACCAAGCTATCCTTTTCAAATCCCGTTTAGCAGAAACATCATCATACTGCCTTCACATTCAGACTAAAGGGACATAATTCAATTATTTTGTAGTTGTTTAATACACGTTTTCAACTTTTATGAGCAATAGTACCTATGTTTTTTTATTTCTTAATTTTAAGTTGTAATTTCAACATATTTTCTTCATTATTATAAAGTTACAAAACAACTTTTTGAATTCGATTGAAACAGACAGTTCGTAACTACCTATATCCTAATTCCATCTGCATCTTGTATGAGAACGTCTCCGTCGACGGACATCGAAGTAGTTCCCAATACATGTTTGTGGTCGTAATGTACAATTCAAAAGAAGCTCTTAATTTTAGTATGCAATTTGACATAAGCCAGGAGGTAAATTGACAGCTGCTTTTGGTGCTGACTGACCCCAATCGCATGCATAACGGGGAGTTGCCCGAGGAACTGTTCGGATTCATCCTTGGGAAATTTTTCTTAAAATACCTAAAAAAACTTCCGATATAGCCAAAAATCCGGTTAATATCTTGAAATTTTCTGTTTTCAGATTTAGATTCAGCGTCAATAAATCTACAAGAAATGTGTCTCACTTAGAAGGCAAAAACTAGTGTTAGTTAGTAACTATAGTTAAAAGGTAGATGAACTAAATAATCGTGCTAATTCTGCTCTTTACTATTCTATTAAAATGCTTGTCACACGGCGTCTCCACACCAACTACTGAATACTAATGCCAGATTTATGACATCGAAAAATCACCAGATGGCGTGACAGTGACTTAAGGAATATTTGACAAAAAGTGTCAAAGGGTAATGTAAGTCTGTGAATGTTCAACCACGAAGTCTTTATATTACATAATAGGTAAATCAGTGATTTAGCAAGTACTGCTCTAGCGTTAGTAACCAGAAATTAATCAGGGAATCCCGCTATGTATCCCGGAAACTACTAGTTTTAGTGACTAAATTCTACTATTGCGTTGTCCTCAACTCGAAGCCGTGATTATTTTCTCGATTTCAAATCTGTTAACGATGCGTGTACCCAGCGTTGCCAGAACTACGGAAAAATCCGTAGATCTACGGAATTTAGGCCTTGTGCCCAGACCTACGGAAATTATTGGGGAACCTACGGAATTTCAGACTACTTTTATTTATCACCAAAAACCAACATAATCGAAAAGGAATGTACTTTTTCTGCGAATTAATTGTAATTCTGGCTGAAACACTCGCGGACTAATCATGCACTTTCACTCAGTGGTCCGTTTTTTCATCTTTTTACCAACTCCAAAATATAATATACAAGGTGTTTAAAAATATTAGATTTTTGTTTTTCCACCCAAGTTTTTGCAAAAGTTACCAACTCTTAATAACATTTTAAGCTTTAATATAGTCAAATAATGCATTGAAAAAAAAAATCTGTAGAACTACGGATTTTTCAAGCGACAATCTACGGAATTCTACGGACTTTTATGTCTCACCCTACGGATTTTCATAAATGCCATCTGGCAACACTGCGTGTACCTTAGGCGCTCTTCGGCCTTTATGTTTGACTTTGCAGGGGCGCTAGCGTACTCCTAGATATCTATTGGTATGCTTAAGGAAAATTGTATGAACA
This sequence comes from Apotomis capreana, assembly GCA_947623375.1. NCBI lineage: Eukaryota > Metazoa > Arthropoda > Insecta > Lepidoptera > Tortricidae > Apotomis > Apotomis capreana. The sequence goes on along the minus strand of OX392515.1, from coordinate 1,043,096 downwards.
GTAAAATTATCAGTTACTTGCTATGTAATCTAATCGCAAATTATACGCGTATTACAGCACCGTTAATTGATTTTTTAGATTACCGTATTAAGGTCCATCAAAATAAGGAAAGCTAAAGCTCATTTTATATTTGTTTGAAGCTACAGATAATGCTGCACTTTTTGTCTAGGAATGAGGGAGACTTATTCATACACATAAAAAAAAAACTTTTCGTAATATAATATCCATTTCCCATGCCCGCGAAACGCAAAGTGGGAAACTGTGCAGTGCACCATGGAGCACCGTAAAACGGTAGGTTGTTATCGACACGTGGTGATAGTGAGCGCTTGCTGTGTACCTCTTCGCACTCTCTGCCCGTAGCCAACCATTGATAAACTGGTACTCATTATGTCGAAACCGGTTGCATTCAAGAGCTACCTCGCTATTAAAGACATGTGATCGAAGCGAAGCGCACGTCTTTTGTTTGTCGGTGTGTAACCTTCAACATAATCAATTGCTCGATGTTTTGAATATTCAGTGATTTACAAACTAGTTTTTAAGAGTGAGTGGATACGTAAACAGTGATATCCAATTGGTGAGTTTTGTTTTATATTTACACGTATTATCACTACATTACGAGATTTATACTATCGGGTATGAGTATGAACATTATTTATTTACATTGATGTTTACACTGAAACTAAAGGCAAGCAATTCAATTTTATTTTCTCTCAATAATAGTTTACTTTTAATACAAAAAAATAGTATTAAACGACATTAACCACACACACCAGAGACGTAGACGAATGTGCATCCAGAAATATCAATTTACTCAAACAAATTACTGACATTAGCAGCTTGCTTAGGTCGAAGACGGTGCATACCTAACGTGACAACTGGCTCAGGATCAAATTGCCTTCGTTACCCGTGTTACTACCAGTCGTATCACCGGGTTTATTGTCTTACAACTAACTGCTATGTATATTTTTTATTAGCCATGTTACAACTGGCCAAGTTATGGTAGAAACTACTTATCCTATCTCCAATATCATTCACATATTATGATTATCATGACATCAACGTTGACATATTATGACACCTTTTGGCTACCGCGCTCATATCATAAAAAGGTGTTATACCTACATATTATGGCAAAGATTTTGGAGAAGGGAAGAAATTTCTAACATGATATGGATAATTCGCTTATTAGGTATGCGCAGCGCAGCCGCGAATAAGAGTTGAGTGAAATATAAATATTACATTAGTATTGTATGACGGTAAAAATTTACTTTTGATTTGAGTTTTGGTCTTACGGTTACAATAATTGATCAAACCGTACGATAATAGCTTTAGTGGCTTAATACTCAAAGGATAATAGTCGTTAATGCTTTGAGAAAAGACTTCGAACTATTCCATCATATTGTATGACCTCACTGACTGACCTCAGTTAAAAATGGGTTTTTAATGAATATGTATATTTACTGTTTTTATTGACTTACACGTAATTGTGGCTCCACACTATCACATTCGAGTTCGGTTAACTTCGCGAGTAGTGTGGATCTAGTCTAGGGTAAGCATAGAAGGTTGGTTGTTGGATAGGTTGGACATAATCCGACGTTTTCTATTTATTTTATGTATTGCCAGTTTTACTAGTTACAAATTATGTATTTCATTTTTAATGATACATAACGAGTACTCGCAAAGTAGAGTAATTTGCACATAGCGTTTGAGTCTGCCTATCGGTTAATTGAAATTACACATTGATACAAACGAATTAGTTTACTATACAGCCATAATTTACATACCACAGCATATTTTTAACAATTCCGACTGATTCGTAGGTATAACATGAATAACTTACTAAATAACTTACTAAACCAGTTTTAAAGGAAAAATACAAGGTTTTTATGACAGATAATTTTTCCGCTACAGGTTAAAATAAAACAATAATCTTTTCGGATTGCTTAATCTACGTAAGCCGGCAAGCGGCTTGCATACAGGACCCGTACCATGAGTCAACGCGGCCGCACTCGCTAGCGAAGGCGTAGACGACTTGTATGGAGTGCAGCGCCCCTGGCGATTACTTTGCAGAACTACAACTTCACCATACAAATCGTTTACATAGCCGTTAGCGAGGACGGTCACCGAAAACTCCCGGTAAGGGTACTGGTAGCTATCTGGTTTTAGTTTGCGCGCGGGAAAGTGGCGTGCCTGTAATTGATGGACTCCCACAATCCTGACAGCTGTCATGTCAGATACCACGTGATACCGCCGCAGCGCCGCATGCCGCATGCGACGACACCAGAATCACAATTAACTAAATGGTTCTAGTCGTTATTTTCGGAAAAGAAATTAAAAATGGATTAAAAGTTATTACTGAACATTGAACGCTAGATTCAAAATTAATAAAACCCCGACTCAAGTAGCTCAATATCTTAGAAACAACTTTTTCCACCAACCACAGCTAAGAACCATCTCGACAGACAGACCTTACCATTAAAAACGCACTTAAATCGGATCATCGGTTTGGACGCTACGATGCCACAGACAGACACACAGATTGACACTTTATATAACACTTTTCTTTTTCGTCGGCTTTTAAAAAGTTTAAAATTACGTAAAATATGTACAAAATATGTTAAGGGGCACTTCATATTTATGAATGTTGAATCTCAATACAATCGCATTTTTTCTGCGGCGATACTTCGCAAACCAACTTTTCCCATTGTTTTCTCAAAGAAAAGAGAGTATGGTGTGCGACGCAATCGAGAAGTTCCAATGCAGTTATGATACGTATATGTAGTTATAGTTAAACATCGATAACTGTGTGTTACGAAAAAGTGTAATCTCTAATGATCACCCCTTCTTCAGTTAATATTTCCATCGAAACACGCACGTTCGCTACGTCCCTAAATGCTTTTAATGTCGGGCAAAGTAACACACCACCCCGATTAGCACAAGTATGCTTCGCGACTCTTGTCACGATACCTAGATATCAAAGTGCAAAGAAAAATGCACCTTTGGGTTGGCGTGGCGGTTCAACTACCTTTCCGATTTTCAATCTTCATCTTACAATGAAAGAAATAACCAATTATATACATTTTATTGTCACAATACGCAAAAAAATACAATTATATTTACAAATTAATAAGATTACAATTAAATTCAAGTTCCAGCAAATGGTGCGCTGAAGCATGCATCTGCGCGTGCGCGCGAAGTGGTTGGTGCTGTGGACGCTATGGGCGGCGCGGCTGGCTCGGCAGCCGACGGAACCGCTGCGTATCCGCAGCGGGCTTGTGCGCGGCAGTGTCGCCGCCGACGGCTCGCACGCAGCCTATCTCGGCATACCATACGCTACAATCACACCAGAGCACCGGTTTCAGGTAGGCTCATCATCTCAGCTTCTTTCTTTATTGGTGCAAAGTTACAGGAGCGTTGTGGATGGTGCAATGGGCGGCGCGGCTGCGTGGCAGCCGACGGCACCGCTACGTATCAGCAGCGGGCTCGTGCTCGGCAGCGTCTTCGTAGATGGCTCGCATACAGCCATCTCGTCTCGGCATACCATTCGTCACACACTAGCCGGAAAACAGATTCTATATAGGTTCGTGTGACCTGGTGTTGAAACTGGTTGTTTTATCTGAGAATATCCCACATCTTTATCTGAAAGATCTTCTTTAAGATTAAAGATCATCTTTATCGTGTTTATTTTATCTGAAAGTATCTGTTCGCGAACTACGTTAATTTTGCGTTACGTAAAGCACTCGATAATCGTCTAGTCACAGTCGGATGCTACGTAGGCCTGCAATTTTATATGAAATTTCATTATGCCTATCGTCTCGTCTCGTGAGACTTTGTAGCCTATTATAAGAAACACAGTATATTTGATTTCATTTTAGAGAAAAGTAATTTCCATTTATGGCATTAAGCTAAGGGGGAAGAGTAAGGGGACATTTTTGGCAGAATTTTCCTATAAACTTAATTTCATAAATAGATATTATGTTCCCTGCAAATATACCTATGTATTTCTTCCTTTCATTTGAGAAACAAATAATTTCCTGCATTCTAAATAGGTACTCATGATTGCACATAATAACTAGTAATTGCAAAGGTATCCGTCCGTCTGAAAGTGCTGCCTACGTGTGTCATTATTCATTACTTCTTTAGACTTACGGGTTTAAGGCAGCGGAGTATACCTACCAGTAATTGCTTAATAATAGCCTGAAACTAAATTACTGACTGTAATGACTAAATGACTTTTTTCCTATTCTACTACTTCTTTTATTAGTGTTTACAGTGGCCTAGTTAAGATAGGTCTAACTATCCAATACTCGTGTAGTTAATCGTCATCGTCAGTAATTGTATATTTATGAAAGAAAGAAAGAAAGAAAGAAAATTAATTTATTGCCACAATTTTCACAAACTTGGCTTGTACCTACTAAAACTAACAATAAGAAATAAAAAAAATAAACTAGTCCATGCATAGGTTAGCTTAGAAACTAAGTGTGGCAAACGGTTAGGGCGTCAGCATGATGCTGATCGTGTCGTCTAGCGACACTTTTTTCAGCCCAAACCAGTATTACATAACATATCTAATCGTATATGCGCACCTACAACCACAATTTACATGTAAAAAAATAATAATAATAAAAGACAATTTATATAGGTGGTCCGTAGCGTGAAATTACACAATTACACGATTTAAAATTATTTCATTATCATAATGTTATGTTGACGTGTATCTGTATTTTTACAACATGTGGTTAATGTGTAATTTATGGAACTCGCAATTTTCCTGCAGTCGCCTACAGAGAAACGAAACTTTCTGCTGTTCTAGCATGTATGAGAGGGTGTGTCGCAGTTCTCTTCAGCTATAATAATTTACATGCAGTAGGGTGTCACGTAATTTTTTTAAACCCCTCTTCATAAATAAAATCTTCTCACACTATTTACAATCCGTTGTTTGTACCTGTTTCAATTTGACATCCTATTAATGCACTTATTCTTTATTTCAGGCACCTGGACGTGAACCAAAATGGGACGGAGTTTTTGAAGCGGCCAACGAGAATGTGAAGTGTACGCAACGATTAACCAGCTCCTACATTCTGGGGCAAGAGGACTGCCTGGTCTTGAACGTGTACACTCCTCTCCAGTCTTCCGGTTTCCTTCCAGTCGTGGTCTTCATCCACGGCGGAGGCTTCCGCGATGGTTCCGGCTCTCCCTTCCTCTTCGGACCTGAATATTTGGTCAAGCATGGAGTTATACTCGTCACCTTCAACTATAGATTAGAAGTCCTAGGCTTTTTATGTCTTGGTACCAAAGACGCCCCTGGAAACGTAGGTTTGAAGGACCAAGTAGCAGCTTTACGATGGATCAAACGAAACATCAGGGCGTTTGGTGGAGATCCGGATAATATTACGATTTTCGGAGAAAGTGCTGGTTCAGCATCTGTTTCGTATCATCTAGTATCTCCCATGTCAGAAGGACTATTCAAAAAAGCCATCATGCAAAGCGGCTCAGCAATATCTCCTTGGAGTTTGCAATTTGAACCTCTCAAAATCGCCCGGACATTCGTACGACAGTTAGGATATAACACTGATGATTCAAATGAAATATACAAGATATTGATGAGAAAATCAGGCGAAGAGTTGTTGAAAACTCGAGTGCCACGGAAAAAGGGGGACATAGTATTATCAGAAAATATTTTCGTACCTTGCATCGAAAAAAAGATACCAGGTATAGACCAATTCTTGCCTGATTCCCCCTTTAATCTGATATCTCAAGGGAAATATCAGAAAGTGCCAATAATAATTGGTTATAACAACGCAGAAGGTTATTTCTTTACAGCCAAAGAGAATGACACGACGATAGGTAATCTAGATTTTTACAAAACCTTGCCAAGGGATCTTGTCATCCCGAATGAACAAGACAAAATTGCCACAGCGGCTAAGTTGAGACAATTATATATGCGCGACAGGAAAATTTCTAAAGATACTATACACGAAATTTCTCGTTATGAAGGTGATTTAGGGATTACTTATCCAGTCTCAGCTACGATAGACCTGTTTCTACGTACTAGTAAGGAGCCAATATTTGCATATAGACTAGACTATGATGGCTGGCTGAACGTGGCGAAGCTGTTTTCTGGCTTCGGGGGTTCGCCGGGGGCAACCCACGCCGACGATCTCTTCTACATGTTCAAGCCACTGTTCCCCACAGCATATTTACTGGAACAGGAGATAGTGGATGCTGTTACCAGAATGTGGACCAACTTTGCAAAATTTGGGTGAGTACTATTTTGGCCCCGATGAAACCAAATGAAGACTCAGGAGTTTCATAAAATTACGTAGTCCATGTAGGTCATGAGAATATTCGCCGCCTTGACGAAAATCTTGGCTTGGCTGAGTATAGGTAAAATCATTTCATTTAGTAACTTGTTGAAAAAATATGCGCCCTCGAAATAGAGCTATATTCAGAAATACTTTCATATTCATCCTTGATAAACGAAAGTACATCTATTCTACATATGTCTAGATGAACACCTAAAGGTAAAACTGAATGATTTTATAGTGCCAGAATATGTTTTCTTTTTCATAATTTTTTTTTTGACCCTTTAGCCTGAGCGCTGTAAATATTGTAAAATTTATTGATCTACTTCGAAAAGACAATACCAGAAAATCGTATTATGTGAGGCATTATTGACCTGTCTTTCTTAGAGCAGGATATAATGTATGTTGCGTTTCAGCATTCTTGTAATTATTTTGTACTTCCAGAGACCCCACTCCACCGTCATCTTTGAATCGGCTTACAAAATGGCCGACCACCGATCGCAGAGACCCGCTCCTTCTAGTCATAGACAAGCGGTTCCACCAGAGCCCTCTGTGGGCAGACGAGGCACTGCGCTTCTGGAACCAAACTTACACCAAGTTCAGAAGAAAATATTAGATGTTTTATTTTTATTATAAGCTATTAATGATTGAACAAGACACAATTGTTTATATTTAAATTATGGACCTACTAGTGGGCGTTGTTCACGAACCTACTACTGCGGCGTTGTTTACGAACCTAATATACGGCGATTGATGATCAGGGGGTCTCCTTTGACAGGATGCACCTTCTGTACTCTCAAAACGTTTTAAGAAGAGAAAGAGTCTTCTTAGTTTTTAGTTAAGGGCCATCTAGTTGAAGAGGTGTACCCTGCCATAGGAACCCTCACGATCATCAAACGCCACACTAACAGTCCGACAAGAAAGTGTAGAAATTAAAAAGTGGCAATACTGTATTGCCGTTCCGTTTTCTTAGATTTATTAGAAAGGGACGACACTACAGAATTGATACTTTTTAATTTCTACTCTTTTATGTCGTACTGTATAATTACGCGAACAACGGCCACTTATACCAAGTGCCAGCTGGAATTTTAATGATACAACAATGGGGGTTGACACTCGAAAGGTACAGTCGCCATCAGATATATCGCAGCAAAGAATGCGTTCAGAAACATCTGAACATAACTCTTATTGTTAGGTGTTAGAGTGCGTGTTCAAATATGTATGAACGCATTATTTGCTGCGATATATCTGAAGGCGACGGTCCTTAAGCGATAATATAGTGCCACAGAAGTGGTTACTTAAAGAAGAAAAGGCGTGCTACCTTGACCTCATAATGTGAGAAGGTCAATCGAATTAAAGACTCTCACGTTTATTTGTAAGGTGCCAAAATATGCCTCAGATGGGCAAGAGCTGGCAAAGCAGAGATGACAATAACAATAGCCATGGCCATAGCAGGCACATTCACATGAGCTAACATTGTTCGCAAATTATTCAATACTTTTCCTGGGTCAATGAGTCTGTTTTAAATCTGAAATTAAGTATTATTATATAGATTTAATATACTGTTATACTTACTCTGTTTTTATGTTTGTATAAATATGATAAACATTATCACTTTACAAAAAGCACGATTTTTTCAACTCACCGTACAACGTGGTATCAATCCTCTATCTAGTCGCCTAGTGCGATTGGCAACGAGACATTGGCAGTAATGGTCGCTTAACTGTGACCGGTTGCCATTAAAAAAAAAAAAAATAGAATAGAACATCTTAAATCAAGCGTTTTGTAGGTTTTATTTTAAATTTGTTTCACAAATCCAAACTAGATGGCGCTAGGAGGACCTAACATTATACCTATTTTCCAATATAATTGCATTATTCTGTTACCAGCCATATCTAGAAAATAAATTGAAGTTTAGTTTTATTGTACTACTCTTGAATATCTGGCTTTTATGAATATGAAACTTAGTAACGTGTTAAATCAAGTTTAACAAGTAGAAATATTAGCCAACGCCAGAAAGAGCAATTCGCAGCTTTAGAATTAAACCGTCATAACTCAAAATTGCCGAAAATTGAGTTTTTGTGTTAAAACGCTTTAATTCTGATAGCTTTACCCGGTCTCTTTCTCAGACCCGCGAAAATAACGTAAACAAGAGAGATAGCATGATTTAGTGCGTTTCACTTTTACTCAAATCACGCGTTTCAATGTGTGCTAAAGTGGCTAACTTCAGTTATGATCCGACAAGCAAATAAGCAGGACGTCGCTGTTCGGGCACATTACGAGATATCGCTGTGCTGTATAAAATATAAGGTATGTTTGTTTGAGTTCTTTCATTACAAGATAGGCATATTTCGAGTTGATTCACTTTAGAGCAAAATGTTTGAAGAAAGTAAGTGATGCAATTCGGGTTATGTCGTTTAAGTAATAATACTCATCGAAATATTTTGAACTATTTAGATATAAATCAGTTTAGTACTAGCAAAAATACACATTTAGAGTAGTATTTCTAGATGACACGCTTTATTGTAAAAGGAACGGTAGAACACTATTATTTATTTCGAGTTAAGTAGTTTCTCTCGACAACAACACGCCGTTTTTGAGAATTATTTCTGTTTATTTCTGTAAAATATTAACTATGAAAGCCATTTTTCTTCATTAAGTAGTCACCCACCGACGATGTAGGTACACGCTTATCGTAGGTACGTAGTAAACGTGTTCATCAGTGCGATTTGAATATATGTACAATGTGCACGATGACCACGTTTACTATTTAGTACCTACCGTAGGTTTTTATCGTTATAATAATCTTAGTTTAGTTCGTTTGCACATGATAATATGGGCCACCAACTGATAAACCCATTTTTTTTTTAGCATGAGTCGAAGAATAAAATAAATGCTGCGGTTGGCTGGAGCCCAAATGACTTCCACATGGGCCGGATAGAAGCGACCCGCATCCAGAGAGTCCCCGCAACCCTGACCAGGTCGTCCGACCACCTTGCGGGTGGCCGTCCTACGCTGCGCTTGCCAGTACGTGGTCTCCACTCGAGAACCTTTCTGCCCCAACGGCCATCGGTTCTTCGAGCTATGTGCCCTGCCCATTAACCACTTCAGTTTGCTAACCCTGTTTGCTATGTCGGTGACGTTAGTTCGTCTACGAAGCTCATCATTTCTGATTCGATCACGTAGAGAGATCCCGAGCATAGCCCTTTCCATAGCTCGCTGAGTGACTCTGAGCTTCCTTAAGAGGCCCATAGTTAGAGACCACGTCTCGGCTCCGTAGGTCATCACTGGTAATACGCACTGGTTGAAGACTTTTGTCTTCAAGCACTGAGGTATCTTGGACGAGAAGACACTTCGCAGTTTCCCGAACGCTGCCCATCCGAGTTATTTCATCATAAAACGGCATATGTCGCTAAGGTTTTTTTACAAGCTCCATTTACTACCTTTATCACATTGACATTGTTTTACTTGTAACAGAGTCTAAAAATAGACACTATAATCTATGTAATAGATATGATAAAATATCAATCTAACACAATTTCATACAAAAAAAATATATTCAAAAGTAAATCATACCAATTGCTCTAACTTTAAACTCGATTTGCCACAATTCACGTTTTTTGAGTTATGACGGTTTAATTCTAAAGCTGCGAATTGTTCATACAATATGAATTATTCTATTCTAGTTTTAATAATATTATTAGTCTATTCTTTTGCCGATATTCTACTTCAGTCTTAATTAAAATTGTTGTTAGTAGTTCCACTTACTTACACTAGATGGCGGTAGGTGTACCACAAACATCCAATGAATATCCCGGCCAGTGGCCGAAATGCGTTCACTGATCCCGGCACAGTATTCATTGACATTTTAATAATGATCATACATATTCTAACCTAATTATTTTTTGTACTTATTAAAAAATAAATAAATAAAATAACCACTAAAATCGTTTTTCACTCTGCTGCGTTCTTACTTGTGATGACTCAGTGGCCCAAAGCGAGTCATGGCCTCCTAGCCTCTTGGCCTCTGTCTCTAGCCAGTTCTGGTGCAGTTGCTGATAGTGTAACTAGAGAGTAACATGAAGGAAAGATTGTATGGACATAAAACTTTACCTGCTTAGTGTCCGCCGCTGTTTTCACAGTGTTTTTTTTGTTTTTATTTTCTTTATCGCATACTTAGTTAATACACATGCATAATATACATGCATCTTATCTTCTTCTTCCTCGGTTTCACTCTTGGCAGAGTAGTCGTGGTCGTCATTTCAGATGTTGGTGGCATGCTTCACAACACGCCGCCATTCTACCCTGATAGCTATATATGCATACACTTAATTAATTAAATCAATGCAATCATACCACTTCCCATATGATAATTGCATCCAGGACGAGAAGCGGTGCACGTACCTGCGCCGGCGCACTCGAGGCCGCGTCGTCGCCGTGAAAGGCGCAGTGCCGCTGCCGCGCCCGCGCCGAGCGCGTTTTCGCGATTTACCCGACGTCGGGAGGGTTATGTTGTTAACCGAACAAACCGAGCTATCGTAATTTTCAATATTTGGTTCCCTTCAGACGCTTTTCTTAATATTTTCATTGAACTTTAAACTTTTATATTTCAGGATTGGTAGGAAATAGATTTGACTAGGTAACCTAAATTATTTTTGACAACCTTTTATAAACTCCTGACTGACTGAAAGTTTGGGAAAAGTTTCAGATAGGAAACAAACGTTTTTAAGTTGTGATAAAATTGACCGTAATGGCGTAGTCGTAATAAAATACAAAGATATTTGAAACAACGGCTTTTGGAAACATCACATGAAATAAATGGCCCTTGGAAAATTGCTATTAAAATTAAACATTCCGTGTCTTTCGGTTTGTTTAGTTTGTTCTATTATTGTATTATTATTCCTTACCTTTTGATTAAACAACAGCTCTAGATTGTATAATTACTTGAATGGCCGCAAATTTTATGAAATAAAATTTCATGCTCTGAACTGAATAAACATTTGTACGTACCTACAGTACATTATCATTACATGCTAAAATAGACTCGAAACCGCACATGATAGGTACTTACTCTATATTTGCGTGTTTTTTTTACAATAGGTACTTGTGATCCTCATTCCTCCACAACAAATAGCGAACAGTAAAATTTGGTTTATCGAGTGTTTCCACAATGTTGCCAATTAAAATATCTTGTGATGTGTTGTGAAGTGCGCGATTTCGAAGTACGAGCCCGTTTAGTGCCAGAAATGGCGCCAATTCCAAACAGGACGAGCGTGAGTACGAAACTGGTTAGATTTTTTACATTGTACATATTTAAGGCATGCTCTGGGCCAATCGCATAAATAAAACTTATACTAAATAGAAACATCATTCTGAGTCTATAATGTATTCGGGTTCATCATCATCATGTGCTGTTTTGTTCGTCTGTTACATACAGACGATCTTATATAGTGCTTATAGATCTGACATTTTGTATCTTATTTAGTATGCAACTAAACCTCAAAATTTACATTGAATGCCAATAACAGATTTTCCTCATAATAATTAAAGAATAATCATGTATAACATTAGTAACTTATGAAATATTCAAAATAGTGACTTTTGCTAGTAAATTGCTGTTGCTTACTAAATAAGATATGTAAGGACGAATATCTTATACACAGATGAATATATTAAGGTACTTGTCTAATATTTAATCTGTCTGAACTAGGAAAATCTTGTAACTGAGGCGGTGTTCTGTCAGGTGAATAACCATTTGATGTCGGCATTTTATTGTTGCATCCATGTACACGACAATCAGGTCAAGTCCATGCAAAATTAACACACTACTCGCACTAACGGGTGAACAAATACAGGGTCATAAAAATCATATTAAAAACTCAACATAAACTTCATTTTTTTCACAGTTGTGTAAAAAAGATGAAATCGTGAAAAATATACATTACCTAGGTACCTAGTATAATAATGGCCATAAAAACTTGCAATTATTCAAGGATTGTAGTTAATTTTGCAATACGTATCATATAAGTACGCAGTTTAAGTGCAGGCAGGTAAAAACGTAAGTCCAGCACTGCAAGTGTCACCTTCCGACTGGGTCAATGTCACTTTCGGCTAAAACAAACAGTAACCGGTGTGGCCGCTCAGCTCGCGTGCGTTATGTACTTATATGATATTACAATCTGCCCGCCACTTCATCCAATTACCATTTTTAACGTTCCGTAACCACATACGTCGAAAACAAACTAAAGCATCAGCCCGGACTCGACCAACAGGTCGAGTTCCCTCAATTTCTTAAGTCATTCGAGTAACTGAGAATCTCCGAATTTTTTGAAGTTGGTTACAAACTATAGACCGACTTTATTACTGTTAAGAAGCCTTAGACATTTTTTTTGACATTGTAATATTGATAATTTGAACTAACTTTTTAATTTCATATTTTTATTGCGTGGAGTCGAAAATAAGTTGAAAAACCAGTTCTCTGCGTGAATTATGTCAACTTCGAGTAGTTTTTGAAACAAAAATTATCAATGAAAAATGCAAACTGTAGCTCAAATATATACCAATAAATCGCAATAGCCCTGTTCTAAACTAGTAACATTGATAAAAGAAACATGTTTGAGTATAGAGAAAAATGTCTAAAACAATCAGCATTTAAGAACGGATAAGGAGCCTTAAGACCCCCCGCGAGCATTTGCTTGGAATGTAACAAAAATTAAATTAAAATCATTTTTTTTTTGTTACATTACAGGCACACCATAAACGCGCTCGCGGTGAGTCAGCACCCTAAGGGACACATAATATTGGCGTCGATCGGATGTATTGCGAGTGCGGCCGCGGATGAAGTTGTTAGGGCGAGGAAGCGCGATCGCGAGCCGATTTGTTTATCCTGCAAAAAAACATGATGTTGCCTCACTGCGCATGCACATGTGGAAAACAGGTGCAATTGCCGGACGACTTGGAAATGGTCGAGTTTATTGATTGTTTTTAAAAATTGTCTCGGTGGTCTTGGACAAACAATTTCTTTTTAAAATATTATCTTATTTTATACATATTATTTTTATAATTTTATGTATAAATTAAATGTTAATAGTTTTTAATGAATCTAAATATAACACTAAAATGTTAACTCATCACATTATATTTAGTCTGTTGCCAAATATTAAATATATATAAAAATATAAACATCGTTGTAATGGACTAACGATAAAGAATATATTTAAAAAAAGATATCCTACAGTTATTACATAAATTCTTCTACTTGCCACTAGATGGCGTTGGTAGTGCCCATTAGACAAAATTAATTGGAAATCAAGCCAAATATTAAATATATATAAACATCGTTGTAATGGGCTAACGATAAAGAATATATTTAAAAAAAGATATCCTACAGTTATTACATAAATTCTTCTACTTGCCACTAGATGGCGTTGGTAGTGCCCATTAGACAAAATTAATTGGAAATCAAGCCATTATTTATTATGTAATAGTAATAAGGTAATATTTTCGTGTAGGTGCATTGATGTATTGTTATTAAAATTACATATCATTTTAATTCAGATGTAAATCGAAACTTTAAAAGAATCTTTATTGTCGTCTAAAGAAATTACAAAAAATTCACTTAAGTACTAGACAACTTAAAATTAAGTAGTATAATAACTAATAAGCAAGCATGCATTACATGGTTTTTCTTACAGGAAAATTTAGTGGTGTGCGAAAGATTAAAATGGTTAATAATATGGTTTTGGGGCTTTCTTTATCAATTTACCATCCACCTGAAGTTAGTGGGAGGTTTTACTGTAAATGTTTGCAGTCTGTAATTTATATTATAATTATAAGGTATGCCGTATTCAGGGCGCTCATTCGAGTGTACTTTGTATATCGCCAAAATAAGCGATGTCTCAGCTCAGGTATATCCCAGGTATATCCCAATCCCAAGCATATATTGATTTAAACTTCCACGATTTTCACACATTATACAAAACGGGACTTAATCGCGTTTAAAAGGTCCCTTCGATACCATGAACGTAACACACGTTCGAAAAGTCGAGGTAATTAAATAAACACTTTTTAATCGCGATGAAATCCCGTTTGATTTCAATAATATCCCAGGTTGTTTGCATAGTGACATTCACGTTACTACCCGGTTAAGTTAAATTTGCGCCTGATATCTATGGTATGGTGTCGCACATAAATGATGTGCAATGTTAAAGCGACTGGGTCGGCGAAGTGGCGATAAAATAGGTATATCGCTACTTTGGAGATCTCTCCGCGATATCAGAGAGACATATGGAATTATTATACTCACTTAGGCGCCTGCAGAACTTCCTTCCTATGTCCACCAAGCTTACTCTTGCCAGTTTACTCTTGCTGCCCCTTCTGGATTATGGAGACATTGCTATGACGAATCTCAAAGAGGAACTACTTGACAAGCTCGAGCGCTTACAAAATGTGTGCATAAAATATGTTTTCGGACTGCGCAAATACGATCACGTGTCCGCCTTTAGAGCGCAGCTGGGTTGGCTGCCAATACGTCAGCGTAGAGACCTGCATGTCCTGTCATTGCTTTTTAATGTTCTCTACAACCCTGCTTCACCTCCTTACCTCAGTGAAAGGTTTAAATATATGGCCGATGGCAGTGGTCACCGCTTGCGGTCGTCTGCCAATCTCACTCTGGCTGTATCTACCGTCTAACAAGACGCGTACGTACGCCAAATCTTTCACAGTAAGCGCTGTGAAGTTGTGGAACGAATTGCCACTGTCCCTTAGGAAGTCTCCATTTGTAGCATCGCTCAAGACGAATCTTAAGAACTTATGGCTTTCCAATGACTTGTGAATTGGATCTACAATGTATTTATATTTATGTGTATATTTATATTACATTATATATATGTATGTATATATGTATTAATAGTTTATATGTGTAACTAGCGGCCGCCCGCGACTTCGTCCGCGTAGATTTTTGATGATGACAAAGATATTAAAATAGGTAAATGAATTTTATTCTTATTTATAATGGTCTAGACAATGCAATTGTTAAAGAATTTTTGAAGATTTTACAATTAGATTACGGGAATTGTTTGCAGGATGCTTATTATTTATTCCGTCAGTTACCTGATGCTTTTAATCTTTGGCATTAAATGACTGCAAGATATAGAGCGACGCATGGATTTGGAGTTAGAGAATGGGGATCTTAGTTATTATAAGTGAGATTTAAAAAAAAATGTTAAATATCATAAGGCTGTTAAAACAATTTTAAACTCAGCACTGGAAATTGAGAGATGGAGGCAGTTTAATGAAGGGTATCTCTTTTAATAATAATAAATAATAAACTTTATTTCAAAACAATAATAAATAATGACCTCTGTTCATAAGAAGGCAGCACTGGTATTTGTAAACGCCGGCCTGGCTATTAAACGAAAAGAGTGGTGTGGCGGAGTTCCCGAGGGGGGCCAAAATGTTTCTAAATGGTCTAGCAGGTACCCCAGTTATTAAAAAGGCTAGTGTTTAAAGATAATGCTGAAATGTGACCATTAAAAACTAAATGCACATAAGCGAATTTAATGATGCGATGATTACTATTTTGGTCTACAGGCTAGTAGTATTGTTTGAAGAGTGATTCAATATATTCTGGTGCTATAGTTCTCTATATCTCTCAAGAAGCTAAATAGAGTAAGAATAGGTATATAAAGTATAAATTATTCATGTGCTGATAGACAACTCACTAAATAGGAACACATAAAGTTTGGAACACAATAAATAAGAGACAGCACTAAGAAAATATTGTTGACATTCAACCATAGAAAAGGGGGTGCAAGTTCGTTTTAAAAAAGGACGTAGTCACTGGGTAGTAGACAGGAAATAAAAAATATATAAACTGATAACGTTAGCGTAACACTTCTTTATAAACAACATTAGCGGTGTTCCCCATACAAACTTTGCACCCCTTTTTAACCCCCTTAGAGGTGAAATTTTCCAAAACGCTGAAATAACTTTTTTTGTATTTGATTAAGTAAGCTATCTACAAAGTTTCAAGTCTCTAGTTCAAAAAATAAAGTTTCTCCCATACAAACTTTGCACCCCTTTTTAACCCCTTTAGAGGTGAAATTTTCTAAAACGCTGAAAGTACTTTTTGTGTTTTTAAATAAGTAATCATTCTACAAAGTTTCAAGTCTCTAACTCCAAAAAAAAAGTTTACCCCATACAAACTCTGCACCCCTATTTAACCCTCTTAGGGGAGGTATTTCCGAAAATCCCTTCTTATCTCTAGCCCACGTTATAAAATTAACCTACTGTGCAAAAATCAACTCTCTAACATTAGTAGTTTCGGCTGTGCGTTGATGAGTCAGTCAGGACTTCTTCTTTTATATATATAGATTATTAGTAGTCTTATTATTTTTAATACCTTTTTGTACACGGTGTTAGTTTGTCTATCTTCTTCTCGTACTCACTCAACTGCTCAAAGGTTAACTGGAAGAGATCCCTTATAGGGATAAGTTCGCCTTTGTACCTATATGTTAATTGTAATAGATGTATTTTTAACTGTTTTTGTGTACAATAAAGCGTTTACTTATGGCGCAGATCTAACATTTACAACACTATAATCATAGTGATAAAACGTCAGCCTGGAACGATGTTAATGAAGGGCAGGATATTCGTCATCGTGGGCACGCGCACGCGCACAAGTATGCGATATTGCCAAACGCCGGTACCTGCGCGGGTTGTGCAAGCGGCCGCCGCTGATCGGTCGCTGTCAGGGCCGCATTCCGAGATGAGCCGTTATCACAATGGCGGTTTGCGGTTAATTGACTGTAATCTCGATGCCTATTCAGAAATTACATCATTTCAAATTTTAGGGGGAGATAGACATTGGATTGGATGATGGTAGCATGACGCAGAGGGGGGGACTTTTCGAAGATGACATCTCTCGCCTCTTTAAAAAGTGCATCAAAGAGTAAAAAGGAACGAAATTCGTGTTTCTTAAACTAAAATACTATAAATAATATCGTACCATTTAAACTAGAATTAATAATAATTTTAATTTTAACTAATGATGTATTGTAACATCTACCTATTTGATTCGCAACACTAATATAAACTAAAATCGCTATTTTTTTAAATGTGGTGGGGGGGGGGATCGTCAAAACTTGATGCAATTTCTGAACAGCCCCTGTGGCCCATTTTATCCCACTGCGTCCCAAGGAGAATTTAAATACAGTCGGACTTTGTGCAGGAGTATAATTTGAAAAACGGGAATAAAGGATAAAAGTCCTTAGCGCTTCATAATCTTCGTATAGTAGGGGTAAAGAAAGCACAGCAGCACACGCATAGTGGAACGCACCTTCGGATATCAGATTGTCTGTCATCTCAACAGATCATTTCAAGATTAGTAAGCCCCGCTTGCGCAGGGCATCAAAAAATTTCTATAGACTCATTTGAGTGTTCCCCTCCACGGAAATCTTTAGTAAAAGGCGAAAGATTTATACGTTTTGAAGGGAAACCAGAGTGACGAGAGATCGCAGTTCGGCGAACCCCATCATTCTCGGGAAAATCTTAACAGCGCGATGTAGCCGCGTGACGGCGGCGGTACAGCGCCATCTAGCGGATAATTGAGTAAACATATTGTTTTTGTTTTTTTTTCTGCCAGGTAGGTACAATGAGTTATTAATGTTATTTTGAGACTAATGACATTCACCAGCTACGGGGCCCGTCTTGGGTAGACAGACACTTGTATTGGGGGAAAATAAATACGTAATACAAGTTGCTTGTTATTGGGGTATTAATAGCCTAGTTTGTAAGTTATACAAGGTCTAGTAAGCCAATCCAGAAAATGTTAACTATTTTTTTTCTACGCCCTGACAGGGTCCTAGTACCTACCTAGCTTTAATTACTTGGGTGAAATAAATAAATGATAAATGAAAGATGACGTCTTTTATTTCATTTCTAAAACTTCTAAAGTCAATGTTCATTCTGGTGTACATAATTATAATGTAACTCATCACTAATGAGCTTCTTTGTGATACAAACAATACACGTGCATCACAACGACCAACTTATTATTTGCGGTCGGCGTCGCTAGCGTCGATGCGCTTGCGCTCTGTACCCGTACAGGACAGCGCCTATAGTCCAACCAGTAGTTAAACAGTTCATGTAATCCGAATTCGGCTCCCTATCCTTATACCAATTCGATCAACTAGAAATAAAGAAATAAAGAATTTTCAGACATTATAAAAGTGTTTGAGCCCCTTCGAGACCATGAACGCAACATCACGTTCGAAACGTCGAGGTAATTAATTAAATAAACGCTTTTTAACGCGATTAAGTCTCGTTTTGTTATAATAGGACATCATTAACATAAGTGTTTTTTATTCGTATAGTATACGGGGTGAAATTGTCTCCTATACGCGTTAGAAAAAGGCTCTGACTCGGTGGGGGGATTCATACTACCAACTGTCTAATAATTATAAGTGGCACTCTGACTTACACGCATTTTTTTTTATTTACGTCAACATTACACTAGTTAGTTCTCCGTCGGTTCGCCTGTACAGATAAGTTGGCACTGTAAATGTTGGGGGCATTGACTTGTTATCTCTCTTCTCTTTTTTCTATTCGGACCGCTGGCCTCGAGACGTTTGATATTGACAATTTGACATATTACTGTCGAAGGAGAGTCAAAGTTTATCCAAATAATTATTAGATAATGTTCGACGTACAGTTACGTAAGACTTAAGGAGATATGTCCGACAGATTCTGTAATAAGTGCCGTTTAGAAAAAAATATATTAATTATTTTCAACTGTCCCGCCTCGCCCAAAGATTTTGTTTCACGCCACGTAACTGAGGTAGGTACAATTCTGTACGAAGTAGAAGTATGTTACATGACTGTCGGTATAAAAGAAATAGCACTCGTATACAATGGTAGGTCCCGATGTTTCTAGAAGTAGAGTCAGTTGTCCTCAAGGCGCGCGAACTGGCCTTTATACTGAATGACCTCAATCCTGAATACAGAACCTAGTAGCCCTGAAAATAAATACTAACCACTGTATAGTACCTAAGTGTACACTTTCCTTCCTCATAGGTACTGCCTAGTTATAATTATATTCATTTATTTCCTCTTTCCTCTGTAAATTAATGTTTTAATTAGGATAAAATTATGGGTGTCGAATAAATATAGCATCTAATAACATAATTATTCAAAATTACATATTAGGTACTTTATTTGTGACCGCCATGAATCGAAAATGTAGTATGTGCAGTGGCGTGGCGACCATAGAAGCCGATTCCAACCGGCTTGCCCACTTTAGGACGACTGACGACTATGCTAGATAGATTGTGTTTCGAAATAAAATACCATTCGCTATTGTTACTGACGAAAAAATAAGCGAAATCTACCCCGGCTTGCCTACAGTTTTTGTTTGACGCCACGGCACTGGTATAATAGACATATGTGTTAGGTACAGACTTAGGCGCTTATTCAGTCAAATGCCTACAATAAACTTTGGAAGTTTTGGAAAATCTACCAACACGGTTTACACCTAAACAATTGACGTAACAAATCAAAAGTCAGAACTACGTACGTATAATTCAATCGAGCATTAGCAAGTCAATGAAAAAAAGTTAATGATAGTCTGTCCTTTATAATGTTATTTCCAAGTGCGTCAACGCAGCTCGCCTCGGAACTACAACCCGACCGGCGCCCGACCCGCGCGCGCGCAGCGCGACACACAAGTGGAAAAATAAGTGGATAAAAGTAAAAAATTGGGAAAGTGAAGTGATTTATGGGAAGTGTTGTTGTGTTGTTTGAGATCATAGGGTATGTTTCAATTGCTATTTTTTTAGATTTGAGTACATGTTAGTGTCAAATATATAGTAGCGACAACTATCATATATTATAACATATTAATTTTAAGATTAATGGAATCTAAAGGAACCAAAATATCCAAATGAACATTTTCAAAATGTTATTAGATAACAGTTATAAAAATACGTGTTTTTTTGTATAGATATAATTATGTATTTGAAAAGTAAAATGATGAAAAAACGCGTAATATTTAAAAGGCGCACAAATGTCGACTATATTCATTTAAATGACTATTTGAATATAAAAAAATGAGTTTTATTTGCTAAAAGCGTACTAGGTCCGTATTGTACTAGTACCTATGTTCCTTTCCATCATGAAATTTAGTATTTACGCAGATTCAATAAATAGTCTATTTACAATAATAATTCATAATTGTTTTAGTCGAAGTTTAAGGTTCTTTTACCCGTATATAGTTTTTAATTAGTGGTAGGTATTGTTGGGCAACTATGACTATGCCTGGTAACCAATTATAATTGCAAAGAAAAATCTGCGGTCCATTTTGCACAGAGATCGACGAAGTGCAGAAGAAAACGACATATTTAAATATTTAAGCTAATATGGAAATATTTTATTGAAAAATATATTTTTAGGGTTCCGTACCCAACGGGTAAAAACGGGACCCTATTACTGAGACTTCGCTATCCGTCCGTCCGTCCGTCCGCGTCCGCCCGTCCGTCCGCCCGTCTGTCACCAGGCTGTATCTCAAGAACCGTGAAATTTTCACAAATGATGTATTTCTATTGCCGCTATAACAACAAATACTAAAAATAAAATAAAATAAATATTTAAGGGGGGCTCCCATACAACAAACTTGTTATAGATTATGGTACGGAACCCTTTATGCCCGAGTCGGACTCGCACTTGCCCAATTTTTTAGTCTCCATTTCATAATTTCAGTTACTTGAAAGTACTGAAATAAAGAACGTACACACCCTTATGGTATCCAGATGGGTAGATCACGACGTAGATACGTACTTATTAATAAGTAAGTATGAAACCTTCATCGTTTGTATGTAAGTCTGTTTGTCGCTCTGATGAAAACCTTGGTCCTGATAACAGTTTAGTTCTAGATCACAGATCACAGGTCACAGACGTTTTCCTATCGATATCTACTTCTGAATAATATTCCTGCAATCATTTACTTATGATATGTTATTATTAGTTACATATAAGGAAAATTTTATATAGTTGGCCAAAATTATCAAAATCAGTTAGATATTTTTCCTCTAACCTTTTCAATGCTCAATTGCTGATATACATACAAACGTACATATCAGGAGTACATCCATATTTTCTTATTTCACGCAACAATTAGTAAAGGTATGAAACCAAGGTGGGTGAAAATGTTGACATAAAATTGTATTTCTCTGTGGTATAAAACAAAGGCAGCCCGTCAGAAATTAGAAACGCACCTAAAAAATTGAAAATGATGTCGCAAAAATAATAAATAATAATATTATTAACTATTAGACTTAATCTTCCGTTTGTAATCATTCTTATTTTTTAGCCAGCTTCAAAAAAAGGTGGTTCTCAATTACTACTCAGCAAGATCATGTTGCTAGTTTATTACATAGCTTATACCGAATATGTAACCAATGACCGCTAGTTAGGTAACGGCCGGTCGATCTCGAGGTCGCGGGTTCGACCCTGGCAGTGGCGCTATGTAAATGTCACCAATGATCAGCTGATTAACATCCATCAAAAAGGAGAAGTAACTAAGATACTGCAATATTATTGAAAGTGTTTTAGTATTTAAGTTCTTTGTAATGGTAGTGCCTGGTGCGTCTTTTTCGCTGCAACAAATGTGTTTTCTTTCTTTCTTTCTTTCTTTCAAATGGAAGGAAAATGTTAGTATGAAAACAATAAACACATTTGCACGTGTCATGTAAAAAAAGGTGTCACGAGGTTACGTACACGTCAAACAATGTTAAGAGTTTTGACATCTTGAATATTGTTTTGCAAATCAATACAATATTAAATATTAAATAAGTTTTTACATTACTGCTAGGTATTTACGTAGCAGTATCGAGGCGTTCATAGTAATAGTACCCGATTCCCATCGGATTGACTATTTAAGAATAGCTTTTGCTCTTAAAGGAGAAGTAACTCCTAGTACAGTCGCCATCAGATATATCGCAGCATATAAGGCGTTCATAAATATCTGAACACGACTTATTGACTGGGCGTTACAGTACATGTTCAGATATTTATGAACGCCTTATATGCTGCGATATATCTGATGGCGACTGTACTAGGAGTTACTTCTCCTACCTATGATGTACCTACTTATGATGTATATATTCGCAATAAGTAGGTACGGCGGAAGCGTAAAGCGAAAACAATTCATTCCAATTAATAATATGCACCTCATAATCCGCTCCATGGTTTCATTGAAAATAGCGATAATCGCAGAAACTTATGATAATACTGACTGCAAAATGTAAAAAATATCATTGTTTATATTAGAAATTCATCGGGAATCACAAAAAAAATTCAATTTGTCAAAACACGGAATCTATGTCAAAGGTGGATCATGGGGCCAATGACTGGACTGGAGAGAAACAAATCACCAAACAAGATCAGCATTTGACAGTAACCCATAAATCTCTGGCTAGCGACACTTTAGCGTAGTCAAGTCATTCCATCTGATACTTCGGAGAGATCTCCAAACCTTCGCCAACCCAGTTGCGTTTGCTCCTTATTTATATGCGACGTCATATATATCAGGCGCAAACTTAACTTCACAGGGGACGTGCAATGTCACTGTATGCAGCTAGAACCTCAAACATCGCGTTCTAATGACATGTAACGGTGATATACCTAAGACATCGCTTATTTGCCGCTACTCAATGTAGGTACACTCGAATTAGCACCCTGGTTTATTTCTATGGAATTATCCATACTTATACTATTTTCGATCACTTTTTAGAAGGAACTTCACAAAGCCTCGTCACATTTCCCATTTCCGTTCCCATAGCGTAATCCCCAGAATGGTGATTGAATGATGATTTAGTGTAGGGACGCGCCCGTCCGGAGACAGGCGTGCTGTCGATCACCTGACTGCGTTCATTCAGCCCAATTCCCAATTGGAGCCGACGACGGTTACTGTTCCGGCGGCGCTCCCATACAGCCTTTTGGCCACATTGCGAGCAGCACGTAGCACACAGGCTGCATAATAGCTTACTCGTATACAGCCCTTATACGGCTTGTTTCAGCATGTGTACTTGGGTATGGATTACTTACTACACCCATAATGTTAAGGTGCCTGTTAAGGCTATATGTCCCGTGATTATGCCTGTTAATAATCTGAGATTTTTCTCACCTAGTTCCAGGTAATACCTAATCCTATTTCTGTCTATACCTCCCAGGATCATCTTCGATTGTCAACAGTCCGTTGTCTCACGCCATCGTCTATTGGCCTCTTCCTATGAAAGGGCATACATAATGGAATTATCTGTTTGTTTCCAGACGGCGGGCCGGCGCGACATGAAGTGGCTGGCGCTGTTCTCCCTGATCGCAGCCCTGGTGCTGCAGCAGCCGACGCCGCTGGTGCGCACGCGCAGCGGGCTGGTGCGCGGCCGCGTCAGCCGCGATGGCCGTTTCTACGAGTACCTCGGCATCCCGTACGGGGTCGTCGGCGAGGAGAACCGCTTCCAGGTAACCAACCTGAATCTCCCCAGAGTTAAACAGCCAGAGCCCACTTTAGGTAGGTAGATGAGAATAGATTTATTAGGGCCTTCTCCATCTTTAGAACGAAACCATCAGATACGAGAACAGATTCCAAGTGACCAAGCAATTAATTGCCGCAATGGAAAAAAAATCGCGCTATTAACCAGCCCGTCTAGCACAACTATGGTTCGCAACTCTTGTCTCAAGTCACTCGTCACTATCTCACAGTACTGTAATAAAAGAGACAGATAGTATTTGTCGCTCGAGAAAAAGTCGCATGTCACAGTTGTGCTAGAGGTGCAGATTGAAATATCTTAATGCTAGGAAGCCCTGAGCGCTTCTTGGGTGTATATCACCGTCTAGTCTAGCTCTTCAATATCCATGTCCTAACCAGCGTCATCTCTCCAATTCAGCCCAATAAATCGGTTCCTGGTATCAACAGTAATGAACATAAATAAACAAACAAACCTGAAGTCGCGCTGTTAACGCTGACCTCGGCGGCGTCCCGAGTTGGCGATCTTGACTTGACCAACCGGTTATGGTTATCATATGCCATCCACGTCATCCACCATTGTCATTCAACGGATACAAATTTTGATTTTTTATTTTGAGAGATACATTTTTAGATCAGTCCCAAACCATGGTCAGATCAGAACAGATATCTGAACAGCTTGATTTGACTGTCAGCGCTGCCCTTCGTCAAGACTGAACGTAGCCGATGGCGACAGCAGGTTGACAAAATTAAGAGAGTACGATTGAGAATATCATTATAATTGTATAAATGCTATACTTATGAAAACTTTGACCACCATTAATGTCCCATGGCACTAAGTATATAATACACAAGGGGGCGCCCGCAACTTCGACTGCGTACTTTTTTTTTCTTTACCATATACGGTGAAAAAGTATTCTATAACCATCTTTGGATGACCAGCTATCCCTGTACCGAAATTGGTTAAAATTTGTCCAGCCGTTTCGGCGTGATGAGCGGACAATGGAAATTATGAAATCAGATGGCGCCACAGGTGGGCACGGCGCCGCGCGCCCATACAAAAGAAATGTCGATCCTGTATCACGCTATTAAGATACTTGCTGAAATCATAACCCCTCTCTATAGAAAAAACATTTCCAATACAAAACTAGAATTTTATAATAGTAGCTATAGATCATTCTATAGATAGATAATATATACTGCAGACGAAGAATGCGCAGGCGGACCAGTCGAAACTAAGAATAAAGGTTCTCTTATCATGAGACCTCTAAAATATGTAATGGAGGAAAAGTATGACAGCGAACGAGTTTTCGCCGCAGCGGCTCAAGGTGCGGTACAACTTACAAGGCCGGTGTATACGCCCTTGTTTTTTTTATTGGGTCAGCAACATTTCACCCTCAATGTATTCTTTTTGGCTGATCATTTGAGCGTTTTAAATAACCGTATTATTCCACAATATTGGCCAATTCATAAAAGCAATAAACATAATTTAAAAAAATAATTGTAGACTTACAAGTCAACTGAATTGTGGCGCCATTTTTAGACAAACTAAGTAATGAGACGCTTAAAAAATCACCCTTTTATCAAATCCCGCCTCGCGTAAATGAAGTAACCTCGAACAATAATAACATCACGTTAGTAGTAGGGATTCGCCGATACTACGATACGGGGCGGACGGGCCTGATGGGCGGCATCCAGGGCGGATTTGGCGGACCACGAAACCTAAAAAAAAAAAAAAAAAAAAAAAAAAAAAAAAAAAAAAAAAAAAAAAAAAAAATAGCCCCCTACTTGGAGCGTTTGGAATAGGTCCCAGGACGCTCAGACAGCTCTGTCAGGACTTACAGAACGCCCTACGCTAACAATGCAACACCTTCCCCGACCCATCGACCCTTTTCTATTGTCTACCCGAGCTCGGGTTTTATTGCCCTCTCGGACGCCGAGCTCACTTTTATTACGGTCTACTATTGTTTCCCTCTTTTATATTTCTCTTTGGCTTCAACTGCCTACAACTTCCTTTCCAAACGGTATACATCTTTTAAGAACATTCTTTAGGTAAAGCTGGACAAATACCTAAACATCTCATACCTAAACTATCAGACTAGGTCCGCCACCTTGGTTCTTATTGGAATCGCTGTTTCAACCCAGCCTGTCTCACATCGTCTCTTTACTCCAAGGTTTCTTACTACGTGATGTGTGCTACGGTGTACGTATCACTAATCTAAGCTAACCTATGCTAGATCACAATTCTAACCTAACCTAACCTAAGCTACAGGACTACGCCCAGCTAACGCAGGATACGTTAACTGACTACTTAACTTCAGGTAGCCTTACTTCAAAGTATGTATTTTGTTACTCACTACATATGCTGCATTTCGAACGTTGTTCTATTTATATATTTTATCTTGTTCAACTTAACATTACTTCTAACTTAACTATCACCTAACTTCGAAAACTTAATTTTGAAGAACTGCTTTATTTACTTACCTACTTAAAACTAGCTACGAGCACAGCACAGTTGTTTTGGTCTTAAGAACGCTGTTCTAACCTAACCTAACCTTGCATAAATTTGAGTACGTACTCAATGTTACTTTCATCTCTTTTTTGTAATAACCGACTTCAAAAAGGAGGAAGTTCTATGTAAAAATATTGCCTGTAGCATAAGGATAATACGAATCTAATCTTACAATAGTAATGCGGTATTTTATACAGTAATAACTGCTTCAAAACTATACTAACTTATTTAAGCTGTAAGTTAAAAATACGAGTTCTAGTTTTGCATATTTATTTATTTCGTCAAATATTATGTTCTTGAATAGATGCTTAAGAAAATACCTGAATAAACTTTGTAACTTGTACTAACGTGTATTTGTAGTAGGCTGAACTAAACTCGTTGATTTTTTAATTTGTTTGTTGGGTCCATATTGTTTGTAAAGATTTATGATAGGTTTCTTCTCCGAATCATCAAAAGATTCGAAAGTCTATTATATATTTTATTACTGTTTGTTGGTGGCTGTTGGGCGCGGTACAAACTAGTC
This sequence comes from Apotomis capreana, assembly GCA_947623375.1. Lineage (NCBI taxonomy): Eukaryota > Metazoa > Arthropoda > Insecta > Lepidoptera > Tortricidae > Apotomis > Apotomis capreana. Next base: position 1,016,238 of record OX392515.1, on the reverse strand, counting down.
GAAACGTGATTTTAACGGTAATCTATTGTCACATCCTTATAAAAGCCGATGGACAGTGACGATCTATAAGTATTCAGAACCGAGTCGTGCTTGTTACCAGAGCTCTCTCAGTGTACAGTGACATAGTGTTGAATCGTGCTACAGTGCTTATAAAAAATGGCAAATGTAAGTCTGTACTATTTTTTATAAAATATGTATGTAGTATTTTTATGTACTATTTGTTTAACAGTGTTTTTTTTTTCTGTAACTTGTGTTCATCGTGTTACTTGTTAAGTGTGTTAATCGGATGTATAACTTATTGTTGAATATTGTTACAGTTCACGGAAAACACTTTCAAGAATTTTTATTACCCTGAACCTGAACATGATGATTCAGGGAGTGATGAAGAAGGCACACTCGGTTTTAAAGTGAAACAAGCCATAGCGAAGAAACGTCCTGCAAATAGTATCGAGAGTTTCTTTGAAAAACCGCAGAAAAAAGTGAAACCAGTGAAGAGATCTTCCAGTGTGTCGCAAAGTTCCCATACCGGTGTTGCTTACCTATCTTCGGGTAAAGACGATGCTGCGTATGCATCACACCTTATTAAGATAGAAATATACGATCTTGAAAAAGTTAGGAACATCGCACCAGAAGAGCACTGGAAGCACGCCGATGTGAGATTAAAATCTTACATCTCAACTGAGCAAGATCCACAGCTTGAGACTGTCCGTGATGTGATATACAACATAACGAAAGACATAGCTTCAAAGGACACTTGCGTGAAATATTTTATAAACAATACGAAAAAGTAAACTAAGTGTTTGTGTAGTTTTAATACTAGGTTAAAACTGTATTTATTATATAAGACATAAGATAATATTTTATAACATACCCTTGTGTACTACTAGTATTATATATTTCTTACTGCTTAAACAACAACTTTTTGTTATTCAAAATTGTTAAGACTCGTTTTATAACCACATGTTGTAATTTGTTTTGTAGCCTAATCATATTGATCTATTTCCCTTTGCAAATGTATAAAAGTCTCCACCCTTTAATATAAAATCACTAAGCTACGTTTGTTATTTTAAGGAAAAAATTTGTTGTAATGTAATCACTATTTTCTTAGACACATCTCACGATGGACTGTTTAAGCTGTGATGTTTACGATTCCGAGCTCGTCAGGCTATGCGAAGAAATTGAAAGTGATCAAGAAATGTATGAGATCGGGGAATTACTAAGCCAGCTGCATAGTCAAGGGTGAGTACTCTTGTTCCAACCTGTTATATTGTTTATTGATATTGTACTTGTATATTTAGACATGCAATTTAAACAGTTTATTCTTGTTCAAACTTGTACAAAACCATTGACCAGTGTCATTGAGTTGTTGCCTTTTTATGGCTCAGTTTCATTGTTCTCTGTTGGGTGGGGATCCTGGAAGGTTCTTTATAAGCGACGTCTCTGGTGTAGAAATCATTCATTATTCCAGTTACTGTGTTTGTGCTAGTACTGTGTCTGTGTATTGTACAAAATACTGTTTTAAAAATGGTGCTTGGATACTTTCATATGGGAACTAGTTTAACCCACGACAAAATTGCAGTTTTAAGCAAAGGATTCATTTTAAAAGTATTTCATAGAAACATAAGATTGTGGTATATTGACAATCAATTACCTCAGGCGCTTTTGGAAGATGAAGATATTATACCCTATTACACACCATGTGATGGCCATATCAATAAGTCGATGCATAACTTGTCATCAGATGTCATTGATGGGGTTTTAACAATGCAGGCATATTGCCAGCAATGTCGAAAAAACTTAAGTTAGTATAATGATAATAATTTAATCATTGTTTTGAAGTTTTAAATCTTGTATTAAATACTAACGTTTCACTTTTTCTATTACAGATCTAACCAAGTAGGACGGGGGAGAAAAAGGACAGCTACAAGTACGGGTGCAGAAGTACCAGTGAAGAGAAACTACCCTTCCAACAGTCGTGATATGTCTACATCCTCAAGCGAAGAACCATTATCCGATGTCAATGTAAGTACAAAAAATAATTCTGAAATTGAATGTTCGGTGTGTAAAAAGTTCGTGTCAAAAAGATATTTTGGTAACCATTTAAATAGTAATATTCACAAAAATAATGTGTTGAGATCCGATAGTGAATATGTTAATGTCCAATTAATTGAAAATGCATTCAAAAACAGAGTCGCTACTTACAGAATATTATTTAATGAAATGGATCACCAACCTCTTGATCCCGAAACTATTTTACAAAAACACAAGGATAAGATCTTTACATTATTAGATCGTTCACTTAACAAACATCACGCTTTAAAAGTAAATTTTATTCTTAATGCAAATTTTACACAAGATACCAAACAATTAAATAATACATTTGATTTCCAATTAAGTAATAGTATTGTTGATATCAGCACTGATAAAGCTGCTGTTTTTACGTCCCTAGTAAATGAAATTGTGATAAGGTTGTCAAACTTTGAAAGAAAAGATAGTGGGTGGAGTTTAGTAACATTTAATCATATCGATCTCAATATTAACAAATATAATCCATTACGCGGCTCTTCTTTTATCGAATTACCTCGTGATATAAAAAATAAAAAAGCGGTTATTAATGTAAAAAACAATGACCATGAGTGTTTTCGATGGGCTGTATTGTCTGGTTTATACGAACCCAAAAGTCATTCAAATATGGTCAGTTCATACATATTACATAAGAATAAATTGAACTTTGAAAATTTAACTTTTCCATTTAAATTGGGAGATATCCATAAATTTGAAAAAAATAATGATATTAGCATTAATGTATTTGGTCTCGAGTACAACTCTCAAAACAAGAAACACGATGTTATAGGCCCACTACATTTAACTAAATTAAAAAAGTCTAATCACTTAAACTTGTTGTACATAACTAAAGATAACCAAGGACATTATTGTTTTATCAAAAATTTATCGAGGTTAGTGTCTAAGCAATTGTCAAATGCACAACATGCTGTTCATATTTGCGATGGTTGCTTAATTAAATTTACATCACACGAGAGACTAAACCAACATCAAAAAAACGACTGCTTCCACGTATGCACAAACTTACCATCCGAAAAAGAAGACACAAGAAATTGGTTTAACGAATATGTTCCATCGAATCAAGTTACTTTTAATAATTATGAACGACAATTAAGAGTACCTTTTGTTGTATACGCTGATTTTGAGGCATTTTTAAATCCAATTCAATCCTGTTCTAACAACCCCAGTACATCTTCTACTACCAATATTCAAAAACATGAAGTTTATAGCTTCGGTTACTATATTAAGTGTTCTTATAATGACAAGTTATCTGTGTACAGAACATATACAGGTGAAGACTGTGCAAAAACATTTATGAAAGTCATAAAAGAAGATTTAGAAACTATTTGTAAAAGTAATGCGTTTGCTAAAACTTCTTTCCCTCTAACAGATGCTAATAAGGTAGACATTATGCAAAGCCATGCTTGTTATATTTGTGATAGAAATTTGAATGATGACTCAACCGTTTCTTATAATTATCATACTGGACTTTACGAAGGCGTTGCACATAAATTTTGTTCTGAAAAATACAAACCACCCAATTTTGTACCTGTATTTTTCCATAATTTGAGCAATTACGATAGTCATTTTATTGTACATGGACTTGGTCTTGAAGATGGTGACATAGAACTAATCCCACAAAATAAAGAAAAGTATATTTCGTTTTCTAAGTCTTTACAAGTGAATAATCGTGTTGTAAAATTGAGATTTGTCGATTCTCTTAAATTTATGTCGAGTAGCTTGGATAAATTAGCTAAAAACTTGACTACTGACCAATTTTACGAATTGAAATTGAACTTTCCTCGTGAAGAAGACTTTAAACGTCTAATACGGAAGGGTGTCTATCCATATGAGTACATGACTTCGTATGATTCACTGAAATTAACTTCGCTTCCTACACAGGATCAATTCTATAGTTCTCTTACTGACAGTCACATTTCCGAAAACGATTTCCTACATGCTCAAGATATTTGGTCTCATTTCCAATGCAAAAATATGGGGGATTATTTCAATCTTTATCTGAAAACAGATGTTTTATTACTAACTGACATATTTGAAAATTTTAGAAATGTGTGTCTTAAGACATATGGTTTAGATCCCGCCCATTATTATACCGCGCCTGGAATTTCCTTTGATTCGATGTTGAGGACTACCAAAATAAGTTTAGAACTTTTAACAGATGTCGACAAAATAGCTTTTATAGCGAAAAACATTCGAGGAGGGATTTCCCAATGTAGCAACAGACATGCAAAAGCAAATAATACATTTATGGAAGACTATGATCCAAATATTCCTTCATCTTTTCTCATGTACTTAGACGCAAATAATCTCTATGGGTGGGCTATGTCACAATGTCTTCCGTCTGGCAAATTTGAATGGGTAAATAAAGATACCGATTTCAATGTTTCAGACGATGCTGAATATGGGTTTATATTAGAAGTTGATCTAGAGTACCCCAAGGAATTACATGACTCTCATTCAGATTTGCCGTTCTGTCCAGAAAATGTATGTCTAGGTGATTCTAAAGAAAAAAAATTGATTCCCAATTTAAACAATAAATATAATTATGTATTACATTACAGAAATCTTAAACAATGTTTAAAAAATGGGTTGCGTTTAGTGAAAATCCATCGTGTGTTGAAGTTCAAACAATCTACTTGGTTAAAAAGTTACATAGATTTGAATACCCGAATGCGTTCGCTGGCGACATCTGATTTTGAAAAAGATTTCTTTAAACTTATGAATAATTCTGTTTTTGGTAAAACAATGGAAAATGTCACGAAACGTGTGAATGTTAAATTATTAAGTCACTGGGAAAATCGCGGAAAATCCCAAGGGGTACAGTCCTTAATATCTAAACCTGAATTTCATAGTTTATCAATATTTTCTGAGAATTTAGCTGCTGTGCAATTGAAAAAAACAAAAATCTTTTATAACAAACCAATTTACCTTGGATTCTGCATTTTAGATCTATCGAAAACTTTAATGTACGAATTCCACTACAATTATATGAAATACAAATATACGGAAAATCTCAAGCTCCTTTACACGGATACTGATAGCTTAATATATGAAATAAACACTGCTAACTTTTATGAGGACATTAAATCTGACCTGAACTTGTATTATGATACATCTGATTACCCACCCAACAATGCATATGGTTTACCATTACTAAATAAAAAGAGGTTAGGTTTTTTTAAAGACGAAAATAATGGCAAAATTTTGAAAGAGTTTGTTGGTCTTAGATCAAAAATGTATGCCTTAGATGTTCAAAATAGTGGTATTATATCCAAAGCTAAAGGAATAAACAAGTGTGTTACCAAAAAATTAACCCTTAACGACTATAAAAGTTGTTTATTTGATAGAAATATACAACATGCTCAAATGTTACGATTCCGATCAATAAAGCATGTTTTATTTACGCAAAATGTCAATAAAATATCATTATCTTACAACGACACAAAACGATATTTATTGAAAAACACTTCGGATACTCTTGCGTGGGGTCATTATAAAATACCTCATAATTCTTAAAAAAAAAAAAAAAAAAAATACACGGAACATTCAATTTTCATATTTATTTTTTGTACATAATATTGTATTTTAGGATGTTTTTTTTTTTATTTTTTAAGTTTTGGCAATAAAATGATTGGCAAAAAATATGTTTTTGTAAATTTTTATGTGATTTATCTAGAATAATATAAATATTAAAAAATAATTAGCAAAATTTTTGTTTTTTTTTTTTATTTGTTACCCCATTTTTTTTACCAAATTTATTTAAAAAGCTATGGTCTAGAAATTTTCTCATTTGAAGTCAATCCGTTAACATATGAACACACATATTTAAAAATTTATAATGATTCATTTTAACCACCCTTTCACTACAATAGTAGCGGGTCCAAGTGGGTGTGGTAAAACTCAGTTTGTTACCAATTTTTTAAACAATGCAAAAGAAGTATGTAATGTTGAATTTGATGAAATTATTTGGTGTTATGATGAAATGCAACCTTTGTACAATCTGGAAAATGTAAATTATAGCCAAGGAATACCAGATTTTTCTTTATTTGATGGAAAAAAGCCCAAGCTTCTCATAATTGATGACTTGATGAGAGAATCGGATGGACGAATCGTTGATATTTTTACAAAAGGAAGTCACCATAGAAACTTAAGTGTTTTTTATATTACTCAAAACATATTTCATCAAGGCAAAGGACAACGTGATATTTCATTGAATACCAGCTATATTGTATACTTCAAAAACCCGAGGGATAAAACACAAATTCGCTACTTGTCACGACAAGTTTATCCGGAGAACCCAAAATTTGTAGATGAAGCCTACAAAGATGCCACTAAAGATGCTCATGGTTACCTTATGATTGATCTGAAGCAAAATACCGATGACATATGCCGTTTTAAAACTAAAATATTTCCTTTTGATGGGCATTGTACCGTATATGTTCCCAAGAAAGGGTTTAAATACGACAAGAATCAACACGTTTTAATCAGTTCCAAATAATGCATCCAAGAGTACACACATATAAACATTTACTTGAAGCACTGCAGTTACTTAAACCAAAGTATCGCACAGCGTTGCTAAAATCTTGTGAAGATGAAGAAATTAATATTATTTGTGAGTGTATTTATAACGTTTTAAAAGGGAAAATACCACTGGAATCAAAAGATAAATCAAAACTAAACAAATATAAAGACACATTACGAAAACTAGTTTCGAAAGGGAAACACAAATTGAGGAAAACTGTTATTATTCAAAAAGGAGGTGCATTTCTACCTATTATATTAGGTGCAGTTTTAAGTGCCTTAGTAAGCTCCGTAACATAAAATAAAATGGAAAACACAAAAAAAATGTTGTTAGTTGAACCAGACTTTATTGAAAGACTCAAACGAAATGATAGCCAACCCGAAAATGTATCATCTCGCCTAGACGGAGAGATGCAAAAAATCCTGAAGAGTAAAATTAATGATCGTGAAAAGTGGGCATTATATTCTCAAGCACTACAACGATTTTTGCACTTTATTGAATCAGATCGAAAACCATTTAAAATACCAATAGTGATGGAGGGGTTTGATCAACTCAACGATGAAAGTAAGGATTTAAACTTAAAAGTAAACAAAAAGGAGGAGGATGAAAATTATGAATCAGTTGCAAATAAAACACTACCAGATGGTGATGTTTCTGCAGTTACTGCAGCTACACCGTCTGGTACAAAAAATCCAGAAACTGTACTATTCAGTCCATCTCGTATTATAGATAATTTACCAAAATCATATGAGAAAAAAACCAGAACATTATTGACTTGTATTGTGTCAAGCAGACCAAAAATATGGTGGAAAACAAATGGTGAAGTTGTAATAAACAATCGAACTATTCCAAACAGCAATATTCTCGATCTGGTAAGCGATACGGTTAGATCTCTTAAACGCCCTAAGCCAACAGGATGGGAAGAGTTTGCTTTATTTTTAAGAGATATAAAAGTTCCTACGTCTTGTATAGGTAATCCTACTAATCTAGAATTTATAAATAAACCTCAATCGAGTGAACCTCACGCATCATCTGCTCCATCAAGTGCTCGATCGTCATCGTCATTTAAAGACACAAGCGCCAGTACACCTCTTTCAAGTGTACTGCTCAAGGCAAACAAAAAGAAACTAGATTGGGAAAGATGGAGCCCTTATTAGACATTCATGCAATATACTACGATGTATCTAATCCAGCAGGCTACAGTAGTTTAAATAAATTAAGTAAACAAATGAAAGGACGAATGAACAAAGACGAAGTAAAGAACTGGTTACAATCTCAAGAAACGTACACACTGCATAAACCGGTTCAAAGGCGATTCACAAGAAATAGATACGTCTTATCTAACTTTAATGAACTCTGGCAAGCTGATCTGAGTGATATGGGTACTTACAGTCAATATAATGATGGATACAAATATATTCTGTGTGTTATTGATGTGTTCAGTAAATATGCTTTTGCGAGAGCTATGAAAAAGAAAGATGCCACAACCGTTATAAATTGTTTTGAAAGCATATTTACTGAAGCCAATTCTACTCCTCGTCACATCCAATCTGATAAAGGCACCGAATTTGTTTCAAAGGCAGCAAGGGATTACTTTAGGAGCAAAAACATTAACTACTATACTACTAACAATCCTGACATTAAAGCAAGTATAGTAGAAAGGTTTCAAAGAACTCTTAAAATGAAAATGTGGCGTTACTTTACTCATAAGAATACATACAAATATATAGATATTTTGCAAGAACTTCTTTATTCTTATAATCACAGTTATCATTCTAGTATTAAAATGCGCCCTATCGATGTAAATTTTGATAATATCATGACTGTTTGGTGTAATTTGTATAACAGAAAAAAGGATAGACAACTTACTTTGGAAATCACAAAACTAAATGTTGGTGATCATGTTAGAATTACTAAATATAAACATATATTTCAAAAGGGTTACGAAACTAATTGGAGTGACGAAATATTTAGAATTGATTCAATAATAAACCGCTTTCCACGAGTTGTGTATACGTTAAGAGATTTAGAAGGTGAGCCTATCGTTGGTACATTTTATTCTAAGGAATTACAAAAAGTGACTTATCTCCCCTCCATTGATTATAAAATTGATAAAATAATACGCTCACGTGGGGTTGGTGCCAGAAAAGAAGTACTAGTGAAGTGGCGAGGTTATCCTAACAAATTTAATTCTTGGATACTCGCTTCAAGCTTAAAAAAAATATGAGTGAAAACAGCTTTTATATTACATTGTTAAGTAACAGTTCCTCGGACTACTATACCGATAATACGACTGCACACTTCTTAACCAAATTACCCAGGAGTATAAAGTTGGAAGGAGAATGGGTAGTTGGCTTAGTAGAATTTCAATACCCTTGTTCAATGTACAATGTTCAAGATCATGAAAATATGATTTATTTAAAAAAGAAAGTAGTGTCACCCACTGACAAGATAGCCAAAATTGTAGATATAAAAACTCATATACCAGCAACTACATATGACAACGTTGACCATTTTATTCAAGCTTTTAATGACAACCCACAACTGAAAAATAATGTAAAGTTTAGATATGATAATCTAACCAAAATGGTTGGGGTAGCAACAATTAATAACGATATAACTTCTCTTATAACAACCCCAATACTAAGTCTACAGTTAGGTTTTAAACCGAAAACAAATTTACGGCAAGTTTCATTTGGTAAAAATCCTGTTAATTTGTATTTGGGCTTACCATCACAATTATTTGTTTATACAGACATCATACAACCACAGGTAGTTGGTGATGTTATAACTACGTTGCTTAGAATAATACCATTAGATCCAACAGAATTCCATTATGGAGCATATAAAACACACATTTTCTCACCCGCTCATTATGTACCTGTTTTACGTAGAGAATTTGATACTATGGAAATAGATATAAGAACAACTACCGGTGCAAGAGTGCCATTTCAATTCGGAATTTCCTGCGTGAAACTACACTTTCAACGGCTAAGATGAATTATAAAAGATCATCTCACTCTTGTCCCTACGATCATTATTATACCCATCAAGCTGGTTCTGGTATAGGAATTGTCTATAAAGGTGTTCCGTTTCAGCGAGGGCATGGGATTGGAAGTTTTTTGGGGGGACTGTTTAGGTCAGTAATTCCTTTGTTGTCTAGTGGTTTTAAAACTGTTGGAAAAGAAGCGTTAGATGCGGGGGTTGGTTTGTTATCTGATATGGTAAATTCACACCCTATAGATAGTTCATTTAGGTCTCGATTTAAAGAAGCTAGTGCTAACTTAAAAAGAAAAGCTGATGAAAAGATCGATTCTCTGATGTCGGGATCTGGGTATAAAATGTCAACTAAGAGACGGGAACCTCTCATTACCTTGAAAGCATCGCGCCGAAGAGGAGCTAAGAGAAATAAATATAGTGACGATATATTTTCAAAGTAAATCATGTCATTCCTACACAATCATTCGTGTGAATGTGCAAAATCTGAGTTAGATATATTTGCCCTGCCTTCGACACAGACAAGTATTGAGAGTGGACAGTGGGTTCATTATAAACCAATCTCATCTTTAAGTGATGATGGTCCTATTGAGTTTCAAGTCCCCGGTTCAGGTGATGACTACATTGACTTATCACATACATTATTACATATAAACGCCAAAATATTAAACCAGGATGGTACAAAGTTAAAGCCTGATACTCAAGTTGCCCCCGTTAATAATTGGTTGCACTCCCTTTTTAATCAACTTGACGTATATTTAAATCAAAAACTAATCTCGCCACCAAACAACACATATGCTTACCGTGCTTACATGGAAAATCTACTTAACTATGGACCAGCCGCTAAAAAAACTCACCTTACTTGTGGGTTATGGTATGAAGATACAGCACATTATATGGACACCGTTGACGCAAATAACAAAGGATTTCACAAAAGGATGGAATTTGTTACAGATAGTAAACAAGTTGAAATGATTGGACATTTACATGGTGATATGTTTAACCAAGAGAAGTTTCTAGTGAATGGTGTAGAAATGCGTGTTAAGTTAGTGCGATCAAAAGAATCGTTTAATCTTATTTGTCACCAAGATAAGAAATTTAAGGTACAAATAATGGACGCTAGTCTCATAATAAGAAGAGCTAGAATCAGTCCAAGTGTTTTGTTAGCTCATCAGAAAGTGCTAGCATCAACAACTGCAAAATACCCTATCACAAGAGCAGAAGTAAAGGTACTTACAATACCGTCAGGAATACAGGGTAAAACTTTAGATAACATATTTCTTGGACAAGTACCTAAAAGATGTATAATTGGTTTTGTATCAAATTCATCGTTTAATGGTAATTTTGCATTGAACCCTTTCAATTTTCAAAATTATAATATGAACTCTTTTAGTTTATTTGTAGATGGTCATGAAATTCCTTCTAGAACATTACAACCATCATTTAGTTCTGGTTTAATAGCATCAACATATCATACTCTATTTTCTGGGACTGGTATTCACTTCCACAATGAAGGTAATGCAATAAGCAGAACCGATTACGGGGAAGGTTACTGTTTGTTATGTTTCGATTTGACGCCTGACCTGTCAGCCAGTTCTACCTCACACTGGAACCTTGTAAGACACGGAAGTGTTCGGATAGAAGTTCGTTTTGATAATGCCTTGAGCACTACTATTAACTGTATTGTGTACGCTGAATTTGATAATGTTATTGAAATAAACAAAAATCGTGATGTATCTGTAGATTACAACAGTTAAAATAAATATAAATACAGTGAAATTAACAATTAATCTCATTTCTTCTTAATCTGTGTTTGTAACATCATCGATGAATGTATACATATTTTATTTATTATGGATACTAATGAAATTCAATATTGTATGAAAAAAATTAACCCTAGATTTAAATCAAATGTTTTTGCTGCTAACCGAATCCCTATTTGGGTTGCTCGTCCAGTTTTTATTGTAAGCAATTTGGACCCTGATTCGAAACCAGGTTCCCATTGGGTTGCAATGCATATTGATGCTAAAGGTGTAGGGGAATACTTTGACTCATTTGGTCGGAAACCTACTGGTTATCATAAGTTATTTTTGAATAGAAATGCAAAACGGTGGTTTTATAACCAAAGACCACTTCAAAATCATTTTACTTCAGTTTGTGGCGAATATTGTTTAGTTTATTTATATTTTAAGTATCAAGGAAAAACTATGAGCGATTTATTGAGTTTGTTTTCTGAGAATTCTCTTTGTAACGATTTAATTTTAAGAAATATGTTTAAGTCAATTTTTGTGAAATAAAACAATATATATATACTAAACTGATTTTTTTTATTTATAAATAATACCTTAATTATACCTTATTTACCTAAAAATAGTGATTACATTACAACAAATTTTTTCCTTAAAATAACAAACGTAGCTTAGTGATTTTATATTAAAGGGTGGAGAGTTTTATACATTTGCAAAGGGAAATAGATCAATATGATTAGGCTACAAAACAAATTACAACATGTGGTTATAAAACGAGTTAACAATTTTGAATAACAAAAAGTTGTTGTTTAAGCAGTAAGAAATATATAATACTAGTAGTACACAAGGGTATGTTATAAAATATTATCTAATGTCTTATATAATAAATACAGTTTTAACCTAGTATTAAAACTACACAAACACTTAGTTTACTTTTTCGTATTGTTTATAAAATATTTCACGCAAGTGTCCTTTGAAGCTATGTCTTTCGTTATGTTGTATATCACATCACGGACAGTCTCAAGCTGTGGATCTTGCTCAGTTGAGATGTAAGATTTTAATCTCACATCGGCGTGCTTCCAGTGCTCTTCTGGTGCGATGTTCCTAACTTTTTCAAGATCGTATATTTCTATCTTAATAAGGTGTGATGCATACGCAGCATCGTCTTTACCCGAAGATAGGTAAGCAACACCGGTATGGGAACTTTGCGACACACTGGAAGATCTCTTCACTGGTTTCACTTTTTTCTGCGGTTTTTCAAAGAAACTCTCGATACTATTTGCAGGACGTTTCTTCGCTATGGCTTGTTTCACTTTAAAACCGAGTGTGCCTTCTTCATCACTCCCTGAATCATCATGTTCAGGTTCAGGGTAATAAAAATTCTTGAAAGTGTTTTCCGTGAACTGTAACAATATTCAACAATAAGTTATACATCCGATTAACACACTTAACAAGTAACACGATGAACACAAGTTACAGAAAAAAAAAACACTGTTAAACAAATAGTACATAAAAATACTACATACATATTTTATAAAAAATAGTACATACTTACATTTGCCATTTTTTATAAGCACTGTAGCACGATTCAACACTATGTCACTGTACACTGAGAGAGCTCTGGTAACAAGCACGACTCGGTTCTGAATACTTATAGATCGTCACTGTCCATCGGCTTTTATAAGGATGTGACAATAGATTACCGTTAAAATCACGTTTCGACTAGTTTGTACCGCGCCCAACAGCCACCAACAAACAGTAATAAAATATATAATAGACTTTCGAATCTTTTGATGATTCGGAGAAGAAACCTATCATAAATCTTTACAAACAATATGGACCCAACAAACAAATTAAAAAATCAACGAGTTTAGTTCAGCCTACTACAAATACACGTTAGTACAAGTTACAAAGTTTATTCAGGTATTTTCTTAAGCATCTATTCAAGAACATAATATTTGACGAAATAAATAAATATGCAAAACTAGAACTCGTATTTTTAACTTACAGCTTAAATAAGTTAGTATAGTTTTGAAGCAGTTATTACTGTATAAAATACCGCATTACTATTGTAAGATTAGATTCGTATTATCCTTATGCTACAGGCAATATTTTTACATAGAACTTCCTCCTTTTTGAAGTCGGTTATTACAAAAAAGAGATGAAAGTAACATTGAGTACGTACTCAAATTTATGCAAGGTTAGGTTAGGTTAGAACAGCGTTCTTAAGACCAAAACAACTGTGCTGTGCTCGTAGCTAGTTTTAAGTAGGTAAGTAAATAAAGCAGTTCTTCAAAATTAAGTTTTCGAAGTTAGGTGATAGTTAAGTTAGAAGTAATGTTAAGTTGAACAAGATAAAATATATAAATAGAACAACGTTCGAAATGCAGCATATGTAGTGAGTAACAAAATACATACTTTGAAGTAAGGCTACCTGAAGTTAAGTAGTCAGTTAACGTATCCTGCGTTAGCTGGGCGTAGTCCTGTAGCTTAGGTTAGGTTAGGTTAGAATTGTGATCTAGCATAGGTTAGCTTAGATTAGTGATACGTACACCGTAGCACACATCACGTAGTAAGAAACCTTGGAGTAAAGAGACGATGTGAGACAGGCTGGGTTGAAACAGCGATTCCAATAAGAACCAAGGTGGCGGACCTAGTCTGATAGTTTAGGTATGAGATGTTTAGGTATTTGTCCAGCTTTACCTAAAGAATGTTCTTAAAAGATGTATACCGTTTGGAAAGGAAGTTGTAGGCAGTTGAAGCCAAAGAGAAATATAAAAGAGGGAAACAATAGTAGACCGTAATAAAAGTGAGCTCGGCGTCCGAGAGGGCAATAAAACCCGAGCTCGGGTAGACAATAGAAAAGGGTCGATGGGTCGGGGAAGGTGTTGCATTGTTAGCGTAGGGCGTTCTGTAAGTCCTGACAGAGCTGTCTGAGCGTCCTGGGACCTATTCCAAACGCTCCAAGTAGGGGGCTATTTTTTTTTTTTTTTTTTTTTTTTTTTTTTTTTTTTTTTTTTTTTTTTTTTTTAGGTTTCGTGGTCCGCCAAATCCGCCCTGGATGCCGCCCATCAGGCCCGTCCGCCCCGTATCGTAGTATCGGCGAATCCCTACTACTCACGTTGCCAATTTTATGCATATGCTTTACAATTACATGATATAAAACAACTGTTTTAGAGACCGCACGAAGAAGGCGTAAGACGCTCTTCCTATATTAGAAGTAAAAAAACCGGCCAAGTGCGTGTCGGACTCACGCACAAAGGGTTCCGTACCATTGATTTACGAAATTAAAGGCCTTTTGTTTATTTTTATATTTGAGTTGATTTAATGAAACGGTTTACGATTTATATTATATAAAAAAAAAACTACTTACTAGATCTCGTTCAAAACAATTTTCGTTGGTAGTTTTTATAGTGATGTACATCATATGTTTTTTTTTTAGATTTTTCATTTTCTTATTTTAGAAGTTAGAGGGGGGGGACCAACTTTATTCCACTTTGGAAGCGTCTGTCACGCAAAATATTCGGTTTAGAAAAAAAATATTTTAGAAACCTCGATATCATTTTCGAAGACCTATCCATAGATACCCCACACGTATGTGTTTGATGAAAAAAAAATTTAGTTTCAGTTCTAAGTATGGGGAGCCCCCAATATTTATTATTATTTTTTTATTTTTGCGTTCACAGAATACATCTACCTACCAAGTTTCAACAGTATAGCTCTTATAGTTTCGGAAAAAAATGGCTGTGACATACGGACGGACAGACGGACAGACAGAAGAACAGACGGACAGACGGACAGACAGACATGACGAATCTATAAGGGTTCCGTTTTTTGCCATTTGACTACGGAACCCTAAAAACGGTGACTGGGCCGCGAGTCGCGTCGCAGCACTGATAAAGCTATCCCTGATAAAGAGCTCCATATAAGTTCGAAATCCATTCTACAAGGGGAAAAAAACTATTTTCTGAATAAGTGTGGAAAATGTTTTGGCCAGTTCTCTGGCAGTTGTTCACGTTAGTCGGGTAATGCAGTTCAGACATGCTTATTAATGATTGCGCGACTGGAATTCTATAAAAGTGTATTTCGGTGTAAAATTACATTAAGATTAAGAGGCCTTATTCCTTTTAAAATGTATTTTTTTCATATTATGACAAATATAATAATATTAGTATATTAGATAGTTAGTTGGTAGAATTAGAAAATTTCAACCAACGGTTTGAAGTTTTTCAACGTTTTCCTTGAGTTCTAGGAAGTAACTTTTGCAATATCATGATTTCATTGCATGCAGTCAAAAATAAGGAAATAAAAAATAACAGTTTTACTGCGTGAATTTCGTCAAATTCGAGTAGTTTTTGAAACAAAAATTATCAAAGAAAAATTCAATCTCTAGGTCTCTAATATATGTATACCAATACGTCGCAATGGCCCTGTTCTAAGAAGTTACATTGATATATGTTAAGAAACATGTTTGATCATAGAGTATTTAGCATTTTTGAATGGATAAGTTGCCTTAAAACCTGACAATATTACTTGGTATATTTTTTTCGATCATTTTGTAGAAGGAATTTCACAACCACGTCACAGGGCGAAATGATTATAATGATCAAGAAATACCCTTTTCTAATATTGCAGCGGATAAATAAAATATTAAACATGAATCCTTAAATCACATATTTTGTTGTGCCATTGAAATACCAATAAAACGTCAGTATCATGGGACCTGATTCAGAAATTCATCGTTTCTGAAACGAGCAGCTGATACAGTTAATAATTAACGCAACTAGATAAGTATTAACCATGGCATAAAATTATATGAGGTTATAATTGTCTATAAAATTACAGGTAATTACTATAAAATAGATGGTTGCCGAGCATTTGCGGCACGTTGCGTTGCTCGTGAGCTCGTGACGTGATGTTTGCGAGGAAGGATAACAATTCAGTCCTGTGATAATTTGCTCGGCGATTGTATTAGACTGTTTTTATAAACCTATTGTGTCGAAGAGCCTATGCAGGGTTTTCTTCCATTCATTATATTTATAAAATAGCTTCTAATTGCTACGACATTGATCACGAGAAATGTATTTCGCGCTAACTAGTTACAATTACTACAATTAGTTACAAAACGTCTGTATTATTAGGTACATATTTGGTATCCGCAAGTTTGATCATGTGTATATACAATACCGCGCTCAACTTAAATGGCTTCCGATCCGTCAGCGTAGAGACTTGCACGTTCTTTGTCTTTTGTATAATGTCCTTTTCATTCCTTCTTCTCCTCCTTACCTTGCAGAGAAGTTCTCTTACATGGCGGATGGTAGTGGCCATCGCCTGCGGTCAAGTGCGAATCTGACTCTATCTATCCCACCGCATAGATCTCACGTTTACGATATGTCTTTTGCTGTGCGCGCCGTGAAATTTTGGAATAAATTTTCTCCCGCCCTAAGGCAGACGCAGTCCGTAGCATCGCTCAAGGGGAAGTTAAAGGAATTGTGGCTGTCGAACGAATGATTAGGTTTTTGTTATAATTATAATTATATTTATGTTGAATATTATGTATATGTATTTATATAGATATTATGTAATATGTATTATATTGACTGTTGCCTATGTCTCTCTCTCTGTTGGTTTTTGCATTTTCATGTGTATTATTGTATAGTTATACTCCTTTCGTATTGTACATGTTGCTTGGTTTGTCTACCATTTACATTTGTGTTTAGCACTCTTGCTCAAAGGTTAACTGGAAGAGATCCCTTAAAGGGATAAGTTCGCCTTTGTACATGCTTATTCTTTTGTAATGTGTTTTTCTTGTTTTTATATACAATAAAGTGTTTACATACAAACATACATACAATTATCCACTATGTGAGAAATAATGTCCCACTTTAATTTAACAAACTGAAACTCGAGGCTTTCTGAAACAGAATATGATGATTCATGCCGTCCTTCTTATTTCCAGGCACCACTGCCCGCGCCGAAATGGGAGGGAGTGTTCGAAGCCGTCAACACCAACACGAGATGTCCCCAGACCGTGGTCGGCGCCGTGGTCATCGGCAGCCCCGACTGCCTGAAGCTGAACGTGTACACGCCCGTCCGCATGCGCCCTGAGAAACTCCTCCCTGTGATGGTCTACATCCATGGAGGATGTTTCTTCGAGGGCACCGGCTCAGCCTTCCTGTACGGCGCCGACTACTTCGTCGAGCACGACGTCGTGTTCGTCGGTATCAATTATAGATTGAACGTGGAGGGCTTCTTGTGCCTCGGGATTGAGGAAGCGCCGGGCAATGCGGGGTTAAAAGACCAGGTGGCGGCGTTAAGGTGGATCAGAGACAATGTTGAAGCATTTGGAGGAGATCCAAATAGCGTGACGCTGTTTGGAGAAAGCGCCGGTGCTGTGTCCTCTTCGTTTTTGGTGCTGACTCCGGCAGCGAGGGGCCTGTTCCACCGAGCGATACTGCAGAGTGGTTCCACGCTCGCACCTTGGGCGTTGCAACACGACCCTATTCGAACAGCCAGCGCTCTAGTCAAGCAATTCGGCTACGATACCAAAGATCCGCACGAAATATACCATATTTTATCAAATAAAACTGTAAACGAACTTATAATAGCCAAGGCTGCCGACAATCTAAACTACGTATCGTCTGACACGCTCTTCGTCCCCTGCATCGAGAAAGAGCTGCCGGGTATTGAACCCATCGTGACAGAATACCCCGCTAAGATAATCGAGTCTGGGAACTACACAAAAGTACCCATGATCATAGGTTTTAATGACAACGAAGGCATATACTTCGTGGCCAAGGATTTCGGCACCAGTCTCAAACCCAGCGAAACCAAAGCGGATCTACAGCTTGATCTAGAATTCCCCACGGAATCGGATAAGAACAACACGGTTGAGATGATAAAGAGTCATTACTTTCCGCCAGAGAAAGACGAGTTGATTTTGAACATGGTGGACTTGTATTCGGACCTGCACTTCAAGTTTCCATCGGTGGTGGAGTCGGACCTGTACGCGAAGACGACGGACCAGCCGATCTACTTCTACCTGTTCAAGTACGGGGGCTACCGCAACATGGCGAAGATCATCTCGCTGTTCGGGCGCACGGGCGGCGCCTCGCACGCCGACGAGCTGTTCTACCTGTTCAAGCCGCACTCCATCCCGTTCCCGCACCACCTGGAGCGGCGCATGATCAAGCGCATGGTCACGCTGTGGACCAACTTCGCCAAATACAGGTAAATTTTTGAAGAAATATTATGCTATTAGTTTAAGACCAGTTCTATGCGGTATACAAAATAGCACGTTTCGTCATTTTAATTATTAACACTCCAGAGACATTTTGAATTACGCTGGACGCCGGAGGTAGTCAACAGTGTCGGGCAAAAAATTGATTCGCCCGATTGCGCCTGTCAAAGTCAAGTGGCTGTCATCGGCCGGCGAATTCTGCCGCATGGGCTGAGCTGGAAAGTATTCAGACGGAATAGAATTTGAATGGATGGCTGTGTTTATAACGTAATAGATAAATCACAAGGTAGACAGTTTTTGACTAGTGCATGATGAGTAGGAGAGTGCCGGATGTCCTATCATATATATCTCATGATATGCGTGACCATCACAGGCCAGATGGTGAATAGCATTGTCTCCGGTTATCAGTGCCGAGTGCCGGATGTCCTATCATATATATCTCATGATATGCGTGACCATCACAGGCCAGATGGTGAATAGCATTGTCTCCGGTTATCAGTGCCATACCTAGTTCGCAGTACAGAGTTGTTTAATGCCTCTATTCGGCGAGAGACGGCGCTGGTGCGCTCATTTGTCCGCGAGGCACGTCTCTCATACAATTTCCATAAATTTATAGCTCTTGTAAAACAGAACAAAACAGCACATAAATTTGATCGTGTCGCGGTTGCTGCAAAGAGCGAGGCACAGAGAGTGCAAAAAGACCAAACTAATTTGGTAATATTATCATATTTGGCGTTTAAAAAAAGTGTAAATGAACTTTCTTTTTTAGAACAAAATATTTCATTCTACTCAGATTCGTTAAATTAAGAAGGACGGTATGAATCATCAGAAAAGTTTCTCAACATTTTGTATGAAAACATATTATTTCCAGTGGGTCGATCACGTTCACAGAAATAAATAAAAAAGACATACTCGTACAAAACGGTGACGATCTGGAATGGACATGTTGGGACACTTTTTATTCAAATAATTCGAGTTTTATGACATTGTGGCTAAAAAAAAATTCTATAAAAAATAGTTTACGTACACTCTTATGAAAAACGCTCATTTACTTTTTTAGTTATACAATAATGCTAGTTTTTTTTAACAGTACTTGGCACTGTTATGAAATTAAACCTAATTAGTTTTATGCATAAACTCCTGCTATAAAAAGCAATGTGCCCAAATAAAAAAGTAAATATTAAAGTTTCCAAAAAAATTAACTAAGATGATCATTTTTCAAGAGTGCATAGCGTTAGCTGCGTAGATAATAAAAAAAGGACACAGAAATTGGAAGCAATCAAGCAATTTAAATAAACGTTGTACGCATTGCACATGTAGGCACAGCTCCCATGCATGCAGCAAAGCAACAATGATTGGTGCGTCTCGGTACACAAGGCCTCTTGAACAAAATATTACGGCGTTACTTCTCTTCATGGTGTATTTTTTTAATCTCTATTTTATATTGTTGCAAAAATTATCAGACGGATGGTCTATAGCCAGATTTATTGGTTTATTTATTAATTGGTTTTTAAAGGGACATATTTTTACCAAGTTTTAACGCTAGAGGCACCACTACCACAATCCGTAACAAAACGAAGTTTGTCAGTTTGATATAAATATGGGTACTCGAGAATTACAGCAATTTATATATTCTATTGGCCTTTACTTGTCACTATCATCACGTTTCACTTCAATCAAACACTTTTTTAACGAAACGCAATTATTTTAAATGGTTTTTAGGTAAGGGTATAACGGTAAAGTCCTACGTCATTATCATGTTGTACGTTATTTTTTTTATATTTTTATCAAACCAATACAGGTAGTGCTGCGATGGCTCTATAAAAACGAAACAAATATAACTCTCGGTTGTTCTCCCCACGGGACATGTACAGCCTAACGACATCATCAAATCGATACATGTTATGTTATCTGAATCGTAAAAACCGGAATCCTAACGAATAAACAGAGGAAGGGATTTCCCAAAACAATACATCCCGTGTACGTCGGGCTGACGGTTGGCGAAACAAATTCATCGCAATTCGTGGACATATCGAGAACAATCGACAAGTCAATCATATTAATAAGGCAACGTAACTCGTCAATACAGGGGTGCGATACAAACACATCCCTATGTTTACATTAAAGAGAAAAATTTAATGCTTCAGCCGGGGTTCGACGTGGAACCCGCGTTTTCAACGGCTTACCGGGTCTACACGGGCGTCCTACCTATTAGACCACAGGACCGATGCAGGAGCCATTGACGTTACTACTTTAATAAAAATAAAAACATAGCCCCGTCTTAATACATTAGCGAGACACAAGTTTAGCCTTAAAGTTGCTAAGGTTTAGCACACGTCCCGAAATTTTATGTTACGTTAAAAGCAAAATTATACTAGTGAGCAATTTCTTAACAGTTTCATTTTTCGTTTCCAGTGACCCGACGCCGACGACCTCCCCCTTGCTTCCTCTGCGCTGGCAGCCCAGCCGCAGCAGCAACCCGTCGGCCCTGGTCATCGACAGTCAACTGTCAACCTCCAACCTCTGGGACCACACGGCCGTGGATCTCTGGAACAGTACTTACGCGAAGTACAGAAGGAAACGATATGGGTTCCACTGATGGACAGCTCCTAACTGATGAATGTGTGCTGGCAGCCGAGTTGCAGCAGCAACCCCTCGGCCCTGGTCATTGACAGTCAACTGTCAACCTCCAACCTCTGGGACCACACAGCTGTGGATCAACATGTTAACATTTGAGACTACACCGGAGTGGAAACGGCTATGGCGTGACGTGTCATCGGCATGGCCATCGACTGCCAACTCTCCACCTTCCACCACTGGATGTGTTGTAAATATAGGTACCTACACGGAATTCGTTTTAACATCAAAATATGCGTATTAAAATAAAACCACGGTGTAAACATAGACTAATCTTCGTTTAAGTTACTATTTACCTCGGGAGCGAACTGAAAACTAATCGACTGAACGGACACTTTATATATGAATTTCATAGTTCAAAAATAAACTTTTACTCATCGAGTTCCAGTTCCAGGTCCACTGATTGCATGAAAAAATTGCAGCCATGAAAGCCAGTCAAAACCAATGATTTTCATGTTTTGTTTGTTTTAAGATGATCTTTCATTGGTCTGATAAAGCTTGGTAAAATTAGATCTAAAGTTGAAGTTCCTTAGTTGATCTACTGCTCAATAGATGTCGCTACTAGTAGCGGTTAATCGAGAATAATCGAGTTATTTACTTTAAAACCACCGTGTTTGATTAGCTTTTTCTTAACTTTATAAAAATAAATTGAAAGTTCTAAAGAAGCTTCTTTATAACAGTTCCATCATTGATTTAATACATATTTCACAGCTTCAGTGTCGCCATCTAGTGTAGGGTAGATCTCATGTAGTTAAAATGATCATGTGATGGAATGTATACAGTTTGTTGTAAGACATACATAGCCATATTCGGAATAATAGGTATTAAGCTGTTGTTTTATATATTATACCTTGGACTGTAATATTTATTTATAATTCGGAAAATAGTTCGTTATAAATGTACCTATGCGTTACACATTATTGCAACAAAATCGATAGACGGAAGCCACACGACGGACGTCGTGATCAGAGCGATCCGAAATGTTGACTTTGAATATCATGCGCGATTATGTCTCGTTTTATTGTAATAATAGTTTATTACGTTACGGTGAGTCTCATCGGTAAATTTAGCGGTGAGCATAACTTGTTAAGTTTTGAGGTTAAGTTTTTGACGTGTGAAAGATATTTGAGTAATTTTCAAAAATCATGTACATACTTAGTTAAAGACTTAACCCTTAATTTGACAAAAGAAATACGAAGGTCGCTAGTTCAAGCCTCGTTAAGGTTGAATAGAGCAAACAATTCTCGTTCGAAAAAAAATAGAAAAAGATGGTCAAAGAGTGGGTTCATCCTGGCGAACATTGTCAAAACAAAATTACGATCTTTTTTGTAAGGAAAGTTACTCATACAAAAGATATGGGTAACTATCGTTACACAAAGGAATCAATTAAGTTTTGTTTTAATTAAAGCCCTTAACTTAGTAAGTACATGTTTTTTGAAAACGACTCATTTGACGGTGTGATATGTTTCTAGTCCGACTAGTTTATCGGTAGATAGAATAGTTTATGGGTTCATATACATAAGTAGGTAGGTACATGTTATTTATGTATTTTGTTTTAGATATAAGTTAATGCCATTGTGTAACTCAAAGGAACTATGCAATACATCACAAACGATACAATGTAATAACATGTTTTATTTTATCGGTATATGACTTTTGTTTAAGCATCCCAACAGACTAGCAATTAATATGATGTAAAAAATATAATACAGGCTGTAACCGACAGCGTACCGAAAACAAAAACCGTAGTTTTAGACCATAATCACGAACTGAAAACGAGTGTTCATTTTCTCGGAAAACTCAAGGATATGATTTTCCAAAAGAAATTATAAAACTTGACGCGCAATGTCTTGCGTCCAATTCTCTCGGGTGCAGACGCGCGGGGAGGGGAGCACGCGGCGAGCGACCGGTCCAGGCGCTCCCCACTCCACTCACGCGTCAGCGCAAAACATACCGTTACGCCAATGCGCATCGAATGACATGAATGAATGCAACCACAAAAACAACGCAACCACAGATCACAACTAGTGTACTACCTAACACCAATAACAGCTGACCGATAAATTAAAACAGTCTAACAAGATTATTTTCATTCAAGCAAGTAAAGCAAATAAAATGTGCGGGTAGGTAAACATTAATCATGCGTCCGACCGCAGCGGCCTGCGCGAGCACACTGGCCTGGCGGATCAATGACCGGCCAGTACAGTTATCTTTCCCACTCCACGCGCTCTGTGTTGTACCGTAAAGCTTACATAATACTGTTTGTGATACATTGTGTGTTTTGCGGAAAATGCTATTTTCATGCGATTTTTTCATGAAAAATTGTTACCGGTAGAGTTCGATTAACGGAATAAAGAAAAAATTAAAACTCGCGAGGAAAATTTGTGACTTTTCTCAAAGAAATTTCCACGATTTTCCAGCCCAGAATAATGGTCTGAGGCCATGGTTTCCGTTTTCGGTACACCGTCGGTTACACCCCGTATAATATAACCCTCAGTTGTATAAAGCCAATTGGCCAATTCATAAAAGGAATCAACAAGACAACCGAAAATACTGGCACAATCCATACGGAGTTCATCAATATTGAAAAGAGTAATGAGACGGTTAAAACGCTCAAATAATGACCCCTTTAGGATATCGCGAGAATCGCGAGATAGATAAATAACAATATGCGTCACTTTTTGACACGTTTTTTTTTTGTTTTTCGCGTGCCAAAGCGACAAATGCTGATCATTTCATTAAAATGCGACCATCAGCATCATGGGAGCGATAGACAAATAGACAGACTGGAGACTGGCCTAGTTGGGCTATGTTGAGATAGCACACAGACTAATAAGAGATATGAGATAGCAAAAGCAGCAGGTACCTATTCTAAACTTGTCACTTTTCAGTCACGCACGTCTAAACGATTTCTTAAAAAGATTGTCTCAATACGGTTGTAGTTTTAGTGATAAGTATATCAATTGAAAACGTGTCCCGCAGACAATAAGCGTTTTAGCAATACATTCTTATGAGGTAGTATCTGAGACGTAAATAAGGGCACAGTTAAAATCTGAACCAGTATAATGAGTTTCTGCGCCCCGAATGGCGTGGAAAAACGGAACCTTTACCTGGATCCTTCGTTTGTCTTGTATCTCTGTCATTTTAGCGAATCCACAATTCCATGAGCGAAGCCGAAACCATAGACCTCAAGAAGCTTCCAGATCTCAAAAACCGACTTCTTTTAAATCATTACCCTTCCATTCTCTTGCCTGCTCTCTTCTCCGATGTCTCCACTTTTATATTAGCTTCACTAGTAGCTACGTTTTTTGTAAGGGGCCAACAATGTGATCAAATCTTAGAAGAACCTAGTACTTCTAATTGTTGTATCAATTAAAACTTGGCGTGTATATGTAGTTCACGTGGCAAAACAACAATTTGGCCATGTGTGGCCGTAGAAACCCCTAAAGAGCACAAGATACACTAGCCCGTCTAGCATAATTATGCTTCGTGACTCTTGTCTCTCTCACAGTGCTACACAGAAAGAGATAGGTGATATCTCGCGCGAGAATGAGTTAAGTACATGCCACAGTTGTGTTAGAGGTGCTGGGCTCATTAGATTGGTCTTGATGAACAATTAACGCTTCTGTAAGAAAGTACAGTCGGTAATAAAAGTGTACCTATCTCAAAATCTTTAAAAAAATCAATCATCAGAATCACCTTTTGAAGTTGGTGCCAAACCTTAAGTATACTTCTTTATCAAACAAAAACGTACATACCAAATAATAATAATTAAAGGCTTCATGCGCGCATCTGTTTTCATTAGTAATAATTGAGTGGTTTGGCACCGAATTCAAAAGTTGATTCACATGTACAGTGCGACACAAAAGAGTAGAAAACGGATGATAAAGGAACTACAATTTTTCATACAAAATTGTTACCATATTCAAGCACTTTACGTCAAAAATGTGGCAGTTGCGAAGGAAGTGGCGCCCCCATTTATTTTCTACTCTTTTATGTTGCACTGTAATCTGTACATGAACGGGTTATTTTTGGCTTGTCAGGTTTTTTGAAGTCGGTTATTTTTTTGTTATTATCTAAAGGATGGTAATGTAAAGTACTGTCAATATTAGCTACGCGACATGTCGCCGCCCGCTGAGTGCGTCGTCAAGCGGCGTGCGAACCAATCCGTCGCGCCACGACCAAATCGACCGCGCGCCCCGTCGCATGCTTACTAAGCAGGCTGATATATCGCCCGCGTGTGCAGGCACGACCATGAGAATAGGTATCTATTAAAGCTCTACAAGGAATTGATTTTATATTATGATTTCTACCACCATGGTATAAGAAAATAAGTGGCACTCCGGAATGACAGTCGAGACTTTTGACGTCACCGCGCTATGATTGGTTGGTTGGTTCTGTCAATCCGTTTCTGTGTTGCCAGTGGTGTATCAAATACTCCTCGATTCCCTTGTACCTGTATGAATCTCATAAAATCGTATTTTAAAACAATTATTAAGTACGTCAAAATAAAATTTCGTCAAGGCTCAAGGAACTGTAATACATAGATGCATAATCTAATCTAATCCATGCCTTAGGGCCTGGCCACATGTCCACGACACGGCGTCGTAAACGTAAAACGACACGGTGTCGCGTCGGAGCGCGACACATTATCCACCGTGCGAATATCCGTTGCCGCGTCGTGAAAACACACGACACGGCGTCGTAAACGTAAAACGACGCTGTGTCGCGTCGGAGCGCGACACAATTATCCACCGTGCGAATATACGTTGCCGCGTCGTGAAAACACACGACGCTGTGTCGCGTCGGAGCGCGACACAATTATCCACCGTGCGAATATACGTTGCCGCGTCGTGAAAACACATGCTGCACCGGGCACCGCAGGTCGCGCCGCGCGCCGGGCAGATTAACTTTGCTGTGTTGAGTAGATGCACGGTGCGGTGCCACGTTCGATTACGACGCCGCAGCTTCTCGTACATGTTCAAAATATTTTGCGATCAGTTTTCAATTCGACATGGATCCTATCACACGTATTCTGCTCTTGTTGTTTTTAAGAAGAAGCATGAAGAAAAAGCAGAAGAAACGAAAATGTTGGATAAATCCATATCTTTCTATTATGAACCATGATGGCAGTCATTTCAAAAGGAAGTACGAGGCTTTAAAAATAAGTGATCACAAGTTTTATGATTATTTTAGAATGTCTGTGTCAAGTTTTGAAGAACTATTATGGAAAATATCGCCTCGTTTAAAAAGGCAAAATGTATTTAGGAAACCAGTTCGACCTCTGGAGATGTTGGGATTAACAATAAGGTAAGAATTAAAACTATATATATTTATGTTATTGTTTATTGTCATTGTCAATCAAACAAGAATGTTTTATAAGTAATTAGTCAAGCTTGTAACTTATTTTTATTAAAGCAGTATCATCTGCTAACGTAAACTAAATGTTTACAAATGAAGCGAAAATTTAAAAATTTAATGATTCGGACAGGATTCGAACCTGCGTTTCCAACGGCTTTCCGGGCCAACACGGGCGTCCTCCCAATTGGACCACCGAATCAGATGTCAGAGCCATTGAATTTTTCAACCAGTTGCTTCGACATGCCTTAGGGTGGCATCGTAGCGCCATCTACCGTAAAGATTTAGACTTTATCGTCGGCACTATCGTCTTAAATTTGTTGAGAATCGATAGTAACGATGTGCTACACCCGAATTACTTATTTTTATTAAAGCAGTATCATCTGCTAACGTAAACTAAATGTTTACAAATGAAGCGAAAATTGAAAAATTTAATGATTCGGACAGGATTCGAACCTGCGTTTCCAACGGCTTTCCGGGCCAACACGGGCGTCCTCCCAATTGGACCACCGAATCAGATGTCAGAGCCATTGAATTTTTCAACCAGTTGCTTCGACATGCCTTAGGGTGGCATCGTAGCGCCATCTACCGTAAAGATTTAGACTTTATCGTCGGCAGGTTCGAATCCTGTCCGAATCATTAAATTTTTCAATTTTCGCTTCATTTGTAAACATTAAGCTTGTAACTATTTGGAAATAATTAGGTAACACTATTAACAAATTTTATACACGGGGTCACATGAAGACACCGAAACAACGTATATTCGCACGGTGGATAATTGTGTCGCGCTCCGACGCGACACAGCGTCGTGTTGTTTTCACGACGCGGCAACGTATATTCGCACGGTGGATAATTGTGTCGCGCTCCGACGCGACACAGCGTCGTTTTACGTTTACGACGCCGTGTCGTGTGTTTTCACGACGCGGCAACGGATATTCGCACGGTGGATAATGTGTCGTGCTCCGACGCGACACCGTGTCGTTTTACGTTTACGACGCCGTGTCGTGGACATGTGGCCAGGCCCTTATTTTCTTATGTTACCATGATTTCTACGATTAAAATGTTGTAGGTTGTTTTTTTTCTAGTGTTTAGTAAAAGCTCCCATTGTGCGACTTACCTTAAAGACGAAGTGTAAGTGTAATCTTAATAATTATTACAAACTGTTTAAAACTGACGTTAACATTGTTAGGAACGGCGCGACAAGTTTTGAACTCGTTTGGAGCTCTTCATCGCGGACAGCTAACTGTACAGCTGCTGTCAGGGCCGTTCCTGACAATTTTTACGTGAGTTTTGAACCGTTTATATAGAGAGAGACATGTGTTTGCATCTTAATGGCATCTTAATAGCAACAACCTATCAATGCGTCCTTAATTTTGTAAGGCGCGCAATGGGACCTTCTGTTCAAAAATTCAAAACTACCGGACCGTTTGTAAGGTCAAACTCCTTTATAAATAAATAAATATCGGACAACCTCACACAAATCGATCTAGTCCCAAATTAAGCTCAAGAAGGCTTGTGTTATGGGTACTAGACGACGATATACGTACTTATATAGATAAATATATACTTAAATACATAGAACAACCATGACCCAAGCACAAATATTCGAGTTCATCACACAAATATTTGCCCTGGCCGGGATTCGAACCCGGGACCGCCGGCTCAATAGGCAGGTGTCTACAAACCGAGCCAAACGCGTCGTCCTAGTTCTTTATTCACTGGATTATGTTCAGTCTCACAAATGGTAATGTGGTAAGCAAGGTCCAAGCTCCATACAAAATGTATTTGTCATAGACCTCGCTGTAGTGGCGCCTGTCTGTATGACCATGACCACTGCAGTAATTTGTATCGGTATAGGAAATCTTGTTAAAGTACAGATACCGATAGCGTTGCCAGGCTTCCGGATAAAGCCGGACACAGTTAGGCGTTTTCATTGCGTGTCCGGCCAAAATAAACAGGGTCCTACTTGTCCGGCTTGAGCGAACAAGCGGCGAGCGTAGCATGATTATACATTACAAAAAAAATGCCGTACCTGTTAATACTGAGACACGAAATCCTCTATAATGTCGGGTGTCCGGCCTTTTTACCCAAATGTCCGTTTGGCGTGGTTTGGCGACCTGGTAACCTATGCATTATCTATGCTGTTTATAAGTATGTTCATAATGAAAAATATAAAAATATATTGTGCGGTGTAGAACTCTATACGAGTAGCTGGCAAATTTTTAGTAAATACATGTTTAGCGCGCTGTCATAATCAGACGCTTTATCGTGTTCAAGTTACTCGCGCAAGTTACTTGCTCTGGCAAGTTCGCTCGCTGCAGCTGCGAGAGTTCACTACCGTTTGAAAAACTTCGCCCCTTGTGCGCGCAATTATGTATTAATACATGCTTATTTTCACTTCAACTAAGAAGTTAGATAACGAAAGGAAACATTTTGTTCCTCAAATGGAAATGCTGGAACTTTTTCAAATGTAAATGCGTGTAACTATGCCTTCTGGGTTTAAAAAATATTATTTGCACTCATATTCATCACTGTCGAAAAATGTAAAACTTTACCTACTGAGAGAGATGCTCTAAAAAATATACTTTCTAGCTGTGTCTGATAAAATAATGAAAAAGGTAAGTAAGTAATATTCAATATTTTTCGATTATAAAATTGAAGACTAAATTAAAATACTGACGTAACATGTCGGATAAGGTTAAACGGAATGATCATAAGTTCTGATTGTACAGTTGGGGCAGCTTTAGAACTCATTAAATCCATCAAATCCTTCACTTAATGAGTTCGTCTGCAGAAACAATATGGCCGTCAGGCGCCGGTCGCGACGAGGCAAATTGGCATACCTCGACGAGTTTGAGGCAGTTGCGGTAGCGCCTCCGCGAGCCGCAGTGTGAGGCGGACAGAAGGGGCATTGATGTCATGTTAGACATAAGAACTAGGTGATGGATGAACTGGTCGCGATGCGGCAAGTTGGTATAACTCGACGAGTTTAAGGCAGTTGATAACGGCAGCGCCTTATAATTAACACTGAGGACAGAAGGGAATATACGCTGTCACGCGAGGGTTTAGTGTTCTAGCTAATTGATAGAATGGCGTATTGGCACAATTCGAAGTTTAAGGCATTTAACAGTAAGTACCGTTGAAACGATTAAAAGACAGACAAACGGGTGAACCGATTTACTTGTTGTAGGAGCAACGAACGACGTTTTATTGAGGTCTACAAAACTAGCTATAAGTTATTAGTTTCTTCTTTTGCTACCTCTAGGCACATATCTAGAAAAAACAATTTGACCGTATACGCAGTCTGAATTTCCATCCCACTTTCTTAGATTCGAAACTAAAATGGAACTGTTTAAAAATAAACTGGCAAGTGCGCCAGCCAAGTGCGGTAAAAGCGCAATAAAACTTGTCCTTCTGTACGCACGTAGTTGTGATAGCCAAGACTCGCGGCGCTCGCCACACTTACCTGGCTATGAGTAACTTGCGGATAATGGCCGCAACTTCAGCGCGGCTAATCTACTTGGCTGTAGTTTTTAGTGGCTAATGCTTAATTTCACCACGTTCTGTTAGTTACTAATGGATGATTAGGTACATGAAATTGACAAAATTAGTAATTATAGGTAATCAATAAAATGGACCTAAAATATTTATTGTAGTAGGTACGAAATGAAATTTCAACGACTGGTATCTTGGTCAAAACTTTTGACCAAATTGAGTTAGGAAAGAAAAAGTTCGGCTTGTAAAACGTGCAAAAATTCTTAAAAAGTATTTCTCATATATCTATATATATAAAAGAAGAAGTCCTGACTGACTCATCAACGCACAGCCGAAACTACTAATGTTAGAGAGTTGATTTTTGCACAGTAGGTTACTTTTATAACGTGGGCTAGAGATAAGAAGCGATTTTGAAAAATTCAACCCCTAAGTGGGTTAAAAAGGGAATGAAAGGTTGTATGGGATATAAGTTTTTTTTAAACTAGGAACTTGAAACTTCGTTACAAGATATTAAAATAAAATAAAAGAAAACTGATTTCAGCGTTTTTGTAAATTCATCCCCTAAAGTGGTAAAAAAGGGGTTGAAAGTTTGTATGGAGATCAAGATTTTTTTTGAGCGCGGGACTTGAATCTTTGTGTAAAGGCATAATATTAAAATACAAGAAAGGTAATTTCAGCGTTTTCAAAAATTCGACCCCTAAAAGGGTAAAAAGAGGTTTAAAGTTTGTATGGAGATCAATTATTTTTTTTGAGCGCGGGACTTGAATCTTTGTGTAAAGGCATATTATTAGAATACAAGAAAAATGATTTCAGCGTTTTTAAAAATTCGTCCCCTAAAAGGGTTAAAAACGGGTTGAAAGTGTGAATCCATTACAAATTCCTTGAAACTTCTTATTAAGGCATATACAATAATAACAAAATAATATTAATTTTACGTCATTAAAGATTCAACCTCTAAGGGGGTTAAAAGAAGATGGAAGTTCGTCTTGGGGTTCAAATTTAATTTTAAGCTAGGAACTTTAAACTTCGTAAAAAGTTATGCAAATAAAATGAAATAAAAGTGATTTCAGCGTTTTTGAAAATTCATCCTCTTAGGTGGTAAAAAGGGGGTTGAAAGTTTGTATGTAGATCAAACCTTTTCTTGAGCATGGGACTTTAAACTTTGTATAAAGGCATATAAGTAGAATACAAGAAAAATAATTTCAGCGTTTTCAATAATTCGTCCCCTAAAATGGTTAAAAAGGGTTGAAAGTTTGATTCAATTACAAATTCTTTGACTAAGGCATATATAATAATAACAAAATAACATTAATTTAACGTCATTATAAATTCAACCTCTAAGAGGGTTAAAAGGGGGATGAAAGTTTGTCTCGGGGTTCAATTTTAATTTTAAGCTAGGAACTTGAAACTTTGTAAATAGGTATTAAAATAAAATAAAAGAAAACTGATTTAAGTGTTTTTGAAAATTCATCCCTTAAACTGGTTAATAAGGGGTTGAAACTTTGAATGGAGATCAAACCTTTTTTCTGAGCGCGGGACTTTAAACTTTGTATTAGTGCATATAATTAGAATACAAGAAAAGAAATTTCAGCGTTTTTGAAAATTCAGTCCTGAAAGTGGTGAAAAGGGGTTGAAAGTTTGAATGGAAATCTAACCTTTTTTTTGAGCGCCGGACTTGGAACTTTGTATAAAGGCATATAATTAGAATTCAAGAAAGCATATATCAGCGTTTTTGAAAATTCACCCCTGAAGGTGGTGACAAAGGGGTTGAAAGTTTGTATGAAGATTAAAAAAATATTTGAGTGTGGGACTTGAAACTTTAAATAGAGGCATATTATTAGAATACAAAAAAAGTGATTCAGCGTTTTTGAAAATATAGCCCTGAAGATGGTGTAAAAGGGGTTGAATGTTTGGAATGGAATGGAGATCTAACCTGTTTTTGAGCGCCGGACTTGAAACTTTGTATAAAGGCATATAATTAGAAATCAAAAAGTAATTTCAGCGTTTTTGAAAATTCAACCCCTGAGGCGGTAAAAAGGTGGTTGATAGTTTGTATTGAGATCAAACATTTTTTTGAGCGCGGGACTTGAAACTTTGTATAAGGGCATATTATCAGAATACAAGAAAAGTGAATTCGTTTTTGAAAATTCAGCCCAGAAGGTGGTGAAAAAGGGGTTGAAAATTTGTTTGAAGATCTAATATTTATTTTGAGTGCGGGAATTGAAACCTGAGTTCATAATGATTCCGCGTAATTAGACCAATTTAGCCGAAAAAGAAACTAAAAAGAGGCCAAGAGCGAGTCGAACTCGCGTACGAAGTTCGGTACCATTACGTATAAAATGGCAAAAAAAAACACGTTTGTTGTATGGGAGCAGCACTTCAATATTTATTATTATTTATTTTTTGTTGAATTACAGTAACCAACATCAAAAACATCCACTTGCAAAAAAAGAAAAGTAATTTCAACATTGTTTAGATCTGAAAATAATATAATAAAGATGTAAACTGTTCAAGATAAGATTCCACGCGGACGAAGTCGCGGGCAACAGCTAGTATACAATACATGTAAAAAGTTGTCAATGACCTACTGACTACCCACTATACCTACGCTTACTATTAACGAAGTCAGCTCAAATAGCGGGAAAGTTCCCCCAAGTTCCACCAGGGATCCTAAAAAAAGCGTAAGCACTTAACAACTACTTAAAAGTCAAGTCGTTTAAATTCTAATCAAACATTTACGACTGTAGTTTTCGAGACTGAATTTCGCCAGAATCTAAATGCAAGCCCTGATTTGATCGCTACAAATGGGTAGAATAAATAGCTAGTTTAACACATTAAGCCGGAGCTGAGCCAATGGGAGTGCAAATAGCGCGGGACGAGTAACAATTCATTTATTTAAAGCAATTAAGACGCTGGAGCGGTAATAAAGAAAAATATCCGCCTCGCTAATTGTTATAAACTGGGCGAACATGCAAATGGCGCTTCCCGCCGCCGCCGGTGCGCGCACCTTGGAGGCACTCGCGAGTTCTTCTGGGAACCCGTCAACAGTTGCGTAATAAAATGTTTAGTTTTGCATAGAAAAGTCGTGTGAGTCTCAGGTACCAAAATACCTACATATGAAACACATTTTACTCACGCTGTAGCAGTCACTCAAGTTTCGAATCGGTTTGCGATTCATCATCAGAAACGCCAGTTGATTTGAATACAATGGATGATTTCGATTTCTATTTTCTTACAACACAAGAGATTGCTGTTGATAGGTATCTACATAAAATTTTATTTTTTTAAGGATTGAGCAGCGTTTGGAGAATCGATAAATTATTCGAAGCTATCTATCGTATACATAAGTAGTCATCTTGCCAAAAAATATCCTATGTCTAACCAAACAAAATATAATTTGCCAAACAGCCAGCATTATATAGTATCTCCAAAACAGAAATAGTTTATGTTTTGGTTCGGTCTGGTTTACCAATACGTTTCTAATGGTATGTTAAGTCGCTTTTGCATTAATTGATAATCTAGGACTTAGAACCAGGAATCAACTTGACCTTACCTGATCCACTGATCCGCTGCAACCGGCTCCCTGCCTGCCTTGCATAACCGCTGCACTTTCTCTCGCTCAATGCAGCCGCATCTCGCGAGATGCACGGACCAAGTTTATTTAATTTCCTCTACAAAAGGTTCGAAGCAAGTCTGGAAGGAAGCGCACTGTGACTTTCGCGAGGAGACAAAAGGATTGAAGTGTTTGTGCCACATTCTGCGGTCTAAATGGTTTTGTTTCGTGTGCGACAGCTTTATTTCGGCCAGACAGTCAATTCTCCTTGTATTCTTGGACTACTTTGATACTTTAAACAAGAGCGAGTTTTAGGAAAATGATTTTATACTAACTACATAGTAGAACACATTTATCTTTGTGTATTTGTTGTTGCTTTCTTGAACTGTATAACTTCTGGGAAAAGAATCTGCCGAAACTCTGCATAGAAAATGCAAACACCATAAGAAGAACCGAAGAAGTTCGTTCAACATGTTAATACAATGAGGATCAGCAATAGTTGGATGTTGTGGTGCGTCAGCACAGTGTCGTGCCTGTTCACGCCGGAGATAGAGCTCAGGCAGGGCCGGCTGCGCGGGCTGCGGAGCGCGTCGGGGCTGCACCGCTACTACGGCATCCCTTACGCTGCCAGCGAGAGGTTCCAGGTGGGTCACCTCAATACACTACTCTCGCTACAAACGCTTATGTAGAAATAAATCTCTATCACTTTTCTTTAAATCAATAGATGCATAATTCCCAGTCAAAATGCAAAATTAAAAATATTGGAATTGGAACACACAATATAAGCCCATCTAAAAAGTTCAAAAAGTCCATATCAATTTTCCATACTCATACAGACATTCCTTACAGAATTCTATTTACCCAATTCTCCGCTAGATGGCGCTGTACCGCGGTCACATCGCGCTGTTAAGCTTTTCCCGAGAATGCACGGCTTCGCCATAAAAAGCGAACCACTGTTAGTCTAGTTCGCTTAATAGTTTTGCGTTGAATACCTATTAATATTTAATACTACTTAAAATAAATAAATATCAGACAACCTCACACATTTTGACTAAGCTATCTTATTTTAAGGAACTTAAAAAAATCCTATACCTACTCAGGGATTTTAAAGGGAAAATATAAAAATAAAATATCTTTTAACTCTCAGAGATGGCTTACACGACAGAATATGAAATAATTTAATAAAGTTATTCGGAAACCTAAGATAGGAGCCGATTATCCTGCGATGGCGTTGTTTGGGCGGCTGATTCGCGTAGTTTTTCCGCGCTACTGAAATTTATGAGTCGTGGGCCTCGTGGATACAATTACACATACCATACTCCATATTAGCTCGGTGGATAATAAATAATTCAATATTTGAATCTTTAGTTATAACTTTTAACTTTTTGGAGAATATGCTTAAAAAATCCTGCACGTAGATCTTCGGTGGATCGCGGCTAAGACTGAATGACCGATATACATTTACTAACCATCGTATTGTATCGTAAATCATGGCTTACTCGGTAGCCTGGCGGCTGTAACCGACATCGTGGTGCTAGGCTGTTGTAGGCAGCGCACTGCCCCAGCGCCTAGCGTGTGTGTGCTGGCGTGCACGGGCACTCAAACCAGCAGACGTGTACCTAGCTTGACAACGTTGTCTTGAGATCAGTCTGTTAGTGAATGTCATCTAGCTGGAATTTAGACCGTGAGTGTTTTTTTTTTCATTGCAGCCTCCCAGAGATCCTCCTAGATGGCGCGGCACGTTTCACGCCGTGAGCCGCTTCAGCACCTGCGCCCAGAGCGTTTCCTTCCTCACCCTGGGCTCCGAGGACTGTCTGCACCTCGACGTGTACACCCCGCCGCGCCCCGCCAAGCTGCCGGTCCTCGTCTTCATCCACGGAGGCGCCTACTACTACGGCACCAAAGCCCACTATGATCCTGAGTTTCTAGTGACAAAGAATATTGTAGCCGTCATAATCAACTACAGAGTCGGGGTTCTAGGGTTCTTGTGCTTAAACGGCGTAGCTAATTTAGGCTTAAAAGATCAAACAGCCGCTTTGAAATGGGTTCGGAATAATATTGCAGCGTTTGGAGGAGATCCAGACAATGTGACCATTGCGGGCCAGAGCGCAGGCGCCAGCGCGGCTGGCATGCATTTACTGTCCAAATCTAGCACGGGATTATTCCACAAAGCTATCTTCATGAGCGGAACACCTGTCAGCCCCTGGTCCTTTAATCTAGAGCCTCTAAAACCTGCGTTTGAAGACGCCAGAAAACTTGGAACAGTCAACAACGAACGAGACGTTTATGATATTTTCATGAATGCAACACTTAGAGACCTGATGAAAAGCACGCATGACAGATCAATAGACACCAGGTATTTCAAATATTCCCCGTGTATAGACGTCAACTTTTCCGATCCCTTCTTTTGGGAGACCCCTTACGAAGTTATACAATCGACATTCTTTAAACCAATGCCAATGGTTATCGGCTTTGCTGATGTGGAGGGCATGTTGTTTTATGGACTGAACAACGAAAGAGACTTCAAAGATTGGGATTCGGAGTTCGACCAAAGACTACCTTCCGTATTCTCCTGGTGTCCTGACGTGGAGAAGAAAATGGTGGCTAAGAAGTTACGCTCGTTTTATTTTGAAGATAAAAAGATCAGCAGCAGAAACGTCAAAGGGGTGGTGAACTATTATTCAGACTGGATCGCCTACGCGACAGTACCTGCATTCTCTGAGCTGATGGAACAGAGGTCGGCGCCTGTGTATAACTATGTGTTCGCGTACGAGGGCAACCGGAACTTTGCGAAGGCGCTGTTCGGGCACAAGGCGGGCCTGCGCGGCGCGTCGCACTCTGACGACATCTTCTATATCTTCAAGCCTGCGGGCCTGACTCTGCCTATGTCGCTCAGAGATAAACGGTTTATAGAGCGTCTGACTACTATGCTCGCTAACTTCATGAAATTTGGGTAAGTTTCCATAAAATAAAAGCAAAAGTAAATCAAATATAATACGAATAGTTTCAACACAATAACATTCACTGCTTGGTTAGCTTATTTGGCCCTGCTTATTGGTGGATTTACTGTTGTGATGTTTTCTAATATATATTAGTACTAAGCGTTAAGCATAGGTACTGGTTATGCATTCAATTATTTGCATAATTATTGAAATGAAATTGATATGCACGCATCGCAAATATTGGGCTTAGAAGAGAGTACCTACGCAAACACTAAGTAGTCCGGTGCAAACTAAAATGTACATAGGTACCTCCAGTTGACATACAAGCAGATGTTTGAGTCCGGTTACAAAACCAGCAGTTTTCTATGTTCTAGTCGGCCGTGAGCGGTCGTAAAGCATGAGATAACATTGCGACACCGCGGTGCGCACTGCACATGCACGTGTCTCGCGAATCCCGCGCAGCATGCATTGTGCAACTTGGTCCGAGTGTGCTCAGGTGTAGGCAATACACTATGACATAAGTTATTACATACTAACATGACAAAGTAGTTAAGATTATTCCTGGTAAAATAATTAAAATTATTATATACAGGTTGCATATATCTAATTAAAGTTTCAGAATAGAACAGAACATAGTCGATTTGTTCCGCTACTAAACACTAGGTGGTGCTAGTAGTCGTCATAACCCACAAAATTCTAAGACATTTTTCGATAGATTTTTTAAAAACGTGATAATTATAATCGCAAACCGGTGTTAATCGTGTTTGTTCTAATCTAAGTACCTAGTTCTCTTGTCTTCATAATCGCCGACATTCCGGACGTCTCTTAACGTATGGAAAGCGTATAAGTCCTACAACCTTTTCTATTGCCTTACATGAGTTTAACAGTGGCTAGATTTAAATCATTTGTTCAAGATTTAATTAAATAATATAGTATTTAATATCTGGCATGTAATCATTTGCAAGCGCAAACATTTTATATAAATAATTATATGCGTGGACTTTGTAAAACGGCAAATGATTTTTTTTCTTTCAGGAACCCTACCCCCTTCCGCACGCCGCTACTGCCAGTCCCCTGGCCGGCCAACGCGTCGCGGACGCTGCGCCTGGGCAGCCAGCTGGCGGTCACAGACGTCCCGGCATCAAGTCGCGGCCGTCTCCTGCGGAGGATGCTATGTCGACACGGGCAGAGGGGGTTCGTTCCCTGCCAAAGCCAAGAAGCTTGTGGAGCATAAACGCTAATCTTCATAATAATTAACACTTGCGGAGTGTGTGATGTGACAGAATGTATTGCTGTTCAATAATAAGTACCACGTTTCGCTTTTCTTGTTTCGGTATTGTATTGTATATATGTATTTGACAAGAGCGGTTTAAATTAAACCAATCACTAGGCAATATAATCGGATGCTTTTATACCTAAACTTTGGCGGCGGTTTTGTTGTTTAGTTGTAGGTATACGCGGCTTTGTTTTAGGTATGAGTGAGATAGCAATAGGATTTTGTCAACTTTAGTTAAATATCCACCTGAATTTTCGATCCTTACTAATCTAATATAAAATATACTTAATATAGAAGTAAATGGGGTGGGTCTGGTGGGAATACCTAAACAATCTTTTGGTTAAGAATTTGGTTTCATAAATAATAATAAAAAAATTGTCATATTCACAAATATTAATGTCTACCGTAAAACATTCATACACAACTTTTGGTGGCCGAGATTCTTACAAACTAAAACAAAAGCATCCAAATAAAGAAGACTTTTTGTTTTTGAGCAAAGGTCAAACGAGCTTCTGGAAGTCCTTTGTTGGAATTTGGAATATGATGCATCTGGTGTGGGTCCGTAACAAGCGGCGCAGTCCGCACGAAATACACCGCAAATAAAGTACAAATCCGACAACACGCCGCGGGTCAGCCGTCCGCGATTTATAAATATGCAGATCAAATATTAAAAGGAGAGAGCCGCAAGATGATCCCGGGCGGGCACAGACTAGTGCACGACAGACGAGCATTTGAGGCTAAACATTAATGTATGTAATGGTGAAGTCCGGTGTCATCCTGAGGGTCGTTGAATTGGAGTCT
The DNA here is from genome assembly GCA_947623375.1 of Apotomis capreana. Lineage (NCBI taxonomy): Eukaryota > Metazoa > Arthropoda > Insecta > Lepidoptera > Tortricidae > Apotomis > Apotomis capreana. The sequence goes on along the minus strand of OX392515.1, from coordinate 977,584 downwards.
CGCCACGACGTGAGTTTTAATTCCTTCGTGCTGAGAGTTCCGACGGACCAACTAGCGACCTTCACCAAGGAAGAGTACTGGCCGAAGGGTGTCATGTTCCGGCGTTTCCGTAGACGGCTACCTGACACAACGAACACGCGTAACACGTCGCTGTTGAAAAATGTGACCTAGTTTAGTTACTTATGTTTTTATTATTTTAATATTTAATATGTATGTTAGATTGTAAGGTATTTATCTATAGGCCTTTGATGCCAGCAATAAATAAATTATTATTATTTATTATTAAACTCAGTCAGACGGTCTCTCTATGTGCCGCGAGCAGCGGCAACAGCCTTGTGGCTGCACAAATGCACGGCCCATTTATAAATGTATTCATTCATAAATGGGCCGTGCAATTCCGCAGCTCATTGTACACAAGAGCGCACCAGCTCCGCCATTGGCAAAAGATCAAACTTAACTGAAAGCAGGAACTAGGAGAACTTTTTGACAGTTTTATTCAAAACTAAGTTAGCACTAAGACTAAGTACCTAAACATTTACGGTAATCGACGTTGCGGGGCGAATAGAAGTTTTTTATTGCTTTTATGCTTACACATTTATAGCATTGCTCAGTCACGTTAGTCATTAAGAACAACAGTCACGTGACTGACCAATAAGGCAACAGGTATTATTCTGAGGTTCTTTTTGGTACCTACACCTATATAAGGTCCCCAACGTATAATGTAAAAAAGCAGAAAACGCTCAAAACTTGCTATACTTAAAATTAAACAGGTAGGTACAGAATATTTGTGGCAAAGATAAGGGTAGCCCCTCTGTCGTCCCCGCTCGTTGGCGCGCCCCGGGCGGTGCAGCGGCGTCGTCTCAGAATAAATATTCAATGTTTTCATTCAATTTCTGCGGACCGCTACCTACTATCGAGACAGCCACGCCACGTGCCCGTTTTATTTGCCACTGTTTCAGATATAAACCAACTAGCCTCGGTACGAACTCGATCTGTACTTTGTGGAGTAGAAATATTCGTTTCAACTATTTATTAGACTTACATGCGAGTCGTTTAAGCAATTGTTACTGTTTGCTTAACTAGTCTGATAATGTCGCCATAGGAACAACTAAAGTAAACAACATAAATAAACACCTCCTCTTTGGACTTGTTTGGTTCATCTTGACATTTTTGACCAACAAACAACTCTCCTACAACAATAAAGTACAGTTGGCAACAAATCTTAGCCCTAATTTTTTATATTTTTACTAGTTGTTGTACGAGGGCGGCCCGTCTTACTACCCTCTAGCCCGCGAGGTGCAGTGGCAAGTGGATGACGAATATCCGAGCTATTGAACCGCGCGCTTTTATCGCCATTCGACTGCATAACTGTGATCAAAACTTAAACATGGCGTTAATCATTATCTGGCTCAACATTTGTTGAGATAAGAGTAACGAAAAAAACACGCTGATGAATCGCCCAGGTACGGTAGTAGTGGGTAGATAGTAACAGTTACGTATATGCCTATGCTTTTCATGTGTTGGATGGATGTCCGTCTGTCTGTCCTCAGTTTGAATCTTTTAATGTATAAATTTATTTCGCTAATGTATATGTTTTTCATTTTTTTTTAATGTTTGTATATCATTGTTATATTTTTTTATAATTTCACAGTGCCTTGGTTATCTGTTATGCTGTGTAATTAAGTTAAATAAATAAGTAAATGACCACTTACTATAACGAGATCTAGCAGAATCCCAAACCCAAAACTAACAATTTTTTACACGATTATAACATTATGCAAATATCACGCAATTCCATCACACCATTAAACTGACAAAATTATAATGAAATCGTAATCCCGCACGATTTATCGACATCGATATAAATCGTCTGCAGCGGGGCCATCACTTCCCTTTCTAATTTATCGACTTTATCCAATAACTGCCCCAATTACCATAATTATTCAATGACTCGTCATTCACCCATAAAAAGGGCCTATGTAAATAGAGAAAAAGAGGACTTTAGGTCATTTTGTAGGGCGGTTATCTCTATGCGTTCTATGTGAAAAGGTTTGTCGTAAAATTATTGTAATCACCTTATTGGGTGGGAGTCGCGGACGCGCGCGGGTGGACTTTAGAATAGGAATTCTAATTGTAATGGTTTTATTGGTCACGGTGCGTAAGTTTGAATAGTTGTATAAGAGGGGTGGAGATTGAATAATAGTACATTACATCAGAGGCCGGGAAAATGAGGATTTCCGGCCAAGTAGGTATATAATACGGCCGAGCGAGCGTGCGAGCGAGGCCGGATAGTGATACGAGGCCGGGAATCCGTTTTCACGACGAGGCATGTATAGTGCTTTTCTCAAACATACAATGAAATAAAGAAATATACTTCAAAGAACAACATTTTATTGATTGACAAATAGGACTTTTTAGTCTAACAACCAACCTTTAAAAACAAAACCTGCTTTTTGTCAAACCAGCCAGCTGTGTGAATGACCTTGTTGTTGAAACCAAAAAAAAGTTACTTTGCAGGCCTAGGCCTGAAAAGCAGTATGAAATCCCTTTACAGTCCTCTCGAGTTGTTGCGCCTAAAAAGCGATACTTCCGAGCCTATTATAAGGAACGTAAAGACAATATTTCATTGCATGTTTGAGAAAATATTATTTTAAGAATAGAATAAAATAGAATGATATAATAATAAACGAATGATATAATAACATTTGTTATAATTTCTTATTGCAAAATATCATATAGTTAGTATACCTAGTGATCGTTTGATATAATATGGCTAAGGGCTCAAAACAAGGGAACAAAACTGTAATAGAGTGATGGTTAGGTACCATCGTTAGTTACTAAATGTTGTTATATCCATCATTACACAACACACCCATTATAGTACATTACGTAACAAGGGTGGTAAACGAGGAATTACAAACGAGTGTCTATTAGAAGCCCGATGCCGAAGGCGAGGGCTTTAATGACACGAGTTAGGAATTCCTTTACCACCAGAGTCACGTACGACGTTTTTCATCACACTTTGGAGGAAATAAAACAAAAGTAGTAGTAGTCAATACCAAAATTACTTACCGCCCTAGGGCGTAATATACGAATTACCGCCCGCTTTTTTAGCATGTAAGCCCTTGTTTACGAGCAAAGTGTGATGAAAAGATCTATTTGGGCGAATCTCAGAACAAAAGATGGTGTTCCGAGATTCGTGTTTTATTCGTTCGCTGGTTAAGGCATATCGCGTATAGGTAGGAGAAAGTGGCCAGGATTTTCACACAGATGGTTCTTTATTTTGATACCGCAACATTTGTTTGCGTAAAATGCGACGCTCTGACGACTAGTCTATACCGAACTCATCCCTTGCTTCGCGGCCTCTGCAGTCATGTGCAGTCAAAGGCCGACCAGTGTGAATGGTTTATCTGATTTACATCCCTTGGGTGTCGTGTCTTCCCTGGTCTAGACTCCTAGTGCTGGTGACTTTGCCAGCTTCTTAAGGTAAATCGGAACACGCGCACGTATGATGGCACACCTCGGGTCTTCAGAGGTCGCTCCCGGAAGCCGACTGCTACATCAAGGGACTGCTCGGTTGCCTCTTAGAGTTGGATTGGCAAGAGTAGGGCCAGCAATCCCTCTGGCACAATAGGTGCATTGTAAGACGTCGAGTTGCAGAAAATCAGCCCGCGTTAACGTATTCTAACATTGATGACAGCCACAGAGGTGACTGGATTGTCATTTGAAGGGATAGGAAAATGAAATTCAAAACGCCGTTTAAACACAATATATTATTAAAAAAGAAAACAATACAATATAAGAACAATATTGTGGATCATTTACAGAACGTACTCGGCGGCGCGCGGCGACCCGCCGCGGCAAGCGCTCTTACAAATAGCTGATATATACAAAAAGCCGTAACTCGATACAAAAGTTAAAACAGTCAAAGCTTATTATTGCTGGTTCAGGGCTCGTCGCGTCGCCGCCGCTGCGCGAGACAGCGCCAGCGGAGAGAGCGGGACGACACTGTCTAACAAACGTACGGGGGAGCTGTGTCGATAGATGGCGTCACAGTCGGTGGCCATTCTTAACAATTTCGCGGACACGGATGCATTAATTTTTTGATAGTTTAGTTATCTGACGACACATAAAGAGGACGAGCGAGTACAGCCAGCATCTTACAGTTAGTCTGATCTTAATTTGCATAGCAGTAAAATTGTAAGATATATTTGGCCACTTTGACCGATTCTGCAGCATCTCAAATAAAAATTAAAGATGCTAACTGACTGTACAATAAATGTATGTATGATCACTTCATCAGCGATAGCAAAGAACAAACAGTATGTATGTTTCTTAGACAGTATATACTAACTGCATACTCTCCAACATCCCGTGCGCCGGCGCAGCGCGAGCCGCACTCTGCACTCCACCGAGCACAACTGTGACACGCAAGTCACCCTCACGCGAGATACATTTCCTATCCCTTTCTGCGCGGTACTGTGCGAGAGTGACGGGCGACAGAATCGCGTAGCACAGCTGTGGTAGCGGGCGGCGCCGGCAGCCTGCGCACGCGCAGGTCCCGCGCGTCACACACTACGCTAATGATGGCGGCCGCGCCGGAGACAAGCGAGGTAAGCGATTGATAAAAATATAAGAGTTTACAGAGATAGAAAATGTTACCGGATCGGTAAAGTGGCTTAGATGTTTGTAATAATTATATAAATACATTTTCATGTTTAATAAAATGTTTAATTAAAAAACAAACCAAGTATGGTGCCGATTTTAATGAAAATAGTACCGTTTCGGAGACACTTGAAAAGCTGATGAAGAACCCACATCTAGTTATGAATACATGTTTATATTACATATTGTTTCAGAAATCATTAACTAGGCCATTCACAGAACACTTGGCAATCCGAATGCATTAAAAATTATATACAAACATATCATAGATTTATAGAGACAAGTAAAAAGAAAGATACCATTATTATATACAAGTTCAGTGACTATGCACAAAACATCGTTACGATGGGGATTTGAGATTGCGTCACCCTTTTTTAAGATTGAGAGTTCTTCCTGTTCCAAACCCGGGATATTTAGTGCTTGTAATTGAACGACCGCTGTTCTCTACACAAAGTCCCGGCCGGAAGCCCTAGGGCTCCAGTCTCCGGCGCGACGCCGCGCGGCGCGAGTCTACTCTACGCGCTCCTTTAAACCTCTCGTTAAATATATTTTTACATATCTATACCTCACGGCCTGCGCCCGCACGACACGACACAACTCGAGACGACACTTGTGTCGTTGTCGTTATCGTTGTTGTTGTTGTCGTTGTAGTCGCGGCGCGCGCGCAGGCCGGCGACGGCAGGCGGTCGCCTCTAACCTACGCTGCGTAAAACTTATACAAAAACCATGATTGGAAACGAGTACCAACGTATGGACCAACTCAATTACATTACAAGGACGGCGGCGTGGTCCGGCCGGGTCGACATGTTACCGTAAAATGGTGTGTAAAGGCAGTATGGCGTAAACAAGCATACCCTAACGATGAACACGGACAGACCCGCCGCGCCCGCAGTCACATATTAAAATAAAATCCAGATAACACACCGTCCGGTCCGTCACTCACACGTCACTTTCACAGCGTCACAACGGTCACTTAAGGCATTGAGTGTGCGTTAATTCGTTAAAGTAAATTGATCTTTATTTACAAAGTCACTCGGCCGTCGCGGCCGCATCACATCGTCACCCGCGCCCTGCGAGTTGAGGGTTGTAGGATGCAAATTGAAGTAAAACATTGCGTTTCCTGTTTTAAAGAACAAATGAGCTTTTAAATGAAAAGTCTTCAAATTAATATCGTATGTAAATTCAATATTATAATTATTACCTTCACTATTGTTTTTGCATGCTAATATTTAGCAAAATATGTTTATGTACCGGATAATATAACCTGACATCTAATTGTACCATATTTTAAGGCAAATAAAGAATATTTCATTTCATTTCATTTCAAAGGAACGTGACAATTTTTCACCAAGCTCTGTTAGTTCGTAATGACTGAAGAATGGTAGACATTTCATATGCGTAATAAAAATTAAGCCTAAATTAGTTAACCCACAGGAAACCAGCAAACCAATCCGCAAAATACTATTACTGGTTTGGATTAATAACAACCAGAAAATGGTCCACATATTTATTGTCAATTCAGAACATTCTTCCTTTTTGAAAAGATCTTTGCAACTGGGATTGTGATGAATTTCGCCAGAAGCTATATATTAACAGCTTTGGTTAATATGAATATTTAAATTACCTACATTATGTATTCTGCATTCGTCGAACAATCTTGGAGTTGTATTGTACAGTTTGGTAATAATTGTTGATATAGTAATGCGGAAAATATTCAGTTTTACTTCATTCTGCAATACCTAAAGTCAGAGGTACAGTCGCCACTACGTCAAAAGCTGAAGTGTTTAATAATATCTGATTTTCAATCATCTCGTTTGCGCAGATGATTTGTCTATGACGGCAAATTAACCTTAGAGTTTTTGTGTTGAAGATTTCAATATGTTTTCCACTGTTCTATAATTTTAACCGAGTGAATAACCGTTACATTATCGGTTCGTTAAGAAGGCTTTATAATTTATGTTCCATAAGAATAGATTTATTGAGCTTTAGCCACGTTATGTGACATAGATATAATTTGTATTATGTTTTAATTCTGTCGTTATGTGATTTTTAGTATAAATCACTATCGATGTTACACAAGATCGATACGACTGAAAAGATAGCAATTAATACCTCGTCTAAATAACTCCGAAGTTCGCGTTTCAACCGTCTCGGGGTCACGCGCTCGATCGAACCGGACGACTACGGGACAGATATGGTCAAATATCGCTAGAAGCATCACAGAGAAACACCGTACTCGCGATGTCGTGACATAAATTCGTGTTCAAATTCGATCGCAACGCGTCTCGTGATATGATAAATGTACGTAGTAGTTATTACGTCTACATGAAATATGCGTTTACAGCGACCGTCCCTCCGACTCCCTGTAACCCTGCGCTCAGTCGCGGCGCCGCGCGCTCCGGGGCCGCGCGCGGCGTGCGCGGTTGGTGCGCGGCGCGTGTGCGCGTGCGCGTGCGCACGGGGCGTGTGCGCACGGGGCGTGTGCGGGCGCGCACGGTGCGCGGGCCGGTCAGCGGCGCAGCAGCGCGGGCAGGTCGGCGAAGGCGCAGGCGCCGAGGCCGGCGCGCGACATGCGGCGCAGCAGCTCGCGCGAGTGCGACACGCACGCCTCCACCGGCGACGTCCACTGCATGCCTTGCGATTCTGGAACGTTCCGACACATATTTAGACAATATGCCGGCTTCCGTGCTAAGCGGAATCTCTACCTTCCGCCTCGCGTTTGTTTTAATAATTACTTGAAAAATTACCATGAAACTTTTTCAAATATATAAGCTGTTAGAGGTATTTGAACCCCCGACTTTCCGGGCCGGACGAACTGAGGCGGAAAGAAATGAAGCGACTGGTTGAAAAAAATCAACTCTTTAGCTAGCAGCTTTAATAGAACATCTGACAGTTCACCCGTCTAGCCCGGAGTCGTGAAGACATGGGTTCAAATCTTATCTAATCAAGATTTATAGTTAAATACTGGCGTGGGCTCACCTAATATGGCGGAGTTGAGCGCCTCGCAGACCGGCTCGCGGCGCACGGGCTGCAGCTGCCAGCCCACGGGGCTGTCCCAGGGGTTGCTGTACGCCAGAAGACTAAACGCGTCCTGGAATCACATTAAAACACCATTTTCAGGTCTATAGTAAAAAAAACCGCTTTTATCTACCCAAATATCATAAACCCTCCATGATGCGTTGAAGAACCGCACATTATGATCAACATAAAAATAAACTGTTTTGTTAAAACAAATTTCTTATCTGTGAAAATGTTATTATTGCTAATTAATAACATCGATTTCGATAATATTATATCATTCAAATTTCGAACATCTCTGAAAACCAAAGAAATTTGGTTTGACCTCTATTCTAATATCAGTCGAGATGACGTTTAGTTCGAAATTAATTGTGAATTTGCAGAAATTTTGACAAATGACGCACGCAAGTAAGATATCGAACGATATGGTAGTAGGCCCACTCTAGGTTGCCTCTGTATTAAAAAAACTATGACAGCTGCCAGAAAAGAAAAAAAAAGTTTTCATTGCCGCCATTACCGGTTAGAATTTGTTTGAATGCATAAAATTGATCGATTTGTTGAATATAAACCATAAAATGAACTATCAAGATGATATAGATATTTCGGCGACGCCTCCTGATATCCGTAACAAAGCACCTAACGTCATTAATTACTTATTACTAGCTAAGTCAAAGAAACAGTAGGTATGGTGGTCATAATATGCGGCTCCTGAATGCATCATGGAGGCTTATGATATGTGAGTAGATAAAGTAGTGTATGTAACTATACATAATTAGGCATTAAACACTCGTGTGATGTTATTATGACACTGGCCTTCGGCTCGTGTCATAAACCCACACTCGTGATTAATGCCCTTCATTATGTACAGTCACATAAACTACTATTAAGATCTATGGTAAGAAAACCTTTAATCTAAACCATATCAGTGAATTGCGATTTCTCGGGTTATGGCACGTGCGGTGTGGGAGTGCACGTACCTCGAGCATGGCTTTGTGGTAGGCGTCCTGGCTGAGCTTCTGGCTGGCGGCGTACAGCTCGCGCCCGAACGCCAGCATGCGCTCCACCGACGCGCGGCTGCCGCAGCCCCCCGCGTCTGCGCACACGTACCTCGAGCATGGCTTTGTGGTAGGCGTCCTGGCTGAGCTTCTGGCTGGCGGCGTACAGCTCGCGCCCGAACGCCAGCATGCGCTCCACCGACGCGCGGCTGCCGCAGCCCCCCGCGTCTGCGCACACGTACCTCGAGCATGGCTTTGTGGTAGGCGTCCTGGCTGAGCTTCTGGCTGGCGGCGTACAGCTCGCGCCCGAACGCCAGCATGCGCTCCACCGACGCGCGGCTGCCGCAGCCCCCCGCGTCTGCGCACACGTACCTCGAGCATGGCTTTGTGGTAGGCGTCCTGGCTGAGCTTCTGGCTGGCGGCGTACAGCTCGCGCCCGAACGCCAGCATGCGCTCCACCGACGCGCGGCTGCCGCAGCCCCCCGCGTCTGCGCACACGTACCTCGAGCATGGCTTTGTGGTAGGCGTCCTGGCTGAGCTTCTGGCTGGCGGCGTACAGCTCGCGCCCGAACGCCAGCATGCGCTCCACCGACGCGCGGCTGCCGCAGCCCCCCGCGTCTGCGCACACGTACCTCGAGCATGGCTTTGTGGTAGGCGTCCTGGCTGAGCTTCTGGCTGGCGGCGTACAGCTCGCGCCCGAACGCCAGCATGCGCTCCACCGACGCGCGGCTGCCGCAGCCCCCCGCGTCTGCGCACACGTACCTCGAGCATGGCTTTGTGGTAGGCGTCCTGGCTGAGCTTCTGGCTGGCGGCGTACAGCTCGCGCCCGAACGCCAGCATGCGCTCCACCGACGCGCGGCTGCCGCAGCCCCCCGCGTCTGCGCACACGTACCTCGAGCATGGCTTTGTGGTAGGCGTCCTGGCTGAGCTTCTGGCTGGCGGCGTACAGCTCGCGCCCGAACGCCAGCATGCGCTCCACCGACGCGCGGCTGCCGCAGCCCCCCGCGTCTGCGCACACGTACCTCGAGCATGGCTTTGTGGTAGGCGTCCTGGCTGAGCTTCTGGCTGGCGGCGTACAGCTCGCGCCCGAACGCCAGCATGCGCTCCACCGACGCGCGGCTGCCGCAGCCCCCCGCGTCTGCGCACACGCACCCGCCGGTCAACATTGTACCGCACCCACAGACCACCCCCACTAGACGGAGCATGTGAGGCGACCCGCGCGCACCGACGATATGGTACGGCAGAACATTAAAGTATCAACACGACGGCCACCGTTTAGTTGCGTCCATGTTTATGATCCATGCGTACGTCAACGAAAAAAGAAATTAAATAAATAACATGGTAAATTGTAGTGTTAAGTGGTGTAGAGAGACCTCATAAACATGGACGCAACTAAACGGTGGCCGCCGTGTTGATACTTTAATGTTCTGCCGTACCATATCGTTGGTGCGCGCGGGTCGCCGTACATGTGCCTTGCATGCTCCGTCTAGTGGGGGTGGTCTGTGACCGCACCAGAAGACCGACACTTCCACAATAGGCAGTGCAACTAGTGACTAACCTCAAATATTCCTTGAAATAAAAGGTAAAGAAAGCCACAAATTATGGTAGTCCCTCTAATTCGAAGTCCCAACGTCTTGCAACGTGTTGCATTATATTTCTAAGTTTCGAATTGCACTGCCTATTCCGATGATTGATGATGAATCAACAGGAGAAAGACCCAGTTCAGTATTCATACCTAATGTTTGAACTATTACAGTGATGATGTGCAAAGTGTCATCGTCACTTGAGTCATTGGAGCAGTAAGTTATTGCAATCGGCATTAAATGACGTGTTTAGTTGCCTACGTTAGGTTGGTAACATACATTTCAGAGTATATACATCGAAACGAATTGACAGCGATAAAGGACGTCATCTTGTACCAGTATGTACCTCTGAAAAATCTTTGCGGAGTCTAGAAAGTATCAAACTGTGTCTTTCTCTGGGGTTTCTATAAACGTATAGTCTCAAATCTTTGAAAACAAGACTGCACGACTGGAATGAGTACGTGAATGAATGGAGATGTCTTTAGAAGATCAAACTGTGCTCCGGTCGTGTAAGAAGTGTATTAATAAATGAAAGCAAATGTCGAAATCGCGATCGAGGTACAAACAAAATTTGAGCGTCTAAAGGCGTGTTGAGTCCGCTAATTCTGATCTGATTTTACTTCATTGGTATTTCTTGGCATCAATAAAACTGTTTTTTTTTTGCCAAAATGTACCAATATTATTTATCTCTTACAACAACATCGTGTCATGAAACTGGAAACATTCGCAACACGTATCATCTCGATTGGAACATTCACGGAGATGTTCGTTTTGGATATCGATACACAAATGGTGCTAGATTTAGTATCATACAGAACATTAGGAAATACCCCAAAAGAGATTGTTCCTTGGGTAGGGATATCCGGAAATTAGTTTTTGATACCCCATGACATTTTCACTAAAGAAACTTGACAGCCTGTGTCATAAATATCAGCACACGTTTAGTACCCTCTGTCTATACATTCAAAGAGTCGAGAGTTGTAATAGTATTACATAGTATTGCATAAAAGCTGTACATAAAAACGAGCAACTAGATAGCGTCGCCAATCGATCAACGCTAAAAATATAGAACGACCGTCATTGGGACAACATATATCATCAGTTTACAGCTACAAATCTATCGTTTATCTTCAAAACTTCGTATCTCATTACTGAGGTACGAACTTCGTTCCATGTAGATATTTGATAATTAGCGAGTTTTCAACAGGGTGTTTAGTATGCCTCCTCGCGAGCGATTTTTATCGACAATAACACTATTGACAGCATCTCTAATCTTTGTTAATACCCCAGTCTACAAGTAATGTGCGGAGGAACTCGGTCGCGGGGCCTCCAATGCATCCATCCCCGGCCCAATGGACACGACGCGATACTGTCGTCATACATACACGGTATACGTAGATAGATAGCAAAAGCGCACACCGCATGCAACCTGTCGCATGCTCACCGTCACTCCATGCTACATGCCAATAATAATTTCTCCGTCAAACCTTAACAAGTCAGAGGCAATACAAATTATTCTGAAAATTGCCGCAATCATATTACTACAGTAGTTGTAGCAGTAGTGTCAATGACATACATGTAAAAGTGCCCTTGTGGAATGTATTACAGAATTGTAACCTTTCTCTTACAAATGCAGATATGTAATTTTTGATTTGTGCCTTTTACGAAGCATCAAGGGAAGAACGAATTGATATAATTTGCACTGGGAGATGCATGTAATGTATGACGGAGGAATTATTATTAGAACACCAGCCTCGAAGCCAAATAGGTTTTTTGGCACATTGGGATCCATAATTAACGAGAAGTTAACTATTTGATACTTTGGGATCCATTTATCGTCTATTAATAATGCAATAATATGCCTCCAATCTAAGCGTTCAGAAATAGATCAGAATGTATGAGCATTTAAAAAGTTAGCTTAGTTTTATTAATGGATCCTGAAAATGGATCTTAGTGGCCACAGACCTCGCGTCAACCTACCACGGGAAGATCAGAATACTTTTATTTTTAATACAGTGTTTTACTCCACTTAATTTAAGTCATTCAATACCATGCAAAAACAATTCCCAGCTTACACGACTACGCTACAAAACAATTTTCAAGCGAGTTGAAAACGGTTTCACAAGTGAAACTTAGCTAAAATACTTACTGTCTCCAAGCTAACAAATACTTACGGTTTACGATGAACTTGCTTAAAATTTCTATTTTTCGAGAAGATGAATGATAGCGAGACGACAAGGTTAAAAGCGAAAGAAAGGGAGGGCTAGGAATTGATTTAATCTTGTAAGCAAGAAAATGAAGAGAAGAGAAGAAACCAAAAGAAAACAAAAAATGCAACAACAAGAATTATTGAAACTAAAGTATCTTTGTATCAATAAGTATTAATTAAAACATCGCAATAGAAGGATTAACTTGAGTTTATAAGGTACCCTACATGGTAAAAAATGATAATATTAGGGGATATATGTTGAAGAGGCACTTGTTATTCGGGGAAGTTTCATGAAAAACTGGCAATTTTTGATTGATGATGATGACGATGAAGTTGATTCTTCCACTTAAAATCGACTTGTAGATCAAATGAAAGGGAATTGGAAGCCGAAGGATGATCGTGAAGTCCATGACATCGAAGCGAGCCACCAACACACCGAACCTGAGGCCGCTGCGCGACGGCCGCGGCCACGCGCGTGCGCGGACATGCGACCGGTACTTCATTAGACTCGACAAGTTGTCATTACCGTCTCGAGTCCAAAACACCACAAATAAGTTTGCTTTTCAAAATGATAAGGTCACCAACGGTACCCAAATGTGAATTCTTATCTTAGGCGGATTCACATATCTATAAGAGACTTGTTCACTTCTTAGGTACTTGTGAAAATAATAGAATTCGAGGTGTTTGCCGTGAAAAAACAGTTGATATTATGTCTTATCGTGTAACTGTTGGTTTTTATATTATATTTTGCATGTATGTAAAATCGAGAATCTTTTATGTTGTGGTATTCCGGGCACGAGCATAAGTGAACGAGTCGTGACAAGATTGGACATGTCGAGACAAGCCCGGGCATGTCCTCGCACGGCGGTGGGCGGGCATACGCACCGCGGAGGGGCGGCAGCAGCGCGAGCACGCTGGCGGTGACGCCGGGCAAGCCCTTCACCAGCGGCAGCGCGCCACCTGCACAGCCACGCGGCCTGCTTACCGTCGCCGCCGAGACCACCCGAGGCGACGCACGCCCTACTAGCGGCCCTACCACTGGATATTGCATATGCATAGCCTATATTTAACAAGGGCAAAGTCCAAGTGTCCCTCAATCCCGGTTCCCCCTGGACCGGCTTTTAGAGTATCCGAGCCCCGAGCTATCGGAGAAAAAAAATAAGGCGGGTATGCTCTATATCAGGGACATTCTTGACACTTGTCTTTAGCCTGGTCTCGTTATATTGCGATGCGGAAAAGTCCGTACCTAAGAACCTTGGGGCCTTGGCTAATATTCACACGGTCGTCCCAAAACAATTACACAACATTGAGAAATAAAAATGAAAACACTACAATCAGCTCTACGGACAACATACGTTAGCGTCTATCAATTGAACATATTAGACCCAAATCTTGAAAAATCGAGATTTATTTGCAGGATCCAATTGTGCAAAAAGTTTTAGCGAACAGTTTTTTGGTGGACTACAACGTGCGCTAAAAACCGTATTTTTTTTCTATAATTTAAACGTTGTTGATTTGGTTACTCAATGCAATTTCCAGTGGCTGTCAATGTCATAGAAACATAGTACATATAATTTAGTATACTCGTCGCCACGGGTTGTATGCTCGCGCGACAGTTGGCTTACACTTTTCTTCGAACCGACACATAATGCGAAACTAGACCACTTCCAAATCATTGCATCCAAAATATTATTCATTAATTAGCGTACAACCTTAGTAAAAGCGTGAGATGATATATTTTTGGATATTAAACGTGTAGCAAACTGCACTGTTGGTACGCTTATATTTGACATAAAGTTAAGGTACCATGTCAGTTCTATCTAATATAGTTTTAACAAATGAAGGATTGCGGTCTAATATCACATCAAGACGGCAAGTTCTGGTGCCGAAGTACGCAAGCTCCGCGAACTCGTCCGCGGATCCACATTTACCAAGAACCAAACGGGATCCTTAATAAATAAACTGACAAGTGAGAACCCTGTGGATCCTAGTTAACGAGGAGGATCCTCAGGAGATCTAAGGACTTTGTAAATTAGGATCATTTGGTCACTGTGGATCCCTCGGAGCGCGGGATCCGCGGAGTGGGCAAGCAAGCGATGATCCACTATAAGGTAAATAAATAGTAAGCATGCAACTAGGTGCGATGAGATGCCTCTAATGCCGGTGCGCGAGCGACGCTGACTAAACCATGCAAACTCAACTTTGATGCAGTCACACGATGAATCAATTCTGGACCCTTATCTCAGGAGGTCTTGGAATTTTTGGATCTTAACTTCAAATGGTTATTTTATTGTTTTTGCAGCGAGCTGCGCGGTCATTTCGGTTTTGTAGCAATGTATGATAAATTTACATAAGTTATAAGATGACAAATCATTGTAACTGTTATTGGATCCATACATATAAAAAATAATAATAGTATATCTTGTTTCCATACATAAACTTGGTTAGTCGTTATTAATATCCACTTAATATAATGTACGACCAGGCAACACAAAGCAACTAGCAAAATAATAAAATAAATAATGTCATGTTATATTGTATGAGTCTAACAAAATTATATGTATGAATGGCGCGGTGTGCAAATAATAATAATAATTGGAAATCAACTGCGGAAGTACATACAAATAATTAAATTAATACACATCATTAATAAAGATAAAATCATTGTAATTAATAGTATTACTATTATAAATAATAACTATCAACATTTATATGTAAAGTGTTCGGTTTATATATATATATATATATAATAAATTTTGAATCCCAGTCATATTTACCCCCACTTTGTATGTGGCCCAATTTTTTGTATTTCCAGTTAATGGGCAACAAAATGGCTTTCCCCATAACCTGTAAAACGCATTTCACAAGGCATCTTTTCATAGATACCTCTTGGATTAACGGACAATATTAGACAGTTCTTCTTAAGTCGGTGTACGGGTCATATTCAAATGTAAAAGCGTCGTACATTCCATTAAAAACGTATGTCACAAGTTGATGTAGAACTTCAACTGCAAAGTCCCATACGTGTATAAACACACATACTACACACATTTGCAAAACAACCCCTTCAGTCCATAAACCATACCAATTTTAGTATGGCTTTCGATTCATTACCATTACCACAAAATATAAATGTCGAAGTCACCATTTTCATTTCAATTGGTGTAAATTAGATTTGTGAATAACATTGCTCTAAAATAAAACTGTAGATAACCGAACCTAACTGATCTAGTACTTAAAAGCACAAGTCATGGTCATGCATGTCATGACATAAGACAATCTGACCATCTTATTACATCAGTTAGGGTTACAGTTTGAGCCCTGCCTATTTTACAATCGTGATGAATGTCGTGTAAAATCGACAATTATCCCATACGCTATTATAAAGTCCGGAATGTGTTTCAGTTGTCGCGTTTAAAATATGAATTTAGTACACATTTTACAATCATGACATTGGTGAACAGAAAATCAATATTGAAGTGCATGAGCATAAGTATTTTTTTGTATATTTTTAAACTTTGTATCAGTTGTGTAATGTGAATGTGGCACACATATACATATGTTCAGTGAGAATACTTTTTTCGGGCCAAAAAGATTCCTGCTACAGCATGGTCGATGATTGTTTCTATGCGTAGTTTTCATGTATTGATTACGTACCTACAATGAGATGTGGAATTTTATTTTGCGTAAATACTGTGACTCTCGATCATTACTTTAATGTAGTAAGTAATATCAATTTTTATCAGTTTGTCATTGATAAATAATATTTGTTACCGTAGCAATAAGTTAACTTTTGTTTAATCGAAATAACTAACGCCTAACACGCCTCCCAAAGGTCCGGGATACTATTGTCCCGTGAGCGGGTGTGCGGGTGTGGGTGTGAGAGTAATCCAATAGGATTACTCTAAATAATCATATACTTTATGAGAGTAATCCAATAGGATTACTCTAAATAATCATATACTTTATGAGAGGGAATAGTCGTCCTGACACGACATTAGTCACGATTGTGAAATACGGGCCTTCGACAACATAGTGGTCGTAGCTTGCTACAAGTGCTACGTTACTATGCCCGGGCGGGGCTGCAGCGTGTGTGCGTGTGTGTGCGTGTGTGTGTGTGTGTGTGTACCGTGGAGCGCGCCGTTGGCGGGTGCGGCGGGCGGCTCGTCGCTGGCAGCAGGCGGCAGCGGTGAGGGCGGGGAGGGGGGGGAGGGGGGGGAGGGGGGCGACGGCGACATCTCCACGTCCGAGTCCTTGCGCGCGCTCTCCGACACGCCTGCGGATGTAACGAGAAATAAACAAGTGCGAGTCCGATTCGCGCATGAAGGGTTCCGTACCATAATCTATAACAAGTTTGTTGCAAGCTATCACACCGTTCTTGATATACAGCCTGGTGACAGACGGACGGACGGACAGCGAAGTCTCAGTAATAGGGTCCCGTTTTTACCCCTTGGGTACGGAACCCTAAAACGTGAGCGAGCCTTGTCATAACCCAGCAGGGAAACCCTTTATCCTATAATAAACCATATCTCAATCAATACGATGATGACAGCGATGCTTCTTCTACATTTGCCTCCTTGTAATAGTTGTAATCTTACTTATTTGATAAGGTAAGCGGCATTTGTCAAAGTATTGTATATCCGATAAATTTAGATGCCCCCGCGACACGGTTCTGTACGCTCACCGTGAGTTAACGCGACCGTCCTCCCTGGCGCATGCGTACAGTCTGACCAAAAAGAGTAGAAATTAAAAAGTGACAATACTGTAGTGCCGTCCCCGTTTTTTTAGATTGATTAAGAAAGGGACGACACTACAGTATTGCCACTTTTTAATTTCTACTCTTTTTGGTCAGAATGTAAACGATTTGCATGACGTATAGTACGGCGCACCTAACGATTTTTATATAGAGCTAAAATTCTCCATATTAATCTTTAACGCAGTCGCTAGCGTCACTGTAAACTCATGATAAAGGTACTAAATTAGTACATTACGTAACAAGGGTGGGTAAACTAGGAATTCCTTTACCGCCAGAGTCACGTACGACGTTTTTCATCACACTTTGGAGGAAATAAAACAAAAGTAGAAGTAGTCAATACCAAAATTCCTTACCGCCCTAGGGCGTAATATACTACTTACCGCCCTAGGGCGTAATATACGATTTGCTGCCCGGTTTTCTAGCATGTTAACCCTTAAAGTGTGACAAAAATTACTTACCACCCTAGGGCGTAATTTATGACTTACCGCCCGCTTTTTTAGCATGTAAACCTTTGTTTACGACTAAGTGTGATGAAAAGATACTAACCGTTGGTGTGTCGTGGCGCGCGGCTGGTGTGCGAGATGACGGACGTGGCCACGCCGTTGCTGCCGCCGTGCTCGCCGCCCTGCACACACACAAGACAACATTACACCATGAGCTACGCTTAACCAAATAATACTCAACTGCAATATATGTGCCAATCAAATACAATAATAACTAACCAAAGATTTTAAAGAATTCAAACAACACTAAACTGAAATGTTTAATTTAAATTGTCTAGTATATATTGAGAAAGTATTTAAGAAAGGATTTACGTGAGTTATAGTCGAGACAGCTTTTGTACAGTTTGCTAAAGATTCCAGCTGTGATGCTATTGAAAATTTCACAGAAAAATAAAAACACTACAATCGAACTGCTAGCTTGCGGGCTGTGTGCGGTCGATAAAACCGAACGCCAACTGCAAGCGGACCTTGCGGCTGGAGCTGTGCCACCTCGTCCCAGACCTCGCCCGTCCACAACGCAGCTCCGCGTTCTTGGAATTAGCGCCAGAAAACAACCCGATTACGTTGCAAAAGCCCGACATCACCGGCACAGAGTCAGTATGGTGGACAGACAACCTCTCCCTGCTCGGTGCCGTTGACCATCTCCACGAACTGGCGACACTGCAGCATGAACAGCAGCTCGCGCTCGCGCTCCAGCAGCCCCGGGTACAGCCGCCGCGTCAGCTCCACCGCCTCGTGATGCGGCCCGGCATCACCGGCACAGAGTCAGTATGGTGGACAGACAACCTCTCCCTGCTCGGTGCCGTTGACCATCTCCACGAACTGGCGACACTGCAGCATGAACAGCAGCTCGCGCTCGCGCTCCAGCAGCCCCGGGTACAGCCGCCGCGTCAGCTCCACCGCCTCGTGATGCGGCCCGGCATCACCGGCACAGAGTCAGTATGGTGGACAGACAACCTCTCCCTGCTCGGTGCCGTTGACCATCTCCACGAACTGGCGACACTGCAGCATGAACAGCAGCTCGCGCTCGCGCTCCAGCAGCCCCGGGTACAGCCGCCGCGTCAGCTCCACCGCCTCGTGATGCGGCCCGGCATCACCGGCACAGAGTCAGTATGGTGGACAGACAACCTCTCCCTGCTCGGTGCCGTTGACCATCTCCACGAACTGGCGACACTGCAGCATGAACAGCAGCTCGCGCTCGCGCTCCAGCAGCCCCGGGTACAGCCGCCGCGTCAGCTCCACCGCCTCGTGATGCGGCCCGGCATCACCGGCACAGAGTCAGTATGGTGGACAGACAACCTCTCCCTGCTCGGTGCCGTTGACCATCTCCACGAACTGGCGACACTGCAGCATGAACAGCAGCTCGCGCTCGCGCTCCAGCAGCCCCGGGTACAGCCGCCGCGTCAGCTCCACCGCCTCGTGATGCGGCCCGGCATCACCGGCACAGAGTCAGTATGGTGGACAGACAACCTCTCCCTGCTCGGTGCCGTTGACCATCTCCACGAACTGGCGACACTGCAGCATGAACAGCAGCTCGCGCTCGCGCTCCAGCAGCCCCGGGTACAGCCGCCGCGTCAGCTCCACCGCCTCGTGATGCGGCCCGGCATCACCGGCACAGAGTCAGTATGGTGGACAGACAACCTCTCCCTGCTCGGTGCCGTTGACCATCTCCACGAACTGGCGACACTGCAGCATGAACAGCAGCTCGCGCTCGCGCTCCAGCAGCCCCGGGTACAGCCGCCGCGTCAGCTCCACCGCCTCGTGATGCGGCCCGGCATCACCGGCACAGAGTCAGTATGGTGGACAGACAACCTCTCCCTGCTCGGTGCCGTTGACCATCTCCACGAACTGGCGACACTGCAGCATGAACAGCAGCTCGCGCTCGCGCTCCAGCAGCCCCGGGTACAGCCGCCGCGTCAGCTCCACCGCCTCGTGATGCGGCCCGGCATCACCGGCACAGAGTCAG
Source organism: Apotomis capreana (assembly GCA_947623375.1). Classification (NCBI taxonomy): domain Eukaryota; kingdom Metazoa; phylum Arthropoda; class Insecta; order Lepidoptera; family Tortricidae; genus Apotomis; species Apotomis capreana. The sequence goes on along the minus strand of OX392515.1, from coordinate 957,889 downwards.
TATGGTGGACAGACAACCTCTCCCTGCTCGGTGCCGTTGACCATCTCCACGAACTGGCGACACTGCAGCATGAACAGCAGCTCGCGCTCGCGCTCCAGCAGCCCCGGGTACAGCCGCCGCGTCAGCTCCACCGCCTCGCCGATGCGGCCTGATATCACCAGCTTCGACACCTCTGTAACGGATATAACAATTACATTATTATTTCATTGTAAAAAAAAAACATTCTTTATATCACAAATCTAGGTTTAGAATCTATAAAAATCTAACTTAGTTATGTAGAGATGATTCTAACTGACATCGAGGCGCCCGAGTCATGAATGGTTTCAATACTTCCTCTTTAAAGGAGATTCGTGTATACTCACTCTGTCTGTTCTTTATAGACGTGATATCCTCCTGTATGGGCTGTCCGGTGGCGCGCGAGAAGGCTTGCGCGGTGCTGCAGTACCCGTGGTGCACCAGGTACGTCGACACCATCCTGAAACACCATACACAACGAATTAATATCATCTCTCGTTCTATAACACATCACAAACTTGCTTGCATAAAGAAATTGTTGCGCTATAGATTGCATATGCGTTAAAGGGATGGCTACTGCGAATAAAGTTACCACGTCTTAGGGCCTTATAGTACGAGAGCCCACGACCAAAACCATGTCTCATAGCAATACGGCAAAAACCCTATACAATCGTTAGATTGTATGATTCTGAACCCGACTAGGTGTGTAGTAACGGTCGAAAGTGTAGCAACTGCGTGGGAGGCCATTTCTGCTGTGTCAAAAAAAAAAGACAGTCGGTATTATAGCAATACGTCTGATTGTGAAAATGTACATAGATTTTATAATTGTATTACGAAAAAGTTTGTTTTCAGACATTTTGCGCGTAGCATATAGCCCGAGCGCATTTTTGAAAATGTCAACAAATTTAGCCGACCTGTATCATAGCAATACGGATAAAAAAAAATTTCAACTTTTCGTATAGCTGCCATGATTACCAAAAACCTGTTTTCAGACACTTTAAGTGTAGCATATACTTACTCCCAAAAACGAAAATAACGTTTCGGAGTCGCCTGGCCGACGCCTCTGTTAAATGTTTTTTTAAATTTACAGCCTTCATAGATATTCAAGAATCTCCCTTGTCTATTATATGTACTTTGACAGATGACAGATGTCATTACTTATTTCTTTTGTAAAAGTTACTCAAGTGTGCTTTAAATAAAACCAAAACTATCAAATCAATCAGTATTTAATTTCAACAGCCTCAGCGCTTGTTACGCTCCTGCCCCTTTCTTACTATTATACAGCTCACTCGCCAGCTGCTCCAAACGTTGGAACCATGGTATAATAATATACTCCGCCAGGTATTCCATTCCGAGACTCGCGAACCACGTGACTGACACAAGCCTACGTCATCATGCTGTTCACAGATTCTCAAACTTTAAAATGTGGGAGAATTTTAACCAACGGTGAAAAATATTTAAACGGCATTAATTTTAAGTTATTCATGTAGAAACATAGGTAGTCCAATAAAACAAATCTAATATATTAAATCAAAATTGTATTTATCTATACAAGAGAAACTTTTGAAAAACGAATCCACATCTAATCAATAAACGGTATTCGACACTTTAAGCTATTTTCGTTTTAATTTCTTCTGGAGTTGAATACTAACGATTTTTTTTATTTAATTCTTTTAGTCTTATGTAACTATGTCCTCGTTGTGACTAAGCAAAGCAAAGTATTTTCTAATAAGCATTTCTATTTGAGGGTATTGTTTTTGACGTGCTTGTGTACAATATGCCGACGTGGTTGGCTCACTTTTTAAAGCAGTTGCCTATTGAGCCGGCGGTCCTGGGTTCGAATCCCGGCCAGGCCAAGTATTTGTGTGATGAACTCGAATATTTGTGCTTGGGTCATGGATGTTATCTATATATGTATTTATATATTATGTCTATCGTGCGTCGTCTAGTACCCATAGTACAAGCTTTGCTTAGTTTGGTACTAGGTCGATTTGTGTAAGATTGTCCCTTAATATTTCTTTTTTATTATTATTATATCAGCTAGGCTTTTAAAGATAAATTTTACGATTTTCATCCAACTTTACTTAGGTAGTTTTATCTCATCAAACCCTACAAAAATAATGACGAACCTTAGCACTAACGCAGATTTGTTACACACAACGCACCAGCATATTTATCTTTGCATAGTGTCCGGCCATGGTATTTCTCGAACTCATTTTCCATTATGAGCTCTTCACATGGATAAATCAATTTATTTTTTAAATTATAAAGTTAATCCACCTGTGGTGCACAGGAACCACTTCCAGGTTCTAAGTCAGGTTCCGAGTTAGGTTCCCAAGATGTGGGTACTTTCCCATAAATCTTGAAGCGACATAGCCGGCAATGTATTTTAGTCAACAAGCAAACATAGAACTTAAAATTTTATTATTAATAGTAATTATTGTCGATAGGTATGTATACATACCATTTTTACATGTTTTCAGCCCACAATAGCGAAGCCATTCATTGGCTACGGTTTCTTTTTTCTTATAAAATCTTATTATGTCGCAACGTATTCATTGGTTTGTAACAGAAAATTCAAGATGCCTCAATACGATTTTTAAATGATATCTGAGTATCGAAAAGTTGTCTGATAGAGAAGGTGCTACACTTAATTTGTCTGATATAAATTTTTTGCACATGTGGACAACTTATTTTATCATGTCCAACAATTTTCAGACATATTGCTATGATACCGATCGGTAAAATTTGTTAACATTTTCAAAACGGTCTCAAAATTTAATGCGTTCACATTTCCGTCTGAAAATTGTTTTGTTCGCATCAAATAACCAAAATTTACTAATAAAAAAGATTTTCAGACGTATTGCTATGAGACATTTTTTTTGTCTCATTTTTAATTTTTTTAAGTGATTTTACGGGTTTGCGCTACACCACTAACGTCTGAAAAATATGTTTCCGGTATCTCAGAACTATCATTCAACTACAGTCTGCAAATCAGACATATTTCTATGATGCAGTTCGGTAAAATTCTTTGACAATTTTGAAAATTCGGTCAGATCAAACGCTACGCGGAAAATGTCTGATATTGGTATTTTCGAGTTCAGGATAATCGTATCTATCGATTTGATGCGGTTTTGGCCGTATTGCTATGAGACAAAAATTTTGGTCGTGGGCTCTCGTACTATTATCACACTTGCGATTTGCGAGCGTATTTTCTATACAAATAAGCGACGCGGCGAACACATCGCAAGTGTGATAAGGCTCTTAGCTTCAACTTTGCAAAAGACTGGGCAAAGTGGAAGGCAAAGATACGGAAGGCACTAGCCGGAACTTAACGCCAGATGATGATGATATGTGTAATGGTGAGGGGAGTGACCCAACCATTATATTTCCGACCCATCCCCCCACGCAAAGGTGCCGGCCTTGTATTTGTGTTGGCTAAGTATGTTCAATCTACTTCCAAAGTCCGTTAAGTGGCCGAGGATGACATTTATGTGTGTAGGATTTGTCTCCCCTCGAGTCACCTCTGCTGAGTTCGATTATTGGTGAGGAGACTTTGTTGGCTTGGCCTGGCCAGATTAGTTAGATTGTAAATTTTAAAAGCTTGGATAGTAACTCGCCTGTGCAACACCTGCTGCCACTGTCCCTGCGCGTCGGGCAGCGGGAACTCGTCGATGGTGAGCCGCGTGCGCGCGCGCAGCTCGCGCAGCATGTCCTCGATGTCGAACACGAACGGCTGCTGCCCGAAGTTGGCGTCCACCACCTCACCCGGCGTCTGCAGGCCCACCGTCGGGTATAGGTTGGGCTGGAATCGAGAAAAGCTTGCGTTACCTTTAGTTAAATACTCATATTCTAGCCACGGAACTAGGTTCCAAGAGTCGTGAAGAGGTGCCAACCACGATGGTCACCAGACAGACAGGCCCTGTTTAAACTTACCGGCAACCCGCGGAAGGCGATTCCTAGATGATGGCCGTTCTTTGTGTAGAAGCACGTGTTGTCGACGAGGTTGACGCCGCAGCCGATGACGTCGCCGGTCGTGAACGTGGGTCCGTACGGCTGCCCCGTGCCCGACGAGCAGAACGAGTGCCCGTCGTCGCCGTGGTAGCCGTATGAGTGCTTGTCCCAGCCTGGAACATTAGGCCGCCTAGTTACATTTACATTGGCTATTAACAAACATTATTTTATAACAGTAACATATTATTGTATCTTAAGACTGTCATGACTGCAGCGTTCAGAAGAGCTACTTTCACGAGTTAATGACAACGATGAGAAGGCATGGATGCTCAGCAACTGATTGACAAGAGAAGACATCAAATAGAGCGGGACAAGTTGTGATTTAGGGGAGAGATATATTATTAGTCCATGATTATGTTATGTTGCCACAATCAGGCTAGATCAGGAATAGAACCGCGAAACTGAAGAAAAGTGGCAAACAAGGTGTGTCTCAAGATAAAGACGTCGATAAACAGATTTGTTCTGAGATCTCAATATACTCAACTCAAAACAACTGACGAACGCTCCTCGAAAACATAAAGAAAAAATGGCAGTCTTTTCACCTGGCAATCGATTGGTGTTGAACTGTTGGCGCAATGAGGCGACATACCAATGTCATGAGCCATGGCATACGGCCTTTCGACACGATCCGCACCTCGAAGTAGTACCTACAGCCCGCAGGCCTCCGATGGGAAGTCTCACCTGGTAGCCGGTTCATGTTGACGCCGTGGGCCGACAGGCCGATGCCCATGTAGCCGTCGCGGCCTTTCGACACGATCCGCACCTCGAAGTAGTACCTACAGCCCGCAGGCCTCCGATGGGAAGTCTCACCTGGTAGCCGGTTCATGTTGACGCCGTGGGCCGACAGGCCGATGCCCATGTAGCCGTCGCGGCCTTTCGACACGATCCGCACCTCGAAGTAGTACCTACAGCCCGCAGGCCTCCGATGGGAAGTCTCACCTGGTAGCCGGTTCATGTTGACGCCGTGGGCCGACAGGCCGATGCCCATGTAGCCGTCGCGGCCTTTCGACACGATCCGCACCTCGAAGTAGTACCTACAGCCCGCAGGCCTCCGATGGGAAGTCTCACCTGGTAGCCGGTTCATGTTGACGCCGTGGGCCGACAGGCCGATGCCCATGTAGCCGTCGCGGCCTTTCGACACGATCCGCACCTCGAAGTAGTACCTACAGCCCGCAGGCCTCCGATGGGAAGTCTCACCTGGTAGCCGGTTCATGTTGACGCCGTGGGCCGACAGGCCGATGCCCATGTAGCCGTCGCGGCCTTTCGACACGATCCGCACCTCGAAGTAGTACAGCCCGCAGGCCGCCGGGATGGGGTGTGTGGCGCGGACGCTCGCCGCGTCCTTGTGTGTCTTGCCATGCCCTGCAACAACAAATAGAAATTAGGGTTTTTTAGAAATATGGTAATATATTTGCATTGTTATTATAGCCAGCTGTGATAGATAGACGTATAGCACACAGGCTGCATAAGCACTTATGCGGCCTTTGCATAGCTTAAATTAGAGTTATAATTGCTGTATATTATAACTCTTAATTTCTTCTCTTACCCCGCCTATTTGCTACCTGGGTTGGCGATTAGGAACTAATCAAATGGGACACTTATCAAAACCTTGACATAATCGTAACCAGAACTAGGAAGTAAGTTCCTATTATTTATCATATAGCTACATCATGGTTTCATGATAACGCATCCGTTACATTGCGACGCGTATGTGAATGAGTTAAAGGGTGATGGATGATTTAGTATTTATCTATCGCGCGATAAAAGCGACCATGATAATAGTCCAATTGGACTGCTAACTAATGTTCGCTACCCGAAGCAAAGATGCTTGTTGGATTAAGTTGTAAATGACATGAAACTTGAGCAGTTGTTACATCACAAGTCCTGACTTCTGGTAATGCCTAATTTCCTGGGGCTCAAACTTATGCTAGCTCGCTTCTAGTGAATAACATCAGAAGTCTTAGATAGCACAGAAGGTCATGGATTCTGCGAGTTGCAAAGGGATCTTACATATCGAACAATGGCCATTGTCACGTATGATGTAATGTGCGCCGCCGCAGCATGCAAGGTTGTCCAACTGTGTTAGTTTTACGCCGGGATAAAAAACTGACTTTAATATTAGGTATTTGCATAAAGAAACAGCAAAGGATTTATGAAGTTTTCTTTTAGTCGCCCAAGGAAAAACATTCAACACAACAAACGCAGTCTTACTTGGTTTGATTTTAACTCCACTCGTATAGAAGGTCCTTTAAAGGCCTTAAGCGAGTAAGGTTAGGTGTAGTGTTATCTGCGCTTCGTTAACAAGCCCACTTATAGCGTCCTCGCCGCTCATGTTACCCGCATCCTTCACGAGTCGATATCCGATGACAATTAGCCGGATTAGTGCTACTACTATCTACAATATTTACCCTATAATCCTATATTTATTTAATCGTAGGGCATAATTGAGTCGCTTTACACGTTGATTACAAATTAATATCTAAGTATCCTATAGCGACGAGGAGACAGACACTACTATTTTGTATTTGGACGAAACATTCGAGAGATATAAAAAATTGAGCCGAGGCCAGTCTCTTTTCTCAGTAGATAAAACATAAAAATCTAAATTAATAACCTAAATTAAAAATATAAAAAAACTGTCCCAACCAAATATAACTATAACTAGGAACCATGTCGACAGAAAATTTATATATTTATTTGTTTATTTATTATTCAAATAAGTTACACAGCATTACAGTAACAAAACCGATGCACTATGAACTACAAAAATACATACATAAACCAGACAGAGAGCCCCTAACTGCCGAAACACAACATCCTTCGGCCAGAAGCCAAAAGGCTTTCGATTATAAAAAACCGCATTCAAATCGGACCATCCGTTTCCCACAGCAAGACGCACAAATACACATGTTAAACTCATAACACCCCTGTTTTTCCGTCAGGGAATAAAAATCCGTCCACAGGGTGCGCCTACTTCCACACCACACCATTTCTCCTGCAGTACCCACGCAACTCTCATTAACTCTCATTTTATAAAATATAAAAATGTAAACAAAATATGGACAATTAAGTGCTATTATCGGCGCAGACGTCACTCGCGGGCCCTCCACATAGCTGACGTGGGCCGCTGCTATAAATGCCAGTACAGTTTGATCTCTCTATCTATCTCTCAATCTCTATAAAAGTATGATGAAATGGTTATAGGTAACGAACGAGTACCTACATTTGTAGAGAAAAGTCGCACCATTTACGAATGTCCATTTTTTTTGGATACCCAGTCTACCCTACACACAGACTAACCTAAATTTCCTCTCATGTAATACTTATATCGACACACACCTGTGATCGTACTAATTATAAATTCAGTAGTGAATGTGATCCACGGTACGAAGCGAAAGTGTGTCGAAACCGTTTACACCCACATCGCCCTTTATGGATGCATCCGTGCCAACAACGAAAACAAAATGCTAAAACATGCAAACAGTACTGGGAATACAAACTATTTAAAACACGATAGAAAACGAAAGTCAAAGATAGTAGTTAAGGTTAATTTCGGAATGCAGACATAGAAATGTGACGTCACGAGATATCGCCGCTAACAAGGTCAAACAACACGACGCTATTTTAATTGTACGTACAATAAACATGTCACAATGCTTGATAAACTTTTATCATAGCATAGAGTTATCAAGCATTGTGACTCCCTGCGTAACCGAGATAGCTCGTGACTCGGCCGAGGTCTAGATCTAATGCTCCATCGGCGATGTAAATGATTCCGCTAATTTCACAAAGTCTTGTTGAGTAGCTAATGTGTCGACCATTCACTATATGTAACCCATGACCCGACCCTAATCAACCAGCTCAAAACAACTCAACATCAAAGCTTTGCCTTGCTCTGGTGTTGCTCATAAAACTCTCCAGTCCAGTCTATTCTAGACCTAGAGTACGGTTAAATTAGGTCTGTCTAAGCCTAGCTTACCAAAATATAGAGCAAGTTTAACAACAAACCGTTGGACCGCAACAAACCTTGATAAACAACGCTCTGTTTTTTAAATCCATGATGTGCTACTACGCATTACGGGCGTCCATCAGCCAATGGTGCGGCGTTTGCGCATGTGGGCGTGCTCTGAAGCTCGCGCGCACACGCGCGGCGCAGGTTAACGAACCGCCACGTGCTGGCAGATAACAATAGGCTTTGGATGATTTTGGAAACTGGTATACTGGGACAAATCCCCGAGAAGAGTAGCGAAATGCTGAATCCACTCGTTGGTGAACGGAAGATCAAACCAGTGAACTTGAGCCTCGTAGCTACTTCCTCCAGGTGAATTACTCTTCCGTAACACTTGACTCGGTGGCCTTTTATATTATAGTAAAGCTTAGCTAAGATATTGTTCAATTATGTTTCAAGGAAACAGTACAGTAAGTCTCGCTCGGTCTGTGACACGGTGCACTGAAAGCTCCCGTAAACAACCTCTTAAAACTCAATAAAATGTCTGAAATCGACAGTGAACACATATTAAACTTACTACTAAGTGCAATACAACCTATGGAACAAAAACTAAGTGCTCTAGCAGCTTCATGCAAAAGGAATGAGGAAAGCGAGGCGCCTAACAGTCCCGAAATTCGAGAAACGATAAGACAGATTTAGCTCATGGATTATAGATTCCCGTGTAACCGTGAAAGTGTGCAGTAATTTAAACCAGTTTACAAACGATGCATCATGCCGTTATGCGGTTCCGATGTATCTCGCAAAACGTATCGTTAAGATAAAACGCAGAAAATTAAATCACAGTGCACAGCCAGAGAAATGCCGAGATCAACGGCCGGTATGCTCTTGTCTTGACCCACGATAACTCGGAAAAGGTTGAGTCACCGCCCCGCGCCTAATGGCTTAGAACGTATATTGTACTCGTACTTGCAAAGAAAGCTGCTGTAGGTAGTGGCACATCAAGATTCCAGAAACCAGACAACCAATCACTTTAAGTTTGCCCATTTTAGTTACTAAATTTCCCGCTAGATGCCACTATTGGATATAAGTATTATAAAAACTCCATCGCGGTACCGACGTGCCGGTGAAGGAAGCGTAACAGTTTGACGTTTCAAAATGATGTCTTTTGATACAAAAAACACATTAGACTTACGCTTTAAAACATTATCCTAATCAACTTGGGAAGTTACGAACGTCGAAATTATTTGCGACTGCCCAAATATTATTTATTTATTTTTTATTTTATTTATTTTCCACACTTACAACTATTTTTACAGGAAACTAATCCTAAGACAATAGTGTAACTACCTTAAAGCTATTTATACTATCCCTTGTCTAATTTATTACTACTATAACATAATACGAACAGTGCTGACTTTGTGAACTCATTCAAAGAACACCCAAATATGTCAATGTTTTCCGCCATTAAGTTGAGGGCACGGAGCGCGCGCGTCATCGGTGCCATGCCGAGCAGGTTGGTGCGCCCGCGCGGCACTGCCAGCAGCGGCGGCCGGCGCTGCTGGCAGTGGCGATTATGAACTGATGAGTATTGGATCGGCATGATCATCATGATCGAAATCAACAAATATGAAGTGTTCGGGGTCGGCCGCGCTTCCTGCGTCGTATTAGACCGCTCAGGGCGGCCAATATCGGTAGTGACCGAAGAAAACGTAGCAAAAGTCAAAAAGCTGGTATTAGAAGATAGAAGAATTAAGGTTTGGCAAATAGCTGAGGTCTTAGGTATTAGTAAAGAAAGAGTCGGAGAAATTTTACATGAACATTTGTACATGAGTAAAGTCAGTGCTCGTTGGGTACCGAAAATGCTAACGGCCTTCGATAAAGTACGTCGTGTGGAAACTTCTCGGGCGTTTTAGAATTGTGCGAAGATGATTTAGATGAAGTTTGTTCCCGAATAGTAACTGTTGATGAAACATGGATCAGACAGTATGATCCGGAGTGTAAGTCTGAGTCGATGCAGTGGATTGAAAAGGGTGAAAGGCCGCCGAAGAAATTTAAAGTGTAAAAGTCGGCCTCTAAGTTAATGGCTACGGTATTTTGGGATTGTGATGGCATTCTTTTAATCGATTGTTTAGAAAAAGGCTCTACGATAAACGGAACTTATTATGCAAATCTAATAAGACAGGTGCGACAAGCCATAGTTGAGAAAAGGCGGGGTAAACTAAGGAAAGGCATTTTGTTTTTGCAAGACAACGCACCCGTTCACACCGCTAATGTTGCGAGGCGTGCTCTGAAGGAAGTTGGTTTTGACGAAATTGACCACCCACCCTACAGCCCAGATCTAGCCCCAAGCGATTATTTTCTATTCAATAATTTGAAGAAAGAGTTGAGGGGAAAGCGATTTAGAAGTGACGAAGAGATGAAGGCGGCTGTACAGGAGCATTTTGAAGGGCAAAATGAAGATTATTTTTTTAATGGCCTAAAAGCACTGTATAAAAAATGTAAAAAATGCATTGATTTAGGAGGAGACTATATTGAAAAATAAACACGAGTTCATTTGTGTAAATTGTTTTTTTCTATCTTAGGCTTAGAACTTTTCAGACGCCCCTCGTATATGTGGACTTCTATAGGTTGATAATAATTCGAAGGTGACTAAAAAAGGATTTGGATAAACTGAGAACCTCCTCCCTCCTCCAGTTATGAAGTCTTTTAAGAGGATATAGCTTAAGATTAAGACACAACGATTAGTGGCATAGGCGCTACGCTACTGTTGATCAATTTATGATAAATCGTGCGTAGCGTGGGCATCAAAAATCGATTATCGTTATACAGCAATAAATCAAGGAGTCTGGTTTAGAGCAGTGGAGGAAAGGCAAGATGGCGGATGCGCGGCCGGAATTAGACAATCGTTAGCGTACCGTTGCCCCCGCGCATGCGGCGCGCATCGTTGCAAGGTTTGCAACAAGCGTCGTAGTGCGCAAGAAAACAAATGATAAATGTTTTTTTTTACTCACGTCACGGCAAATATTTTACCATCCAGGCTGCTGCAATGCCCCCTGCCCCTGGTGAGCCACAACCACAAAAAGATGCATCGGTCTAGGATTTTTTCGGTCAAGTTCAAACATTTTATCAATAGTATGTGAACACGACTCTATTGTTAACACCTAACGGCGTGGAGGCGTGTTCAGGTATTTTTGATTATATTTTTGTTTACAATTTTTAGGACTCGACTGTATTGCCACCTCCGTTCCGCTCTGCCCCGTTATCGGTAAAAATAAAAATGAGACATGTTTCTAAAGACTGTATCGTTTATTATAAATACAAGAACCAAATGCAATATCTTTATTTTAGTTATTTATTTATAAACAAATATCAATTAACTATGTACAAAATAATACGGACAACCAAATAATATCATTTAAAAACCCCAAATTATTCATTTTTGGCCAGATTTCTGACTCTTTGTCTCATGGTGCCCATTAATGATCGGACAGCGACTTTGTCAAAAGTTCGAGCCACCTTGTTCCAATCTGACCGAAACTGTTGCTCTGTATTGGCACTACGGGCTGTTTTACGCAGTTTGGCTTTCATTATAGCCCAAGGATAAACTTTCCTTTATGGACCGTCGATTTGAAAGTTCATATTTGTTTTATAGATAGTACTCATAAATACAAAGCTTTTCCCAAGTTTTCAACTTGCGGAAATTCACGGTTCACGAGACATAATTTTTTAAAGTTTTCATACAAATTGGTAAATACCACGCCATTATTAAATTTTTGGTTGGGTGAAGTGTCATGTTAGACATCAAGATGACGTTTTACGTTCCGTTGCCGGTAAAGGTGTATTTCATTTATTTTGTGCCTTGATTTTTAAGACAATTATAATATTATTATTTCACTTTAATTTAGTTGTTTAACAAGTATATTTTAGTGAGTAACATCGGCAATAATTGTTGACGTAGGAAAATTAAGTTACATAAAAAAATATATATTGTTGTTATAATTTTAAGTGTTTGACATTTCTTGAAACGGAACGCAAAGCGACGCCATTTTGATTTGATGTCGTCGTTATATAGTCTCAGTCATCGTTCGTTCCTCTTGCAGTCGAGATCGTTTTACGTACTCCTGTGAAGTGAATAACGTGTGACTACCATGGCGTCTCCGAAGCCCTATGCTTCTGTGTGTGAAGAGTCGAGTGATGTGCAAGTGTTGGACTCAGATGAGCCGCTTGTCACGGCCTCCTCTTCAACGCCGTCTTCATGTAGTGCGCGAGTGATGGACTCAATAGAGCCGCTAGTGCCTACTTCGCGAGTGGAAGTGCAAGTGTTGGACTCTTATGAGCCACTTGTGCTCTCGCGTTCGTCGGTTCTCGACGAACCGGTTGCTGGTCCCAGTGGGATTGCTGGCCCTAGCGGGAGAGCTGGTCCCAGTGGGATGGCTGTTTTTGGGTCATCTGGCAGGTGAGTTTTGTTACATTTTATGTTAATTTTAAGTAGACACTAGATATTTTTAAATTATTTTGTTGATTATAAAAGTGTTTTGCAGGATGAAAATTGTAAAAATGTTGAAATAATACAATTTCAAAAGAAGAATCTGGCCTTTTTTAGGGTTCCGTACCCAAAGGGTAAAAACGGGACCCTATTACTGAGACATCGCTGTCCGTCCGTCTGTCACCAGGCTGTATCTCAAGAACGGTGATAGCTAGACAGTTGAAATTTTCACAGATGATGTATTTCTATTGCCGCAATAACAACAAATACTAAAAATAAAATAAAATAAATAGTGCAGTCATTGAAGCGAAAAATACGGTCTTACCTCCGAATTTTTTTACGGTGAACCGATTTGCATGAAATTTTGGAATTAGGCTCATCTTACCCTTAACTTCAAAAGTGAAAATGATTTGAACTCCGCAACCACCCTGGGGGTGGTTGCCACCCCTTCTCGGGGATGAATTTTTTTTTTTTCAAAATAACCTCGGATATCGATAGAAGGCCTAATTTTAAGCAAAAAATCATCTATAAAGTTTTTCAAAAATTCCAACACTTCAAGTTATTGGCAATTGAAAATTCGCAATTTTTTCACGTTTTTCATCTGTTTTTTGCAAATATCTCCAAAAATATACGTTTTATCGAAAATTTTATAAAGAACAAAATTGTAGCAGGTGATGAACAATTTGGTTTTTTATAAAGTATTCTAAGTGCAATATTAAGCTAGATATTATCAAAGCCGTTTTTTATTATGTCTGAAATTTAATCGATGTGGTCAATGCCATCTAGCGGTATGTATTCATGCCTACGTTTTCAAAATATATGAGCCATATTATGTATATATATACACATTACAATAGTTGTGGGTCTCTATTATACTGCGTACTTTCACATTGCTCCAAATATTCACACTCCGAAATGTTCAGTTACTAAGTAGAAAAAAATATGATAAGTTTTTGGACCATAACTCCTTCAATTTTCATGCTATCATAATTTATAAAAAACCATTGTAAAGGTAATTAAGAGAGCTACAACATCCTTTATTGCAATATATAGTAAAAAACCTTTTTCTAAAACGGTGAAGGGTTAAAGGGCTTAAGAGAGGCTGTGACTGCGCTGCCACGCGCTCTTTAAACAATCATATCTCCGTAAATTTTTGTTGGACAGAAAAAACAAAAAAAACCAAATTGTTTGTCAGAAAAATACCTAAATTTTTAATCCGTACACTTTTATATGTATCTGTCGTCATTTTTGAGATATTATGAAAATAAAGTGGGTTCTTTTAAAATTTGAAATTTTGTTTTTTTTTTAATCGTGACTTTTTTGAAAAATATGTGTCCTGAAGCAGCCAAACTGATACTATCTATCAAACTCTTCATAATAAAGTTAATTCTAGGCGGAATACGATTAATTTTAATTTTGGTGGAAATGGCACTTATGAAACCCATTGATTTGAAAGAAAACACATTAGATGCTCCTCTTATTTGCAATACAGCTCACTTATTTTACGTGCAAAAGACTTTTTATAGTGCTCATTTTAAAGCTTATTTTAAGCACTACAAAACCCTTTTGTATTAGAATGCATAAAATGCATCTGCTCGCCGCTAGATGGCATTGACCACATCGATTAAATTTCAGACATAATAAAAAACGGCTTTGATCTTTAATATCTAGCTTAATATTGCACTTAGAATACTTTATAAAAAACCAAATTGTTTATTCTTTTACCTGCTACAATTTTGTTCTTTATAAAATTTTCGATAAAACGTATATTTTTGGAGATATTTGCAAAAAACCGATGAAAAACGTGAAAAAATTGCGAATTTTCAATTGCCAATAACTTGAAAAGTATTGGATTTTTTGAAAAATTTTATAGATGGTTTTTTGCTTAAAATTAGGCCTTCTATCGATATCCGAGGTAATTTTCAAAAAAAAAAAATTCACCCCCGAGAAGGAGTGGCAACCACCCCCAGGGTGGTTGCGGAGTTCAAATCATTTTCACTTTTGAAGTTAAGGGTAAGATGAACCTAATTCCAAAATTGTATGCAATTCGGTTCACCGTAAAAAAAATCGGAGCCATAATGCTTCAATGACTGCACTAAAATATTTAAGGGGGGCTCCCATACAACAAACTTGTCATAGATTATGGTACCCTTCATGCGCGAGTCGGACTCGCACTTGCCCAATTGTTTTTAACTAACATGAATTTTAATCACATTTTTCTTTGTTTTAGATCTGATGAACCAGTTGCTGGTCCCAGTGGAGATGCAGCTGGCTCAGAGTCTGGTGATGAATATATACCGGCTACTGGCATAAGTGGATCATCGGGCAGGAAAGTTCATATCCCTGCAGCGATATTAAGGTGAGTCGTGATATACTTAATTTAAATGTTGATTTGTCAGTTGTTATTTTCAGTATGTCATTTAGTTTTATAAACCCCCCCGCGCAGCTGACATGTATTTTATTTTTACCACATTTTTATTTGTTTTAGGACCATGTGGAATTGGCGAAAAATATTTGCTGTCCTCGGCACACACGACCAGTGCATCCAGTTTGCGGAGCAGAGGGGCCTGTTGCCAACTGAAAAAATGTGCTCTTACCACAGGAAACCGATGACGCTGACGTTGGAGGCAGGCCAGGTGGGCAAATTTAGGTGCAGGAAGAGCAATTGTCGCACGACATCTGTGTCCCGTGCCAATGGGACCTGGTTTGAAGATGCCCGTCTTACTATAATTCAAGTCTTTCATATTATGTACGCCTTTTGTGAAGGCCTCACCTACGACCAAACGAAGAAGGAGTTGGCGACAGAGCGTAGCACGGTGGTGTCGTCCCGCAGTATTGCCGACCGGTTCAATTATTGTCGGCAAGCTGTGGGACACTATGAGGCAGACCACCAACAGGCCCAAGGGAAGATAGGGGGCCCGAACAAAGTGGTTCAATTCAGGGCGAAACAGAATAAGCTGTGCGAAAGTAGTTGGAGGCGTAGGGTGATGGTGGAGCAGCTGGATCCCTACGAGGAATTAATTAAGGCCATTAAATATGTGTACGGTATTGACTGACCGACTGACCGACTTGTAGTAGTATTTTAGATTTAATTAGTTAATTAAGTAGATTAAGAAATAATAAAGTATGTGAAGGAAATATTTTCTAGTTTTATTTTAGACTAGCTGTGCCCCGCGGTGTTATCCGCTCATCCCACGGGAACACTAAATTTATTCGGGATGAAAAGTATCCTATGTCCTTCCCCGGGACTGACACTATCTATATACCAAATTTCATCTAAATCGGTTCAGCGGTTTAAGCGGGAAGAGGTAACAGACAGACAGACAGACAGACAGACACACTTTCGCATTTATAATATTATTAGTATGGATTTAATTAGATTAGTAAATTGTATTATTGTAATTATGAAATAAATTGCTTATTATTCTAAATTTAGCCCCCCCCCCCCCCCCCTTTTGTCAGCCCCATTTGTGCCAGGCTTAAGTTGTATTTATAACAAACGATACAGTATTTACATTAATCTATTTATATTTCATATAAACAGAAGACACACATCGATCGAGACCTAGAGTACGAGTATGTTGTGTGTATGTGTTTTAAAGAGTAGCGGTAATTTTCTTAAGCCTCACAAGCGTAATCATTGGAAAATTCTAGTGCCTGATACAGGAACAGAGTCACGTATCAAATGAACAGTTTTCAAAATGGGCGATATTGTAAAAACTAGCAATTTCGCTAGAACTAATCTTGCCGCACTGACGCTCGACTTTTTGCCGCCGCGGCCAAACACACGCCGTGACATAACTGCACATGACGTGCATCTACTGACTCATTACACGGGGATCTAAAGTCTATATTGTGCATGGTATTTTTAAAACCTCTATGAGGTCTGGTACGACATAGCTAAAATGTTTGTTCAGTTACAAATACAAACTATTCTTTGAGCCAAGGGCAGTAAACATGGGCGGCATACATGTTTTCTGTGTAAATATTGCAAAGCTCTCATTGCCCTTTGCTCTCATTGCTCCCATAACTTTAAGGCCCAGTTCAGACACGGCGGGAACCGCGCGATTCTATAATCGCGCGGTTCCCGCCGTGTCTGAACCAGCCCATAATTTATTATGGTTTCTCTCTCTAAACTTTCTATGTGCAAAAACATCAGTGGAATACCTTAATACGAGGTGAGGTGAAGAGGTCCGGTAAACTATAATATTATTTAATATTATGGCCTCGCAATTTTATTGAATACCTACACTAAATATTTACATTACAAAGTAGACAAATGCGATACACAACTGAAAATTATCGGAAAATGACGGAGTTATTTAAAACTTTAATACGCAGACTCAGATTGTGAGCATAGCCATTTAAATGAAAGCGTGTGTAAAAATGCTCAACGATAACAATAAAGCACTTTAATGGCACATGTTACACGTTTTATAAATTACCCTCTCTTGTTCTTGTTCTACTTATTAGAATCAACTTGTACTTGAAAGCCGTTTAATCGCATAGATACGGAGCAAGACAAATACTTATGACAAGGGCTCGTCAAGCAGCGTCATCAACGTTAATTCCCGATACGAAGAGTTGATGAATAACGTATCAAACAGGCAGATCGCGACGCGCTCGCCCGCCACAGTGTAAACGACTGCAGTAGTACTGCAGGTAGAACTGCTTGTGTGTGAGGCAAATATGATAAGAGCTCGTCAAGCCGTGTAAACGTTAATTCCCGGGCTAGATGAAGTCATGAATAACGTATCAAACGAGACATCGACGCCCACGAACGCCACAGTGCAAGCAAGTGCAGGCGCCAACTGCAGGCAGGCAGAGATGCATGTATGTGTGCGCGCCTTGAACGCGTTAGAAACAAATCAGACATTACCTAATCCAAATATCCAATTTCACAGTACGTTACTTAATGACGGCAAATTACCGATACATAATAATTACATATACAAAGCTCAAATGTTTATGCTTCGCCTGGCATCGAATCGTGTGGGATGGAATTGACGAGTCGAATTTGCGCACTGCGAGTCACAATTACTGAGATCATCCTCCTATTAGCCTTTGTCCCATTTTTGAGAATGAATTCTCAATCGGGGTCGGCTACCTAAATCCCAAAGATGTGGCGTAGGCACTAGTTTTTACGCAAGCGACTGCCATCTGACCTTCCAACCCAGAGGGGAAACTAGGCCTTATTGGGCTTAGGTGGTTTCCTCACGATGTTTTCCTTCACCGAAAAGCGAGTGGTAAATATCAAATGACATTCCGTACATAAGTTCCGAAAAACTCATTGGTACGGGCCGCGACCTCCAGATTGAAAGTCGCATGCCCTTACCACTAGGCTACCACCGCTTCACAATTACTGAGATATTATATTAAAATTGTCATCTATTCGGACATCGAAAATTTGCCTTCAAACCTCAGTATAGCTGAGCTATGAATAACGAACAATAACTAAACTACAAAGCTGAACTACTTGTCTGTATCCACTTTGACGCGGTCGCGGAGAGCATCCAAGTCTAACACGTGTCGGATATTAATCACGCTAGTACTCCTTTATTATTTAACTACGGGCTTTGTTATTGAAACATAAACAATAGTGACAGAACCTTAGATATAAACATTTATGCACAACTAGAGAAGTTGACAACACTATACGCTAGTATCGTGACGTAATAAGTTGCAGCCGTGCGAGGCGGGGCGACTCACCTCAGATACGACGAGGTTGATAAAAAAGCCAATCAAGTGCAAATCGGACTCGCGCACCGAGGGCTCCGTACATGCTACGAAAGCACTGAATATGAATATTGCTATAACGAAAAGATCAATTGTACTGAGAAACAAACGTAACTTTGCCATTCTACACAACTCTTGTAAACAAAACACATCGGCATAGGTTGGGGTTTGGGGTTCGTTTATGAACTTTATAATTTACGGCGGATTGCGTTGACTTAGAAGTTTGATTTTTTCGCGAGGGGTAGCAGACCCGAGATTATTTGATATTAACTTCAGATTTATACCTCCACGCGTTCAATTTGGACATCTACCAGTACGTCTAGCTTAACCGTGACACGCGAATTTTTGTCGCACGACATATACTACCTGCTTCTTTCCTTTCAATACTGTGCGAGCAGAAGAGGTGATACTGAGTCGCGCGATAAGCGAAGTCGGGGCAAGTTATGCTAGCCCTGCAGCTAGTTAATCCATTTAAGTTGTCCCAAGCTTCATACTAAACGTAAACAAAGAAACAGGAGGAAGGCAAATTGAAGGCACATAGCAAGATAAATAGAAAGATTTATAACATTACAAGAAAACGTGTAAATAAGCAACATGAAGGGGTGCACTATGACGCACACTAGCGCCGAAAATACAGCAGAATTGAGTCGCAACGCATATTAATAACGCGTTTCCTCTACACGAGGATGGACTAAAACTCAAATGGGTTTGTACTTTAAATGTCATCAAACATGAATCTTTCTATTTTCTTCTGCGCTTTTAATAAACTCTATTAACATTATCAACGCACAGGTTAATGGTATGGATGCGTTTTGGATTTATGTGAGACTAAAAGTATTACGAGTCCCTTAATAGCTGTATCCGATCCAGTTTTGTGAACGCGAATGCGTTACTTTATTGCGATTCTGCCGAGTTCCCAGCGATACGATTATCTAAGCCAGACATCATATTCCGTTGACATAGTACAGTCGGCAAACAAAGTCTCAAAGCTCCTAAGTATATTGGGTCACGTTCGAACGACCTTGATATTAGAAACGTGCTCCAATACGTTTTAGTAATTTGACTTTCCCGTTTACTTTTGACGCAGACTGTACCTACACAGCGGACACTCGATGTTTGCCTTAGAGAATAAGAGCAAGCAGTTAGTCACAGGTTAGGGGAAACACTAGACTTTAGCAGTCTTTACGATCATCGATCCAAAATGACTCGTCCCGAAAACATTACTAAAACTCCAACTAGGGACACTCCATCATTTAAACCATCGATATCGATAAATTCGCTGCTGCAGTCCTAAAGATTACATGTATTCACATACGATACATCCAGAGGCGTAAGTGGAGATATGGCAGGTGGGGCCTCCGTCCCGGACCCTGCGTCCCACCTTCCAACAAATAGAGAAAACCATGGTCCATTATACAGAACATCTTGGGGCCCCATATACACCACCTACGCTTCTGGCTGCCACGATGACACCTCGATTTGCGCTAGATTTGTACATTATTTTACGTTTAACCACAACTTTAGAGGATCAATCGGCGATTTGTAATTGATAACCGTTCTTACACATTCATTGACATTTGACAGTCGACATATATGTTGTGGCAAAACGTAAAAGGTACGATTCACGCTACGTAATATTGCGTCTCTGAAGTTAGCAACAGGCTGCATCGTTGTCTTTAGGTGACAAGGGGGAGGGTGTCGAGGCAGACTTCAAAGACGCACACTTACGTGACGCAAATAGTGTAGCAGTGTAACGAGTCGACTGATCTGAGCGACACACATCGTCGACCGGCGGCCGCTGCCGCGGCGCCGGCGCACAGGACGCATGCGAAAGAGCAAGTGGTGCTATGGAGCCGATGTAACACTACATACTAGTTATTATGCTAGTTAAATATATCGTCAGGCATAGTGCAATACCGCGTAAGTAACAAGTGTTCGTTCAGTAACAACGAATCAATATTCAAACAAATGATAAGTATTTTATTGAAATGAGAACTTTATCGACAGCTGTTATTTACGCGGTATTGCACCATCCCCGACGATATGTGTATGTAGTATGAGTGAAAACGCTAAAATTACTCGATTATGAATGGTGAACGAAACATTGCCAATTTTTAAAAGGCGTCGCGACACCAATTTGTGGCTATTCAAAACAAAGGTTCATTAACCTCGCAAAACTTGTTCATACTTCAATTCTTATAGTTAAGGAATCTGGTGTAAATTTTGACGAGAATGTCGAAGGCGAGATAGTCTTAATTTATTAATAAATGATGTATGTTATGGATGTAAACCGGAGATGTTTATCAAATATGAAAACGTGTCGCCGCTAATTGTTATTAAACGGCCTAAGTTGGACCAACTGTTCTAGGAGCCGCGACACGTGTTGCGGACGTGCATGCGTGGGAAGCTCCAAGGCGACCACTAAATACATAATGAGTATTGCACATTCGGAAAACAAACAGCCTTTCACAGAAATGGTTGAAAATTGTGAAATGTTAGCCATGACATCAGCAAATATTTCTTTTGAAAAGCTTTTTTTTGCAGTAGAAAAAAAAGAGTGACAAATGCGACTTCGCCCAATAAACTAACGCAGTCCCACATGGACATTATTTTGGTCGAGTTCAAGGTTATAAAGTATTTAATAGGAAGAATTGACAAAAACTCAGAGGAATTAATAACGATAACAATAGGTACCAGAAGAGCAAAGTTCGTCTAAGCCCGATCTCTGGAAGAGAGACTGAATAATTAACATTTTAAGAATCTCATTACGAAGCTGGAGCGGAACCGATAAACTCAGCGTAATTATAAAGTAGGACGCCATATAACACAAGTAATATGTAACATACAGTTTGGATCGTCTTAAATGAGTCAAGAGACAAAGATATTTTGGATTATGTTGAGTAATAAGAAACAACCTCTCATAATTTAAACAAACCTTAATAAATGTCACTAACACAAAATGCATCATTGTTAATCTGAATTAAACAATTGAAAAGAATTGAATAACTTCATCTTATTGGTAGGTACTGGCCATTGCCTAATTTTCGATTCGATCAAAATGAATCTCAAGTGCAAGATTGCATTAATGTCCAAGTTTTGAATTAAAACAATGAGCCACAAATCGGAATGATCACATGACACATTTATGTAATTAGTGATGTTGCGAACGTACATCACTAATTACATAAATGTGTGCATTTAATCAATAAACTACGATTACGCTCATTTATGTTTCTCGACGCACATATTTATTTTACGTATTCAAAAATGACTATGACAAGAAAACAGAAATAAACTCAATAGTATTAACTATTGAGTTTATTTCTGTTTTCTTCTCAACAGTGCTCTCAGACTTGTAAAAGTGCTCTTGTATCTTACTGACCGAATAAACTTCGTTTGATTATTTTACGGTAACAAGTATGATCAGTGGATGACTCAGGCTGCCATGCCCAGTGCACTGAAGATGAAGGGGAGCGAAGAAAATGAACCAAACAGGCTGCGCCTTTGTGAAGCCCAAAAGAAGTGCATTTAAATCTGAGGATGTGCGATTCGTCCATTCTACACAGGTCCAGTGGACAGGCAGCTTTAATAATGATAAGTTGGTAAGATTGTAAAGTATTCAGATCGCAGTCCACTCTCGTTTCCTGCTTACCTTGTGCCGACGATTAGTTTAAATTAGATTACACACCCGTCCCTCTCAGAGACACGCCTGCGACGCTTAACGGAAGAGAATTAGCGGTGACACGACTAACTAACAAGATTCCAGCTGACATTTGCAATGCACACGTCATATGCATACATCAGACACGTATGCTCTTTATGTGAATATAATGCTTCCATAGACAAAATTAGTTCTTATCAACGATACATCTGGTATAAGATCAGCCATAAGATAAATATAAATCTGCGCTTCATTATCGACTTTTACATTATTACAACGACAAGGCGAAGACGATTTGTATTCATTTCAATTGAAATTAATGTTAAATGACTGCGCGAAACTCAATCGGTGACTCGGCGACTGTCGGATTAAGTTGACTGAAAATGGCGATAGAATTCGAGCAACAACATCTATCTATAAATCCCAGAGCTACCCTTCCTTATTATTAAAGGATCGCAACCATTCGCTGCAGTATACTTGTGTTGCTATGATATCGTTTTTCGATAAGCCCCTGTGCACACGCGGTAAAATATAGGTCGCCATCGCCACTCAGAAGAGAAAACCAAGAACAATGCAGCCATAATCTTACCACACCGAGCAGGCTGATGTGCTGCGTCACAAATGAAATTAATACTTGGGCGTAATGGCCCACAAACATACAAACATCAGTAGAGGGGTTACTTTTCTCTTTACCTAACTATACAAAAGCACAGGGAGTCGGGCCATAACAATGAAATTGAGGAAGTAAACCGGGTAGTCTGAGTACGCAAAGATCTGGGATCTTAACATATACATTATACCCATTAGAGTGATTAACCTTCAGCAACGTTTATGGATCCTCTAACGCTACCTGTCATGACAGAATTAGTATGATGCGGCTACGACTTCAAGCAGCTCGTCCGCTCGTTTGCCACTCGTAAAGTAAAAGAAGACAGTATCTTTAAAGATAACTGTTGGTAAAGAGATGAAGAGGGATGCCGTAGCAACAGCCCCTTGGGAGCGGCGACTGGTGTCGGGTCGCTCGTTCAAGGAGACTCGACTTACGTTACATGCGCTCTCCAGTTAATATTGTCGTAAATATCGTTTTCTGTCAGTATTGACCAAGTAGGTACAGTCGAGTTCATTTACATCTACACACTTACGAGAACAAAAATATCTGAACACGACTTTATGCTCCTGACAATAGGGTCGTGTTCAGATATTTTTGTTCTCGTAAGTGTGTAGATGTAAATGAACTCGACTGTACTTAGGTTATATTATTCCTTAACTAACTTAATTAACTGTTATTCCTTTTACTTCTATATTTTTAATAAATATGCTATTCCATAAGGAGAAAATAAATAAATAGCATAGCAACGACTGATGCAATATCAATCCATATTGTAGACTAAGCTATATAGTCTTTTGGTTGGCGTTGTGTACGATCGCATTAAAGTAATCCCTATCTGAAAATCAACTAATACCAGGTCAAAACTATTTCTATTAAAGCAATTTCAACCCTTGACAAAGGCCTTAGAGTTGATAATCGACCTACATGACACCTTATCTCTGAGCACGCTTCTCTTTTATGACGGACGATAATGAGGTACAAACCCACAAAACACTACTGTTTTCTTTAATGAGATCGTACACAACGCCACCCAAAGACTATAATAACATCGAATAATATTATTGTAATTGTACAGGAAAATCTCATCATTTTTAATTACAGCAAACGTGTCATGGCTAATATCTCCGTTTAAATTACATCATAACAAAAGCCAGATAAAACGCAATTTTTTGTTAAGCGTTTATATAAATATAATTTAACTCGGGCTGTTCAAAGTTTTAAATGAGGGTCTCCGGAGGGGCAGGAGAGAGATAAAAGCAGTTAACAGACACGGCGAGACCGGTAAACAAAAGAACATGGAAAGCTGACTCTACTCAAAGAAAATACATTTTTGTTTTGCAACTTAGAAGTGGACTTTATACTGGCCAAACAGTTATTCTTGGAGACCTAACTATGGATAATCCGATTGGATAAAAAAATATTTCCACAAGCGGTAGCCGGCAAAATGGACAACCATAATAAGTTTTTTTGCAAATGGAGCCAGGATTTTATCCCGAGCCGTCGGCACAGTAAAGAAACCTTTCGAGCGTGGGCCGTCTAGCTATGAATAATCTTATAGTCCGTAAGCCACACAGTCTGGACATAAATACCCTATTATAGCTTCTATACATCAGTAAGAAGCCATTTCTGCTCAGAAATATAATTTACTCAATCGAACCACCGGTCAACAACGTAACAAATAATATACGACGGAACCGATACAAATAGGAAAATAGTCGATTTAATAGTTAAATAGAAGTAAGAAAATAACAGGTACAATTTTATTGGCCCGACCTTGGCACAAATCTATACCTATTGAGATCGATGCAATCGCCTCCCCGGCCGTCCCGGCTGATGGAAACGGTTTGGGTCCTGCGGCAGCAATCATGGAAGGACGTGGGGCACGTCCGTTTTAACACAAGGTATTCTCGCGAAGTATTGTTAGGTGTCCCTTTATTCAATGGGGCAGCGGATCGATGTGGCTTTCTGTACCTAGAGATTATTTGCAACGTGACATAATTTTTCCAAAGATATAAGCAGAAACATGCTGTGGCAAAATATAGACTTAATAAAAATGGCGAAAGATAATTGAGATGGCGATGTAACTTGGAGATTCCGTCTTATGGTCTTTAAGATTGCATATGAATGACCGTAAAACGCTAGAGGTACAGTTAAACCTCACTCGAGTGCGATTTTTTGAATAATAAATCTGCCTCAAAGGTAGCTTGTATACAGTCGTAATAAGATTTGCGATCGCTTGTCGACAACGACCAGCACGAACTTGACCTGGCGTTGGTTGGCTTCGACCCACATCGCGCTTAATTTGTGAACACGCTAAAACCTAAACAAATATCACGTTTGATGTAGACGGCGTTGTCGGAGACACATAACACGAATTATTAGTGGGGAGGAAAAACCATGTGTAAGAAGATATTCTTTCAAGATAAATCACGAAGCAGTCTTACAGAACTCTCAAAGTGAAACTGTAATTCAGTCATCCTATAGGAAGTTATATAACAAATAGTAACCAAACTCTTTAGCGATGTATTCTGCGGAGTGCACAAACATGGAAGTTCGTCAATCGGCGACTCGGAGCAAGAGGTGAAGTTAAAAATACATAAACGGGAGACAGCGCGTCTGGCGAGCGCTGCAAGACTGCAAAAATTGCACACTTGGCAACTGGCAGTGAAGCCACAACAAAAATATCCTTAACTAATTCCGTATCGATTTTTACTTGTGACTTCCTGTAATGTGTTTAGGTCTCTATCTCGAAAATATAAAAAAAAATATTGAAAAATTTAAAGTGAAAATTTCACTACTTATAAGGATATTTGGAAATCCATTTTTTTTTAATAATACACCTTTATTATCTACATAATGTGTATAAGTTACAAAAAAATCTATTGAGTAGTTTAGAAAAAAGAAAATAAAAACCAATTTTCGTTTTTTTTAATTTTCTCATAAACATGAAGTATTTCAGGGTCCTTTTTTGTAAAATAACATCTTACATCTGGACTAATATATTAGCAAAATGGCAATCGATTTGGCTTCTGGGGCCGATGCCCCATACAAACACGGCTATACCCTTTGTAGAAATTTACATGAAGGGCCGTTTTTATACTGTTTTTATTTTACATTTTAATTGATTAGATTCGATTAACAACTTATCAGAAACAGCAGCCGTCTATTAACAGCCACAGACAAAGGACCATTTATTACGGAGACAATGGATAAAATGAAATCTATACACACGGCCTAATTACAAAAAAATACGATTGAAATGGGGTGATTACGTATTACTGCTGATTTCAGATAGAAACCCGTTTGTGTGTGAGGTGTTTCTGCGTCTCTTTGGCCTCTGCCAAACCGATTAATACTGAACGGCCATTCCGGACTCTTCCATCAACATTCATTCACCGGCGCATTCATAATAGCCGGGATACACGCACGTTAGATAACGAGAGTGTGGAAATTGATTCAACCACATATCAAAATAAATAAGGTTTCACGGCACCCAGACCGAAAGCAGCATTTACCTGCGGGAGGAGGGCAGAAAACGCTGATCCCTTATTAAGTGAAAACAGGGCATAATGTGCTACAAAATATGGCATGCAGTATATTCAAGTGTTTATTTTACGCGAGAGCCTGGTAATGACGAAACGGAGAAACGCTGGGGAGAAAATCCCAAGCGACCAAAACAAAATAACAGGCTATAAATACAACCGCAATTTGATAGAGGATGTTATTTTCGTTTTGCGCATTCTACGAATGGATCTAATTACCCAACTCGGCGCCTGAGCCCCGCCTGGAATGCTTATCTCCACCGCTATTCGGATATAAGAGATACAGGCAAAAATTAGGACGCATTCATGTCTCTGAGCATCACGAAATTTTGCTGTCGCTGTTCAATACCGGGACATTTAAATATCTACGATTGAAGGGTGTTCCGCTGTCTTGGTTCTTTCCTTATTCATCACTATTTTGGTCCCTTCAGAAATGACATTTCAAATAACTCTAAACTTGCTGATTTTAACAATACTATTACAAATAACATCCATCGTCTAATAAAATCAGAAATAAATGCAGCAACGGAGCAACTAAAGAACGATTTTTTGCAAAAAAATAACGCAATAATATTGGATCAGCAGATGTTAAAAGCCAAACTTGAATCGACAACTGCCCGAATTGAAGCCTTACAACGCGAAAACGAGACTATTAAAATAGAATTGAACAATATAAAGTGTCAGTATAGCAAAAAGCCTGAATTAAAAACCTCACACTGTCAGAAGCAGTTCGTGTTATACGGCCTCGACGAATACTACGGCGAAAAAGAAACTGACCTATATCCCCGCATAGATAACATGTTCAAGGACATATTAAACATTAACATCAACGGGTACATAGAATCTGCAAGGCGAATAGGAAAAAAAGGCAGCCGACGTCCTATTATTTTGGAGCTGATTAGCCAACGGATGAAGAAGTATGTACTGCAAAATGCTTATTGTTTTAATAACACGGGTTATGCTGTCTCCGAAGTATTAGATGAGTCAGACCTAAAAAACAGAAAACACCTCAGAGAATGTCTAGTGTTTGCACGCAAACAAGGAAAACACGCAGTCATTCGCCATAACAAGCTATTCATAAACGGCAAAGAGTATGCACCGACTGTACCAGCGATACAGCACAGTCAGCAAGACCGCAATAATAGCATCGGCTCGGGCTCGGAATTACCAGCATCGACGCATGAGATGGATAATAATAATTCACGGACTTTTTTTCGTCCAGAAAGCCCCCAAATGTCGTAAAATAAACCTATTTTACCAGAATGTACGCGGACTGAAAGGAAAAGTATCAACTGTAAAAAATGTACTGACCACATTCGAAAATAATATAATAGCATTAACCGAGACGCGCCTTGATGACTCTGTCTACGACTCGGAATTATTCCCAAGCGACTACAACGTACTACGATGCGACCGCGCAGGTCGCGGTGGCGGCGGAGTGCTGCTCGCCGCACGTGCGCCCTACGCGCTTCTCCAACTGGACTGCGGTGCTAGACCCGATGACGAGATCACCTGCGCGCTCGTCACCAAGGGCCACTGCCGATTTATACTATGCGTGTTATACCTAGCGCCGCGCATACACGAGTCCTATTACCTATCAGCATTTCAATGTCTGAAAAAAATTGTAACTGATTATCCCCACCCAACCGTTATAGTTGGTGATTTTAACCTGTATTCCGCCTCTGTTAGCACAATAAATGCATTTGAAAGTTTTATTTGTCACTGTAACTTAGTACAATGTAACGGCATCGTTAATAGTCATAACCGGTTATTGGACCTAGTGCTAGCAAATAAAACCTATCAGTTAACGGTTACTGAGGCTGTCGCTGGTCTGGTCTCGGCCGAGCAACACCATAATCCTCTTAATATTGAAATGTTAGTCCCCACCCTTTTTAGTCATCGTGTTTCCAATCACGTCACAAACAATACCCCGGCCCAGGAGAGAAACTACCGTAAAGCAAATTATCCCCTTCTGTATGAGAAGATTGCTAACTCGGACTGGACTATCCTGCGGGATATGCGTGATGTTAATGACTGCACTCAATGTTTTTATAGCACTCTGGACAAGTATTTTGACGAATGCGTCCCCCTTAAGCAACCTTTAAGGTATAACCCCAACCAGCAGTATCCCGAGTGGTTTTCTCGCGATCTTATTAACGTAAATAAATTGAAAAATACATACCATAAGTTATATAAGCAAACCGAGAACCAATTGTATTACGCTTTTTTCACATACTACCGTAAAATGGTACATACTAAAATCGAAACGGATAAGTGTTCATATCTTAGCAACTTACAAATGAATATTGTGAGGGATCCTTCCTCATTTTGGTCACATATAAAGCGACAACGCAAATGTAACCAGCCAGCAACATTCGGCAACATGTCAGCACAAGAGGTCGCGTCCTCCTTTGCAGATTTCTTTAAGAACGTATTCTTGCCGAATGTCCCCAAGCTGGATGCGGTGGCCGCGTCAGAGGCTGCTGCAGCCGAATCACCAATGTCCAGCACTCGATATGTCACGATCGATTATATTACTGAAGTGGATATCCGAACGGCCATCAACCGCCTGCGAACCAAGCATACTCAAGGTCCCGACGGAATACCACAATTCATAATTAAGGACTGTCGCGAAGTACTTATCCCACCACTAAAACATATATTTAACCAAGCACTAGAGAACTGTACATACCCTGCGATTTGGAAAACAACTAAAGTTCTGCCTATACATAAATCCGGATCCAAATCCGACGTCCGCAACTATAGGCCGATTGCCGTACTATCGATATTCGGAAAAGTATTCGAAACAATAATTTACGCCAAAGTTTATAAGCAGCTGAATGGTTGGTTCTGTGATGAGCAGCATGGATTTTTACCGAAGCGCTCAACCACATCCAATCTTCTTAATATTGTCTCCATCATATCAAATAATCTTGACCAACGAAAGCAAGTAGACGTCACTTACTTTGACTTCCAGAAAGCTTTTGATAAAGTGGATAACGATGTGCTGCTCAAGAAGCTATCTGCTGCTGGTTTTGGTACCCATCTACTTGAGTTTGTAGCTAGTTACCTCTCAGACCGACATCAATATGTCCAATATGAAGGCGCGCGATCCTCTTCATTTCTGGTCACATCGGGAATCGGGCAGGGTAGTAGTCTCGGGCCCCTCCTGTTTCTAATTCTCCTTAATGACTAACCGACAGCAGTACATCACTCATCATGCCTTCTGTTCGCGGATGACCTTAAATTAGCCATGCCAATTCACAGAAATCAAGACTGTTCCTTACTGCAACTTGACATAGACAAAGTTTGCGCCTGGGCACATGATAACAGCTTGTCCCTTAACAGCGACAAATGCTCGGTTATAACATATACGCGTGGCCGACTCCCTATAACCCATCCCTACGCCATAGAGGGCAAGCCGTTAAAACGTGTCAAAGAAGTTAGGGACTTAGGAACGTGGTTTGATACTCAGCTCACATTTAGCCAGCACATCAAAAACGCCTGGGATTTGTCATACGTCAGGCGAAGCTATTTAACAATAAACTCGCTATGGCTGCACTTTATAACGCATTCGTCCGCAGTAAACTCGAATCAAACGCAGTTATTTGGAGCCCCCATGATAAACACTACACGGTTCTAATAGAGAAAATTCAAAAAACATTCGTAAGGTTCCTATATAAGAAGTTATACGGCTTTTATCCCTTTCTTTATCCCACCCTATTCGTTTTAGGTATGGTAGACTATACATCTTTAGAGTCACGTAGAAACATGTACCTAATCAAATATTTTTTTCAATTAATCCGAGGACAGGCAACAAACCCGCCAATGCTCCAACAAATAAGTCTGCGGGTCCCCCGTCTTTCCGCGAAACAGCTGCGTCCCCGCAGCCGTGGTCTCTTTGCTGTCCCTCCAGGTCGGACACGCCTGCTTGCTACGTCCCCTCTTCACCAGGCGTTAACACTGCTTAACAACACCCTGGACAGCGACAGCCAACTAGACATTTTTTTTACTACTGAAACTGCATTCCTAGCTGCATCAAATCGTTACATTGAGTCCATCGTTACCACTAGCTCCATTACATAATACGTGCCCTAGTAATCAATGATTTGCCTTATTTATTTGACATTATTTATGTTCCACTGACCTAATTTTAATAATTCGTTATATTTTAATTTTAAATGAGTATTTCGACTTCACCTGAAATTGTACTGACATGACTAGCCATATATTGATATTCTTGACATTTAATTAATTTTACAATTCCTCGGTTTACTTACTTATTTTCCAATCTCTGTTATGTAGGTAATAGCTCCTAGTCCCAATGTAATGTCTTCTAATTTTCAAATGTACTTATAATAATATTTTTACTTTACCTGTCACATAATAATTTAATAATGCATGTTAGCTATTAAGAAATGTTACACCAATTAGCACGTAAGGTTGAACTGTCAGTGTTAATTGTATGCAATAAACAATAAACAATAACTCGATATTCTGTTACATCTGGTACGGATCTTTTGCTATGTGTAGGTGTGAATCCGTTTAGGCCGCACGTCAGTCTTGTTGTATATATGTATAAGTACGTCGATCTCTTTAATAAAACTAGCATAGGAATGTGGCTACCGCTAAAATCCTATTAAAAGGATTTCTTGTTAAACGTGTATCGTCAATAAATTTTCGTCAATCAATTATAGATGTATACATAGAGTAGCTAAGCAATTTCTCATGCACAGATAAATGATATTTATATGCCCCCGAATTCTCCATAAATTTTCGAGGCAATGTGGCGGATCCCCGGCCGGGGTACCGGGGCCAAGGCCCTGGCAACTGGGGCGCTGAAGGCAAGACTGCACATTAACCTGCTTGGCGGTAAACCTTCGTAATGTCACGGACTGAATACATTGCTGAACAGGAATATTTACTGGGAACAGGGATATTTCTATTTGCAAATCTGAATTATGCCTTTTGAAAAAGTAAAGAACCTTCTAACTAGGACATTTTAGACGGATAAAGTTTAACTTAGGTCAGATGAATAAACAAACGAGATTGTCTATTTTCGGACCTACTAACCCTAATTAGAATCAGTCGGACTACACAATGCTAATACGAAAAGTTAATTTCCATTTTTTGCAGTGTCAGCGTAATTTGAGTTCTAAAAATTGTAACGTATAGTTAAATAAATAAAATAAATATTAAGGGACAATCATTACACAAATCGACCTAGTCCCAAACTAAGCAAAGCTTGTACTATGGGTACTAGACGACGATATACATAATATATAACTACATATATAGATAACATCCATGACCCAAGAACAAATATTTTGCACAAATATTTGCCCCGGCCGGGATTCGAACCCGGGACCGCCGACTCAGTAGGCAGGTGTCTACAAACCGAGCCAAAAGCGTCGTCATACTCTGTCATCTTATAGAAGTCACGGTAGCTTCTAGAACTACCAAACAGCCATTTAAAATCATAAAATTTTCGCTAATTTTGCAAGTTTCGGCAAAGTGTGTAATATCATCAGCTAGGTGTAGAGTAATTAGTAGTAGGTAATAAACTGAGCAGAAGAATGGTCCCTCCCGCCTCCCGCAGTGATGTAAGCGGGGAAAGTTGTTTTCGTGGCCGCCTTCCGAGACCGTTAGCCGTGCCTCGACTGTCGATTTACGGTGCATTCATATTTCCTCTCCCTGACAAGCAAGGAAAGAGGTTTTGACAAGCTAGGAATGAGGGGAGTCGAAGAGACGACGATAAGCCACTTTGTTTTTTTTGGGAAGTTGGCTTCGAGTTTGATAAACAGGGAGGGAACGGTACTAGACTCCCCGTAATAAAGCCACGGTATAGAAATAATAAGGATACCTACTAAGGGTTTTTTGATAAACAACAATCAGGTCATATAAACCACGTACGCATTGTTTTCAATTTATCTGCAAGATAGGCGGGCCCTTGGCCCTTTGTTCAATGCTATACATAACATTCGTGCATGGCAGTTATATTATATTTGTTATCGAGCATGCGAGTCAAGGGGTTACTGATGGGTCTTGGAATCAGACAATTCTCCAAAACGGGTCTGCTGGGATTTCATTATTGATTTTCATAATGAAACTGGGTCACTTATGGCACAAATAAAATGTTATCCACCTGAACAAACTTGCTATCTGCTTTATCGCCTCAAGAACAAGGTCAACGTCCTAGATTTTAATAACAATAGTCCGTTACTTAACAACAAACATAAATAACATCTTCCCTTACTTCCGTATAATAATGCAAATACGCCATCAAAACATTCGAACAGTAACCGACTAGGCCATAGAAAATCGGAGCTTGTCACGGCGCGTCAGAGTCGATAATGGAGCCGACGTCGGCGCTCGTAGGCGACAGACAAGGCCAATAGTGAGTCGGCTTCACAAGGTAAACGAGACCTAAATGCAGCAGTGTTAGGAGCTGTTCGGGCTCGTGGGTGGCCGGGGGGAGTGGGGCAACACGTGGCAGCCGACCCGACGCGCCGAGCTTGACCTAGTTGCTAGATGCACCATTTCGGCCCGCTCCCAAAGCAAGGACGGCCCTTTAGCATCGATTACGCCGGGCCCTCCGCGGCTTTGTTGCTAGATAGATGCGCATTTGATCTTACTCGAACGCGAGTGTCGAGTTGAAAAACAAAGGAGTTCTTTGTTGCTAAGCGCTATGAACGTCGTAAAACGTTATTGACATGACCTACGGAGTGAATTGCACACAATTGCACGTCTGAATCACATCTTTTCAAACTTAGTCTCCAAGGCTACCTATTTGACACAGTACATGTTCTATTTCCATTTTTGAAGTGTCAGCGTTATTTGAGTTTTACAAATCTTTATTTCTATTTCATACATAAACTTTTATATCGCGTGATTTTGGATGTGTATGTTTAAGCTCTTCTTCATTAACGTGTAGCGAAATATTTTGCCAATATCGACTGTTCCTAAAAAAGTTCTGTTTTTGTAAGCAACGACATTACCAATTTTCGACTTCGATATCAATGGCAAGCAAAATCTGAAGCATGTCGCGATCGCGACTGTAGCCTAGAATAATAACGATGAACATTAAGTACAGTCACAAACAACCTTCAGGCTTATTTGAGCCAACGTCAGGAAATGGGTAGCATTCAAACGGAGCAGCCGTTTTCGCGGTTTTCAATAACTGCTGAGCTATAATACCCATTGGCTCATCGCCGACAGTCCTATTCAGGGGAATCAACTTTATCAAGATCGCATCACTACGCCGAGCCAGTAACTAGCAGCCCTATTCTGTGTTAAACTTCGTCAATATCGTGAGGCGAGTCTGTTGTCAATCGTAACAAAGGCTTTGTCTGATTGTTAGAATAATTGGCGTCGCGCCGTAATGTATGTAAGTAATGTTTATCTTTCAACGAAGTCAAATTCGGGCATCTTCATTGAGATATTTTTGGTGTTTGATCTGTAAATTGTGTTTTTTTTACATGATTTATTTTAGATTCGTATATCCCGTATTCCGTCTCAGAATACTACTCACATATTTCTCTAGCGGCGGAAAACCCGTGCATGTTTTCGTATAAGTATCGCCTATACAGAGACAACAGAGTTAAATTCACGCATCACGCAACTTTATTTTTCATACCGATAGCTAACTTAACATAGAGAGGTCGAATGAAAAACTACTAACTAATTTTGCACTATCGTTACCCATCAGTGCCGTGGTTTTCTTACAACCTGGATAGAAAATTACACCTTCTGTTTAAAACAAAATACGCCTATTCGGTCTGGGCTTGCCCAGAGACTTAGTTTTAGGCTACCTCAGGCGACCCATGTCTAATTATGACAGTGCTAAACGTGTTATTCTATTTATTATTCACCTATTGCTGGTTAGTGTCCACATCCTACCCTCACTGCTCCTGTTCTATCGTCTATTACACGGAAACAGTAATTATACGTTTCGCAAGCTAGGGACCGTGACCCGGCTCCGCCCGCGGCGCCCTTCTAGCGAGTACTTTCCATATACTCGTAATAGTAGTCGCTGCGGTAGCGATTACATTTGATCGAGCGTATTAATGCCAAGCAATGCATGGTATGAATTTGATTATTTATTGAATTAGTTACACGGCGAGTAGAAGGCACTAATTGTTAGGTATAAATTGTCGACTGTAGGAGTTAATTGCTAGGCAAAGGAGAAAATGAATGCTCTATCTATGAGAATTTCCATAGGCAACATATGAACTGCTTTCTTTGTTAGGTTTTGCGTTTTTACCGGTTAATCGTTAGAATTAGAGATATCACAATAGATCAAACTTGGTCAACATAAAACAGACATAAAATGCACAAATAAATGGTGATATAGTCACCGTTTTAATCGAATTTGTTTACTACTTCAATCTTCATCGAACAAAAAATAATATAGGTACAGTGCTAATATTCGGCAAGTTACGGTAGGCACATGCTCTTAGATACAACGAAATCTACATAATATCATGTTGAAGTTTTGTACTATAACCTTTTTAAAATAACAGCGAACCATGTCATGTCATGTTTTACCTAAAATTACAACAACAACAACAAAACAGAATAATACTTTAATATTACGCATACCTACGATTGAAATACGATCGAACACAGATTACACAATGCAACCCGAAGCTCCGCCAGTAATGCATGTAAATGGAGTACTGATAAAAATAAACATGGTAATCTAGAATAATGTAGGTAATATTATCAGTGCATAACTGACGTAGCGACACGTCGACGATCGATCGAACAGTCAAACTAACTAA
This sequence comes from Apotomis capreana, assembly GCA_947623375.1. NCBI lineage: Eukaryota > Metazoa > Arthropoda > Insecta > Lepidoptera > Tortricidae > Apotomis > Apotomis capreana. The sequence continues at coordinate 923,093 of OX392515.1, read as the reverse complement.
CAGGTACGTTGTTAAGTCTATACTTAACACAAAACAGACAGACAAAGGACGAAAATATCTACCAACTATTATGACGAAGTTATGGGCCTGTCTATTCCGACATTGGATAAATAGAGGAAAACGGCTAAATCAGGTAAAGCCTTGTCATCACGCTGCTCAACGCTAAATTGACTGGCTGACGTAGCGAACAATTGGGCTATTCCATGAAAATGTTGAGCACACCTACTTGGAACCTTGTCATTCTAAAATGGAACACCTTGTTCAACTTTATTGTACGTAAAACAGACCCAAAGTACACATTTATAACTTGCACCTAAGAGGCAAACTTTACTACTAACTTCTGAATACGCCATTAGTGCCTATTTAACGATGCAAATGGTATGAAAGTCAATAAATAAGTATAACCTATCGAAATGATTATAGCATATTGTACCTTTAATGACTGAGATGAGACGCGTCAGTCATAGTTAATGTGTGTATGTATGTGAACACTTTATTGTACACAACAACCGGTTATAAATATATTCATAACAAATAAAACATGTACAAAGGCTAAGGGCCTTATCACACTTGCGATTTGCGAGCGTATTTTCTATACAAATAAGCGACGCGGCGAAGACGCTGCGCGATCGCCTTCATACAAAATACGCTCGCAAATCGCAAGTGTGATAAGGCTCTAACTTATCCCTGTTAAGGATCTCTTCCAGTTAAAACAATTGAAGGAATAGCTATTCGAAGAAAAACGAGAGTTAACGAGTGATTTAGAAATGAAAGAGTTATTATGACAGAGCGCATTAAGATTTTCGTAGCACGCACCGCCTTGAGATATCTATCAAATATGTAAAATTAGATAAGGAAACATGGTATACTCACAAGTATCGTCAGAGCGCAACAATAAATATTGTTTTAAACAATGTATGTCGGCAAGAACTGAACAATGCTCAAGTTATTCAGTGATTACTAAGTGGCGTAGAACGGGCCTGGTGCTCGCTTAGATTTAAAAAAAAAAATGCATGAATACACTAGAGCTCTGCACGTCGCGAGTCGTAGACGTGAGGATATTAAGATAATTGTGAAATTATTTGTGCAGGGGACAAGTATCAGGCCTCGTACATGTTGTTACGCTAATCTATATAATAAAATTGAAAATGCCAGAACGGGATAACGCACTAGGGAGGAAGCGAGATGGCGCCTTACAAAACTCGACGTTCTTTTAGATCACGTTTCTCCAATACGATGCACGTTACCGCAGAAAAAACTATTCAAATCTATTGTCTAAATATGAGAATGGAATAAGAGCGTAAAAAATACCGTTTTCACTACGTATTACCTTCACAATCGGCTAAAGAAATCTTCATAAAATTCTTCATTTCGCGACCGTCGACCATTTCCGGCGATACTCGGTTCTTCTCGCTCTTATGGCTCAGGTTCAAGTAGCCTAAAGTTTCTTTTCGCTATATGACTTAAGTTTAAGTAGCCAAAAATTTTGGCGTCATGTTGGTACGCCGTTATATCGAAGTTTTTTACTCGAAATCATGTAATGACTACGCACTTTGCTTGACGTATGTTGTTTTCTCTGTCAAACTAAATGTCATCGGCATTGTCATTGTCAGCGAATTTTCTGTGCAATAAGCAAAAAGTGTTATGAAAATGCCGAGAATTGAAAGTATTAAGTGATTATGTTATTAATTTGTATTTTGATTGATCGACCATCACGGTTTTATTCAGATTGACCACCACGGTTTCGGGAGATGGAGGAATGGCGATGGCATGTTTAATTTTTGTTAAATTTGAATTTAACAGATTATGTATTATTATAAACACAAGAAAAATATCCTTGCAAGGCAATGTACTCATTGTTCTGCATCTCGGTAATGAGCGATAATGTTGGGTTAGTAAGACCTCAGGGGTTGCGGTATAGGAAAGGTGGGCCAGTTTTTTATGTCAATATAACACCTAATTTTTATTAAAGTATCCTTTAAAACATCCTATAATAAGCATGTTTTGTTATGTAAACTTTTTCTCTCAGAACAATATTTACCGAGATATTGGGGTTTTTAAGGTAAAAATGCTGTCTGAAAATATGGTACATGGGTTGAAAACCGAAAACTGTAGGTTAGGTTAGGTTTGTTTTGTGACCATGTATAGCGGAGCGAGCGTAGCGAGCGGAGCGTCAAAATGCTTGCTTACATGACCCTCATAAATAGTGTACTATTATTACGTACCTACATCAAAATATGTTTATGCATTTGAACCCCAATATCTCGGTAAATATCGATCTGAGAGAAAAAGTTGAAAGAATAAAATATGTTTATTTTAGCGTAATCTACTAGATTCAATCTAATTTAAGCCCAAACCAACAAAAACAAATTAGTCCTAAAATCGGTCCCGCTTTGCTATACTCTGACCCTTACTGCTTATTTCTCGAGAAGATCTAGATTGTTCCCTATTTTCAGAGGATTCTTTTCCCACGGATTTGTCTGTTACTGAAGCGGCACTGCCTATTAATGGTTATTATTTTTACTTTTGTTTATTAAGCTTTGCTAGGCTTAGATTTGCTTTGAGTAACATTTGTACATGTACGTATGTATTACTCTCCAGTCCATGTAAGTATACAAATATAAAATGTGTTGAATCCCTTTTGCTTATAATTAATTTTATTTCGGAAATACAAATATGAGGACTAAACGCAGTTTCCTTTTAAAAAGCTTTTATTTAACTTGCAATGACAGTTTCCTTTTTTCATTAAGTATATATAATAAAAAAAAACAAATTACATGTTCAAGTGTTACAAATAGGAAGTACATATTTCATTTACGCGAGCGAAGCCGCGGGCACGTCTAGTTTTATATGAACTTCAAATACAAACTTTTCTAAAACCACAACGTAAATTTATACTCGATGCCTTATTTAGCGCGCTTATAGTGGTTATTGTAATGACAATTATAGTTAAATGCGAAGCGAAGAAAATACCGCAGTCGTTATGATTTGGAAAATATTTTTTTGCATTTAGTTTCCATAGGCACGGGCACAGCAACGAGCTAATTGGCTCCCTATCTAATAGGATCGGAGTCCGGTAATGCTTTCATAAGCCTTCTGCGACTCGTTATTAGCTGCTTCGTCGGAGATCACGGGAAAATACGATAAAAGGACATCCGACTATAAATCCTAGTCTAGACAGTAATAGTCCAGAGAACGCTCCAATGTTTCTCTAAATTTCTCTTAATCCGTAGATTATCGTAGATTATCGAGCGATCATAGTTCAGAGCGGATGTCGAGATAACATATCGAAATGTCAGATTCATGGCAGTCAAACGTTTCGTACTAATATAGCGAAATAAAAGCTTCAGCTTCGGCGAACACAAAAAACAGACAAAATATTAAAATCATTGCGACGATAACCCAATAACACAAACCGATAATAATTTTTTCTACTCCAGTACTTTTTTCTGTCATTTATATAGTTACTAAATCTAATGTACAGACATAAATTATGAAAGTCTGTAAAAGTCTATACTCTACTGCCCAAAAACACACTGCTAACCGATGTTACAATGTCGCCAAAAAAGCATCACTTAGTACCACAGATTACATGATGAACAGCTGCATTCACACAATTTGCAAATTAAAAAAAAAACTTATTGTACTAAGGCATTGCTGCCAACATAAAAAAAAAAGTTTTATCTTCAGTGCATGGATGTTTAGTATGGTGAACGTATATACCTTTATGTATAAGTTTAATTTTTTTGACAGATGTTTAGTATGGTGATCGTATACCTTTAAGTATAAGTTAATATTTTTTTGACAGATGGATGTCAATAAAAAAAAAGTTTATCAGAGACAATTTTTCTTTTTAATTTTGTTGATTCCGAGCGGGAACATGTAATGATTTTCTTTGTGCATATTATTAATGAAATGTTGAGTCGTAGAAAAAGTATTGTATGCAACGTTGTATAAGTAGGTCAAAAAACGCTCGTGGCATCTTTCTTACGATGTTCGCTACGCTCACATCGTAACCCATGCCACTCGCGTTTTTTGCCCCCTCTTATACAACGGTTGCATAAAATACTATTTTCTACTCCAGTACTTTTTTCTGTCATTTATATAGTTACTAACTCTAATATAAAGACATAAATTATGAAAGTCTGTAAAAGTCTATACTCTACTGCCCAAAAACACACTGCTAACCGATGGTATAATGTCGCCAAAAAAGCATCACTTAGTACCACAGATTACAAGATGAACAGCTGCATTCACACAATTTGCAAATTTAAAAAAAAAAACTTATTGTACTAAGGCATTGCTGCCAACTTAAAAAAAAAGTATTATCTTCAGTGCATGGATGTTTAGTATAGTGAACGTAACCTTTATGTACAAGTTTAATTTTTTTGACAGATGTTTAGTATGGTGATCGTATACCTTTATGTATTTAAGTTAATATTTTTTTGACAGATGGATGTTAATAAAAAAAAGTTTATCAGAGACAATTTTTCTTTTTAATTTTGTTGATTCCGAGCGGGAACATGTAATTATTTTCTTTGTTGTTTATTTGCATTTTATTTATGAAATGTCGAGTCGTAGAAAAAGTATTGTATGCAACGTTGTATAAATAGGTCAAAAAACGCTCGTGGCATCTTTCTTACGATGTTCGCTACGCTCACATCGTAACCCATGCCACTCGCGTTTTTTGGCCCCTCTTATACAACGGTTGCATAAAATACTATAGACAATCGGTAATAGACTCTGATCTAAACATAACGTCAATTAGACGTTGACTGGCAGACAATCTGCGAGACATGACCCGTTTAGCATTTAACGACCCAGCGCACGCCGGGCTGGTTCATCAGTTTACCGGCGATACAATGCACAAAGGACTTGATGAGGGTTAGTCATCCGGAGTAAGTTTTTGTTTAGACAAGACACCAAGAGTAAAGGAAATTTTTCAAACATCAAACGTTCCCTGATAGAGGGTTCCCCAGCAACTGAACCGAAATACACAAAGGAACTTTCAAAACACGGCAGGAAATCTATTGGAAAATTTGGATGTCCAAAGTATTTTAAGAAACCACGAGCTATGCTTTGCTGTAGTAAAGACAACCTATGCCACAAAGGAATTAATTGGACGTGAGGTTAGTCATTTCATTAGTCGAGTGGAAAATGGCCGTCTAGACAAAGCAGCAAAAGTATTGGTTTATTTTGATTGACCTCTCTCAAAGCCTGAGATACAGGATTTTCCTAGTTCAGGCACATTAATTAAGTGTGTTCTGTGTAGATGTAAGACTTTTTATGCAAATTGTTATTCTTATGTGTTTTTTATTAATAAAGATTTATTATTATTATTCCTGTATGTCGCACCCGCTCACGGGACAATAGTGTCCCGGACCTATGGGAGGCGTGCACGGAGCCGAAGCCAACGCGTAGAGGCCCTTTCGACAATTTAATGAAATGCAAGGTGTACATCGAGCTATATACCTATATGCTATGTCCCTGTTCCTATTATTATTATTATTTTACGTTAGTCGGTCCTCTGCACTTTGTAAGAGGTGTTGCGAAACCTTATAAACTGGAAGACGAAATATATCATCTATAAGATGGCAAATAAAAATCTATTGAAAAATTAATCCTGCATATCAATCCCAATCACAAAAAAAAATACTACATAAGCATGCAAAATGTAATTTGTAATCACAATCACTGCCGAAAAGGTAAGAACAAGGAAAAAGAAGAGCCGATAAGTGTCTGGAAAAGTAAATTTTGTCTAGGTAATTCACTTCACGCTCCAAGACTGGTTACTAAGCACAAAACAGCGTATACCTCGCTTTTTAGGGTAGATATAAACCTGTACAACGACGGTTTAAAGCGTCAAAGGAACTACAATCATACTCTATTATGCACTCAGCCCTTATTCCGTCTAGGTAACCGCGATTAGGTAACCAGTGATCTGTGAAGATTTTTTTTCCTCCCAGGCCACTGGTTACCTGCAAGGATTAAATTTTCCTTGTAGTAAACTGATATTTTCGATAGTTGTCTGTAAAGAAAAACGGTTCCTCCCACGCCACTGGTTACCTGCAAGGATTAAATTTTCCTTGTAGTAAACTGATATTTTCGATAGTTGTCTGTAAAGAAAAACGGTTCCTCCCACGCCTCTGGTTACCTGCAAGGATTTAGTTTTCCTTGTAGTAAACTGATATTTTCGATAGTTGTCTGTAAAGAAAAACGGTTCCTCCCACGCCACTGGTTACCTGCAAGGATTTAGTTTTCCTAAAATGATACTGTCAAATATATGTAATAGTTATCAGTCTGCTAATTTAAAAAAAAGCGTTAGGACAACGATCACCTATCAGGAATGTTTTTCTTATACAAGCAAACTAAGTAATAATAATAAAAAAACTTGTCTTAAAACATTTAATGTCGTCCTTTTACTACGTTAAACATAAAGTCAAAATTAAACACAGTCAACTTTCACTTTCAAGATAGCATGGTGGACACATACATTAGTGCCATACATTTAACTACTTATAATCAGAGACCTATTTTAAAATGGGACGCACTGCACTGCGCACACTCTTAAACAAACATTAAAACACAAATGTTACCTTTGAAAATACAAGACAATGAAATGAGGCTAATTTAATAAGCATATGGGCAAATTTTTTCAAGGCAGTGCCCGACCGTGATTTTCTTTTCCTGTAGCTGTATTATTGCTCTATTAATACGGGTATGTCTTTCTTGAACCTGTTGTTGTGTTCGCGTTGCAGTGAAGTTTCTATTTTTTTGAGATCTGTTTATCCCATAAAATTTAGCGTCATCTCTTAACACGTCTAAAAGATAGGGCAACGCAGGCTTAGGGCGACCTACAAATCGGTTCAGCCTGGAGTTCCAGCCTTCCAACTTATTTGTGGTACGATTTCGCTCTTTCTGACAACACCATATGTTTCTAAATGTAGAAGGACTTAGCCACTGGTTATACATGTATACATTGAAATTTTCAGCAAATTCGTTGTTTGGGCTTTCATTTATAATGTACGACCATCCATCATCAATGGCTTCAACCGGCAAAAGAGCGAGGCCAGTACAAAGGCTTACATGTCGTCTGTTGACTTGAGATTTCATGCCACCAATCGCTTTTGCTTTCCGCCTTAAACTGGCTGAGAAATGGTAAAAACAGCCTTTTACCTCTATATTAGGGAACAATTTTACAATCGCGTTTCTCGACGAAACTTCAAAATCGAGTGTGAACTTTTCAGGGTTCCAGAGCGGAATTTGGGATTTTATTATTTGGAATAGTATGCTGTAACTTCTTTCTTTTTTGGTTGTCATCAAGGCATAGATAAGCGGTATTATATTAGGATTACTATCATTGCCTATGTCTCCAAATATGACAAATAGTTGCAGGAAGGGTTCGCAGCAACTCTTGAAAGTGCCATCTGCGTAGAAGTGTTTCCGCTCCACCATATACTTTTTTGCTTCTTCTGACGAAAACACTAAAATCCTATTGAATTCATCATTAGCATCCGCATAGTCTGCTAGAAGAAATTTTTCGTGAGTAGCGGGTACCACCACATCTGCAAGATTCGTGCATACACTTTTTGGTACTTTAAGTGCTTTATTTTTTGCATTATATAGACCCGTTTTCACGCTTGAAAATTGAGGCACTTCCTCTATTAAATGAACTCCTTTGTCTTGTAAGCGGCAAATTGTTTCGTTGTATTGCTTCGGAATTGGTCTCATGTCTGTAGTAACTTTTTTACGCAGAAGGTCAAGTTCCTTTCTTATAACATTTTTAGTAAAGTTTTGGGGACAATTTTTTTCATGTTGAGTTGTTTTAACTATTTTATTTTCATGGGATAATGTAATGCTTCCGGTACACTGCTTTCTCTGGCAGGCCCAAAATCGGTTTCCATTCTGGTAATCCTTTTTTTTGTTGTATTGACGACCATCCAAGAGTAAAACTAGGCCTCCTTTGGCAGACGCAACAAATTCCATATCTGATGGAACATTTCCACTCAAGTCTTCAGCCATAGTGCACCAATTATTCAATTTTATAAACACTACATTTACGAGTACTCACTGAATGACATATTTCTGATAAGAAAGGAAGAATACTTCAAATTTTTTTTTCTGATCAGTTTGCTATGCAGGTTTGCAATAATTATTATAATTACTTTTATAGTAAATACGCTATAGTTATATCCCTGGGTTAGTTTTAGGCTTACTACAATGATGTAATAAAGTGCGTTACTGGCAAGTGGGCTTTTTTTACATAGGGTAAATTAATGTACTGAGTACCACTTGTACCTACTTTTAATTTGTTAATTTAGAAATGTTAATTAATTTGTATTACTAAAATTACTAATTATATGTGTCCACCATGCTATCTTGAAAGTGAAAGTTGACTGTGTTTAATTTTGACTCGCCCCTGCCTGCTATATACGGGCACATCTCAAAAAATCATTTTTTCGAGAAATCGCTTGTTAAAGTTTTGGCAGCGTAGTGCGTGGTAGTAAAAAGGGGCTTACTCCTTGAGTTTTGGGTTAATTCATTTTTAATTTAGCTTTTTTTACTCGAGATGACTGCTTCTCATGAATATGTCTTTTTTTATAAAACATGTAATTAATTAGAGTTGTGGCCGTATTGCAGAAACATTTTGTTGAAATTTTGAGATGCGTCCAAAACTGAACAAGAATTATTGGACAATGGCAACATGAAAATATAAATACAAACACCAAAACAGTTAAGATACCTTTGTTAATCAACTTTTGTTACAGTATCAACATCACTGAAAGCGATAAACTCTCTAGATGCAGAATTTTGCACATAAAAAATGACCTGGTACCTTCATCGTCTGTTCAAGGCACTTGTATCCTTAATTAACGTGTTAACATGTACCAACGTGTTAACAGGTTTAATACCATGTACAAGGAGGCCCCATAGTTTTAGCGTGGACTAGGTTCCCGTTGATATTAGTGTACTGTTTTCCAGAATTCTTCAACTTCTTTACCATTTCATAGTGCAGGATAAGCTTTTCGTTTTCTACTTTTAGGTTTAGCAATACTGGATGAAGACTGGTTCGAATCAAAGTCCCAATTTATGTGAGTCGGTATTTACAACGAATTTTTAGAACATCGGGCCCAAGATGTAGGACGTGGCTCTCACAGTTCTATTGAGACATAGTCTCGGATAATATAATTCCACCTAAGTTCAACTGCTCAAAAATAATAGCCACACTCAATCCGGGTAAGCCAGGTGACGAACCAAAGGGTTACCGACTCTACTACTTAGTTGCGTCTACTAATTTTTGGGGAGGCTAATCTACAATCAAATAAGATAAGATAAAGACATTTATTCCATAACAATCTTACAATTGTGTCGGAAATAATAATTATATATTAATAAATCGAACCTATTGTCGACAAAATAATTCCTGTGGAGCAGTCTGGATTCCGTAGTGGTCCGAACTACGTGGATCAGGTAAATGTCGCTCACAACACACATAGAGGCTGAGTTTCAAAGGAGAGAGAAAACCGTGGCAGTATTTTTGACGTCTCAGCTGCATTCGATAGCGTATGTAGACAGGAGCTCATGACCGTGGTGCAGATGGTGGGACTTCAGCAATAGGGAATTTATCGTCGACCTCGGAAGCACTCCGAGCTAAGCCAGAAAGCTGAACAATGGACTATTTCAAGGATCGGTCCTGGCCCTGCTCCTGTCTAACCCATATCGTGTGTGTATAGGTTGAACAGGAGTGGGTCAGGACCGATTCCGAAAACAGAGAGTCGGAAATTTATGCATGGTGATGACATCGCCATCACAAACCAGGATGGCAAATTTAAATCCTCGAAGGAAGCTCTTACTCGCAATCTGGAATGACATTTCTGATTGGGCTGCCCCAATGCTAGTAAAACAGAAGTTGCGACATTCCATCCTTGCAACAAAGAAGCAAATTATGAGCCAAATATTTATGCTTCAGAGAGACTGCGCTTAAAATAAATCCTACACCTAAGTACTTGTGTCACTCTAGACCGCAGTCTTACCTATATGCGAAAAAGCTACAGACGCCGAATAACATACTCCACAGACTAAGGGGAACTACTTGGGGAGCAACAACTGATGTGCTACGCACTACCAGTCTTAGCCTAGTTTACTCCACGGCAGATTATTGCGCGCCAGTTTGGCTCAACAGCGCACAATGACGTTTATTTCGCTTATATTTAAAGGGATTCGTCGTAATAATACTAGAATATATGTACGTTATTTCTATGGGATGCAACTCAAAAAAAAAAAAAATATGCTATACAGCCACAACTGAAAAGTGGCTGTCTTGCAGGGAGTCAACTGACAATTTTTGGTCAGATCCATAAGGCCACTTGTGGAAAAAAGGCTCTTAAGGACACTTTTTCTTATGGCTCTCGAAATAAGGTCGTAAATCAACCTATTCTGACTACGAATCTGCAATAATCCGAAAAAAAAATTTTTTTGAGATCTGGCCGTATAGCAGGCAGAGGGCGTTATGTTTAACGTAGTAAAAGGACGACATTAAATGTTTTATGACAAGTTTTTTTATTATTATTACTTAGTTTGCTTGTATAAGAAAAACATTCCTGATAGGTGATCGTTGTCCTAACGCTTTTTTTTAAATTAGCAGACTGATAACTATTACATATATTTGACAGTATCATTTTAGGAAAACTAAATCCTTGCAGGTAACCAGTGGCGTGGGAGGAACCGTTTTTCTTTACAGACAACTATCGAAAATATCAGTTTACTACAAGGAAAACTAAATCCTTGCAGGTAACCAGAGGCGTGGGAGGAACCGTTTTTCTTTACAGACAACTATCGAAAATATCAGTTTACTACAAGGAAAATTTAATCCTTGCAGGTAACCAGTGGCGTGGGAGGAACCGTTTTTCTTTACAGACAACTATCGAAAATATCAGTTTACTACAAGGAAAATTTAATCCTTGCAGGTAACCAGTGGCCTGGGAAGAAAAAAAATCTTCACAGATCACTGGTTACCTAATCGCGGTTACCTAGACGGAATAAGGGGCACTCAGGCCGGTGCTCTCCCTGACCTTGCAAAATGACTAACAAACTCTGCCTTTTGCGTTTTAGTGACGCAGAATAGTCTATCTGCAGCTCGTACGGTCGTAGGAGTAGTTAAAACTAAATGTACTATCAATATAAAAACAAATAATTACTAGAGGACAGACAAAGGACGACTTACCAACTATATGGAAATTGAAGTTATGGGCCTGACTATTCCGACATTGGATAAATAGAGGAAAACGGCTAAATCAGGTACAGCCTTGTCATCACGCTACGCAACGCTATATTGACTGGGTGACGTAGCGAACAATTGAGATAACAAGTAGGGAAGTAACTGATTTCCATACATCGTTTAACTAGAAGGGAAAACAAACACAGGCTGATGGTCTGTATATATATGTGTGGTACGAGGTCGGTCTGAAACGGTTAAAGTTTCAATAAAGTTACTGCCTCATACGTTCTTTGTCGTCTGACTTGCAGAATATGCCAGACGAAAAAACTTTTAAGCTGTCTAGACAGCTGGTAAAATGCATAATCTAACAGTAAAATGTACACTTCTACGACTTGTTTAATGCAATTTCATAGGAACGGTGACATCTTAGCGACTTTACGCGAAGGTTACTAATTTCAAGTTTCAACTAACAAACTCACAATAGTAGACCCTACCTCTCGTCACCCATCAAAATGTCGCCACATAAGGAACTTTGCTACGTTACACATCTCGTTTAGCTTCTATGCATTTGAATGGGAGGGAAGTGAGGGCTGCTCGAGGGACCGAGGGGATGGCCCTCGTCGCATGACCCCAGGAGTCATTGCCCTCTGTTTAGGGACCGAAGATATACATGCATACTCTCGAAAGAGGATGTTTACATAATTCACTTACTGAAGATAGCTGTGAAAGAATTATACGGCCTGCGGCATTGTGTATGTATGCGTTTCGTCACAAATTAATTGTAAAGCCGGAGCACAGTTGAAATGTAGATTATTAATCAGACGTGGTTTCGGTGGTTTGAATAATTACTTGAAGAAAACATATAAATAATACCTTATGGTAAAATAAAGGTTGCCTTTTTCGATGTTCCTTACGTTATGATTGCGTTTTAGAAAAAGTAATTAAAATGCTCCACGTTAGGCTTAAAAGATTTTCCACATGTATAGGTAAGTCAATTAATTGATTCTGAAAATGTATTTTCCCCAATTAAGTGAAGCATGCAGCATGCTTCAAAATAAATTAACGCACTTGATAATGGCAGCCGTGAACGCAATTCATTATCGAAAATGGGACATTAAACGTTTATTAATTATTGCACACTAATTAATACCTAGAGCATTTAATTTAATTCCCAAATCAAACGCATATTGCAACGCCTTATCTGTCTGTATGTCCATCTTAGGGCCGATTGTTCAATCACCAGATAAAACATATCTGTCAGATAAATGTTGGCTGTCACTTTTCTTTTATATGACGGGAGAAAAGGATAGCAATAATTTTTACTGGCAGATAAATTTATCTGGTGATTGAACAATCGGCCCTTAGAGTTCTAAATTAATACTCAATCTTCAGCTTGTCACCTATTTGGTCTGACATAATGTAATTTTTTTTTATGTGAGATCCGTCGATAAATTTGGTCATAGCAATTCTTCAACTATACACACATAATCCCAAATTAACCTGCATGCCTAGGAGAGGATTCGTGCATTAACCTTTTACACACACACGCACACATACACACATCAACATACATTGTCGTGTGCGTTAATAAGGAGGCCCTGAAGCCTTTTCCGCTCTTGCTAGGCTAGTCTAAACCATATTTTCTGTGGCACGGGAATTGTTTTGGGTCGGCGAGCGGGTGTGCGGAACTGTAGAGGGTTCACGAATGCACTCACGCAATGCTGCGGGGACTGGGAGCGCTGGCTGGATTTAATGAGACAACGTCGAAAGCAATTTTATTTTCGGTTGTCGAGGGTGTGATGAACGTTGTTGAAACTAAGTGAACGAGTCAGCTGACGATGGGAAGTAATCTATGTCTATGCCATAAGAGCATCTATACGTTGCCAAACTTCAAGAGTCTCTTGTCACTTGCTTTTCATAACATTATGTCAAAGTTCAACGGAAACACCTTCGGAGGATTTAATTCCACATACACTCGGCGTCAAAAAAATCGCACATCTCGAAAATTTCGTTTTGAGCGAATATAGCTCATACATAATTTATTGTACCCTAATAATATTAATATCATTTAAAAGCGCAATTAATGACCTTTTAAATGAGTTATTGTTTGTTTTCGTAAAAACAATCATCAGCAAATAAAATCAAGTTTTGAATCAAAAGTCCCGAAATACGCGTTTGGCGGGTCACTAATTGCGCCCACATGGACGGGTATAACAGAGGCGGTAAAAGTTAATTAAGGGTCATTCGCTATCCAGACGTCACTGAGGTCACACCTGAACAGCTACAGCAAGAGAAAACCTTTGAAAATGGATACCACAGCAGAAGAAGCCGCTCAAGTGATTGCACTACTGCAATCTGGACTACGACAGGCAGAAGTTGCTCGGCGTCTGAATATCAGCCGTTTTCGAGTACGAAGAGTATTCCAGCGATTTGAGGAGACTGGCGGCTACACCAGGAGGCATGGATCCGGGAGACGACGCTGTACTTCCGGTATAGACGAAGGGTCCATTGTAACGACTTCTTTGCGGAATCGTTTCTCCAACGCTGGTTGAGCTCCAGCAGCAGCTTCGAGCAGCCCGCAGAACTTCGGTGAGCGTATCAACGACCAGAAGAAGACTGCGAGAGAGGAATTTGTTGCCCCGTAGAGCCGCTACGGGCCCCCAATTGACTGCACAGCACCGGAATGCCAGAAGAGGATTTCGCACTCGTCACGAGAATTAGACGTTCGCCCAATGGAGGAATGTCCTCTTTTCTGACGAAACGAGGGTGTGCCTTTACACCAACGATAGGCGCAGGAGGGTGTACAGGAGACAGGGGAAGCGGTACACAGAAGCCTGTACCGTAGAAACCGTCGGCTATGGGGGTGGATCCTGCATGTTCTGGGCGGCATTTCCGTCGACGGGAAGACGGATCTTGTATGCGTCTCCCGGGCTGGAGGTGGCCGTGGCCAGGGGTCCCTGACTGCTCAACGGTACATAGCGGAGATCCCTCATGCTGATTATGTTGGACCTGGCTTCCAGTTTATGCACGACAACGCCCGTTGCCATACAGCGCATGTTGTTCGGGACTACCTGCATGCTGCTGGTATCTCCGTTATGGAGTGGCCAGCAAGGAGTCCTGACATGAATTCAATCGAACACCTTTGGGATCAGCTGAAAAGGCGGGTACGGTCGCGTGATCCTGCTCCTTCCACTCTCGATGAGCTTCGTGATGCCGTCATCGAGGAGTGGAACAACATCACTCAAGAGAGTATCGTGACGCTCATCAGGTCCATGACAGATCGCATGGCAGCTCTTCGGAGGGCCAGAGGAGGCAACACTAGGTTTTAAGGTTAATTTTAAGCTTTATTTTTTGACATTTGTTGCATTTTCATTTTAGTATTTTTTGTGTAAATAAACGATTTTTCCTTTTTCCTGACAAATTTTCTTTTTCCCTTGCAAGGTTGATTGGAAAATGTCATTTTCTGATAGAGGGTTTCATCACCTTTCAAATGAGACCCCATAGTCATACCTTGTCATACATAATATACGTTTTACGATTGCTCGAAGGAAGGAATTGAAGATGTGCGATCTTTTTGACGCCGAGTGTATCACAGAGACACGGGAAATATTGCGTGAAAGCTATTTATTCACTTTGGCAACGAAGCCTGTTTGAATTATCGTTCTCATAAGTAAGTAAGAGGAACGCATTTTTTATAACGAAGTACTGAATTATATTATCGGTGGGCGTGAAAATCAACAACACATAAATTACCTACATTTACATCTTATTCAGAATGCTTTGTGCAGACATTAAAGATATCGTGAGCGAATTAGGTAATTTAGACGTAAACAGACATTGTTAAAGCCCATAAGATCATTCAAGTTAAACAGGAGAACATACACGAACAACGAGCTGCAAAAACCTGTCCCCCTGATCGTTGGATAGATTAAGATAAATAATTAAATCAGCTGTTTCGTTTGCCTGCGTGTCAACTTCCAACAACTGAATTACAGCACCCAAACCCGCAAGCCGTGCATCGATCGCGAGCTGTCCAAGACACGCCACTCGCACTTCGCCCGCTCATTCCGACGTGCATCCTTTATGAAGGCTTCAGCGGCCGATGACCGTAAGTCCTGTTACGTAAACAGTTCACGCGATTCCAGTAAGCCGTCAACCCACACGTCGTGGGAACTGGCACGGTGTCGGTGGCTATTGACTTTGCTATCAATGGACTTATCAAATGTTCAGCCGGTTAGTTAAGGCTTGACCAGTTTTAGACATTTTAGCAAGCTCCATTGTATTTTGTATTCTATGATCGTATATGCCTGCATTTTTAATTTTTCTTAAGGGGAAAGTGAGATACGTTGTGCAACATATATTCTCTTATAATCATCTGCGTCGTTGGCTTGTGTTGGTTGGAAGAGGAAGGTGTGGTTGTAGCAGAACTTTGTTTCAAAGTCATTCTTCGCGGTTTATCTTATGAGCATTCCAGATATATCCCGATTTAAACAATGCATCTATTTATCCTCGGTTGAGTCACCATTGTTGCGAGTGCAGACCACACGCTGAGATGAGACTTTACTTGACTATCCCACGACCTCACAACCGTAACTAGTTACGGGAGTTTGGTTCTTACTAGCCTCCCTTCCTTTTCCCTAATGGCTAAAGCGCAGATAGTATTCCATTTTACCCAGTGAACAAAAGTACGCCACTTATCTTCACGCGGATGGAATACTGTCTCTTGAAGAAAGTATTAAAGAAAAAATGTAATAAATTTGTGACTAAGAAGCTTAATTTTCAAAAGCATATTCAAGACAAGACGGACATTGTTTACTCGACAGACTTGATGACCGGGATCATCGGTCCCGTAACACGCGCTGCGTATTCACCTTGAGAGGTGATCGAAAAGTCATACGTTATTCATTTCCGTTGCACAGGTCAACTAGAACGGCTTTATGCAAATCCTGGAATGTTACCGCCACGCTCGCTTTTCATGAATCGTATCTCATGTTTGAGCCAATAAACCGCTTCGAGTGCACGATCCTCCCGTAATCAGGTCAATAAACTCGGAGTCCAGCGGGACTAGCGTCCCGTCGCTACTGCACTTCGTACCTACCGTCCCAGCTGGCCGCGCTTCACACGAACGCCATGCTTCGTAAGTGAAATCCGCTACCCGCTATCCATAATTGAATCAATATTTCTACATCTGCCTAGTCGCCCACGCATGCAGTAGTAATCCAAACGGAACCTTGGCTGGCATACTTAATTTAGTTACAATGTGTGACTTTACTTGACACTGTACTTAGTTTATTGGCCTTTTGTTTTGTTCGAACAAAAGTGGCTTAATAGAATAGACAATTCAATTAGGTTACAAACAGTCTTCCGACGCAGATAACCACATTATTGACGTCGTTACCAAATTAGGCGGAGCGAATTGTCGAGTGGGATAATCGTGACTAAGTGACATTAAATGTCGGTACACAAACAAACGAAAAACAATAATGTCAAACCCGCTAGTCACTGTTCGCTGTCGCTATGTCGATCTCATTAAAATTCTGCCGCGTCGCAACTAATTCCTGCCGAAGGCCTTGCTCCACAACGACGCAGTACAGCGGATTGTTCCGATATTAATAATACTTATAATTGATCCGTAATGAAGATCCGCACCGCACTCAAAATTTGCCAGTTCATTGATAGCACAAATTAGAATGTCCTTTTTAAGTGGTCTGCAAATATAGAACACCTAAATGTGCCCGCATATAAGGGCACGAGGTACCGGCGAGAATCGCGAGAACGCGCGGCCATCATTCTGGAGCCGAGCCCGAGAACTCGTCGATCAACTGGTTCTCGGTCGACAACCTCGCACAATGTTGCGCAGATCAAGCACCCAAGAAACAAAACAAGATTCAAGCGCCGAAATAAAAGGATATTACGCCCGGCATTCCAACTTCTATCGCGAGCAATTTGCATTAGAGAGTGCGAGCGCATTGTTGTCTGCTCCGGTCTTTGGCCTAAGTCTAGACGCGGAATTAGGAGAGTGCATGAGGTGCAGGCCCGGGCCGGTCAACAACCGTCTGCGGGTCGATATGTCCGGGACGGCTCCGGCCGCCGGGACGAGTGGTCTCCTCGAGGATGTAGACACGCCAAGAGTAGACGCGGATGATTAACTCGGGAACGAAAAACCTTTACTTGTTACACACACTAGAAACCGTAGTGTCTTTACACACACTGGAAAGACAGGACACATAAACTTGTAAATGACGTGAAACGTGAATACCTTCATTGTTTGTTCGAAAAGCGAATATTTTGAGATTTTGAGCAGCAAATTTATAATATCTCAACAAAGAACTCGTACACAACGTGTACATGTCAAAATGCCAGCTGTCAGTTCGCTACCCCGTCGGGATCCCGCTATTGTTACGCGTCCATACAACATACTAAATAGAGACGGCTATGAATTAACGGAACGTTTAAATTATCTGATCAATACACAGACCAGAACAACAGCAACTAACATGCATAGGCGGTCTATCCTAGTCCTTTGTAAGTTAATACGCGACACGACCCGAATATCGACCTTAAGAGATCGAGTGCAATGCCCAGTTCTGAACTACGACGGTGTCCATTGCACTCCATTCGGGACAGGATACTCGACTCCCAACGCACACAGCAGTTTTAATCATGGGAAGGGCAAAAAATATCTATCAGTCCAATTATTCCGAGATTTCTGGAATGTCTTAAATCGAACTTGGAAATAAATCTTTCAGCATGAGAAAAGATTAATGTAGTTTTACTCTTCTTTAACTTTTAGCACAACTTTTACCAAAGCAGTGTAAATCCGATAGAGTATGTTTTGTCAAGTATTAAAGATCGATTGAGTTCAGTTCAGTTCAGTCTGGGCCAACATTGAGGACGAAAACGTTCGACTTTCAGTGGACCTTTGAATCACCCGCAGTGCGTCGAAGCCTTGCTCCACTAAACTTATAATCGTAAAACGTGTCTCCGTGCCACGCGGTCCCTCCACGGGGATTGGCAATGCCTAGCCAGCCAGAGTTTAGACACTTCGGTATACTTCAAAAAGTTTAAAAGACAATTACACTTCGCTCACTTAGCAAAACCGATTATTATTGGATATGTTTGATTATACCAAGCGGGTTACATAGGAAAAGTAACGACAAACCCCATGAAAGGGACTGCGAATTAATTAAGAGAGGCGTAAAAACGTATGTTGTTCTCGACGTGAGGGGAATATTTTGGAGCGCGAACATCGTAACCGAAGTACAACCAAGATTAACTTAATCTCACGGATTTCTACGGATCGGGTCTCCACGTTTTTATTAAAATATTGTTGGCATTCAAATCTATGCCGCTATTTTAAACATTTAAGTAAGCCAATAAATAGAAACAATAGACGTAGGTACACAATACGAAAGGAATGGATGGATTTAATTGCCGTAAGTCCCTACTCGGGCTGGACTCGTCCGACCCGGAATGTAAAGCCTTTGATAAGCTCGCTTTTCGTACCCATATTGTCTTTTTATTGCCCATACGCAATGTTTCTTTGAACGTTCTTAAACCCCACCGATGAATAGAAGTGAAAGAACATTTATCTTGCCATTCTGGAAGAATACGAAAACTGAAGCTCATGCATTGCAAGTGTGTTAAAAGGATTTAAGAAGCTAACGTTTAGAACTGCAGTTGTATTAATGTATCACTCTGAAACTCATTAAATTGTCTTGAGCCTGCGCCGTTGAAAATACATAAATGTATCCCTGCCAATCCTCGATTTGTGGAAATAATAGTAATTATATCATAATTCTTCAGCTCATAAAACTATGCTGCCCTTGCCATTTCTCAGGATTAAAAGACATGCCACCCATTTCTAACAAAATAAGAAAGACCGCGTAGATAATTATCGTGTCAAATTTCATGATACTTACATGTACAATGAGCTAGATTTGTGCAGCCCCTAGTGCGTCTGATCTTGCGCATAAAATGGTATTATCTTGTCAGCACATCACTACGAAGATTCCAACTTGTAAAGTGTCCCTCGTCCAGGGTGGAGTCGCTGATGGGATAGACGGACAGCCCTATTAATCACGATATTACAGAATGGCGGTCGTTATTGATTGCAAAGCGTTCGCGATCGACTCTTTTATGACATGACATGTTGCCGCCGGTAGATGCCTACAACCAATTTACTTGATTGAATAGTTCTTAAAGTGTTCTTCACTTTTATGCCATGAAATAGGTGCTTCCAAGGGCGTTTCAGACGAAATCATTCGATCATTTATGACAACAAGAACGATTAGACTCTAAATTAGAGTCTAATCATTAGAGTATTCTTCTTTCGTGTCGAGGTTGTGAAACATTTAATAATAATAATAAATAAATATCAGACAGCATTTGATGCCTAAAAGGCAGTATGCTGCTGGGCGTAGCGTAGCTAATTTAGTTTTAATTTAAATTTAATAGTGTGTTGTGATTATGAGCCATATTATTACTTGAATTTGTATTATTTCACTATTTATAACTTGGGACTGACTGGTCTGACGGTGGTTGAAACGCTTGTGAACTCACCCTTATAATATGTTATAAAGATGCCTACGACAAAAAGAAAGACGACGACCCTATCTACGAGGGGCGTCTGAAAAGTTATAAGCCTAAGATAGAAAAAAACTATTTACACAAATGAACTCGTGTTTATTTTTCAATATAGTCTCCTCCTAAATCAATGCATTTTTTACATTTTTTATACAGTGCTTTTAGGCCATTAAAAAAATAATCTTCATTTTGCCCTTCAAAATGCTCCTGTACAGCCGCCTTCATCTCTTCGTCACTTCTAAATCGCTTTCCCCTCAACTCTTTCTTCAAATTATTGAATAGAAAATAATCGCTTGGGGCTAGATCTGGGCTGTAGGGTGGGTGGTCAATTTCGTCAAAACCAACTTCCTTCAGAGCACGCCTCGCAACATTAGCGGTGTGAACGGGTGCGTTGTCTTGCAAAAACAAAATGCCTTTCCTTAGTTTACCCCGCCTTTTCTCAACTATGGCTTGTCGCACCTATCTTATTAGATTTGCATAATAAGTTCCGTTTGTCGTAGAGCCTTTTTCTAAATAATCGATTAAAAGAATGCCATCACAATCCCAAAATACCGTAGCCATTAACTTAGAGGCCGACTTTTGCACTTTAAATTTCTTCGGCGGCCTTTCACCCTTTTCAATCCACTGCATCGACTCAGACTTACACTCCGGATCATACTGTCTGATCCATGTTTCATCAACAGTTACTATTCGGGAACAAACTTCATCTAAATCATCTTCGCACAATTCTAAAAACGCCCGAGAAGTTTCCACACGACGTACTTTATCGAAGGCCGTTAGCATTTTCGGTACCTAACGAGCACTGACTTTACTCATGTACAAATGTTCATGTAAAATTTCTCCGACTCTTTCTTTACTAATACCTAAGACCTCAGCTATTTGCCAAACCTTAATTCTTCTATCTTCTAATACCAGCTTTTTGACTTTTGCTACGTTTTCTTCGGTCACTACCGATATTGGCCGCCCTGAGCGGGGGTCGTCTTCGATCGATTCCCGTCCGAGTTTAAATAAGCGACTCCACTTTTTGACTGTGGCATAAGAAGGCCCAGAATCACCGTAAATAATAGCCATTTCCTCAAAAATACACTGCGGTGATTTGTCACTTTTTGTAAGGAATTTAATTACAGCACGGTGCTCAATTTTCGTAATATTCGTTGGTAATTCACACATGATGTACTTTTCCGTTGAATATCTCGAAACAGAATAATAAAAACGTGACATGTTATTTTTTAATAATTTGTTTTTAAATGGCCTTTCTAGTGGCCAGTATCATAAACGCATATATAACCTCGAAATACCTTAGGCTTAGAACTTTTCAGACGCCCCTCGTAATATTATAATTTGGTTCTTGAACGGTGCGTGTGTTCATTCTGTACGGTGAGAAACAATCATATATAAAAAAAATTGTAACTATCAATGGTTTAAGACTTGCAGACAGTTTAACTCTTTAAACAGACTTACAGATCGTCTAGTGTCCATAACAAACCAAACAAACCAAGTAAGCTCTAGTATTGACTAGAGCTTACTGTGGGACTAGATTGATTTGTGTTAGGTTGTCCGATATTAATTTATGATTTATTTTATTTACTTACTTTAAAATTTGACATGACACTGTTCGTATAGTTTATAAAAGACTGAAAGGCCTTTGATTGATGAAAATTTTACGTAAATAAACATGCACAGCGTTCTTGAAAACAACTCTAAGGAGTGTGAAGAATATCTACGAAAGGAATACAATGTTCGGTGTAGGATTAAAATTGACGTGTGTCGGATATTATTAACCCTTTGAGGCCTCTTTTATAAAGAATTACATATATTATGTTGATTCCACACATGCAAATTTACTATTGTTGTCATCGAAAACGGGGGCAAAAAACCTATTTAAATAGTGTTAAAACAAGTCGTAATGTATTAAAAAATTATGATTTTTATTAAAGCAGTAACGTCTGCTAACGTAACCCAAATGTTTATAATGAAGCGAAAAGTTGAAAAAAATTTAACAGTTCAGGCAGGAGTCGAACCCGCTTCTCCAACGACTTTCCGGGTCAACACGGGCGTCCTACCTATTGGACCACCGAACCTGATGCGAGAGCCATTGCATTTTTCAACCAGTTACTTCTACATGCCTTAGGGTGGCACCGTAGCGCCATCTACCGTAAAGATTAAAAATTATGTACAACCACAGAGGTAATTACAAGTTACCTAAATTAAGATTTATTCTTCTAGGATGAAATCTATTACTCGTATACCAATTCAATTACAATGTTTTTCACCTATGATGAGTTCTGTGCCACTTGAAAATTTGCCGAACCACGCACTATGTTCGCAAAATATTTTTTTTGAGCAAAATAATAAAAAAATGTAAACCTGTACTTTTAAAATTTTATAGCAATATCAGTGTCTATTAAATAGACTCACATATCGGGCCACGCTCAGTGTAGGGTTCCGTAGTTGCCCATCCTTCACAATAGAATTACGAGAAAGATTTCAAGCTCTATAAATAAAAAAACCGGCCAAGTGCGAGTCGGACTCGCGCACCGAGGGTTCCGTACAAACACTTTCCATCCCTAAGTGTTTAAGTTAAGTTTGCACCTGGTATGTATAGCGCCCCATATAAATTAGGTGCAAAGTTAGGTATTTGGTATTAAAAAAAAAACTACCTACTAGATCTCGTTCAAAACAATTTTCGTTGGTAGTTTTTATAGTAATGTACATCATATGTTTTTTTTAGATTTTTCATTTTCTTATTTTAGAAGTTAGAGGGGGGGGACCAACTTTTTTCCACTTTGGAAGCGTCTGTCACGCAAACTATTCGGTTTAGAAAAAAAATATTTTAGAAACCTCGATATCATTTTTGAAGACCTATCCATAGATACCCCACACGTATGTGTTTGATGAAAAAAAAATTTTTGAGTTTCAGTTCTAAGTATGGGGAGCCCCCAATATTTATTATTATTTTTTTATTTTTGAATCAAAATCTTAATGCGGTTCACAGAATACATCTACCTACCAAGTTTCAACAGTATAGCTCTTATAGTTTCGGAAAAAAATGGCTGTGACATACGGACGGACAGACGGACAGACAGACAGACATGACGAATCTATAAGGGTTCCGTTTTTTGCCATTTGGCTACGGAACCCTAAAAAGTCGTAAACGCCAGTGACTGTAATTACTTATTACCTTCTGGAAGTTATCGTTTATACGCGCCAGATTGAGCGAAATGTTTAAATACAGTATGGCACTTAACTATATGTGTAACGTTCGAAGTATAAGGACACCGCGCGGCACTTACGTCATTTTAAAGAAAATTATGAATTTTTGCGATAACTCAAAAACGGCTCGACCGATTTTATTCAATATAGTTTTAATTGAAAGTGCTTATAAGGCCTCATTTATATGAATTTTTACATAATTTTTTGAAAACTTAGAGAGGGAGGAACGCTATTTTTTGGATTTCAGGAGCGGATATTTACAAAACTATTATTTTTAAAAGACGTATTCAACGACACCCTACACACTAGTGTTGGAACGAAAAAAGAAAATCTTTAGGTGTACGGGAGATACCCGAAAAGTTTTTTTTTTACCGTTTTGTGGGCGTGATACATAAGTACACGTACTCATACCAAATTTCAGCTTTCTAGTATTAATGATCACGGAGCTAAGCTGCGGGCGGACAGACAGACAAACAGACGGACATGGCGAAACTATAAGGGTTCCTAGTTGACTACTATACTAAAATAAAGTTCGTTTGATGTAAGATTTTAATAACAACCGTTTTTTTTATTATTCATTCATGTAATAAAATTATTAGTTTGATTATCACAATAATGCAAAATTTGTGAAGCATGTAATGTCTATGTCTACTTTTTTTAACTGTTTTTTTTTATATCGATATTAACAACACTAGCGAAACTGTGGCAACATCCGCGTGCAATCAACTGTCAAGTTAGTTCATCTAATTAAAAACTGGACTTTAGTACCCATAGTACAAGCTTTGCTTTATTTGGGACTAGGTCAATTGGTGTAAGATTATCCCTTAATATTTATTGATTTATTTATTACTATTATTTATTAATGTATTCATAGAATGTGTTTATGTATAGCCCAACAGGGTCCTTTCAGCCCACGCCATTTCGCGGACTTTTATGGTTCCGTACCCAAAGGGTAAAAACGGGACCCTATTACTGAGACTTGGCTGTCCGACCATCCGACCGTCCGTCTGTCACCAGGCTGTAACTCAAGAACGGTGATAGCTAGACAGTTGAAATTTTCACAGATGATGTATTTCTATTGCCGCTATAACAACAAATACTAAAAATAAAATAAAATTAATATTTAAGGGGGCTCCCATACAACAAACTTGTTATAGATTATGGTACGGAACCCTTCATGCGCGAGTCGGACTCGCACTTGCCCAATTTTTAGCGGTACTACGGCCAAAATTTGTTATTTTAAAATAGCTTAGAGTGCAAAAAGTAATAAAGTATCAATAAAAACAACAATTAACTTGCTTGCTCCTAATTCTACTTTAATTCCAAACAATCATAAAAGCATAAAATGTCCAAAACCATTTACGAAAATCAGGTACCAACATCCTTTAGTTTTGGAATTGTGATGCGAGCCAAAGACATGCAGGGTTCATGGGGTAATATTCATTGGGTAATATACCATGGGCTTCAAATAAAATAAACTACCTGAGATAAGTTATGGGGTTTTAAACTTAGTGTAAATACACAATCGTGAACATGTGGAAAACCAAGACAATTTGTTATTATAGTGAGGGCCTGGACACATGTCGCCGGTACGGTGCCGTCTACGGTGTCACGGCGCGGCGCCGTCAAACGGCGTCGTGCCGAAACACGGTGCCGCGTACGGTGCCGTACACGGCGCCGCGAACGGCGTCGTACCACGGCGCGGTGCCGTGTACGGCGCCGTGCACGGTACATCGCTTGGTAGTTTAACTAGTTTTCGTTTTGCTGCTGAACGCATAACACGCAAGTACAACCATCGGTTCAAATATACAAAACAATTGTCGTTTTAAATATATACAAGTATACAGTTTTTGCCTTGACATGGACCAAGAAAAACGTATTCTCCTGCTCCTACTGCTAAGACTACGAATGAAGAAAAAACAGAAACGAAGATATTGGGTGAATCCATACATGTCTTTAATGAACCATGATGGAGGTCATTTTAAGAGAAAATATGAAGCACTGAAAATATGTGGGAACTACTTAAACTACCAAGCGATGCACCGTGCACGGCGCCGTACACGGCACCGCGCCGTGGTACGACGCCGTTCGCGGCGCCGTGTACGGCACCGTACGGGGCACCGTGTTTCGGCACGACGCCGTTTGACGGCGCCGCGCCGTGACACCGTAGACGGCACCGTACCGGCGACATGTGTCCAGGCCCTGACTGACACTCTCCTTGCAAACATTAAATTTGGTATATGAACATAGATTGACTGCCGATACAAGCACATTTCTTGCTAAGCAGGCGATTTCAACCACTTACTATGTGTTAACTTAAAAAACCTAAATAAATATTTTTAATTGGTCTTTTAAATTTCCATTGTGATATGTCAAATCCAGACCGACCAGACCAAACCGACTAGAGACAGATGACCTCCTGAGGGTAGCGGGAAATCAATGGATGCGGTCTGCACGGGATCACACTTTGTAGCGAGTCATGAGGCAGGCCTATGTTCAGCAGTGGACGTCTGTGGCTGATAGATAGATAGATGTACAAATAAAATACTCGACAAATAGATCATTCTTGGCAGTTGGACAAGCAACTACAACCTTTTGCAATATATTTACTACAGCAGAAAATGATCTTTGATTCAAGGTTACTACACCAAAGTGGAGTGTGACCTTATCTTCTGATATGATAACCCCTGTATAGCGGGCCGACGGGTTGGTGCAGGTTAGGACAAATCTGTGGCTCTAGTGAAAAGGGGTTAAAGTGCACTTATGACCTTTTTGCGTTATATACACCAAAATTCACAAAAAAAAATTGCGCATCTTTTGGTGTAATCGGAGCTAAGTTATCTTTTAAAATGACAAAGTTAGGATTGTGCCAAACGATATATCTGGTGAATTATGTCGTGAAATATGGTGCAACTAAAGATAACATTGAACAATTTGGTGTTTTGCATGTGGAGAACGATTTAAGTTCATTTGTCTCTTTTGACGCATCCTGCGTTAAAGGATCAATGTTTACTTATACCTTTTTGCAAAACAAGATTACAAACCTTAAAGAATATAAATCGACTTAAATCACTACTCAATGTTAAACATTAATGATATAAGTCGAATTGTATCTCTTATGAAATCTGGTATTTAATGATCAATGTTTACTTGTACCGATTTGCACCAGCAATTTACCCATAATTTATAAAAATAAATCGAAATTAATCCATA
This sequence comes from Apotomis capreana, assembly GCA_947623375.1. Classification (NCBI taxonomy): domain Eukaryota; kingdom Metazoa; phylum Arthropoda; class Insecta; order Lepidoptera; family Tortricidae; genus Apotomis; species Apotomis capreana. The sequence continues at coordinate 896,863 of OX392515.1, read as the reverse complement.
TTCACGAAAAAATATTTAGCATTTATGGGTGTATATAGACTTATACCAGTGAGATGTATCATTTTACACCACGACGATTACCTACTTGTATCAAGAAGTTTGTATTATAAAGTCTCTTCGCTGTCGTTTATTTTAAGTACACTTGAATCTAATAAATCATCCCATTATAAAATTTGGCTCACCAGTTAGACTGACCTACAGTAGTGATGTAGGCATTTTTTTTAAGTTGTTTAACTTGCAATGTATGTTACTATGTTTGTTCGGGATATTGCAATTCAATTTTGAAGCAGAATATCTGCAACTGATTGAGCTGAAATTTTGCCTAAGTACCTACTTCCTACTTAAATATGACAATATAATAATATGGTACCATGGGACTGGTCTGGTGCCCGGAATGTGGCCCTAGGATTAAAAATATTTTTTAGTTTGTTACACAGAATGGCAGGCCGATCTCGAATCGATCGAATGCTCAAACATGTTGAGGAGAAAGGTGACAATAATTGTGTCGACTCTATTAGCACTCCTGAAATAGGCAAAACGTAGTGTTCACTGATTCTGACTCAGAAAATTTACGAGAAACGGAAGAAACCGGAACGGCAGAAGCAGCAGAGCAACTTTCGTTTTGGGACAGAGTCGGTCAAGGACTAAAACGACAACCTAACAAAAGGGAGAAAATAAACATAGGGAGGAAAGGAAAAAGAGGAGACATTTTGCTAAAAAGTATGAAACAAATAGTATGAAAACAAAAAATAAAGGAGAGAGTTTAGATGCTAGGAAAATTTTAAAATGAAATGCGCAATAAATATGCAAGAGAAACTCAAAAAAATATATTTGAGAGTTAATAGGGCTTTAGGAGAATATATAACAAAAGAGTTCAGTTCATTGCTAATTTAATTGTATTAGAGTTTAAAAACACAAAAGTAGACGCAACAACAAAGAATAGACAGTTTGCCAATTATTTAAAAATAAAGACAAGAGTGTTATCGCATTTGCAGAGGCTGGTATTTAATGCGATAACCACTTGATGAAACATCAAAGTTTGTTCCAGGAGTAACTGAAAAACTTAAAATCAGTAAAGAACTTGTCCTAGATTCAGCGTGATGGATAATGCTGAGTACCACAAAAATAAGTAAAAGTGGATTGAAAGCCGTCGAGGAACATATTTCATTATTTCCTGTATATGAAAGATTTACAGCGGTCCAATACGGATATCGGTAAAAAAAACAGTTTTTTGTTAAATTTGATAAACCCGAGTGTAAGATCTTTTACGAAAAATTGTTATGTTCTGAAGATGTGGTAGATTTCCATCCTTTGGCGCCAACAGAGCACAGGCAAGAATTGATTTTATACAAGAATTGAAATTTTACAAGCTGACCCTCAAAACGTGGTACATGTTATTTTCCGTGTCTAAATATTCACAATTGCGATAAAATTTTAGTATAAGGTCTCATACTAAAAGTTATTCGTAATTGTAAGTCAACTGGAAAAACTAAATTTTGTACTTATCTCGTTTTAGGTACTTATCATCTTGTATTGCTTAAGAAAGTTGATTACTTAATATTTTATTATTTTTGATGAAAATCCAAAAGTTAAAAACGATGAGAATAATTTTATATGCTAATGTTGACTTTTTCTGTTATTTTTGTAATAAAGAATACATAAAAATAAAGATTTTTTATTATCACTGCAACGCAAAAAATGATATAACTTCTAAAAAACCATTGGTAAAAGTGTGTTTATATTACAGTACACCTAAATTAATTGAGTGCAAAAGGGTAAAAGTTTGTTTTCTTAGGATTATCTCTGAAATAAAGCTCTTAAATGATAGGTTTCGTTTAGTTAGGTATTTCTTATTTAGGGTGTTCATGTATTTTTCCTTTATAAAAGGAGATAACTTTAAATAAACCGAACAGCAAGTCCATTTACACTTTCTAAAATAATGGTGAAAATTGGTATAAGTTCAGTTATATTCCCGGGTAGTGTAAGTGTTATGGGTGAAAAGGGGTATAAAGTAAGTTATGTCCTTAAGAACACGTTTTGGCACGGATATAAGTCACATTTTTTTTTAACCGTTAACTTTGGAGAAGTAAGAAAATTACCCCGTGAAAGAAGATTTTTTAAATATTAAAACTGCATTTAAAGTTTATTTGTAAGTATAGTGGTTGAAGTACAGTGATCAAAAGTCTGAATAATTTTAAGCCGCAACGGTTTTTTGCGTGTCCTGTAAAGTAGTGTTTTTCGAGTTTAACCCCTTTTCACTAGAGCCACAGAAATACAGCTGGGCTTAACATTCAAAACAGTGATTTTAACATATGTTGTCCTCCTACATCCACTAATTTATACTGTGCTTTATGTGAACAATCATTATAATGATTATGGGAATTTTTACTTTTGAAATGATGTAACTGCATAATTATGGCTGGTACCTTTGCTAAGTTTGCCAGCCAGGCCAGCAACATTGGTATTTTTAATGCAGCATGCAATATTGTATGCATTATTGTGATGCAATGTGTGACTATGTTTATCAATGTGGTTTGATAATATATTGCAATGCCACACTGGCCAACTATAGTAGAATTACATATACTGAATAGTTGAATACCAATACATATATGCTGAGTGAGATCCTTTTTCAGGATACAGTCAAAACTCACCTCTTTCCTTCTTCAGATTTAAACGAAACCTAGTATATGATGTTGAATGCTATTAAAAAAAATCTTTCTTTCAATAACCAACAGAAGATCAAAAAAAATTACATTAATTTGTGACATGTTGTATAAATTTCTGTTTATGAATAAATTAATAAAACATAGGTACAAAGAACCTGGGATCCTATTTCTGACATTTATTTCTTACCAAATTGTCCACTGTCAATATGTGAAGCCATAGCTGACAGTAGATCACACTAAACTGTACTAATTCTGCCTTATAGCATCTATTCAGTAATACAATTGAAAAAATAATTGTGTGAATCAGAGAACTTCTGTCTCAAGGAATAACAATGGGATGCATAATTTAATTTGAATAGTATTCATAAGATGTTCTGGCTCCAATTATGTGGCACATTCGGATTTTCCTCACATCTATCTGTATTTGAAACACCTGACAGTGATCAGAAAACGCTGTGCTGGTCCAGAGACCTTGTAAGAAATCTAACGTTCTACGAGAATAACGGCGTCAAATCGAAAGAAAACGCGATTACAAACGGCGTTCTAGGGACCGAGCAGTCACCATTAATTTCAGTGTTGATGCTAAGTATACGATCAGCTGATTTCTTTGTTACACTCTGCGATTGTACGCGATGCACCACAACTACGGAAGATTTATGACACGTCAGATGTTCTTCGACATAACTACGAAGTTACGCGTGTCGTCATACGAATCAGATTAGCTATTAAGTGTTATAATGAAGTTTAGCGAGTTACTCAATCCATAAACAAACGAAAGTTCCTACCTTTGTAGTGCACTCGAAGATTATTTTGCGACAGCCCGATGTAGCTGAACTTGTCCTTAGCACTCCATGAACGCGGCAAAGGAGTCTCTTCTTCATTCACATTTGGATAAAGCAGTTTTAAACGGTCTACAGCTGTATCACTTTGCACTTGATTTTGGGAATCCATCGTTCCCCGTCCAATACCTATCGCAGCCATTTCTGATTTCCCATTCCTCCCGTCGGACACGGACAGTAATGTCAATGACGTCACATCCACTAGTTCCCGAGTTGTCCCGTAGGTAGCAGCACTAGCAACATGACTATAGACAAACCGTAGGGGATACAACTTAAAACGCTCAATTTAACATGGAAAAATCTTATTCAAAAATGTAAGGAGTTTTTAATAAATTTCTAAAGAAGACGACCAACTATATTAACTTGTAATATATTAGTATAGTTAGAAAGAGTAAATTGTATATATATCAAAGCGTCGATACTACTTAATCCCAGATAATCACTACAACAAACCACTTCAAAGATAAGTTGATGGAAACTTTTATATTAGTGAAAATATATTTGTATCCCTGACAAAAATCATGTATTCATCAAACTCAAGGAATAATTTCCCAAAATATATCACGGAAATAAATAGTAGAGTGTCACAGAAATTGGAAAAAGTTAAAAAGACTTCCAGCGAAGTTTTGGAAATCCAGCAGTTATATCACGATGAAGTATTGGAGGTATGCATAATGTGTTAAAACCAAACTTATACCGCATTTACACTTCCGCATTAAACTGCGAAACGAGTGGTGAAAGAGTGAGAGGCGCGTATATGAAAAATTACAATTCGATTCGGCCTTCTGTGCTAGATTAAATACATTTATGAAAGTGACCAGTGAGTGACCACCTTCGTCCTTATTTTAATACGTTTCAGGTTTACCAAGAAGCTTTTAATGATCTTATAGAATACAGCGTCACGTTTTCAAACACGCTGGTTGATATAAAACAAGCTTATGATAATGCTATACACATCAGAGATGAACGGATAGCACAATTCATCACTCAAGATGTAAGTACTAAATCCATACTTAATATTATAAATGCGAAAGTGTGTCTGTCTGTCTGTCTGTCTGTTACCTCTTCACGCTTAAACCGCTGAACCGATTTAGATGAAATTTGGTATATAGATAGTTTCAGTCCCGGGGAAAGACATAGAATACTTTTTATCCCGAATAAATGTAGTGTTCCCGTGGGATGAGCGGGAAACACCGCGGGGCACAGCTAGTAGCCCATTACTGTCTTTTTTTCATCTACTAAAGTTTAGATCTCTTACCCATTTTTATTGTTCACCATGCCATTCGTTGTGTAGCTTGTTTTCGCCGCGCATTTCGCGTTTAGTTTAGTTGAAGTACTAGAACTCTTCTCAAGTGTTAATGCGCCATCTGTGCTTCGATTTAGCAATCCATTTTATATGAGTGATAATCGTTTTAAAGCATGTCTCAAACAACAAACCAGTCTAGAAAAATGTCAAAGTGACAGTAAGTGACGTTCACCATTTTCATATCATTTATTTTTGTTTACATTTTCTAAACCAAACATAACGCGATAAACGATTGATAATAAAAGCCGTAACTTAATTATCTCTACTCATTTCGCATAGGGCGCTGAGGAAGTGTTTTAGATACTTTATATTGGACAAACGATAATTCGCGCGCGAAATGGCAGACAAGAAATCAGCGATTAAGGTCCTCGATGGAGGCTTCTCGTCGCAGCTGTCCTGCCACGTCGGTGATAACGTCGATGGTGACCCCCTATGGACAGCTCGCTTCCTGCAGACGCGGCCCCTCGAAGTCTTCAAGACGCACTACGACTTCCTCAAGGCGGGCTCCGAGATAATCATGACAAACACCTACCAGGCCTCCGTCGGGGGCTTCGTCAAGTACCTCGGGATCTCGCCCGAAGCGGGCTTAGACCTCATCAAGAGCGCAGTGAGACTCGCGAAAGAAGCAAGAGAAAAGTATCTCAAGGAATATGCCAACAATGACCTTAATCGCAACCCTTTGATAGCGGGGTCAGTTGGGCCATATGGCGCCCACTTACACGACGGGTCGGAGTACAACGGCGGCTACGCCGATGCCACCTCAGTAGAAACCATGCGAGACTGGCATAGACCTCGAATTGAGGCTCTCATTGACTCTGGAGTAGATCTATTGGCATTTGAGACCATACCCTGTGAGAAAGAGGCAGTGATGCTTGTTGAACTGTTAAAGGATTACCCAAGTATGAAAGCGTGGCTATCTTTTAGTTGTAAGGATGAGAAACATATTGCTCATGGAGAAGACTATCAAACTGCTGCCAGAAAATGTTATGACTTGAATCCAGAGCAGATCATAGCTGTAGGTGTTAATTGCTGTGCCCCAGCCAATATTGCATCTTTGCTGGGGGGCATTAATGAGGGCAGGACAGAACCTATCCCTCTTATAGTATACCCAAACTCAGGAGAAAAGTACCACAAAGAACATGGCTGGATTGAGGGTGACAAGCAGCAGCGGTTAGACCGTTTTGTCCATGGATGGCTTGATATGGGCGTGAAGTATGTCGGTGGCTGCTGTCGGACGTACGCGGAAGATATCTCACGCATACGTAAACAAGTACAAAGCTGGTGTGATACAGATAAGGAATAATGTTCAAATAAATGTTTGTCTCCGAACACGGGGCTCTCTATTTACAAGTATTGCACTCAACTAAATGCGCCTTATTCAACTAGTTTACTTTGTAATGTACACATGCTGTATTATAATGTTGTTATCAGACTATCTGTAAGAATTATTATCTGTTAAAAAATTTTGGTTGCTATTGCATTATAATAAAATGTTATCAAAAATCAAACAGGTTTATTTTAGTCATATTTCCCCACATCCAGTCTAGAGGTCACAAAGTTACTATATATGATGACATAGTTAGTTACAATAGTAGCCTATTTGATAACATTATTTTATTTTACATTGTGCTGTTTTTGCTTGTGTTCTAAATTCACACGGGCTTTAACCATCAAAATGTAAAATAAAATAATAATATCTCTTGTGTCTTATCACGTGCATATCATATTACTTTCATTTGATGGCATTCCAAAAGTATGTCATAGCTTCGCGGGGGACTAGACTATGACGTTACGCAACATAAAAAGTTCTATTCTGTTAGCATACTAAGTTTGTTCCATTCCACGGCTTCACACACGTGGCAGTTGTATTTTGCACATCTTGAGTCTTTTTCGGGATTTAGAGTAACTTGCGTCACTCTTATCTCGTTCTAATTCTGTATAAATCACGTTGACCTTCCCATGCTTCTCTTTACTGCGTAGGTATTTATCAGCAGGTCAAGCTTATAAACAATTTGTGGCATTTATAAATTAACTGTTTGTTATTTTTATTAAAGCAGTAACGTCTGCTAACGTAAACCAAATGTTTACAATGAAGCGAAAATTGATTAATGATTGAAGGATTCGAATCTGGTTCGGTGGTCCAGTTGGTAGGACGCCCATGTTGGCCCGGAAAGCCGTTGGAAACGCAGGTTCGAATCCTGTCTGAACCATTAATTTTTCAATTTTTCGCTTAGCTGTTGCGAAGTTTGGCATTTAAACCCGCTAATGTTGACTGGTAGAAACTGCTTTACGACATACAAAGTTCGCCTTGTAAAAAATAAAAATGTCAATGTTATTTGCGTGTATATTAGTGCCAGATGGTAGCGAATTTCGGCTTTCGACCTACTTTTACACATCATTACCTGAATTCGACATGTGAGTGGAACTTTACTTTCTCTTCCGCGCACGCTTACTTGTCGGTGCGGTGTGGTGTGCTATGGTAGAGTCATAATCAGGGCTACAAGTACTAAATGACCGAAGCGCCTTGGTGACATGATATAAAGCGTCGCGTTTTCTACTAAGACTACCTACCTACTAGATTAAAATGAATAAAAATCATCTACCTACTGCTGAGTGTTAAGGCTTGTTCGGACTAGGCTAGTATTTTAGTCTAGTAGCGAGTAATTTAGTAGCTAAACGTGTCTGAACACCAAAAAATTAGTCGAGTAGATTAGTAAGTAATTTAGTCGAATCAATCCATTTTATTCTATTTCTTTTAGTAGTTTAGTAGTGAGTAGCACCCCCCACCACGCGTCCGTGCTTACTCGGCCGCCGGATAAACAAGTCCGAACCTGTCGATTTAGTCGAGTTCATTAGTTGGCGTGAAAATGTTGTTTCGCTGGAGCGAGGAAATCACTTTTAGATTGCAGAATACCACTGACTTGTGAAATTCACTCGACTGTAATGCGAACGATTTTTAGGCAGTAGCGGATAGTTTAGCTACTAAATTACTCGCTACTAAACTAAAATACTAGCCTAGTCCGAACAAGCCTTGAGGTACAAAATGAAAATATAGTATTACAACTAAAATGTTATTATATTCGCTGCAAAATTCCCAAGAAGCTGTGAAGTAAGTACTTACACGAATAATACATTCAAAATGAGGATTGCCTACTTATGCTGCTGATACGTATTTTGTAACGTATTTTTTACTCGAATTGAAACACTTTGATAAATAAGAGAACATTAAATATCCCAGAAGGTGTTCGGCGTATCTGCGCGCAAGCAACACAGAGATGAGAAGATGAAGGCGCTGGAGCGAGACGTAGACGAGCTGCGCGAACACAACCTCGACCTCACCTTCCAGATCTCCAAGCTGAAGAAGGAAATCGGAAAAGTTGGTTCATATTACTTAAAATACTAGGACCCTTTGCTTTGATGGGCACCCTGCCCATGACTCAGCTTTCCAACTCTGCATGAGTATGATTATTGAAAGCCTGGAATAAAACGGAATATAATATCGAAAATAATATAGCTAAAATGACATGTAGGTAGGTGTAGGTCTGTGGTGTCGCCCTAACGTAATGAAATGAGTCCCATTCAGCTCTTAAATATATGAATATGATAGGTTAATGAATCCTTTTACCACCATAATGTAATGATGTGATCTTTATATCCAGGCGAAGGACGAGCAGTTCTCCGAGTACCTGAGCCTAGCGCGCGAGCGTGACGCGCGCTACACGCTCTACTTCGAGAACCTGGCGCTCCAGCTGCGGCTGCGCGAGCTGGAGTGGGGAGCCCCGCCCCCCGCCGACGCCTACGGGGACCCCGTCGTGCTGCGCATCGCGCTGGACCGCTGCAGGTACATATATACCGTATACTAGATGACACAGTCTCCCCCAGATTCTACACTCTGTACTTCGAGAACCTGGCGCTGCAGCTGCGGCTGCTTGAGCTGGACTGGGGGGTGCTGCCTCCTGATCCCGACGACGTCTAAGGTAACAGCAAAGACCCGTCGTGCTGCGCATCGCACTGGACCGCAGCAGGTACCGGTAGGTATATACAGACTTTAATTACTATAAAGACATCGAATCGGCGAGAAAGGGCTCCGTGTAGGTAAGTAAGTACTGTTAGTCTCGTGTCCTTACAGAATAAAATTCATTACATCATGTTTAATTCACACATACTCGTTAGATAATGAGTAGATAATTAATTCAAAGAATTGAGAGATAACACACGATCGCAATAGATACCTAAGGTTAAAAAATATACAAACCACATATTACACTCATTTAATCAAATTAAAGACAAGAAGGAAAATACATATTGTATCTATATATATTCAATTGCTTAGCATTTTTATAAAATCAGTATTCAAATATGAAACCTTATCAACGAGACGTGTTCTTAGAAATATAAGATAAAGATGTACGTATGGTTAATGTATGTATGTATGTATGTAAACACTTTATTGTACCTACATAAAAACAAGAAAACACTCATCCTCCTAGCCTTAGTCCCATTTTTTGAGAATGAATTCTCAATCGGGGTCGGCTACCTAAATCCCAAGATGTGGCGTAGGCACTAGTTTTTACGCAAGCGACTGCCATCAGATCTTCCAACCCAGAGGGGAAACTAGGCCTTATTTGGGCTTAGGTGGTTTCCTCGCGATGTTTTCCTTCACCGAAAAGCGAGTGGTACATTATTACAGAAAGCTTGTCTGATGATGCTGACATGGAGAGGGAGCGTAGGGCGTTGGCCGTGAGAAGCAATATGCTCGCCCGTAGGTTCGCCCGATGCACTCGGGAAGTAAAAATAACACTGTTTAGAGCATTTTGCCAGACTTTTTACTCGGGTGGCTTATGGGTTCAGTACACTAGAAGGGCATACGACGCCCTACGCGTTCTCTACAACAATGCTTTCAGGATGCTGATGGGACTGCCGCGCCGCTGCAGCGCGTCAGGTATGTTCGTGAGTGCGCGCGTCGACGGGTTCCACGCCATAATGCGTAAAAAATATGCCTCGTTGCAAGGGCGGTTAAGGAACAGTGGCAACAGCATTCTGAAAGTAATAGCTGATCGTATGTGTGAATGTCCAATACAAAAGCACTGGATTGAGCATTTAAAAGGTTGTGTGTCATATGACAAGTAACTGTGTTTGTTGTGAAGGACCAACCCTAATATTTCTGTTTGGCCCTATGGTTGACTGGTAGAGAATGCCATTTGACATTAAGTCCGCCATTTGTACTGAATTTTGTTTTGTGCAATAAATTTCTTTAATAAATAAATACATATATAGTTAAGGAAACTAACATAGTTTAATAAGTTTGTAACTAACACTTATGGACCTCTTAGTTGTCTGAAATAAACGATTATTATTATTATTATTAAATATCAAATGACATTCCGTACATAAGTTCCGAAAAACTCATTGGTACGGGCCGGGTTCGAACCCGCGACCTCCGGATTGAAAGTCGCATGCCCTAACCACTAGGCTACCACCGCTCTTAAAAAAAACACAAGAAAACACATTACAAAGAAATAAGCATGTACAAAGGCGAACTTATCCCTTTAAGGGATCTCTTCCAGTTAACCTTTGAGCAAATGAGTGCTAAACAAATGTAAATGGTAGACAAACCAAGCAACATGTACAACACAAAGGAGTAACTATAACTATACAATAATACACATGAAAATGCAAAAACCAACAGAGAGAGAGAGATAGGTAACAGTCAATATAATACATATTACATAATATCTATATAAATACATATACATAATATTCAACATAAATAAAATTGTAATTATAACAAAAACAGCAACCTAATCATTCGTTCGACAGCCACAATTCCTTTAACTTCCCCTTGAGCGATGCTACGGACTGCGTCTGCCTTAGGGCGGGAGACAATTTATTCCATAATTTCACGGCGCGCACAGCAAAAGACATATCGTAAACGTGAGATTTATGCGGTGGGATAGATAAAGTCAGATTCGCACTTGACCGCAGGCGATGGCCACTACCATCCGCCATGTAAGAGAACTTCTCTGCCAGGAGGAGGTGAAGAAGGAATGAAAAGGACATTATACAAAAGACAAAGAACGTGCAAGTCCCTACGCTGACGGATCGGAAGCCATTTAAGTTGAGCGCGGTATTGAGACACATGATCAAACTTGCGGAGACCAAATATATACCTAATACAAACGTTTTGTAGGCGTTCTAGCTTGTCAAGCAGCTCCCCCCGGAGATCCAGGAAAGCAACATCACCGTAGTCGAGAAGTGGGAGCAAAAGAGAGCGGGCAAGTATGATCTTCGTATGGAGAGGAAGGAAATTCTGCAGACGCCTCAAGGAATGAAGGGACGCGAAAATTTTCCTACTGATCTCAGAAATATGAGGTGCCCATGACAAAGTTTGATCCATGGTAACGCCTAAATTTTTTACAGTAGAAGTGAAAGGTATAGGCGTACCATCAAAGACAATAACTGGCTTAGCTAGATCTGAGAGCTTGGAAATAAAATGTGGGCTTCCAATGACAATAGCCTGCGACTTAATATGCACTTCAGACCAGAGTGATGATACCTAGGATTATTATTTAGTTTAGGACAAGCTTCATTATAGTTACCAATTATTACCATATCAACTTAATATGTTGTCTGTCTTGTCTTGTCCTACCGTGTGATCATACTACTTATCCTAATTGATTTGTAACTGGTACAGTCAGCCGAAAAATTGGTCTACTATCTACTATTAGTCATACTTCGTGAGTATTAAACGTCCAACAGTGGTAGACCACTTTCTTGGCTGACTATTACATTAGGTACATGTACATGAATATATATACTATAGTTACTATACGTGTCATTTATATTTTTATTATAGGTATTCATTAGTAACTCTTAAATGTTTTAGTTTTTGGTTCGATATACATTCAGTATCCATTAAAATTCTTGAAGAAGGTCTTTGTCCAGTAGTCTTTAGGCAAATATTATGAGGATATTTTCTAGTACCTATAACTACGACCGGAGGCCTAGGTGGTGCGTTTCACCAGGGCCCCGAAGGTCAGCCGTATGGCTGTGGCATGGTGCCTTTGATATATATACTTATTTATTTATTTAAATTTTATTGCACAAAAAAGTCAGTACAAATAGGGCCAAACAGAGATACTAGATTTGGTGCAGAGCAGAAATGATATGTGATATCTATGTGATATATATATATATAGCGTCGGCAGTGGTATTCTGTTTGTTGCGCAGAGAGCAGCTGTCGTCAACCCAGCGCGAGCTACACAAGATGTCGGAGGAGTACGCAGGGACGGTCCCCCAGCGTGAGTTCGACTGCTTGGAAACTAGATTTTCGGTCCTCGACAAGAGAGCCAAGGAACTGGAGACTGAACTGTCCACCGTGCAGGATAAATACAAGCGAGTCTTAGGTAAGTACGTGCAACTCAGGCCCATAACCTAAACTACTGTTTTACACCCGGTGCGAATTTCCATAATCGCGTTAAAAAAAAACCCGGCCAAGATCATGTCGGGCCACGCTCAGTGTAGGGTTCCGCAGTTGCCCATCCTTCACAATAGACGAAAATTACGAGAGATTTAAATTAGGGCTTGTGCACAAATCACGTGATGTTTTTTCGGCTACTTTTTTGTCGGGCCACGCTCAGTGTAGGGTTCCGCAGTTGCCCATCCTTCACAATAGACGAAAATTACGAGAGATTTAAATTAGGGCTTGTGCACAAATCACGTGATGTTTTTTCGGTTACTTTTAGCAGGAGAAAATTAGCAGATCTTCTAAATTGCATGCTATTTCTTTCATTTATTTCCTAGCATCTAAGAAGAGTGTAGACGAAGAGCTGTCAGAGTGCAAGGAGAGGTGTCGCGAGCTGGAGCGCGCGGGGACGCCGCGGCCGCTGTGGGGGCTGTGCGCGGACTTCATCAGCGGAGGCCGGGACAGGTCAGGCCTGGTCACTTTGTACCGTTGCGTATTCCTTTAGCATGGATATGTATCTGCATCAGTGCCTAAGGTACTTCCAAGGACCATGGGTACCTCTTATGCTTTATGAGTTTGATACATATTATAACCTGATTTACATGGTATCTGTGCAGATGGTGGAAGTTGGCAAGCGGTCTTTCATCCAGAGACATCTTAAGAGTTCTTTTAAAAGAGCTGGGGCCGGCGGCGGAAAGCGACCACTTGGAATATTTCGATGGCCTGGTAAACGCCCCATCAACTTAGTCTAGTCTTATTAAATAATCGTCAGATATAGAAAAAAATAAAAAATATAACAACAACAAATCCACTTTATTGCACACCTCAAATAGGTACACAGGGATACAAAACATGAGAGATATACAGTAAAAAATTGACAGCAGAAGAATATAGGTATGCATCTGAAATGATCTAAGCGTTTTTGCCATGTTGATGGAAGGAGCTTGGGTTATCCCAGTTTGTTATAATTTTCTTGAATTGACAGGGCATGGACCCGGTGATCCCTCCGTACCTGCGCTACGAGGGCAAGGTGCGCAACCTGCGGCTGTCGCGCCGCGAGGTCGGCGTGCTCATCACCGACGTGTGGCGCGGCAAGTTGCTCCAGCCCGCGCTCTCCATGCAGGATTACCTCACCAAGTACTTCGAGGACAGGTACTTACAATATATTCCTACTTAAAACTAGCTGTTTCCGATCCTTAACCGTCAAAAAATATCCATTAGAGGGTCTTCCCTGCATCAATTTCACATTTGTTATATATTTTTTTTATTCTACTTACACAATTCTGAAGTACCCAGTAAGTTCTCACTACGTATAGATGCGCTGACGGATGAACACCTCGTTGAAACTCTGCATATAAATATCGTTAGCTAACAACTCAATGCTAACATTCATCAACCTCTAAATATCCGTTTTTGGCTTAATTGGTAGAGCACTCGTCCCCGGATGGCAAGAGATATCACTTCAAGTCGGGTAAGATGGCAAATTTTTAATTGTGAAAGATATTTCTTTAAGATAGGTATATGACGATCATGGAAATAAAACACCATGTTCTTAAACCATTGATACAAAGATCACCATGTTCTTCATAATAAAACTTCTCAAATCTGTTCAGATACCAGCAGGTGTCGGTGCGCGCGGAATGGGCGTACAACCTGTGCGCGGGCGCCGAGCAGATGCTGGACGAGCCGCAGGTGAAGCTGTTCTGGGGCGCGCTGCACGGCCAGCTCAGCGAGCACATCTACTGGGCGCTGCGCCGGCAGTGGCGCCAGCTGAGGGACCAGCTCTACCGCGCCAGCAGGGACGGGGAGGTGACAGTTACTAAACAATCTAGGCTCGACTTACTGCACGAGCCGCAGGTGAAGCTGTTCTGGGGCGCGCTGCACGGCCAGCTCAGCGAGCACATCTACTGGGCGCTGCGCCGGCAGTGGCGCCAGCTGAGGGACCAGCTCTACCGCGCCAGCAGGGACGGGGAGGTGACAGTTACTAAACAATCTAGGCTCGACTTACTGCACGAGCCGCAGGTGAAGCTGTTCTGGGGCGCGCTGCACGGCCAGCTCAGCGAGCACATCTACTGGGCGCTGCGCCGGCAGTGGCGCCAGCTGAGGGACCAGCTCTACCGCGCCAGCAGGGACGGGGAGGTGACAGTTACTAAACAATCTAGGCTCGACTTACTGCACGAGCCGCAGGTGAAGCTGTTCTGGGGCGCGCTGCACGGCCAGCTCAGCGAGCACATCTACTGGGCGCTGCGCCGGCAGTGGCGCCAGCTGAGGGACCAGCTCTACCGCGCCAGCAGGGACGGGGAGGTGACAGTTACTAAACAATCTAGGCTCGACTTACTGCACGAGCCGCAGGTGAAGCTGTTCTGGGGCGCGCTGCACGGCCAGCTCAGCGAGCACATCTACTGGGCGCTGCGCCGGCAGTGGCGCCAGCTGAGGGACCAGCTCTACCGCGCCAGCAGGGACGGGGAGGTGACAGTTACTAAACAATCTAGGCTCGACTTACTGCACGAGCCGCAGGTGAAGCTGTTCTGGGGCGCGCTGCACGGCCAGCTCAGCGAGCACATCTACTGGGCGCTGCGCCGGCAGTGGCGCCAGCTGAGGGACCAGCTCTACCGCGCCAGCAGGGACGGGGAGGTGACAGTTACTAAACAATCTAGGCTCGACTTACTGCACGAGCCGCAGGTGAAGCTGTTCTGGGGCGCGCTGCACGGCCAGCTCAGCGAGCACATCTACTGGGCGCTGCGCCGGCAGTGGCGCCAGCTGAGGGACCAGCTCTACCGCGCCAGCAGGGACGGGGAGGTGACAGTTACTAAACAATCTAGGCTCGACTTACTGCACGAGCCGCAGGTGAAGCTGTTCTGGGGCGCGCTGCACGGCCAGCTCAGCGAGCACATCTACTGGGCGCTGCGCCGGCAGTGGCGCCAGCTGAGGGACCAGCTCTACCGCGCCAGCAGGGACGGGGAGGTGACAGTTACTAAACAATCTAGGCTCGACTTACTGCACGAGCCGCAGGTGAAGCTGTTCTGGGGCGCGCTGCACGGCCAGCTCAGCGAGCACATCTACTGGGCGCTGCGCCGGCAGTGGCGCCAGCTGAGGGACCAGCTCTACCGCGCCAGCAGGGACGGGGAGGTGACAGTTACTAAACAATCTAGGCTCGACTTACTGCACGAGCCGCAGGTGAAGCTGTTCTGGGGCGCGCTGCACGGCCAGCTCAGCGAGCACATCTACTGGGCGCTGCGCCGGCAGTGGCGCCAGCTGAGGGACCAGCTCTACCGCGCCAGCAGGGACGGGGAGGTGACAGTTACTAAACAATCTAGGCTCGACTTACTGCACGAGCCGCAGGTGAAGCTGTTCTGGGGCGCGCTGCACGGCCAGCTCAGCGAGCACATCTACTGGGCGCTGCGCCGGCAGTGGCGCCAGCTGAGGGACCAGCTCTACCGCGCCAGCAGGGACGGGGAGGCGAGTTATCCAAGTTATTGTTAGTACCAGTAGCAGCTAGCACAGCATAACTATGCTTCGCGACTTTTATCCCGCGACATAGCGTCACCCGTCACTTTCTCACAGTACTACACAGTAAGAGATAAGTATAAAGATATAAGATACGTGTCACTTTGTGCTAGAGAGGCAGGTATGAATCTGGGCTCGGCTAACCGGAGTATCAGCACCAGAGGATTTCAGAGGACGCCAAATTCATATCCTTAAAGACGAAAAACTTCAAACAAGGCGCATTTAAGAGGATAATCAGCCACATCAAAGGTTTTTCCCGGTTCAGAATGTCATAGATCCAGGTTTGGAGAATTTAATGCTGCAGGAAGCGTGGGAAAGTAGGATGTAGAGGTGACCCGCCACCTTCACGAACAATTGAACGACGCTGTTACTTGAAAATACATCTATGTAATAATATTGTTCAACGAAAGGGCGGTTTTCACCGAGTGGCTCAATTTTCAGAATATATCCATAGAAGAGTTGGAGAAGGTGGCCAAAGCGACGTTTCCCCTGAAGAGCGAGGTGGACATCCGCAACCTGTGCGACGTGGTGCGCAAGCAGCTCAAGCTCAAGCTCAACTCCAGCGAGGTTAATCTCGACAAACTGTTCCAAGAGGCGAGTGCTATTGCTACCTACTTTATACTCGTTTTTACAAGCTTCTATTTAACTTACAATTTTTATACTGTATTTATGTAGATATATTTCTATGTTTCGGTCAAATCTTGTAAGGATGATTTGAACCACTTCCCTGGAGCCAATTGCAATTTTGGTATTCCCATGTAACTTCAAGATGAGAATGGCATGAAACTGATGATGGCGCCAGAATGGTGGTCTTCGGAACTGGAATTAAAATAACGTTAAAGTAAGTTTGGGCTGTTTATTATCGTGTCGGTTAGTATGCTTGTCATAAAAGTTTTTTTTTGTACGTAAACAGAACGAAGAAGGCTTCGATCGCGTGGAGTTCGCCCGCGAGCTGTACCGCCAGCGGCAGCAGGCGCAGGACAAGTATCTGCGGGAGGTGCTGGCGGAGCTGGGGGGGAGGGGGCAGGGGAACAGGCCCGTCGCCGTCGACGCGCTCAAGCGGGCCTTCGCCATCGTTGACCCGGCCATCGGTACCTATCTACCCTAAATAAAATACCTACCTACCTATTCCTATAGATAGTGTTAGATAAGGACTCTAATGCTAGAGGGTAAAGGCTAGGAGGCGGGTGCTCTAAGTGAAAATAGAATGCAATAAGGAAAGCTATAATTCCAAATAGCAAGATATCGTCGAATAAGTATCGTCGAATGTTCTGTCGACGTAAGTTAATACTAGTAGGTACCAGTTGTTCAGATGTTTGTCTATTCACGTTTAAGCCCTATC
Organism: Apotomis capreana; assembly: GCA_947623375.1. Lineage (NCBI taxonomy): Eukaryota > Metazoa > Arthropoda > Insecta > Lepidoptera > Tortricidae > Apotomis > Apotomis capreana. Next base: position 879,735 of record OX392515.1, on the reverse strand, counting down.
AAGTACAGTCAACCAATTTGATTCCTAGGCCATTTCATACCTTGTCACAGTGAACGTCAATATGAAAGCCGCTTGAAATCTCATATCATTGTCATTGTGACAAGATTTCTAGGCCAGTATAGGCCTAGAAATCAAATTGGTTGACTTTACCTAAACCTATATACTCATGTGATGTCCTTATCTGTAAACCTCACATTATAATGTCTCGTAGATCATATCCGCATGGAGCGCAACATCCGCTGGGCGTTCTCGGACCAGGTGTCGGAGCTCAGCAGCATCAGCCCGCTGCCGCTGCGCGCGCTCGCCGGCAGACTCGCCGCCGGGGACATCGAGCGCGTCGGCCCGCGCTACCGGGGCTCGCACCGAAGGACCACCTATAAATAAAACATATTTGCTTCAAAATGATAAAACCGAACAGATATTTATTTTCCCGCTTTTTTAAAAGAGCTCACTTGATGACGCAAAAAAAGCTGTTTAAGCAGTAGCTAAAAACGATCGAAATAAAGGCGATAATGACCAATCGGTATTGACCGATTTGAGTACTCTACTTGTCAATGTCGCTTGTCAAATTGACATCAACGTCAATTCAATTTGTTAATTTGCACGTGCGTTTGTGTAGTAGTTTGTTTACATGAAGTTTTAATGTATAAATTTTATGAATATACGTTAATAATCCAACAATAATGGCTGACATAATAGATACAGAAGAACAAGATAGAGATATAATAGAATCAGAAGAATTAGCACAATTATTTAACAAAAAATACAACTTGTTAACAGAGACTGCAGTATCGCTTAAGAAATCGTATATAAATAAGTTAGCTACCACTAAGTAAGTAATAACCCGTTATAAGACGCACTTATAAGGCTTGCTATAGAATTATATTTTTATGTTGCTTCAATCTAGTCATTGCAAAAGTTTATTTTTATGTTTATTGGTTAGACAAGTTAAAGCATAGTCATGAATGATGATTGATGCTATTGCCCTCACACAGAGAAATTTTGTAGGAGAATTTTGTTAGAATCACTTAAAAATATATTTTCAGATCTCTAAGAATAGCCGTAACTTTAGTGGACAACAGTATCGAGGTGTATCAACTGAACAACACGTCACTCAGCAAGGTGTGCCGGCTCAGCGGACACAAGAAGGAGCTCACGGACGTGGTATTTGTGCCCAAAGAAGATCATCTGCTCCACTCGTGTGGGCAGGATGGAGTGGTGAAGTTGTGGGACACAAGAGCCAGTGGGAGCTGTGTACAGGAATATAAAGGTAGGATTTTCTAAACCTGTTGTTCCTAGAGAAAGTGAGAAGTCAGGCAGTAATCAATTCGGGTGGGGAGGGAAGTTTACTTATAAATGATATTTTATATAAGGCATAAAATATCATTTAGAAGCAGGTATTAGGAGATAGTTGATTTAGATTATATGCTATGGATATCCAGCACTCACATGCAACTAGTAACAAATCAACCCCATAGAGCACCTCGTGAAAATGTGGTTTGTTGAGCAGCCTCTAGAAGCTAACTTCCGAAATTAGCTAGCATTGCTATTTTACAGTAGGATTACATATATGTATGTTATGTTAAAAATGCGATCAAAACTATGTTAATGTATATTCAAATCTTGCTGAGCCTCTAGTTCTCACACAAAATTAACCTAATATTCAGAAGCTTAGGACCAAATGTCTTAACATGTTTACGGACAGCAAGAGAGGACATGTGTCATGGCCCAAAGGAAACAAAAATGTCAACAAAAAATACTACCTGGTTGATAAATCTATCATTGACATTCAACAATCCATTTTGACAAATTGCAGATGAGGAGGAAGATTCAATAGTGCGCCCGTTTCTATGCATGGACATATCCTGCAACAGCCGAGTGCTGTGTGCCGGCAGCCAGACGGTCCAGGAGGATGCATACCTCGTGTTCTGGGACCAGCGGGTCACCAAGCCGCTGGGTGGATACTGGAACTCACACACTGATGACATCACACAGGTCAGTCTTAAGAAATATAATGGAAGATTATATAAGATATATAATGGAAATTGCAGTAAGCGGTAGCATGTATGCTACCTGGACATACCTTATTATGTTATTAACTTGGCCCTAGCTATTATGAACAGGTTTGACCCCACAAATGGCACCAGTTCACGAGCATGACACATTTTAATTTACTGATATCCAAATTTAAAAAAGAGTGAAAATAAATTAAACAAGATAGTTATCATTTCTCATAGGTCTGTAATTTGTGTTTTTTTTCCTCCTGCCTCCTCAACCTGCAGCCTCCCCAACGAATCAACAACTTTTCTAATGTCTGGTTGCCAATTGTTTATTTAAATGTGTTGCAATTTTTTTTTCTTTTTTTCATTGCTTAATGTCTTACGCCTAGATTTGAAATTCCAAAATAATCCGATGACGATCATACAAGCTTATGCACCAACAGAAAGTGCCCTGGACAGTGAAATAAATCTATTCTATACCAAACTAAGAAAAGCATTAAGCAATACAAAGAAGAACACATTTGTTGTCGGTGATTTTAATGCTAAAATTGGAAAACCATGCCAAGAAGAAAATCTCATCCTAGGAAAATTTGGATATGGACGCAGAAATGAAAGGGGACAGAAATTAATTGAATTCTGCCTAGAAAACAGATTCGTTATAACCAATACATTATTTAAAAAATCTGAAAAAAACAGGTGGACATGGCATTCTCCCGATGGGAAAACACGAAACGAAATTGACTACATTTTGGCAAACAATACCCGTATAATTAAGAATGTGCAGGTCCTCACTACCACCTTTTCATCCGACCACCGCCCAGTAAGATGTGAGCTAACCTTCAGTGGAGTAGCCAAACGAAGCAGAAAAAACATAAATAAACCGAAAACCAAAGCATTCTCACCAATAGAGCAAGAGTCACTCAAAAACATTCTCCTAGAACAGGATGTCCCACACAGCGATGATCCAGAGATATATTATAATAACATATTAAAATCAATTAATATATGTACTAGTAAGTTACCCGTAGACTCTAAAAGTAAAGTAAAGCCATATGATTATATTATAAATGAAGGAATAACAAAGCTAACAGATGAAAGGGACATGTTGAAAAAGCTACAGAAAAGAACATTTGAACAGAGAAAGCGGCTAAGAATACTACATAAAAAAATACATAAAAAAATTAAAGATAGACAGAAAAAATACAAATTTAATATTATAATGGACGAACTTGAAATATCTGGATCATGTAAGAGAGCTTTTAAGAAAGTAAACAATACCAAATATTGGGTTATGGAACTAAAAAATAAAAACAATGAAGTGATAACCACAAGACAAGATTTGTTATTAGCTGCTACAGATTTTTACCAAGACCTATATAGAGATGAAGAAAAGGATAAACACATACAACAAGAAAGCCAAATATCATCAGTAGACGAGAGTGTTCCGCCGTTTTTGCAGTCAGAAATCAGGACAGCTGTAAACAAATTAAAAACGAATAAATCCCCCGGAGAAGATGGCATTACTAGTGATATAATAAAAGCATTTGATGACTCTATCTATTCAAAACTAGTCCATCTTTTTAACCTAGTCCTCTCAGAAGAGAGGATACCCGGCGCGTGGAAAACCTGCATTATTTCTCTGCTCTACAAGAAAGGGGACCCAAAGGACATAGGCAATTATCGGCCTATTAGTTTGCTTCCAACAATTTATAAACTATTTACGACAACTCTACTAAACCGTATAACAAAAGATATAGACGAAAACCAAACAAGAGATCAAGCAGGTTTCAGGAAAAATTACTCAACAATCGACCACCTGTTCACTGTCACTCAAGTTATGGAGAAATTCTCAGAATACAAAAAAACATTATACTTAGTCTTTATTGACTACAGTAAAGCATTTGATACAATTCATACAATCAAACACAGCACACTTTGGGAAGCTCTAGAAGAACAAGGGATACACCAGAAATATATATCGCTCCTGAGAAACATATACTCAGATTGTAATGCAAGAGTGAAACTGGAAAAACCAGGTAACATATTCAATATACGAGTAGAGAAAGGTGTCCGTCAGGGAGATACTATATCGCCGAAACTATTTATTGCACTACTAGAATTCATATTTAGAAACCTCAACTGGAATAAAAAAAGGCATAAATATAAATGGCGAATACCTTTGTAACCTACGCTTCGCTGATGACATAATCCTTCTATCAGAAAACCATGAAGAGCTCCAGGAAATGATCCACAGCCTTAATACAGAGAGCACAAAATGCGGATTAATTATGAACTCAGCCAAGACAAAGGCAATGACGAATGGCATAAAGAAACCACTATGTGTCAATAATCTCAACATAGAATATGTGGATGACTACATATACCTAGGTCAAAACATATGCTTCAAGGACAGAACAGCAAAAGAAGTAGCAAGACGAATAACCCTCAGTTGGAAAAAATACTGGTCACTGAAAGAAATTTTCAAGGGTAAATTTCCAATACACATAAAAAAGAAGATTATGGACTCAAACGTGTTACCCACTCTTACATATGGTTGCCAGACATGGGCACCCACGTCGGACGTCAGAACAAAGATCAGGTCATTCCAGAGAGCAGCTGAGCGGAGTATGCTAGGAATTAAACTGAAAGATCGCGTCAAGAGTAGTGATATCAGAAGCAAAACAAAGATCATTGATGCGCTGGAAATTATCCCCAAACTAAAATGGAAATGGGCCGGACACCTTGCTAGACTAAAGGATAACCGATGGAGCCAGCGCATGCTACACTGGTGCTTGGCAGATGGCAAACGCAAACGCGGACGCCCCATTCGCCGATGGCGAGACGATGTTGTGTCGGTGGCCGGAAATCTCTGGGTACGACGTGCTCAACATCGAGATGATTGGCGTGAGATGGAGGAGGCCTTCATCCAGAAATGGAAAGTCCTCACGTAATTTTATAAAAAAAAAAAAAAATTAACTATAATTAATCATAAGTTATTATTGTCTTTTTTAAGGGTTTTATGTTATAAATTTTTATTACTGTTAGTGAGGAATAAAGGCTATTTTATTTTATTTATTATTTATTTTATTTTAATGTCTTATTAATTCTAGGTGAAGTTCCACAAGAAAAAGCCTAGCGTACTGGCGTCAGGCGCCGACGACGGCCTCCTCAACGTGTACAACATCCTGGAGGCGACGGAGGACGACGCGCTCACCTACTCGCTCAACGTCCAGAACTCCGTCGACAAGATAACATGGCTCAGCGACACGCAGGTATCAAACACTACGATACTTCTCACATTTGCGATTTGAAAGCGAATTCTGTATGAAGGCGATCAGCAGCGTGTGCGCCGCGACTGATATTTGTATAGAAAACAAGTGTGATTAAGACCTATATATTTTGTGCGTAGCTCGTACATAACATGGACCTACCTTGACGTGAAGGGAAAGGTGTATCCTGTTTCTTCTGCAAATTAATTTTGACGTGCAGTGATGCATATTTGTAGGGTAAAAGTGTAATAGTTGCCCCAAATTTTGTATTCGACTTTTATTTCCGAATATTGTGCTTAAAAGAATTTTTGGTAGCCATATTGTTTGTAAATTTGAGTTCTGTAATGCAGAGAATATAAGGTCTTAGGGCAACTATCCCACTTTTATCTCGCCGTAATAAAAAACATAAATCAAACAAATGATGAACGTTTTTTTCAGAACCTTTTGCTTTGAATATGTTTTAGGTGTCGTGTGTGACGCAGAGCAGCGACCTGCAGGTGTGGGACGCGGGGAGCGGAGACCTCGTCCGGAGCTACGGCCGCGATAAGGTCTCCAGGGCCATCAAGGTACACTGACCACTGATCACTGCAATTTTAATATTTTCTTTTGAATATCCTACTTGAAATGGTCTAGTTGTTCCCACTCCAGTTGTTGTTTACCTCTTCTTCCATATAAGAGCCCGCTCGTCTAGCGCAACCTATGCTCTGCGACTCTTGTCGCACGATATAGCGCTACTCGTCACTCTCTCACATTACTGCCCAGAAAGAGACTGGTAATTGTCTCACGCGAGAAATAGTCGCGTATGACAGTTATGCTAGAGGTGCAGGTACCGCTCGACATGTTTCGGTCCATCGAGGATAACAGGAAAAAAAAATGACCAAAGTTTTTTTTATTATAATACAAAGAGCGACCTAACTCATTAATTGATTCTGACTTATAAGCATGCATCGGGGTTTTCGAAGCACGAATGATTTAACACTACGCCGTCAGTCAGTAGGCGTCAAACCATTCGAGCTTCGAAAACCCCGATGTATGCTTATAAGTCAATTTGACAAAAAATCTTGAGTCTTATTTGAATCTCGAGATAGTATTTTGGCTTACATATCAGTTGTTGTGGACAGCGGAGCAAGGGCGACGACTGCTACCTGGTGGACACGTACCGCTCGTGTGACGGCGAGGGCGTCATGCTGGCCGGCTCGCTCGCCGGGGCCGGGTGAGACTGCTTACATATCAGTTGTTGTGGACAGCGGGGCAAGGGCGACGACTGCTACCTGGTGGACACGTACCGCTCGTGTGACGGCGAGGGCGTCATGCTGGCCGGCTCGCTCGCCGGGGCCGGGTGAGACTGCTTACATATCAGTTGTTGTGGACAGCGGGGCAAGGGCGACGACTGCTACCTGGTGGACACGTACCGCTCGTGTGACGGCGAGGGCGTCATGCTGGCCGGCTCGCTCGCCGGGGCCGGGTGAGACTGCTTACATATCAGTTGTTGTGGACAGCGGGGCAAGGGCGACGACTGCTACCTGGTGGACACGTACCGCTCGTGTGACGGCGAGGGCGTCATGCTGGCCGGCTCGCTCGCCGGGGCCGGGTGAGACTGCTTACATATCAGTTGTTGTGGACAGCGGGGCAAGGGCGACGACTGCTACCTGGTGGACACGTACCGCTCGTGTGACGGCGAGGGCGTCATGCTGGCCGGCTCGCTCGCCGGGGCCGGGTGAGACTGCTTACATATCAGTTGTTGTGGACAGCGGGGCAAGGGCGACGACTGCTACCTGGTGGACACGTACCGCTCGTGTGACGGCGAGGGCGTCATGCTGGCCGGCTCGCTCGCCGGGGCCGGGTGAGACTGCTTACATATCAGTTGTTGTGGACAGCGGGGCAAGGGCGACGACTGCTACCTGGTGGACACGTACCGCTCGTGTGACGGCGAGGGCGTCATGCTGGCCGGCTCGCTCGCCGGGGCCGGGTGAGACTGCTTACATATCAGTTGTTGTGGACAGCGGGGCAAGGGCGACGACTGCTACCTGGTGGACACGTACCGCTCGTGTGACGGCGAGGGCGTCATGCTGGCCGGCTCGCTCGCCGGGGCCGGGTGAGACTGCTTACATATCAGTTGTTGTGGACAGCGGGGCAAGGGCGACGACTGCTACCTGGTGGACACGTACCGCTCGTGTGACGGCGAGGGCGTCATGCTGGCCGGCTCGCTCGCCGGGGCCGGGTGAGACTGCTTACATATCAGTTGTTGTGGACAGCGGGGCAAGGGCGACGACTGCTACCTGGTGGACACGTACCGCTCGTGTGACGGCGAGGGCGTCATGCTGGCCGGCTCGCTCGCCGGGGCCGGGTGAGACTGCTTACATATCAGTTGTTGTGGACAGCGGGGCAAGGGCGACGACTGCTACCTGGTGGACACGTACCGCTCGTGTGACGGCGAGGGCGTCATGCTGGCCGGCTCGCTCGCCGGGGCCGGGTGAGACTGCTTACATATCAGTTGTTGTGGACAGCGGGGCAAGGGCGACGACTGCTACCTGGTGGACACGTACCGCTCGTGTGACGGCGAGGGCGTCATGCTGGCCGGCTCGCTCGCCGGGGCCGGGTGAGACTGCTTACATATCAGTTGTTGTGGACAGCGGGACAAGGGCGACGACTGCTACCTGGTGGACACGTACCGCTCGTGTGACGGCGAGGGCGTCATGCTGGCCGGCTCGCTCGCCGGGGCCGGGTGAGACTGCTTACATATCAGTTGTTGTGGACAGCGGGGCGAGGGCGACGACTGCTACCTGGTGGACACGTACCGCTCGTGTGACGGCGAGGGCGTCATGCTGGCCGGCTCGCTCGCCGGGGCCGGGTGAGACTGCTTACATATCAGTTGTTGTGGACAGCGGGACAAGGGCGACGACTGCTACCTGGTGGACACGTACCGCTCGTGTGACGGCGAGGGCGTCATGCTGGCCGGCTCGCTCGCCGGGGCCGGGTGAGACTGCTTACATATCAGTTGTTGTGGACAGCGGGGCAAGGGCGACGACTGCTACCTGGTGGACACGTACCGCTCGTGTGACGGCGAGGGCGTCATGCTGGCCGGCTCGCTCGCCGGGGCCGGGTGAGACTGCTTACATATCAGTTGTTGTGGACAGCGGGGCAAGGGCGACGACTGCTACCTGGTGGACACGTACCGCTCGTGTGACGGCGAGGGCGTCATGCTGGCCGGCTCGCTCGCCGGGGCCGGGTGAGACTGCTTACATATCAGTTGTTGTGGACAGCGGGGCAAGGGCGACGACTGCTACCTGGTGGACACGTACCGCTCGTGTGACGGCGAGGGCGTCATGCTGGCCGGCTCGCTCGCCGGGGCCGGGTGAGACTGCTTACATATCAGTTGTTGTGGACAGCGGGGCAAGGGCGACGACTGCTACCTGGTGGACACGTACCGCTCGTGTGACGGCGAGGGCGTCATGCTGGCCGGCTCGCTCGCCGGGGCCGGGTGAGACTGCTTACATATCAGTTGTTGTGGACAGCGGGGCAAGGGCGACGACTGCTACCTGGTGGACACGTACCGCTCGTGTGACGGCGAGGGCGTCATGCTGGCCGGCTCGCTCGCCGGGGCCGGGTGAGACTGCTTACATATCAGTTGTGGACAGCGGGGCAAGGGTGACGACTGCTACCTGGTGGACACGTACCGCTCGTGTGACGGCGAGGGCGTCATGCTGGCCGGCTCGCTCGCCGGGGCCGGGTGAGACTGCTCACATATCAGTTGTTGTGGACAGCGGGGCAAGGGCGACGACTGCTACCTGGTGGACACGTACCGCTCGTGTGACGGCGAGGGCGTCATGCTGGCCAGCTCGCTCGCCGGGGCCGGGTGAGACTGCTTACATATCAGTTGTTGTGGACAGCGGGGCGAGGGCGACGACTGCTACCTGGTGGACACGTACCGCTCGTGTGACGGCGAGGGCGTCATGCTGGCCGGCTCGCTCGCCGGGGCCGGGTGAGACTGCTTACATATCAGTTGTTGTGGACAGCGGGGCGAGGGCGACGACTGCTACCTGGTGGACACGTACCGCTCGTGTGACGGCGAGGGCGTCATGCTGGCCGGCTCGCTCGCCGGGGCCGGGTGAGACTGCTTACATATCAGTTGTTGTGGACAGCGGGGCAAGGGCGACGACTGCTACCTGGTGGACACGTACCGCTCGTGTGACGGCGAGGGCGTCATGCTGGCCGGCTCGCTCGCCGGGGCCGGGTGAGACTGCTTACATATCAGTTGTTGTGGACAGCGGGGCGAGGGCGACGACTGCTACCTGGTGGACACGTACCGCTCGTGTGACGGCGAGGGCGTCATGCTGGCCGGCTCGCTCGCCGGGGCCGGGTGAGACTGCTTACATATCAGTTGTTGTGGACAGCGGGGCAAGGGCGACGACTGCTACCTGGTGGACACGTACCGCTCGTGTGACGGCGAGGGCGTCATGCTGGCCGGCTCGCTCGCCGGGGCCGGGTGAGACTGCTTACATATCAGTTGTTGTGGACAGCGGGGCGAGGGCGACGACTGCTACCTGGTGGACACGTACCGCTCGTGTGACGGCGAGGGCGTCATGCTGGCCGGCTCGCTCGCCGGGGCCGGGTGAGACTGCTTACATATCAGTTGTTGTGGACAGCGGGGCGAGGGCGACGACTGCTACCTGGTGGACACGTACCGCTCGTGTGACGGCGAGGGCGTCATGCTGGCCGGCTCGCTCGCCGGGGCCGGGTGAGACTGCTTACATATCAGTTGTTGTGGACAGCGGGGCAAGGGCGACGACTGCTACCTGGTGGACACGTACCGCTCGTGTGACGGCGAGGGCGTCATGCTGGCCGGCTCGCTCGCCGGGGCCGGGTGAGACTGCTTACATATCAGTTGTTGTGGACAGCGGGGCGAGGGCGACGACTGCTACCTGGTGGACACGTACCGCTCGTGTGACGGCGAGGGCGTCATGCTGGCCGGCTCGGTCGCCGGGGCCGGGTGAGACTGCTTACATATCAGTTGTTGTGGACAGCGGGGCAAGGGCGACGACTGCTACCTGGTGGACACGTACCGCTCGTGTGATGGCGAGGGCGTCATGCTGGCCGGCTCGCTCGCCGGGGCCGGGTGAGACTGCTTACATATCAGTTGTTGTGGACAGCGGGGCAAGGGCGACGACTGCTACCTGGTGGACACGTACCGCTCGTGTGACGGCGAGGGCGTCATGCTGGCCGGCTCGCTCGCCGGGGCCGGGTGAGACTGCTTACATATCAGTTGTTGTGGACAGCGGGGCGAGGGCGACGACTGCTACCTGGTGGACACGTACCGCTCGTGTGACGGCGAGGGCGTCATGCTGGCCGGCTCGCTCGCCGGGGCCGGGTGAGACTGCTTACATATCAGTTGTTGTGGACAGCGGGGCAAGGGCGACGACTGCTACCTGGTGGACACGTACCGCTCGTGTGACGGCGAGGGCGTCATGCTGGCCGGCTCGCTCGCCGGGGCCGGGTGAGACTGCTTACATATCAGTTGTTGTGGACAGCGGGGCAAGGGCGACGACTGCTACCTGGTGGACATAAACTCATAAACTCATAAAGTCATTTATTGATAATTATTCAATTACATGTCAAAAAAAATTATACATTTTTAATTTACATTAAAAAATTCATCTACTGTGTAGAATGTTTGCTCGATAAGCCATTTTTTTAATTGCGCTTTGAACGACGTTGCGGTGGACGCCGATGTGACCACCTCGGGCAGTCGGTTGTACACCGCCGGCCCCATGACGTGCGTTAGCTTCCGTGTCTTTGCTAATTTTCCAGGGAGCGGTGTTAGTTTTTTCGCATTACGAGTCGGATATGTATGTACTTGACTCCACGTCTTGTACGTTTCTAAGTTTTCGCGGACGTAAACCGCTACCTGGAAAATCAACAACGACGGCAGTGTAAGAATTCCTAGTTCTCTGAAGTATGGCCTGACGCTGGTGTCGCGCGACACTCGCACCATCGCCCGCACAGCGCGCTTCTGCATCCGGAATGCCCGCTGCCAGTCGGCGGCGCGCGCCCACAGCTCCGCGCCGTACTGCAGCTGCGCGTGCACGGTGGCGAAGTAGCACGCTCGCGCGATGTTTGTTGGCACCACCCGACTCAGCCGTTGCAGGGCAATGCAGGATCCACCAAGCTTTTTGCACAGTTTATTTATGTGAGCTTCCCATGTCAATCCGCTGTCCAACTCAAAGCCGAGGAAGGTGGTGACTTCAACCTGCTCGACGTTTATTCCTTTCGAGTACACCGAGAGCTGTCTCGATGGCCGCCCTGATAATCTAAAATGCATGAAGTGGGTTTTTTTTAGATTAAGTGCAAGTCCATTTACATCGAACCAATCCGATAGCTGTTCTGTCGCTTTATTAAGCTTCAGTTCCAGTTCGTTTACGGTTGGTGCACTTATCACGGCCGCCACATCGTCCGCATACATATAAACCTCGGCCTCCGTGACAGCTTCCGGTAAATCGTTTAGTAGCAGAGAAAACACTATATTCGATATCGCCGATCCCTGAGCCACACCGATCTTCGTTTTTAGCGGATCTGATCTTATCCCGCCTCGATCTCCGGTCACGACTTGGGATCTGTCGCGCATTAGGTCGTCGAGAAGAGCAAGGGCCGGGCCACCTATCCCGTAGTGCTTCAGCTTGAGTGCGAGGAGCCCGTGATCGGCGACGTCGAACGCCTTAGAAAGGTCGCAGCACAGCACGGCGACCTGCAGGCGCCGCTCACGCGCCTCCAACACACGCCGCAACACCTCACGCGCCAGTGAACCCGTCGACCGCCCCGCTCTATACGCATATTGCCGATCGGATAACGTATTCGATTCCTCGAGGAACCGAGTGAGGCGAGTGCACAGTCCGTTCTCAAATATTTTGGCTATCGCAGGTATAATGGACACAGGCCGGTATCCGTCGATGTCTGCTCTGCTGCCTTTACCTTTAAAGAGGGCCGCTACCCTGCTGCACTTAAGTGGTGTGGGATATATTCCTTTTTCTCGGCAGATGTTGTACAATTCTGCAAGAACTTGTGAAAGGGGAGCGACCGCAATCTTTATGAGCTCCATTGAGATCCCGTACACGTCTTTTGTGGGTTTTGATGGAATTTTTACCGTAATAATTTCGTGTATCTCTTTTGGCGTGAAGGCTTTAAACCTAATGGATCGACACGTACCGCTCGTGTGACGGCGAGGGCGTCATGCTGGCCGGCTCGCTCGCCGGGGCCGGGTGAGACTGCTTACATATCAGTTGTTGTGGACAGCGGGGCAAGGGCGACGACTGCTACCTGGTGGACACGTACCGCTCGTGTGACGGCGAGGGCGTCATGCTGGCCGGCTCGCTCGCCGGGGCCGGGTGAGACTGCTTACATATCAGTTGTTGTGGACAGCGGGGCAAGGGCGACGACTGCTACCTGGTGGACACGTACCGCTCGTGTGACGGCGAGGGCGTCATGCTGGCCGGCTCGCTCGCCGGGGCCGGGTGAGACTGCTTACATATCAGTTGTTGTGGACAGCGGGGCAAGGGCGACGACTGCTACCTGGTGGACACGTACCGCTCGTGTGACGGCGAGGGCGTCATGCTGGCCGGCTCGCTCGCCGGGGCCGGGTGAGACTGCTTACATATCAGTTGTTGTGGACAGCGGGGCAAGGGCGACGACTGCTACCTGGTGGACACGTACCGCTCGTGTGACGGCGAGGGCGTCATGCTGGCCGGCTCGCTCGCCGGGGCCGGGTGAGACTGCTTACATATCAGTTGTTGTGGACAGCGGGGCAAGGGCGACGACTGCTACCTGGTGGACACGTACCGCTCGTGTGACGGCGAGGGCGTCATGCTGGCCGGCTCGCTCGCCGGGGCCGGGTGAGACTGCTTACATATCAGTTGTTGTGGACAGCGGGGCAAGGGCGACGACTGCTACCTGGTGGACACGTACCGCTCGTGTGACGGCGAGGGCGTCATGCTGGCCGGCTCGCTCGCCGGGGCCGGGTGAGACTGCTTACATATCAGTTGTTGTGGACAGCGGGGCAAGGGCGACGACTGCTACCTGGTGGACACGTACCGCTCGTGTGACGGCGAGGGCGTCATGCTGGCCGGCTCGCTCGCCGGGGCCGGGTGAGACTGCTTACATATCAGTTGTTGTGGACAGCGGGGCAAGGGCGACGACTGCTACCTGGTGGACACGTACCGCTCGTGTAACGGCGAGGGCGTCATGCTGGCCGGCTCGCTCGCCGGGGCCGGGTGAGACTGCTTACATATCAGTTGTTGTGGACAGCGGGGCAAGGGCGACGACTGCTACCTGGTGGACACGTACCGCTCGTGTGACGGCGAGGGCGTCATGCTGGCCGGCTCGCTCGCCGGGGCCGGGTGAGACTGCTTACATATCAGTTGTTGTGGACAGCGGGGCGAGGGCGACGACTGCTACCTGGTGGACACGTACCGCTCGTGTGACGGCGAGGGCGTCATGCTGGCCGGCTCGCTCGCCGGGGCCGGGTGAGACTGCTTACATATCAGTTGTTGTGGACAGCGGGGCAAGGGCGACGACTGCTACCTGGTGGACACGTACCGCTCGTGTGACGGCGAGGGCGTCATGCTGGCCTGCTCGCTCGCCGGTACGGGGTAAGACCGCGCAAACATCAAGTTAGATCCTACACCGACGATCCCAATCAATTAACCTTTGCTGTCGGTACTTGGTTGGACGCATATTTGAATATTGCCGATTTATGTTAAAATTTAATTATTAGTCTAGCAACACTGGTTGTCACATCACTATCGCGTTAATGTGGCAACGCAGAGAATCTGTCGGTCCGTGCGATTCGAGCACGTTGAACTTTAGATTTATCGATAATTCGGGCTTCGCGAGCCAAGGCAGTTCATCAAGTCACCTAATTTCAATCTAAAAGCTGTTACGATTGCGATTCGGCTTCTGTTCACCTGTATGTGCGTCTTAGTGGTAGGACTGAGGGTAAGACCGTATCTGGATCCAGCACTGGGTAAGCCCAAGGAACTGCCCTCTCCAGACGCTGAGCTCCGCCTAAGAGATCTCCAGGTAAGCCGACACGCAATCTCATCATAAAGCCGTAACACAATAAATTCATTAATGTAAGATAACGGTAGTTGTGTGGACTGTTTTAATTAAACAGTCCATTTTGTCGCATTATCGTTCACCCACGATATAACTATATTGACATGATAGAGTGACGAGACGTATGTGTTTCAGAAGCGTGCTGCGGTCGGTGACGGCGACCGACAAGCGGCTGCAGCCGACGACGGACTTCGTCGGCAACAAGCAGGTCGTGCGCTGCTGCGCCTACAACGCGGAGGTGAGACGCGGTGCAACACCCTACCATGAGTTGACGTGACCGTACTTGTTTGAACTACAAGTCGTTTACGCAATCGCTAGCGAGTACAGTCACTGTAAACACATGGTAAGGGTACAGGGGAGAGACTGGCCGAAGGTCGCCGGCTCTCGACCTTTAAACACAGACTCGCCATGTTTTTTAACATTGAGGGAGGTAAGGCCTCGTTCCATGATTTTATAAGAAGTAATGAAATTTAAATACCTTCTCAAAAGGTCCAATTTACAAATATAATCTAAAAATAGCGATGTTCAGTTTCATTGGTCGATAACTCGGTCGATATACGGCATGCGGGGACTCCCCGCAGACGGTATAACGACCAGTGAAACTCATAATGGCATGCGTTGTGGAAATCTACCGCACCACGCATGCGGGCCCTATGGACCAATGAAAACAATTTCCCGCATGCGGGCCCTATGGCATGCGTTGTGGAAATCTACCGCACCACGCATGCGGGCCCTATCGACCAATGAAGCCATAACGCATGCCATTATGAGTTTCACTGGTCGTTGTACCGCTTGCGAGGAGTCCCCGCATGCCGTATATCGACTGAGTTATCGACCAATGAAACTGAGCCATTAGGGTGACATTGACATTGTGGCGCCATCTAACGTGAAGATAACGACTTTCAAAAAAGTAAAACTAGGTCGATGCAGAGTCAGCCACCGGCTAAGCTTGCACCATAGATTGGAGCGGTTTTTTTTTTTTTTTTTTTTCGAAATTTTCTCTTCGTCACGACCTAGCGAAATTTAATTTGTGCATTTTAAAACAAAAATTTCTAAAATCGGTTGGGAACTCGCTGAGATCTGCGCATTGTTACGAAGTCCATTCCAGTCGATCCATGGAAGCTTCGCTCGCTTCGCTCGCTCCGCTCCAATAACCGGAGTACCGTGTAGGTGTGGGTTCGAATCCCGCTCCGAGTATATAATTTTTCGCTTCAATATAAACTTTTAGTTGACGTTAGCTGCTTTCGTGAAAGTGAATACTTTTGTTGTCAGCGAGACATGTTGGTGACGGCGGGCGAGGCCGGGCTGCTGAGCGTGTGGAGCGCGCCCCCCGCGCCCCCCCACCCCCCGCAACACAAGCTGGCGCGCGACCTGCACAAGCTCCGCGTCCGGCACAAGCCCTACTGAGCCTGTATACTTACTATATTATACTACATTACATTGTTTGTTGTTGTTTCATTCCACAAAGCATGCTGTATCCACCTTAGTAACAAATGAGCATCAACCAAGGCGGTGATGGTGTCCAGACAAAAGTCGCCGCAATAAACAGAGTGAGCTATTTTCACGAAGGCAGGAGGGTGGGGTTATTAACCTATTGACCGCCAAGCGGTCTAGCAATTTACCGTGCCACTGACGTCAGAGTAAAAAAAAAAAAGATGTGCCCCAAAATCAACAGGGATTGAAAAATACTTGTAGCGGTTAGAATTACAAATTTTTGATCATTGAAATTTGGACGGCTGTGGCCGACGTGGCGTCAGGGGCACGATTTTTTGTTGACGGCCACAGCCGACTGTGGCGGTCAAAAGGTTAAAAGCTCTGACGAGAAAAATAATTGATGATCAACTCCACAGTACCTTAAAGAGCGTTTTAGTTATTTCTCGTCTGCAAGGTGCGCTAAAAATTTCCTTTTAACTGTTCCCCCCGCACATTCTAAATTTTATTCCAATTCTTTTACTGTCCAAGCCGTTCTGCTATGGAACTCGCTCCCAGTTGAGTTGCGAAGTGCTAATTCTCTGTCTATATTTAAGAATAAGATTAAAGAACATTACCTATCTCTCGCACAATAAAATTGATTGTATTGCGTTGTGTTATATAAGATTCTTATATATGTCTAGTGTCTATTTATATTATTGTATATATATATGTATGTATGTGTAAGTTTATGTATATCTATTTATGTATGTGTATATTTACCCATATGCGTACTTGTTTTCTGTTAGTATCTAGTTATGTGCTCCCTTCGCCTTTCGCTGCACCTACTCTGTATTAAGTTAAAATTTTCATCAATTTCACTGCCCAAAGGTTGTCTGGAAGAGATCGCTCTTTAGCGATAAGACCGCCTGTTGTCTACCGTTATTTATAAATTGTATTTATCTTGTTTCCTTTTGTAAACTTTTTTCGTGTGCAATAAAGTATTGTTGTTGTTGTATTGTATTGATGCTCCCGTTATAGCCTCAGACGTCCAGGCTCATTCTCCACAATTTTTCGACCGTGTGAATGATTTTTTTAACCCATCCAGTGACTCAGCGTATGGGTCATGCTCAACCAGTCGCGCAGGGCCAGTGACTCGCATGTGAGTCATGACAAAATCCAAATTATAAAAAAAAAAAAAAAAAAAAAAATAAAATAACGTTTATTTACCATTTAAATTTGTACAAAATGTGACTTTCCTGTGACAACCACACTAGGCAAAGCCTGTCTTGTGGAGTCGTTTTCGACAGTTACCAATTTAATATTAAATTAACAACACGTTGCGAGTATTTACAAAAAATGGTCTTAGATTAACATATCCTTAAACCATTCTAAGGTCTTAAAAGAGAAATATATATATATATTTTAATTAATTTACTTATTTATTATCATGCAAGTTTAACAGAGTGCGCTGTGTGTGTGTGTGTGTGTGTGTGTGTGTGTGTGTGTGTGGGTGAATATTCATGAAGAAGCCTTAAGAAGTTGCTCTGTGGCACTGTAATCAAGAGACTGGAGCCACAGTGATACCTTCTTTTTTGCTTCAGGAACAGTGATGTCCCTGATAGGACATATTTTATTTACTGTGTTGTAAACGTGTGGGGAGAGGTAATCAGCAAATCTCTTGGCAAATGAGGTATTAGAGCGGGGGACAGGTAGTTTAAAAATTCGTTTACCGAACAGATCACTGAAGGCTTGTGTCTTGGTAACTTTGTGGTGCATGAATACAATAATTTTTATGATAGCAAGCTGACGCACGGTGAGCACTCCCATCTCTGTATACAACATAGCTGTCGAGTAATAGCGTGGTTTTCTGAGAATCACCTTAAGTAAGAACCGTTGAGCTCTTTCCAGAACCATCATTACTGAGCTGGCCGCACCCCCCCACACAGTTAAGCAATATGTTAGTATTGGTTGACAAAGAGCAACATATATGATTTTCAGCAAGCCTCTATCAACAGAATTCCTGAGTATTTTCATTGTAAATACCAACTTCCTGATTCGTGCTGCGACTGCGTCAATGTGTTTAGCAAAGTTAAGATTTTCGTCCAATATAACCCCTAAGTATTTGATATATGTTGCTCTTTCGACTGAGCAGCAATTGCACGAAAGCCCCCCACCACAGTTAGGTATATGAATCTTTAGTTTCGGATTTCCCATTGGTGCTGACGCTTTAGTTTTGTGAAAGCACAAGAATTTTGTTTTGTCGGCATTTAAAGTTAGCAGGTTGTTTTTCAACCAGTTCGAGACCAACATTATACCGGTTTGAGCGGACTCTAAGCATCGCGACCACGTGCTTTCATGGAATAGTATTACGGTGTCATCAGCATAACATATCATCTCCCCATTTTTTATAGGTAGGTATGCCAAGTCATTTAGATACATTATGAAAAGGGTAGGTCCGAGAATACTTCCCTGTGGGACACCGAATACCACTGGTTTTGCTGCACTAACTGTATTGCCGAACTTGGTACATTGACGTCTATTAGTTAAGTAACTGCGGAACCAGTCATGCGCTATTCCTCTTATTCCGAGCAGTTCTAATTTTTGTAGTAAGATGGGCACTGACACCGTGTCGAAGGCCTTGGCCAGGTCTAGAAATGCACCAACGCATGTATTACCCTTGTCCAGGTGTGTACTAGCTAATTTAGTAAATAAAGAGACTGCTTCTTCAGTCGACTTGCCTTGCCGAAAGCCAAACTGTCGGTCTGTTAACAAGCCTTCTGAATTGAGGAAATCTATAAGCCTCTTGTATAAAAAAAGGAATCTTACTATGACTTAATAGTATTAGTATAATAGCTACCTGGCTTCAGAAGCGGCGGTCTATTTAGCGTTCGCGCCGGGGTCATGACCAATACGTTGAGTCACTTGTTTTAGCAAAAAAATGGTTGTATGGTGGCTTGGCGTATAGTGTACGGTCGACGGCGCTTGGCCGACTAGGCAGAAAATAAAATAGGGTAGGCAAGGAGAACAATCTTGGTGTATCTAAGTATCCATTGAGTCTCTGAAACTTCACACCGTGTAAAACATTTTTTTTTTTTTCATTATTTTGGTAGTGTAACGCTATTGTGGAGGATTTTGGAACTATTGTTTGCTGCTTAAGTCTGGACACTTTCGATTGATCTCCCATATACGATTGTTTTCCTGGCGCTGCCCTCCACAGTATGAAGAGTTGGCACCGTCACAACGATTATCACCAGTCAATAATTACAATTTATTTAGTATATATAGTTAATCTATTTTAAACGTGTCGTAAGTGTAGAAATCAAAATCCGTATTCAATAACTTATTTCTTTATTATCCACTAAGCAGCCAAATATGGATAGACACGTCGAGTCATTCAGTTACGACTAACATTACACACGCACACTATTTAGTGTAAATACATTAAACCACGCACACACAGGGTACGGGCCCGTCTCGCAAAGGTCCAAGACATTATCCAACCTTTTCACCGTCTCATCCTATGATCAGCACATGATCAGCACTCAGACTGGCGATGGAGAGGTAAAGCTTGGCAACACATCTCATTACAGATATCATACAGAACAGATCCAAAGTGAGCAAGAGGTGTAGGTTATTTTATCTGTTCCTCATAGTATCTGTGGAGCTTGTGTGGCCAATGTTGCCCGCTAGTTGGCCCTACGCGAAAAGGGTCCGGGAAATAAACTCTAAACGTTAATAATAATCTCTTAACTTGACCCGGTAAGAACGTTCATTCAAAACGATATAAACAATGACGATCGACCAATAAAGCGTAACACAATTTAAAATATAACATCCATCAGAGATATTACATGATCCTAAGCTCTACATAAACGGCACAAGTTTCATAATTCCTGTCGATTTCCATGCATTTTGTCGATAAACTAATTAACCCTAAGACGGCACGCATCGATTAAACTAATAATAAATCCCAATAAATATAAATTTGTACTCAAATATAGTCTAATCTCCGAACACTTCGCTTTGATAAAAGAAAATATAAAATCATTAAACATCTACTAAAACAATTTTTATAAAGACCTTGTTAAAATATAATAATGATTAATGAGACCAATTATCTAATTAAAAATATTATTTCAAGTCAGTTTAAAATTCCCGATGATATATCTTTATATACAATAAAAACAGTCCTAGTGAGAGCCCCATTTTTTTAAAGTCGGGTGGTAAAATTACATGATATCATAGAAGTAAATAAAATAATTATCATAGCTGCTTTCTCATCACATGACCATTCGTCAGACACCCATTCTTATACCCTGAGAGACATGCTTTTTTTTCGAAACAATATTTATATGTACTCTCCAGGGACCAATATTTCAAATTGACTGCCAATGCATATACAATTTCCATAGACCTGTACACGACATCGGCTTGGCCACATGTCTTCGCCTTATGGCGTTTAGACTTCTACTACACATAATGAAGCAATGCCTGTCTGCGCTGTTTGGGCTTCACAAAAACGCAATCCGGTTGGTCCTTTTTTGTCCTCTCCGCTTCAGTGAAAGTGAGAAGGTGGCGCTATCTACAATAGGCGGGCAGAATGCGGCTTGGTAAAGGCATTAGCAGTCTCAATTATTGGTCCATGGTATCGCCAAGACATTACGACACATTAGCAACCCGCCGCTATACACGACATCTTAGTTATACAAGTTATAGACGTATAACACTGCATGTCACTGCGTTCGACGCCGCGAAATGTGTAAATGGTTAATTTAAATAAGTGTTTTCAGAAATCATATCACCAGCAGCTCTAACACACCTGTGTCACGCGACTATTTCTCGCGCGATATACTACCTATCTCTTTCTGTACAGTACTGTGAGAAAGTGACAGGTGATACTATGTCGCGGGAAAACAGTCGCGATGCTTAGTTGTGCTAGAGGTGCAGTTTACTATAGAAATAGTTTGGCGACCGGCAAAACGTTCATGCCCAATAAACGAATGTGCAGCGGACACGTGAAGAATTTAGTGGCGTGTGGGGAGTTTTTACCAATTCACCAATTACTTATCACATAGCTAGTTTTGGTTGTCAAATGACGATATTATGTTTCAGCACGGATCAAGAATGCAAGGTTGCGTCGTTTGGCAGTTCAGACATTGGCAGTGTTTTTGAATTATTAATTCATGTTAGGGTTTTTTTTTTTTTTTTTGATAAAGTTTGTCGAGGGACGATACTGATGCGTGAGTGAGTGAGAGGGTCGGACGGTCTAGCGGGCGTCGAGCCGGTCCCGCACGAGCACGAAGTACTCCTGCACGAGCAGCAGCAGGCGGCGCGTGCGCAGCAGGAAGCACGAGTCCAGCGGCGGCGCCGATCACTTCGACGTCAGGAACATTATCAGTCTGCGAACATGCATTACACTTATTAAACACGTGAGTTTTGCGTAGGAGTAAAGGCTGAAACACAACTAGTTAGATAGCTCATTGCAAAGTTACCGTGCATAGTTGTTGGGGGGGGGGAGACCTGAAGTGGATGGCCTTGTTGGCGAGCAGGCGGTTGGTGTCGGCGTGGTCGTGCAGCGGCAGCGGCTGCGGCGGCGCCTCCAGCTCGTCCTCCTGGAACACGTGCTGCTGGCGGGGGGGGGGAGACCTGAAGTGGATGGCCTTGTTGGCGAGCAGGCGGTTGGTGTCGGCGTGGTCGTGCAGCGGCAGCGGCTGCGGCGGCGCCTCCAGCTCGTCCTCCTGGAACACGTGCTGCTGGAGGGGGGGGGGGGGGGGGGGGGGGGGTGAGAGACCTGAAGTGGATGGCCTTGTTGGCGAGCAGGCGGTTGGTGTCGGCGTGGTCGTGCAGCGGCAGCGGCTGCGGCGGCGCCTCCAGCTCGTCCTCCTGGAACACGTGCTGCTGGAGGGGGGGGGTGAGAGACCTGAAGTGGATGGCCTTGTTGGCGAGCAGGCGGTTGGTGTCGGCGTGGTCGTGCAGCGGCAGCGGCTGCGGCGGCGCCTCCAGCTCGTCCTCCTGGAACACGTGCTGCTGGAGGGGGCGGGGGGCGGGGGGGGTGAGAGACCTGAAGTGGATGGCCTTGTTGGCGAGCAGGCGGTTGGTGTCGGCGTGGTCGTGCAGCGGCAGCGGCTGCGGCGGCGCCTCCAGCTCGTCCTCCTGGAACACGTGCTGCTGGAGGGGGCGGGGGGCGGGGGGGGTGAGAGACCTGAAGTGGATGGCCTTGTTGGCGAGCAGGCGGTTGGTGTCGGCGTGGTCGTGCAGCGGCAGCGGCTGCGGCGGCGCCTCCAGCTCGTCCTCCTGGAACACGTGCTGCTGGAGGGGGCGGGGGGCGGGGGGGGTGAGAGACCTGAAGTGGATGGCCTTGTTGGCGAGCAGGCGGTTGGTGTCGGCGTGGTCGTGCAGCGGCAGCGGCTGCGGCGGCGCCTCCAGCTCGTCCTCCTGGAACACGTGCTGCTGGAGGGGGCGGGGGGCGGGGGGGGTGAGAGACCTGAAGTGGATGGCCTTGTTGGCGAGCAGGCGGTTGGTGTCGGCGTGGTCGTGCAGCGGCAGCGGCTGCGGCGGCGCCTCCAGCTCGTCCTCCTGGAACACGTGCTGCTGCACGCGCGCGCGCACCGCCGCCTCGCCGTACGGCCCGCGCAGCCCCACCCACTGCACCTGCAGCGGCGACAGCGTCTTCGACTTCAGGATCAGCTGAGGACAACCGACACGTATTAAGCGGGGCATCGATATACCTAACATAAGTATACAGATTTCGCGTGATGTTGATCCGTGTGGGACGCATTCTCATCATTACGTATTTTGTCACATAGTACTCGTAAATGATGTAAGTACGGTCAGACGCTGTCCTCTGATGTAGTTTGTCAGGCATCTGATGAGATGAACTCAGATGGTTTCCGAGTTATTCTGTTCTGAGCTGTAATTTGTTTACGTATTTAAACTTCTATTATATCAGTATATTCTTCTCAAATTCTCAATGATCTTGCCATTTGGTCATCCTTCTAACCACTGGTTCCCGCGCGAACTGCAGAGTTGTGTACAGCTGTGGGGTGGCTGTCTCACCTGGTAGGTGATCTCCCGCTGCGTGCTCTGCGTGGGGTCGCGCTGGTTGCGGTTGACGAAGGCCTTGACGACCCACTGGTGGCCGAAGGCGTTGAACCGCGACGTCTCGTAGTACAGCTTGTGCACGAACTCCTCGGTGCGGTACGGCTTCAGCTGCAGGTCTGCAGACAATGGGAATACATGAGCTGGTTAATTGATCTGCCACTCGCAGAAACGTCCGTCCATTTAGTCTGTTCCTTACTCCTGTCATATACTACGCCTTATCCATAGCATATTTTAGGGAACATCAGAAATAGAACATAAAGAAGAAGCCGACGCCTCTACGGAAAGCTTTCGAATGTGACTCGAATGGGACTCGAGATGAGTCGAGACTCGCATATTTGCTTCCTGTAATGTATAGGTATAGATTGGCAAGTTTACCATGGAAGCGAGTATGTACCGGAGAGCACTGACCGTTGATGGTGATCTTCTCGTAGGAGAGCAGGTCGAGCACCTGCGTGTAGACGGCGTTGGCGTCGCGCACCTGGCGCTCGCGCTCGGCGAGGTGCTCCAGCACCTCGGCCGCGCTCTTGCCGGGGTGCGCGCAGGCCGCCTCGTGCGCGCGCGCCTCGTGCGCCGGCCCGCGCCAGCCGCACCCGATCGACGCGTAGCGGCAGCCCGTCAGTCTGTCCACATACACACCTCACTATACCCAGGGGTATTACGCACACAGATGTTTTGGAGAGGATAGACAGTTGATTTGATAATAAGAGTCCCAGTTCTATGGAGCGCAATTGAAAGTATCTAGTAGGATATGTAGGTCAAAGGCTGGTCTAGCTAAATCGGACCCTGATAGTTTTTCGATGGTGGTCGCTTATGTTTTGCTGGCGGCCTGCAGTATGATTATTATTTATAGGTATGATACAGATTACAAATCGGTTCCTATAGCTATTAGCAACATTGACGATTACTCCAGAGTTATTTCTTTCGTGGCGGCTGGGGTACAGCTTTCCGTTGACGTGATTTGCCGTCTTTGACGCTCAAAAGGTTCAACATGCAATGTCTTAGATCACGCAACATGACAGAACAGTACAGACAGGGCGCTAGAGATACGCTTCAATAGAGCTAAGTACTAGGTCTGGGCAAAGCGTACAGATGTCCTTTGCCTAGCGTTTATGAAGGCGTCGAAACTACTGAAAGGATCTAGCAATTACGCAACGTCCAGGGCTGGATCTAGGGGGGTAGGGGGCAAACCGGGGTCAAATTCATATATTTGAAGACAAAAAATTCACAAAGCAGGTAACAGAAGAGAGTGCTACATACAATTTGTGCCCCAGTTCAGAAAAGTAGATCTGGGCTAGATTTGTCCGTGCTACTGATCTGATACGCTCTGCGGGCGTCATGCGCGCGCGAGGTGGCCGCAGCCAGCGCGCGTGACAGGTTCACGGTCGAGTGGCGCCGATCGATACCGCGGTACATTACACATGGTACGATTGCAGGGAATACTCCGCACAACTTAGCTGTTATCGGATGTTTGACAAAAAGAAATCCCCAACAGAACGTAGCTGTTACTGAATGTATTAGAAGAGGTTCAGCTTCCGACAGAAATAAATAAAATAGGGTTGGATAATTTAAATAATGAATTTCAGGAGTGCTTTTCCTGAATGTCCTTTTTACTTACAAGATAAAAACACTTAGTTGTTCCCGACTCCAGTTACACCTACATTTGTTTTATAAAGCTTTTTACAGTTCGCAGTTACTACTTACAATTAATTTGTAAAATATTATTGTTTTTAATAACGTCCATACATTATTTTTGATCAATTCAAATACGTGGTTCAAGTTCATCATACCTAAAATTCCCATTAAAATGTGTGCGTCTGCACTGAATGGAAACATATAAACTCTTATCGCTTATAAGTGTCGTGACATTTGGGTCCAATCTAAACTAATTAAACAATAAACATACATTATTCTAATAAACATACATTCAACTACAGTGATGTTAAGTACAAAACAATGATGTGATTACAAACCTATTGCGCGTTACACTAGTAGGTGAAGGAGAGGTTTCCGTCTAAACCTGTTATCATCCCTACTGTCCGCGGCCGTTGATCCCAGAGCTGTGCTAGACTGTGCCATGGCGACCGACGGTCACCGTCTACGCTGTCTGATAACGTGGGACGAATCCGTTCCGAAAAGGTAGTTCTAATTATTTTTAACGCCTGAATTTTCAAAGGGTCGTTCCAACTGTAACGAAAACTGAGACGTGCAGCCTTTTTCAAGTTGATATTCCTTATACTTTATGTTGAATACGTAGTAAATATTACGTTTCACACAAAATCGGGTCTGAATAAGAAAGAACATATCTCACTGACGTACGATTTGGGATCGGTTGGACGGTTGGCCTAGTTTCTGTTTCACAAGAGACGGATATGAGTTGTAAATATTGACACAAAGGTAAATTATGAAAGAAAAATGTAATGTGATCCACTGCAATGTAAGCAGGACTCGAACCTGCGACCCTACGTTTCTGATATGAGTTGGTTTAAGAAAAACTAGAATAAATGATAGATATGGCCACAGCGTAAATATTATACATCTCATTAGTGACCAGAAGACCATTAACAGTCCCATAGGTTCATGGGTGCAGCGATAAGCCCAGGCTGTCGATAAGCCATGCGTTAGTGCGGCCGCAGCCGAGACGCTATCACCAAGCACGCGCACGAAGACCAGCATTCCCGGAGCATGGCGAGTATGTTAGCGGGACGGCACAGGGACGAGTATAGGTTATGTTACTCTTACTGATATATTGGTCGTATACGTCAGCGAACTGGGGATTACAGAGGGTATCTACTGCCGTCTAAAACTCTCACGTGCTCTGATGCACCCGTATGGTGGTTACCGTTTTTTTACCTTCGTTATCCTCTTTTATAGAATATATGTGAATTTAAACAAAGAAAACTTTACTCTGAACTGCAAGCTACGAATTAGTAGGTTCAACCTTAATTCGTAATTATTCGATTGTTCGAGACGATAAGGACATGGATCCATGATACAGGTGTATGACAAAGGAGCTCGAGTTACAATATCGAACTGAGATTAATAGTTTAGTGGAGATATCTCTGTCAATAATTAAATATGTTTACGAGGGCAGTTTCTCTTCTTAATTGCTCTGCCATCGACTCTGAAGAACTCTGAATCTACTTCAAGTTCGCCGACGTATCAGACATACTCTAAGTTTAGTCTCCATAGCGTATATGACAGCACGGTGCAAGCTTGGTGTTAGCGCCCCGGTACCTGCGTCGCCGGGGCGGCGGGGAGGGCGAGGTGTGCGAGGTGTGCGGGGTGTGCGAGGCGTGCGGCGCGTGCGGGGCGCGCGGCCGGGAGCCGAGCGCCGCCGCGGCCAGCGCGAACAGCCCGCGCGCGAGCCGCGCCAGCCCCCAGCGCCGCCCGCCCCCCACCACCACCTGCGAGAACTTGTACTGCCCACAGGTGGGGAACACCGTATGCTCACTCTCCATCCATGAACCTCTTCCTTGCGGCTGACTGCTTTGTAAACAAAAGTTCTATTCAGCATTGTGTATTGTCGCCCGAGACACCCCCTTTCCACACACTGTACTTAAAGATAACACCCACATGTTTGGATTGATCAGTTAATATTTGTCGTGCGACAATCACTCACATGATTGTTGTACTAGAGAGCAGACAGGCAGAGACGAGAAATCGCAAATAAAATAAAAATAACTGAGAAATGAGAGGCTGAAGGTCCCCAATTCTTTACGAGTAATCGGTTTGTATATTTCGATAGTTAACACAAACGGCAATCAATGCTATCGCAAATCTATTTCTTAGGTAAGCATTTATTGCGAATTTGAACATTACAAAAAAAAATACTATAGAAATCGTTTCTATAATCGTTCAAATATTCTAGAAAATCCTAGAGAAAAACTAAACAACTTAGATTTAGAGTTAAACCTTACTTACCTACTTTTGTTCAAACCCAGAAATAAATACAAAGATGCGTAGATATTACTTAGCAAAATCTCGCCACCCTTATCTCGTTACTTGCGGTCAACGTCTTACCTTATCTAGGTACCTACTGCGATGCGGATATTCATTTTAGCATTTCAATATTAATATTTATTTATTTCGTTTTTTGTCATATCTTTTTTTTATCGCAAAACTCAGACATTTTGTCCCAATTAAATGTGCGCGAACCGGATGAGGGATATAAAGTAGAATTACAACAGAAATAAACAACTGGGCAACCATGTCTCGACTGAGTCATACTATATCTGGAGCATATCAGGGAAGCATATAACTAACCGGATTGCACACGTCTTCTTATGATAATGCATGACATCTTAGAAGTTGCGCTAAAGACAGTTCTGAGAGCCTTCTCAAGATTTTTCTAGATTTTAGAGATGGATCCGCAGCAGTTACGGACATGCCAAGACTTCGCCGCCAAAGTCAGCTGGGCCGTAAGACCTAGTAGCAATGACAGCAGGGATCACTAACCTGTCCTCGCAAGTCTTCTCCTCATGGTGCTGCAGCGAATGCCTCGGGAACACCTGCGCGCAGTACTTGCACTCCGACGGCAGCTCGGAGACGGTCTTCTCCACGGCCAGGTTCCTGGAGGCCGAGGTCTTGGAGATCTCGACGCGGCAGTTGGGGCAGGTGGCGGCCTCGTCGCGCAGGCGCGCGTCGGCCAGCAGGTGCGTGAAGCAGGGCGCGCACATCAGGTGACCGTTGCTGCACTGTGGGAGGAAATGTGTCAGGAAACAGACCAAGTGATCTACTGAAGGAAACCAAAACTTTTTTTGTCACAGTAAAATCTGGCCGGAATGTGTTACTTTTAAAGTAAACATGTTATGGCAGTTGTTTATGATTAAACACTACCTAACTAGCTTTACTATAAAATAACCACTGAAACTAGTTTTACTGAGACAAAAAAATATTTTGACTTCCCTAATACTGTCACCTGAAACTGTGTTTGTACTAGAGCCGTATGAGGCTGCTAACCAGAGAAACAGGACACAATTCACGAATACCAGCGCTGTGGTAATAGTGAATTGGTTAACCTCATGTCTTAGCTACCTGAACATGCGGTCTAGATCTAGGAAAATTTTACATGAACCAAACAATGACAGCTGGCTCATATAATCACAAAATTATAGATACATGAACAGCAGTATATTGTAGTCAGAACATAGAATCACAACACATTCTTTTACAGATTTACGACCAACACCCCACATAGCAGGCTCTCGTTATTTTTGCTCAGATGCAAGCTCAGTCTGCTCGGTGAGATGTAGCTATGTAACAATGGGCCGAAGTGTTAGATTAGTTCTAGAAACTCTTGAGCACCTTACCAGTGTATATAAACTGCTCTTCACACAGTGTTGGTGATTTGGATGCAACAATTGAAACTGAAGTAATATGTTATATATAAAGTGTTTTATTATCAATGATGATGATAATCTTGAATTAGAATCTTCTTGAATAAGATTATTACATGATATATTTTGGATGTAGTGTAATTATCAAATAACCATTTCCTATTGATTGCCAATAAACATTAATAAAAGCATTTCTATTGGGAAATGCTTGTATTAATATTTATTTCTCGTCATTTCATTTTGAGTTAGTGTATTGTGTTGATGTGGACTACCTTGGACCCTCATTGCATGGCTCTTGGCTCCTGAAAACAAACTACAAAGGTACAATTCTGGAAAAGAAAATAAATAAATTAAAATGTCTTGAGTTGTCACTTAGATCAAAATAAGAATCAAATTTTTAATTGTTTCAGTGATATCCAATGTTATTTATTAATGATGTTAGAAAAAAATCTTTTAAAGGCAATTGAACTTTAGGAATAGATGTAAAAATGTTATATTTTACATTCTTTATAAACTGATAATTATTATACATCTGATACTAGGTACTACTGCTTCATTTTTTTTGTTATTCAAATGTGATTAAAACTTCAAATCAAAATTCTGCTTCCTAATCTAAATTTAATTTAATCTTATAAACAGAACTGAAATATATATATATATATAAAATTGAAATTTCGCAGCAATTATTTTAATAATATATAAAATGTAGAAAACTGAATTATTTCATGTCTATGAATTTGAAATATATAATTTGTTGTCTCAGGGATAAGGGTACAGGGGTGACTAAATGAAAAAGGGCCAAATCTCTTAAACATTTCTTTATTCAAGCGAAATGCTACAAGAGTCCATACAGCTAGGTCCATTACATCTACCAGATCATACACTAGTGACTATTCTATCAGTCTTATGTTCCTAATAATAACAACTCTCACATAGTACATAACAAATACATTGCCCCAATTACACAATAGCTACTTAAATTTTAATTACAATTTTGTAATGCGCCCTCTAAGGGCGGAACAAAGGGCAATGGCGCAGCGGGAGCCGCGCGATTACACAAAGGGTCATGACGCCATAACAATATTTGGGTGCCACGAAATTGTGACTGGTATCGCACGTCGTGTAGGCGTCGCCACGACGTGCCGCAAGCCCGGGCTTACGTAACAAAGAAGGGACGCAATAGAAAATGTTTTGGTAAAACAGCTGATGGCTGTCGAGGCGATCAGCTGTTTTAGAATACCTGGTAGACGGCAGCGGGCGGCAGATCGAGGCAGACGGCGCAGCATAGGATGCCGCCCAGTCTGTGTTCGAGCTTCTCGCTCGTCTCCTTCTCTAGCTTTCTGCGCTTCTCGGGCAGCGGGCCCTCCTCGTCTTTCTCTACGGGGGCGGTTTCGATCTCATTCTCGCTGCTCGCGGAGGGCACGGGCTCACTTTCGGGTGCCTCGGCCATTTGCCCGACGTAAACAAGCTCAGAATTAATCGGAACAAGCGAAAACTGCGCCAGATGAT
This sequence comes from Apotomis capreana, assembly GCA_947623375.1. NCBI lineage: Eukaryota > Metazoa > Arthropoda > Insecta > Lepidoptera > Tortricidae > Apotomis > Apotomis capreana. The sequence goes on along the minus strand of OX392515.1, from coordinate 850,002 downwards.
GAACACAAACAAAGGTTTCGTTGCACTGTATATAGATAAAGCGATGCAATGTATTGTACATATATAAAATTTACGTCATTACGCGTTTTGTTTGTATATATAACACCCCCTCCACCTTCGCGTTTTTTGCGCAACGCGACTAAACGTTCCGTTTCACGCTACTTGACAGAGAATAGACAGTACAGTAAGGTTGTATCATACTTTATGAAAAATATCATTAAAACACGTTAACCAACATAAAAATAGAAATTCTTTTTTTTATGAGTTGAGTATAAAAAATAAATAAATTTCATTTAAATAATGCTATCTGCACCTTAATTAATTTTCCAATAATTTTATGACATAACTATGAGATTAGTAGAATCATGAATCATGATTCTACTAATCTCATAGTTATGTCATAAAATTATTGGAAAATTCATAAAATTATAACTATGAGATTAGTAGAATCATGATTCATGATTCTACTAATCTCATAGTTATGTCATAAAATTATTGGAAAATTAATTAAGGTGCAGATAGCATCATGAATGATATTTATTATGAAATCAATAAATATTGGACAACCTCACACAAATAGGTAGGCTAGGCCTAGACCTAGATCCAAAGTAGCTCATAAAAGCAGTAGTTTACATACTTCTAAAAAAACTGCTAAAATGGCACAAGTTTAAATTGGGAAAAAATGAAGGTACTGAAGTAAGAAGTTACACAAATAAATAATATTGTTTGTATTTATTACTTATAAATAAAGAGAAAATTACAATAATTAATCTTAGACTTGCAACTAGGCCTAGAATGTACGTAAATCTGGTCTGTAATCTAGATTACATTTTTCCTTCCAACAGTTAATCACTCTCAATTCACATAGAGTTATTTTCACACAACTAATGGTCTGGTCAGATTTTAGGTTTCTTGGGTAAAGATCCAAATGCTGATATAACGGTGCCCTTAGTGCCGGTGACATTGCTGGTGAGGGGCTGTTGCAGAAGGCCCGGCTGCTTGATGGTGGGCTTGGAGGACCCAATATTAGGAGCTGCCTGGTCCCACTTTGATTTCCGCTTCTTTTCATCATCACTTTCTGGTTTCTTAGCTACCCCAGATATGAAGTCAATCTTTGCAAGTTTTTCTTTCTTCTCCTTTTCTCTCCTGTCCATTTCTAACTTTTGAACCCGAGCCAATTCATCATAGTAGGACTCTTTGCCCCACTTTAACGGATCATAAATTTCAGGTGGGTAGTTAGTGTCAAGTTCATTGATATCACAGAACTGAATAAGTTTCTCATAAATACTAGGATTCCTGAAGTTTTTCTTGTCCTGGATGATGCGGTTCATGTCGAGGCCCTCGTTAAGCATGCGACTATAGAACTTGGCAATAGAGTCCTGGAGCTCCTTGGGGCACTTGCCGGGGGGCTCGGGCGGGATGCTGGCGTCGTCCTGCGAGTCGTCGGGGTCAGAACGCGGGACCGCCTCATCCGTGTCTGTCTCCATGGACAGCCGCCGCATGTCGTCCTGGCTGCCTGGCGTCGGCGACAGCGCTTCTTCGTCTGACACCATTGTCTCGTCTACGTACGACACGAGCCGTTTCTTCGGGCTAATGGGCGCCGAAGACGGCCCGTCAGCGTCCTCACCACGCCGTGGACTCGGAGGCGCAGACCGAGACCTAGCCTCATCTTTCTCAGGCGTCTGTTCCTCGATGTCTTCCTCGCCTTCTGAATCCGTATACGTCGCTGTGAGTGAAGCTAATGCTTGAGATGTCATGGTTTATTGATTAATTTATCAAAATAACAAAATAAGGAAATGACTGAAATGAGATATAAAGAAATTCTACAACTAAACACATTAACACACACCGTAGCAAAATATTGAAAATAATGATGAACGTCAAACCTGACAATAGGTGTGCGTTCAAAAATCGTAAACGTGGAACGAATAATTCGTTCAGAAACGCAAAAAAGTAGTCGTCGCAGTGCGGGACTACGGATTTTAGTGAAGTAGAAAGTAGAACGGAACGCATCACTGCTGACTGACTGTCAATTTGACGAATGATGGAGGTGTTGGAAATTGTAGAAATCACAAATTATTCAAGGAAATAATGATACTCCTTTTGTGAAACGCGCAATTATAAGTAGTGATAGGCCCGGGCCATTGATCGGTTAATGTGTCGGTAGTAGTCAAACGAAATCAGCGAGATGGCGACGCAGCCAAGCGACCCGACAGAGTTTCCGCCCGACATCATCTTGAAGCCGATGGCGCTGGTGGGGCTGTCGGGGCTCGACACGGTGAACAACGCCGTCCACAAGGCCGTGTGGGACGCTTTCAGCAACAACCGCCGCGCCGAGCGCGCCGCCGTGCGCTTCAAGCTGCTGCATAACACGTTCGAGTTCCCCGTCGTCAAGCCCAAACGCAACTCCTACGAGTGGTACATCCCCAAGGGCGTGCTGAAGAAGAACTGGATCCACAAGCGCGTGGCGCTGGTGCCCGCCGTTGTCGTCATCTTCTACGACATGGAGTGGAACGACCCGCAGTGGAACGAGAAGATCATCGAGTGCGCGTCGCGCGTACAGAGCATCCGAGCCGCCGTCGAGGGCCACGCGACGCGCGTCGCCGTCGTCGTGGTGCAGGATGGGCTGACCCCGCCGCCCTCCGAGTACATGCTGGGTGCAGAGCGCGCGCAGGCTCTCTGTTCTGCTTGTGAAATCCAGTCAAAAGCTCTTTTTGTGCTGCCCCACAATGATCACCTCATGGGCTATATTGTGCGTCTCGAGAATGCCTTCTATGATATAGCACAGAACTACTACCACCATGAAACCAAAAACATCAAGCAACACCGAGATCATCTAAATAAAACCACACACCAGTATCTTTTTGTGAGGCACCAATTCAAGCTGGGTTTCCTCAATGAGCTCAAGCAGGACCTGAGCACCGCCCACAAGCACTACCTGCACGCCTACAACAATCTGCTGGAGACCAGAGCTGTAGACACCAACATGCATGAAGTAAGGACTGTTGCCGGTTACATTAACTATAAACTCTGTAAGTTGCTTTTTGCACTAAACATGGCCAGGGATGCCATTGCACAACTTAAAACACACATTGAAAGATATAAAAACAGAATTGGCCCCACAGAATTGCTATTTGAGCATTATGCTTGGATTGCGAGACAGTACAGTGCCTTTGGTGAGTTATTTGATGAAGCAATACGTGCCGGGCTTCCAGCAATACAGTCTCAACATCCAGGCTTTTATTATCAGTATGCAGCCCAGTTCACTGTGAAGAGGAGACAGGCCATGCGGTCCGTCTGTACTGAAGCCACACAGTACCCTCCTCCTCCTGATCCTTTGGAAGGTATTGTCGAGTTTTATGGACAGAGACCATGGCGGCCCGGCCGCCTCAGTGCAGATCCTCATGACCCACAGAGGGAGCAGGCTGCTGTTCTGGCACTCCAGTATAATGAGAGAATCTTTAACCACTCCACAGTAGTCATCAGTTTCCTCGGAAGTGCAATTTCACAATTCAAGACGTTCCACTCGCCGCGCATGCGCAAGCAGCTGGTGGTGGAGATGGCCAACGAGTACTACTACTGCGCGGACTACGGTAAGGCGCTCACGCTGCTGAGTCACATGCTGTGGGACTACCGGCGCGAGCGCTGGTGGTTCCTCGCCTCGCACGTCCTCAACCGCGCGCTGCAGTGCGCGTATCTCTCCGCGGTCGTGCACGACTACGTGCAGCTCTCGCTCGAGGCTCTCTCCAAACACATACAAGTGCCAAATAACGACAAGGACAGGATATTCCAAAATATTATGGCTGTGCTCAATTTGAACATCCCCTCTCCGGAGCCGGAGCTGCCGGCGGCGGCGCAGGCCCGCGCGCTCGAGCTGTGGCGCGCCGCCGCCGAGCGCGAGCCGTTCTCCGTGGCCGTCGACATGGCCAACATGTCCAGCGTTGTCGAGGTCAAACCCAAGTTCAGGCAGCAAAAATATAAAATGGACGAAATTATTGAAATAGAAGTGTACGTTCGACTCTCGTACGCCACGGTGCTCGAAGTGAAGAAGGCTCTGGTGACGGTGACGAGCCGCGCGGACACGGTCGAGATTCCCATCACCGACGGCGGCAACAGCATTACGTTGGAGGGGGGCAAGGTGAAGAGGTTTTTGTGCCAGTTCAAATGTAACTCGAAGGACAATGGTTCGGAAATCGCGATCAAAAACATTTCCTTCACGTTAGATAATGGTCAAAAAAGGAAAATCATAATGAACTTTAAGATGGAAGAGAACAAAAATACGGAGTCTATTCACCCTGAACTGTTACATTTCATTCACAGTCCGAAAGCTGACTACGAATTTGATAGCATCGTGCCTTTGACCGTGGCATACATCGTGGCGCGTGAGTGCCGCCTGTCCATTAGCGTCAGCAACTTGAGCCCCGCGTTGCAGGGCGAGTGGTTCCCCTCCGCCTTCACTATCACCAATGACGAGGACACGTCAGTGTACGACGTCAAAATCGCTGTCACCTTGCTTAGCACCCCTGACAATCAGAACCCGGAGACTGTCACTGAGCTAAGTCTAACAGAGGGTGAACCACAGACCCAACCACTTCAAATATCCCCTGGAAGTATCAACAACTCCTCATCGCACTCTAGCACATTCTACTTGAAGACGAATAGAACTTCCACCGTCACTGTACAAATCAGAGTCTCATACTTGATTGACCTTCCAGAAGTATCCAAGTTAGAATGTGTGAAGGATTTTACAACAAAAATACCTGTGGTAAAGCCATTTGAAGTCTCTACAAATTTCGTGGCTATGAACTTCAAGCCTATTTCTAAATGCTTCATAGATGATCCTCTCATTGTTATGCCTCATGTTAAAATCCTTAGTCCTTGGGATCTTTTGATAGTAGATACAGAGCTAGAAGTAGTAGATTGTTTTCAATATGCTGATGAGAGCAAACCCCAGTCTTGCATTAGTAATTTAGAAGTAGCCGAAAATAACACAGCTGTAGATGCTATTTGCATACAGGCGAGATTCAAACCTAAAGACCACCCGACGAGGGTGGGGTTGTATAATATAAAATGGCGGCGAAAAAGCAATACAAGCGGGCATTGCGTTTTGAGTAGCACTGCTCTCTCTGGCTTGCTTATAGAAGACTGTCCCATAGCCCTTGAAGTCCAGTACCCTGAGGTAGTAGAGCTGCAGACTTCAGTTCCATTGAAATGCATTCTGTATGGAAAGTCCAGCAGTCCAGTGAGACTGACTCTGACTGTGGAAGGGACAGATGCGTACATGTTCTCAGGGTACAAGAAGTTGTCGGTGACAGTGCCACCGGGTGACAGTGTGGAGGTGTGCTACAACATCCACCCCCTGGTGGCCGGCAGCACCTCACCGCCGCGACTAAAAGCCGCGCTCGTGGGCGAAGGGCCCGGCCAGGACGCGCTCCGAGAGATGTTCGATAAAACTTTCCCTGAAAATATATTTGTTATGCCTAAGTACAAGAAATAAAATCTATGAAATGTTACTCCTTTTGTTTTTATTGGGAATGTAAATAATTGAACAAATATCTAAGTTTTATTGTAGTTACCTTATAATTATTTAAATAATAAATGCAGTTATTTGTTATGTATGTTATTTATTTAAAAATACCTATCACAAGGTTTCAATAAGATACAATGCTTTAGTGTTTATTTCTTAGTATAACTCCTAATCTTTACGAAGAGCAAATTTCTCCTCTTGAATACCATTAGCTGTGATAATCAGAATGTAAATGCTGTCTCCCGTGTAGATGTCTCTCTCCGCTGCACTAATGAACACATCCTTGATTAAAGCTAGTGCTTTTTCCTTGGGCAAAGGTGCCTCGGCTACATTCTGCATATTCTTTAGACCGATCTGGTTGTCAAGCAGAGGCTGCAACTGTGCGCCCGCGGAGCCTCCGGCGCGGTACATGGAGCGCTCGCAGTGTCCGATGGGGTCGTAACTGTACACGCAGCCTTTACCGTCCGCATCCAGACCCGCTAGTACATTGGAGATGTAGTAGGGGAAGAAACGCTTGTAGTATAACATAGTGGAGAGCATTTGCGCGACGGCGGGCGTCGTCATAGGCTTGTTGTGCTCCTGCTCGTACATCTGCATGCGAGCCCCCAGCAGCCGCGTGAGCGTCAGCGTGTCGCACCAGCAGCCAGTCGCGCCTAGCACCGTGCGCGATGACAGCTGGAACAGCTTCTTCTGCTCGCGGGTATAGATGGAGAAACCCGTGCTGAGCCGAGTGTCGGCGCCAATCACCGCATAGTCATCACCGGCGATCGCGACGACGCTGCCGCCGTTGTCGGAGTACGGGTCGAAGCGATGCTGTATGGCACCGGGCACCGCATATTCGGGGAAGTTTCCTTGGACGCCCAACATTGTCGTTTAAAATTATAATTTAACTGAACTATTGAAATGAGTACAAAACTTTGTTTAATTCGATGACATGCAAAAATCACGGAACCAAAACTGCCTTATTGTATTTATGACATTTGTGGTTGTGGAAGTGTGACCACATGCAATAATACTTGTTAATTTACTTTTCAGCGTTTTTTTCCTGTATCTCGATAACCACTTTTGACGTATAGAAGTAAAAATCTAAAAAGAAATATTTGTCTATGGTATACATACGGCTGACGTGTTATAAACTTATAACGCAAAACGCCGACTTTATTTCCAAACTACTCGATAAAATAAAGAAAAATGACTTCATTAATGTCTGTAATTCCCAAATTATACCAAGAGTATACGACCAAGACGTCCAAGAAGCTGAAGATCATCGACGCCTACCTATTGTACATTTTCTTGACCGCTGTGATCCAGTTTGTGTATTGCTGCCTTGTCGGCACGTTCCCGTTTAATTCTTTCTTGAGCGGCTTTATTTCCACCGTCAGCTCGTTTGTTCTTGGCGGTAAGTCCATTGCAAACCCCTTTTTTAGTTATATCAATAATCGTGGCTATAGTATTTTCTATTTAGAATCTTGTATGGAGCTACATTACAGTGATTGTTTTTCTTTTCAGTCTGCTTGAGGCTCCAGGTGAACCCCGAGAACAAGCATGAATTTCAAGGATTGAGTGCGGAGCGTGGCTTTGCAGACTTCATATTCGCTCACCTTGTTCTGCATATTGTAGTGATCAACTTCATAGGTTAAGTCTGTTTATACATAATTTATAAAACTAAGAAATACATGTTATAATTCTCCAATACTACTTGTTTTTTCAAACCGAACAAACAAGATCAGTCACAATTCCAGTTACAAACCAACAGAGATATATTATTGGTTGTTTATCAGGTTCACAATCCCAAAGCAATGTGCAGCCTCCTAATGACACGTCCGCTTATAGTAATATTGACATTAAATGATCACTGGCTATGAGGCATACCAGTGCAACCGCCCATTAGATTCATGTGCTTCATCAAGAACCTGTTAATAAACTGCTTTGTTATCTCTACATCTATAAGATCCATTATTGTGGGACACATCTGCTATAAGCGATCCTCCTTCATAAAACAATGGCCAGCAGTACCACAGCACTCGGTACTCGGTGCTGTCCTGTAGTGCTCACACCTTGATGTTGTTAATCTTTTGAAGCCTAGCAATGAAGCAATTCACCGCACCCCCGACGCCACAGCGAAAAAATCTGCAGGCTGCTCCAACATCAACAGGGATTGAAACATACTCTAAGCACTAGAATAGTCACCTGTTTTATGGTGAAAAAATTATGGAATTGTATTCTTATTTATGAAAACACTGGCAGGAAGAGTAGAAAAAAAAGGCAAAATAATTTGAATTATTTTAATTCTTTGACTAGTCTTGAAACAATTTTACAATAATTATTCAATCAAATATATCTTAAATAATAGTAAATCAAAGGGCTAGCTGGTAAATGAATGCCAACAATTTTTAAGTACTAAATAACCTAGAAATCATTTCAGACCTGCTATTATTATATAAACTAAAGTTCAACCTCAATATTTATATATTTTGTAGTGCAACTAGTCCACTCTTATATAATTTAGGGCATAAGAGATAGTTTTATTGTGTCCAATTGGACTAAAAAAACTTTCTTAGGTGGCTAAAGTTAATAACATGTTTAACTCTGAGAGTGGGGCTTACAAAGATCTATCAGGAATCATATTACATCAAATATTTACAGCCAAGATCCAAGGGTCAATATTTGCACTAGGTTTTTATTGATTAAATATAAAACAGTAAATATATCCTATACATTAGACGAATGACTGATTAAAATTACAATTTCTAATTAAATTAGATCCACTCAACTAAACTTTATAAAACCCAATCTCAGAAATAGTCTATAATTTAAAAACTGTTAGTACTAAAACTATGTAACATTGACAGTCAAAAGTGTTAGAAACTGTATTAATTAAGGAGCCTCATCCTTCCGCAAATGTCTACAGGAGTTCATAAGAACATGCATATTATTCGACGAAGCGCGAAGTGGAGGCATGTCGCGAGCTGTGTGCGCAAATTCGCTTCATTTCACTAGAGCATTTGCCGTCACAAAGTATGTCTTACTAATTTTGTAATTATGTAACGAATATGAGAAACTTTCAACATTTCTTAAATTAATCGTATTATGGACATTTTTATAATTTGTAAATACAAAAATACACTCTTAAAGACTTAGAAAAATAAAGTTGTTTGCCGCTCGAAGCAACTACATAATAAGGCCTCTGGCCAAAGCCGCGCGTACGATGCAGGCGCATTATATGGACAAGCCGACTGTTGATTCCAAACATTGTCATTCTTGTCACTAAAATTTTAAGGATGGTTCGGTTTGAACTTAATAGTAGGCCTCTTGTTCTGAATTAAAAGCGTAAGTGTGAAAACTGCAATTATCAAGATAATGTTTCTAAAGCAATTTTAACTATGGTATTTTCCGTGCAATTTTCACAAATAAGCCGAGCTGCCTGCGCTTCATTAAAATTTTAAACTAGTTAAAACTAATTAAAATATCACAAAAGGTGAAGAAAGGTCACATACACTAAAGATAAATATCAGAAATTTCCGCCTACACGAACGGAGAGCCCGCCGCGTGCCGAGTGTAGTACTATTTAATTTACATAAATACAAGTAAACGAAAGGTGTATCCCTCACAGAATCTGCCAAATAAGTAAGATCAACTTAATTTAACGTGGTTCAAGCTGATTTCATGAGTACTATGCTGGCTGGCACTGGAAAGGAAAACCAAGTAACATCTTAGATGAAAACAAAAAGAGAATACTAAACCGATAATACCACCGGTCGCCGGTGCAGTAACACTACGGTGGTGACAGCTGGAAAATTGAAGTCAGTATCTATATTTTACCTCATTTTACGCCTTTTAGATTTCACATTACTGTTTTATGGCTGTACTTATGTGCACGTTAGATTATATTTATGATTTCTGATGTAACTTTCATATTCGTCGTATCATTTTACTGAATTATTGTAGCTTTTCTTCGAGGCGCTCAAGTAACCGACTAAATATAGACATCGCCTTCTTATCTTCGGTCGTTCGACAAAAAAACAGCGTCGTCTAGATCGTTTCAGTACAGTAGTGATATATCGCAGCAAACAACGCGTTTATAAATATCTGAGCGTGCACTCTAATGTCGCCCGACGTTTATGAACGCATCACGTGCGACCGTACTAAAACATTATCCGCCGGCGCCGACGCGTCCAAGCGGCGTCTCCTACGACTGTCTCGAATCACTTCACGTTTTACCTTCGGAGCGCCACTGACGGTACAACGTCCAACTGCCCGCCGGCGGCTCGGGTCCTGCAAGAGAGGGGCGGCGCCTAATCGTCCTCGGCCCTGCGCCTCGCGCGCCGGCCGCGAGGCGCGCGCGCAGCACGAGGCGCAGCACGAGGCGCGCCGCCAGCACGAGGCGCAGCACGAGGCGCAGCTCGAGGCGCGGCACTCAGCTGGCGGGGTGCGCGCGCAGGTAGCGGCGGCGCGCGCGCGCCAGCAGCTCGCGCTTGCGCCGCTGCAGGTTGGACTCGCGCTCCTCTGCACTCTGCGGGAACTCGCCGGTTATTTCCCTGGAATAATTCGGTACGTCTCATAAATCGACAATAACTGCGGCCTACTGACCGTAACACGTCCCGGTGAGATTTGATATTAAGTACGAGATGGGTCTCCGGCGAAGGCGGGCATTAAAAAACATATAGGTACCTAAATTATCATTTTAAATAACGCGCCGCAAGAATGGATTAACTCCCCGCTATTTCGGAATACTTTGATCGAAATGACCCATACGATCGCTCGGTTACAACCATCGATCGTTTGGTCGATTGGTCGCAACTATCGATCATTTAGTCGCGACTATCGAGCTCGGTCGCGACCGTCTAACACTTGGCCTCGACCATCGACTTTTGAACGCGACCATCGACTAATAGTCGTAAGAAAGAGAGAAGTAAAGATCGGGGCTAACGTCCAACGATAGTAGCCAAGAACGATACCATATTTTTTTTATTCTCTGAAATGTTAAACTAAGGTGCGAATTTGTTAGAAATAACAGGTATAGAATAAATACAACGCTATTTTAAATAAAATTCTGACAAACTAATTCATTCATCGCGTTGGAGTCAATCAGGCTACCGAATTTTCGATTTATTTTATTTTACGTCATTCAGAATAACGAACTCTAAAAACAAATCTTATTTGATATTTTTAGAATTTTTTGACCTTCGAATGTACGCGTCAGAAGCGCCGGCTCGACGGGCACCGCCGAAACCTCACTCGTCCGACGTCTTTCCTAAAGGACGTCGTCAACTATGTAACGAACCGGTTCAAAGTATACAGTAGTGGCAGCACTCACTGTTCGGCGTCGTCCTCGACGGCGGGCGCGGCAGGGGGCGGCGCCGCCAGCAGGGGGGGCTGCTGCGTGGGCGGGGCTGTGGGCGGGGGCGGGGGCGGGGGCGGCAGGCGGCCCTCCAGGATGTTGTCGACGGTGAGGTCGGCGGAGCGCGTGGCGGCCAGGTCGGCCAGCAGCGCCGCCAGCCCGTACGCGGGGAACATCGCCTGCACCTGCACACGCACAGTACCACTATTACCCTCCTGTTGCTGCCTCGGACCTCGACCGGACGAAACACTTTTACTAATGTTTTCTCCCCCGTATGGTTCCGAAATGACATACGAGATGGAGTCAGATATTCACTGGTACCAAAAAAATATGTACGTACAAAAAACGTAAATAGCATAGGCATGCCGTGCATAAATGTCCCATTTAGGCATATCATATCATCGAATTCCCTTTCTTGCACTTCTTTCAAATATGATTCTTAGTTCGTGATCAAGTCAACCATGAGGTCCTCGGGCCTTGAATCGGAGAAATTAGCCAGCATACTGTGACGGCACTGACGGCGAACATATGGCACTGACCTGTCTCGCCAGCGCGTCCAGCTGCGCGGGCGGCAGCGGCTCGCGGCGCACGCGCGTCACCTCCACCGAGAACGACGGCAGCCACGACACGTAGCGTGAGCCTGCCGACAATACCGGGCCCCAATACAAATCATCAACTATCAACGCTTTACAAAATATCACAACTGGAGAGAAGACACGTTGTACTCTGATTCAGATCGTGCAAAAGGAATTTATAGGTATTCGTCTCTTTTGTGTCCTATTCTTCGTGATAGAACGTGAACAATCACATCTATCACTAGACTACAACGCTATTATCATGGATTACAGAAAAGTTTCACGCCTGTATCGGAAACATGTAGAGGGCTAGCGCCCTTCGTTGAGCGTTGAGTTGTCCCTTCCGGCTCGCCGTCTTGGGCAATAACGTAGCCTTCGAGATAATATGTCGTTGCCTGTATCGTCGGAACGAGTGTCAGCTTGGGCGCACGTACCGTCGTCGTCGCCGTCCGGCGCCGCGTCGTCCGCCTGCCGCTGCGCCAGCATGAACACCGCCGTCACCGACACTATCGTCAGCAGCGCGCACACGCCACAAGGGACCATCCACGGTAGAAGTGATGCACTCCCGCCACGGTGACGATTGACACTTCTTAACTTCGTTGTTAAGTCTGGAATTACGCTTGTTGTATGCCACGCCAGGGCGCCGGGGACCGATCGATGCGGGTCGTTCGTTCTGACAGTGTTGGAGCGCGGTCTACATGTATACGTTCTACGGGGTATGGTAAAATGATGGCGATTTAGAAACTATTGTTGAATCTGGTATAAAACGAAGAACCAGGGGAAGAGCTTTGAATTTGAACCGATGATAATTAGGTGAAGAAAACGACAGTTGTTGTTAGAACGCTATATGGCGTGTAGCGAGCGCGGCGGCCGGGCGCCGCGTTTGGTCCCGTCGACCTGTAGGCTCGGTGTCTCCATCGCGCAGTTGCTCGGTGGCGATAATCAATTAATAATTTCGTGTTTATTTCTGCCGCATGTTTAATTTTGACGAGTGCGAGTTGAGCGTTGACGTTATACGTCAGTTGTCGGAGAACGTAAAGAGGTAAGTTGATGTAGAAGATTTTTAAAAAGTCTTTATTCTAAGGTTTAGGTTTGATGTTGTATGGAGAAACAAACTTTGAAATATGTTGTGATACCGAACAAATAACTCTCTATTTATAAATTAGGTACAAGTAGAAATATCGCAATATTAACGATGATAAGTATTGTACCGGATGTAAAAAAAAATATTTTATTTTAATGGAGAATACGCCAACATTGAAAGTTTGTATTTATGCTAAAGGAGGTTTTACGTTGCTTGTCCAGATTGTCTTCTTTCGAGCTTTGCGAAGAAGCAGCCTGGGGCTAGCATATCTTGCTGCGTCTTCGCTTGTCGCGCGACTCAAAGTCACTTGCCTTGTTCGCACGGTATTGAAAAGTGTCAGGTAAGTATGTCGCGCGACAAAGAGTTGCGTGTCAAAGTTATGCTAGACGTGTTGATTGGTTCATTCCCTCCGCTCCTGTGGACTTACGGCCTTAGTGTCCGCGCGCTACAACGACGACCACCCAAGCGACGTTGTCAAGACATTTAGGTCTGCGAGCTCAGAGTTGTTGACGTGAAGTGATACACGATATTTTGATCTCGTCGCCACGAGATATCACGAGGAGGCTTCTGCGCGTGGGCTCGCGGTGAGAGCGCCAGCTCGCTCGCACGCTACGGCTTCGTGGCTTTATCTCGGTGGCGGGTGTGACCTGGTCTCGATGGGAGAGCTGAGGCAGACGCACGAGTGTATTGTGTACGGACCGTGGAACTGGAACAGATGGTTGGCGGGCGGCGGCGCGTCGCGCGCGGCGGGCGGGCGCGCCTGCAGCGCGCGCCGACACGTCGGACACGACGCGTCTTGCTGCATCCACTGGCACAGGCACGAACTGGGAGAGTTAACACGAGTTACTGGCCTATTTTAAAATATACCCGAACCAATTTCAGCGGTCTACAAGTTAAAAGGTGAGCCAGTGCCACACATGTGACCCCTACGCATTGGGATATGGACTGGAATACGACACGGCCCGTAGGTCAAATGTGGCGACCATAGTTACTTGTTTTTGTATATAAATAAACGTGAAGGTCTCTAAACACTAACAGATTCTGAGCACATAATAACAAACAAAACATTTAATATCGTCAAGGAAAGAGAGTGTAATGGTACAACAAGCTAGTGCTCACTTGTGGAAGAGATGGTCGCAAGGCAGCTTGCGCGCCTCCTCCATGGGCTCCCAGCAGATGGCGCAGTTGTCCTGGTTCTTCTCCACCTCCTCCTTGCTCGCCATGGGGTAGCTGCCAACAACACTCGTATTGTAAAGGCGAACGTTTGTGAGTGCGTTTATGTGTTTGATACTTCTTCACGCTCAAGTTTGATCCAATTTAGTATGTAGGTAGATGAAACCCTGGATTAACACAAAGGCTACTTTTTATCCCGAAAAAATCTAGTGTTCCTGTGGGATGAGCGTGTAACGCCGTGGGTGTGCAGCTAGACATCTTCTGATTGGCTGACTTGATTTTCATCATACATATCTAAAACACCAATCAGCTATTTCATAATCATAGCGTGTTGGAACCGGTCTACGAGTGAGGGTAGATAAACACCTACAGGCATTTCTCTTTTTGTTTGAAAACAACCACTAAGTTACAAAATAGTATGTGACCTTCGTGACTCAGGAACTACATACTAAGTAAAAGCAAAAGTTAATCACCCTATTTAATTATGTATCTCTTGCCACTATTTACTTTAAGCATTGAACTTGTTTAATAAATAAATTATTTAAATCGAGGTGAAGCGCCTGTATATACACCGATAAACTTTTATTCTATTATAATACTTCTCTGTTGTTTACGTTTGCTTAGTCACACCTCTTAGAACTCTCCGGGTTCACGTAATTAATTGATATCACAATTAGGCATACATTAATAATAATAGACTATTAAGTATTATCGACACATAAGAACAACACAATCAGTGTTTGATGTATTCTAAATAGAATTTAATTATTATAAACATGTCGACGACAATTTATTGGCGTAATCAATAAGCAGCAGCCAAAATGGCGTTTTGCTCGATTGGTGACTTTCTCGACTGGTTAGCAAATTAACTAGTAATTATACCAGGCTTTTAATTGTCTATTTACGAGTGTTTGTTTAACCATAATAAATAGACAATTATTTTAATGAAGTTGTCGCATTGTTTGTTAATGGAATTGATGGATGGAAAATTTTGTAATGTTATACTCTAGCGGCCTGGACACAACGACTTAATAAGAAAGTTGAAAGGGTAAATCAACAATATCGCCTTCGAGCCGTCATACTGGGTACTACTTTTAAAAACTGGCTGCACCAATCACGACGCGTACATCGGCGCGCGACGATGCTGGCGCCGCGTGCCGCTGCCGACTGTAGGGACAGTTCGGTGGTATAATAATGTTACGCCGGTAGGTTAGGTCAAAAACTTTGAACGTCATTTTCAGTGCGTTAGAAGCGTTTTCAGCAGGCTGAAAAGTCATTTCAGGCCGTTTCAGAAGTTGCTCTATCACATATCTAAAGATCGAAATTTCACCCCAGTTGCCGTCGTTTTCAGGCGCCTGAAACATGTTTTCAGTCCGTTTCAAGGCACCCTCTATCAGCCATAACCTGAAAACCCGTTTTCAGGCGTTTTCAGGACCCCTTATGGGTCTCTGAAGCACAAATCATTATATGGCGAAATATCCGGTAGGAGTGACAGAGATAGCACTACTAGAAAGAGATAGCTATACTCGGAACATTCGAGAAGGGAGTGACAGAGAGTGCACCATTAGAGAGACATATATGGCCTCGAATGTTCTCGGCCCTCACGCTGGACTTTACTAGAATATTCGCGATATGTGTGGACAATGCGTCGAGAAAGCGGGTCCGCGGAATATAAAAGCCGCCAACGGCCGGCGGGGGTTAGTTACATTTTAACTGCGATACAGTGCGAGTACAAGGATATTCGGAAAGAGACTCTTGTGCGCTTTAAGTACAGTTCGCGTGAATAGTGAGTGCGTAATTTGTGTAATAGTGTGTTTGTGTTAATTAGTGGATTTTAAGTACAGTTCGTGTGAATTGTAAGTGTGTAAGTTTGGTAATAAAGTGTGTGCTTTCATTTGTGGATTAATTTGTGCTTTTCTATCAAATACGAACCCCACGCTCGTAACAATAATATTATACTGTCCTTTCTTATACGCTTAGGTATTTAAATACTTGCCTGACAGGGACTAATCAACAGTTTTTTTATCAAGTCACAACTGCTATAAATGTAATTTCATGGACAACTTTGTAGAATCATTAAAAAAAATACTTATTTCCGAAAGTTTTGAGATAAAATAATGTGAGCTTAACTAAAATATGACATAATGTTATAATATAACATTGAATAACGTGTTTACTGTTTACCTACTTCCGTTTCGGTGTCATTAAAGTATCAATTCAGGGTAACGGGCCGGTTGGCGCGAGGTCGCCAGTGAAGACGTTGGCTCCGATAAAACTCGAGCTAGTTTTATTGGACCCAACTTGAACATGAACGGAGCCCTGTTAGCTGATAACGTCTCGAGATTTAATTTTTTCTCACTAACAGTTAACATTTCAGGATTGGATACCAGGATACGGAAAATCTTCTCTCTATAAGGGCCTGGCCACATGTGCACGACACGGCGTCGTAAACGTAAAACGACACGGTGTCGCGTCGGAGCGCGACACATTATCCACCGTGCGAATATACGTTGCCGCGTCGTGAAAACACACGACACGGCGTCGTAAACGTAAAACGACGCTGTGTCGCGTCGGAGCGCGACACAATTATCCACCGTGCGAATATACGTTGTTTCGGTGTCTTCATGTGACACCGTGTATAAAATTTGTTAATAGTGTTACCTAATTATTTCCAAATAGTTACAAGCTTGACTAATTACTTATAAAACATTCTTGTTTGATTGACAATGACAATAAACAATAACATAAATATATATAGTTTTGATTCTTACCTTATTGTTAATCCCAACATCTCCAGAGGTCGAACTGGTTTCCTAAATACATTTTGCCTTTTTAAACGAGGCGATATTTTCCATAATAGTTCTTCAAAACTTGACACAGACATTCTAAAATAATCATAAAACTTGTGATCACTTATTTTTAAAGCTAAAAACTTCCTTTTGAAATGACTGCCATCATGGTTCATAATAGAAAGATATGGATTTATCCAACATTTTCGTTTCTTCTGCTTTTTCTTCATGCTTCTTCTTAAAAGCAACAAGAGCAGAATACGTGTGATAGGATCCATGTCGAATCGAAAACTGATCGCAAAATATTTTGAACATGTACGAGAAGCTGCGGCGTCGTAATCGAACGTGGCACCGCACCGTGCATCTACTCAACACAGCAAAGTTAATCTGCCCGGCGCGCGGCGCGACCTGCGGTGCCCGGTGCAGCATGTGTTTTCACGACGCGGCAACGGATATTCGCACGGTGGATAATGTGTCGCGCTCCGACGCGTCACCGTGTCGTTTTACGTTTACGACGCCGTGTCGTGGACATGTGGCCAGGCCCTTAGTCTAATTGATGATAATATTTTCTATTTGCACTCACTTACATATACATATATACATACACTCACTCACTCTCATAAATAACGCTAATTTTAAGTATATTATTATTCCACAGATATATATATATATAACATAAGTAAGCTACAAATTTGTGTAAATCATAAGTTAATTTTGGTTTAAATGTTTTTAACATCAGTGCGGTTATATGGCAAGGAGCACTGCTTAACCTAAAGCTCAGGTCTCACCTATTTAGGAAGTAGTCTCTAATTTTAAGGACCCTCTGTAAAAGATGCTATTGTAAAAAACGTTGTTGTATTGAAATAAATGTAAATGTATTGTTATGAAACAAACCCGACCTAACCTAAGCTAAAGGGTTTTACTTTCAAAACTCCTGTAAAGTTAATAACTCCACAGAGTTATGACAAACAATACCTTATGACTTTCAGTGTGTATGCAAATAGTTCCGATTCCGAACTAAGCTTACCTCGCCGCAATGGGTGCGGTATGGGTGTAAGTTAACGATACGTGTTTTTTTGCTACGTTATGCATGGAAGCCACTATTGCACAACTTATTATTATTCAGCATAAATGACACCTCTCACGATGATATACTGTTTTAGGTATCGTACGATTACGTTCAATAATAGGCAAATAGATTAGTTATCGAGCGACATACTTGCGGCCGCGCTGCGGTCTGCGCGAATAGTTTTGTGATGATTTCAAATCGATCCCATTTCGAAACAATTTATAATGGACATTACCTATTCTAATTATTTTTAAAGTAGATACAAGCCACCGTTAGGTAATTGGACCCTGCGTACTACTGGCATCTGCAATTTAAAGGTTGTATTAGAGCCCAACAGGGGTTTACAACCCACGCCATGTTGCGGAGTTTTAGTGCTATTAGTTTATTTTTCTAGCAACGTCAAATTTTCGGTAACTGACGTTGAAAGTCGGTGAATGTCACTGATGTAAACAAAGGGGAAACAGGACTAAATATTCCGCAAAAAGTAATTTTTGCATAATAAAGCCAAAACTATCCACAGTGATGAAAGTCAAGTTTTGAGGATTTGGGGTTGGGAGTAGTCTTATTTTGTCTTATCAATTCATGGCTTCCAGTTTGTTCGGTTGTGGAATAGCCTTTGGGTTCCGGTGAAATTAGATAGGATCCATTAATTTCGACATGATAGGAGCGGGCGACAGGTAAACCCGAAGGCAATTTTTGCAGCTGACGGACTGTACATATGTACATGTGATACATGATATCATTTGGTTGTGTGTGTTGTGGTGGCGACGTCCCACCTGGTGGTCATGTGGCGCTGCAGCGCGGTGTAGGTGTGGTGGCGGCGCACGCGCGCCTGCAGCTGCTGCAGCAGGTGCCGCAGCTGCAGCAGCAGCACGAGCGAGGCCATGCTGAGCAGCACGTTGCTCCACAGCACCATGTGCAGCACGTGCGCCGCCTCCGCCACCAGCGCGGCCGAGTCGAAGGCGAGGTGCGTGTAGTACGCGGCGCCGCCCGACGCGTCCGCCTCCAGCAGCCGCAGCAGGTAGCGCGCCATCACGTGCAGCGCGCCCACCAGCACCAGTATGCACTGCAAACAAAACACCATACCTAACACAAGGAAGATATCCCAAACTATACTTCGGACAACTTGAGAATTTGATTTCTATCTCTACAGATTCTGTCGCATGTATGGAAGTTTTAATTGTTATACAAATGCTACAAAAAGAAACTAAAAAATCAGGCGTTTTAATCGAACACAAGGGAATTTCTCATCTTGAGTTTTCCGCTTCCCTCTTTCGGGTGTGATGTGAGGATATGATTGCTTAGTCGACATGGTATGGCTGAGAGTCTTAAAAAGGCAAGTTTCGGATCCCTTAGGTTTAGTAAGATGATGATGATTGTCTTCCAGACCGATTTCACAGCGATCGTGTAAAACTGGATACGTTTTTCAGCTCTATTGATACCCAACTTTGGCGGTGAAAGTAAGTACAAGCACACTGTGCACTGAGCATGATAGTAAGGACAGAAGTAAATAGTCTTCATCGACTGCCGGTTATTACAAGCTTTTATTTACTTTCACCTGTCCCATTGTAATGGAATTTTGCAAGTTAGACCCACTTTCCGGTTTCCGATTGAGCTGAAATTTTTGCAACAATATGCAAATCGCGTGACAATGCAATATTATGATGACGTGGAGCTAGAAGGTGGCCATAGGAACTCCGTAATAAATAAAGCAATCATATCGAGTTTGGGCTCTTTAGAATCGTCTCTATGAGCAATTGATGGATGTTCAAAGAAAAGTACAGTCGGCAATAAAATTTTGACAGAAACTTATCCTTACCTCAGCAGCCATAAAAGCGAAGGTGTCCTTAGCGACGGGCAGCGCCCAGACGGCCGCCGCGACCAGCAGGCCCGCGGCCGCGCCCGCCACCGCCGCCAGCAGCGCCGCGAGCCGCGCGTGCGCCCAGCGCGCTGAGTTCGGGGACGACGACAGCTGAAAAGCAAACGACAACATGGATTGGAAGTGGAAGTCGACGAATAGTTATTGGATGGAGGGGTGAGTAGGAACAAGAGACGCGTCACAAATATAGGAGCCTAATGCAAGCATAACTTTAGTCGACAAAATTAATCGTAAAAATAGAATTATTAGACGGTCTAATTTAGACCACGTTACAGCGGAAAGTTGTTTATTTTTTCAAATGCACGGTACCTAATAGTAAACGTAACTGTCCTACGGAACTGTTATTACGGAAACAATGTACTGTAATGTAATGCACCATCTGTAAATGCACCTATGAAAGCTTATTAAAGATATTGTAGAACCTGAACATTTATTACTATTTAGTATTGATTTACAATTAGCTCCACCTGCCACATAACTTATATCTACGTAAATTACGCATGCAAAACGCGGAAAATGTCTCGTTTTCCTGCGGAACACGGGGCAGTTAAGCGAGTGACCGCCGTTTATTGCCATAATCGCAATCATTAGCGAGGCGCGGGCGAAGCGGTCACGGGGCCATTAACACAGACGTCTTCATTACGTCTTAAGTACCTACGCTAAATATGTAAGGCACCGGTTCTCATCTCATCATCTTCCGCGGGCGCCAAACTCACAATTTCTTGAAGGCAAGAAATTTCACAGAGCGTTGTTTTTATATAACAAGGCGTCATAACACGAACTAGGTTCTCAGTTCGTCGGGGTGTTTTTTCTATTTGTTACAAAGCATTGTATGTATGTTCCCCGATTACCTACTCGAAAACGACTGAACTGAACCGGTTTGAAAAATTATTTTTTGTTTGGAAGAGTATATTTTCTATAGGTTTATACATAAGTATAGTTGGTCCCATTTATTATATGTGACGATCCAAATCAAAAGGGACCTTATGGCGGCATTTAGTTTCCGAGATAATCGAAGTTTTGTGAAATGTGTCAGAAAATCGTATTTTTTTTTATGGCTCTAATAAAAAGAACGTTATTTATACTATCTTTTAAATTAACTCACTTTTATATACGTCAATATATTATGGGTTTTAATCCTTTACCGCATACGAAGCCATATATGGCAGATATGAACTTGGACCTTATTGGCACAGGTCAAGGTTCAAATTCAAACAACTATTTTTTTTCTATATGCGGTAAAGGGTTAAATCCCTGTTAAGTTTAGTAGAAAAGGGACCTTATGGCGGGATGACTTAATTACACAATAAAATCATTTTGTTAAGATCCTTATTCATCAGAATCAGAAGTAACAACTGGTAGGTAATTACGTACAGTCAATAAATATATCATTATTCCTTTTGCATTCCCGCATGGGAATAATGCAGAGGAAATAAATAACTTTGCTGTTTGCAGACTGTACCATACGTAACAATGTAGATTGCATATTATGCATTTCAAAATACATATTTTGTGTTAACAAATATTATTATTGCTTAAATACAAGAATAGAACCGATTTGCGACTGTCGGTAATTTTAAAGTGAATTGCTGGGTAGCCGCGTTCTTTTATCTTGCCGCCGCCCGCTGTAGAGTCTCGTCCCATCGTTAATAGTAACAAAATGAGTTCGCTGCTTTGTGTGCATCACATAAGAAAGATATATTAAAGAAAATAGTCCTTAAAAATATAACAAACGAGCCTTAAAGTCATTTTTGCTAAAGGCCGCCATAAGGGCCCTTTTATTAAATCTCTTCTTCTCACTAAAGTTTTTTAACGTTGATTTGAAATCTAACCGCTTAACAATTATATTTTTGCTCTTTAATATCGCTGTAAAATTAGTTGCAATTAAAATTACTGCGAAATTGCACTAAAATATTGATATTTCATGTTTTGATTACATAATTGAGTTTAGTGACCTCCATAAGGTCCCTTTTCTCTGAAGTATGGCGAAAATGATACCGTCTCTACGTAACTAAAAATTGTTAAAACTTTTAGATTTATGGCTAATTATGTTTGTAAAGCTGATAATTATGTTGATATATGTAAACTTTATGACGTTATTATGAATACGTGTTAGAATTTTGCTTCAGGAGTCTATTTTTCATAAAATAATTGAAATGAAGAAAAAAAAATTAAAAAAATGTTGCAATCTAGATATTTTAGTTTTATTTATATGTGACATTTTCCCAATAAATGTTGTCTACTAGAAAGTCAAAAATAGCAAAAAATATCGTAGAATCTGGGAGTTAATGTGTTTTCAATCCATTATCGATAATTTGCACCTTGTTGTGTTTGGGCGTCACTTCACTAGCTCCTAAAGTAGGAAAGCTCTTGTACATATTATGTGATTTTCCGGTAGATTACATCATAGTCAATTGTAATATACCATCAGCTCCATAACTTCGCATTATAAGTTAGGTTTTTGGGACTCCAAACTTTAACTGTAATTTTCTCGAAACTAAAGATATCGATGGATCAACTTTAAAAAAATATAATAAAATAAATAAAAAAGCTAGGAGGTTGATTCGTGAAATACGAGGGCTGTTCCGAAAATAGTTAGTCAACGGCGTACTATTAATTGTATTCGTTTAATTTTACTGTAGCCTAAAGGCAAATTTCATTACGAACTCTTTCGCGTAAGAGTCACTGGCCAGTGACATTCAGTTATTTTTTTATGAAATCAGAAAAAAAACATGTCTGTCACTTTTTGTTCGCAAAAATGGAGCTAACGCGGGAAGCATTTCGTGCTATGATATATTATGATTATAAACGAGGGTTAACTTACAAGGATTCTCATGAAAATTTAACTAGTGGTTTTGGGGCCTTATCCCCATCTGTTGCCACTGTCAGTTACTGGTTCCGTGAATTTAAGCGTGGGCGGAGCGACATCAAAGATGAGCCTAGACCGGGGCGACCGCCAACGGCAGTCACTCTAGAAAATGTTATCAAGGTGGAATGGCTAATCAAGGAATCTCGAAACATTACCCACCGAGAGATTCAGGACGAACTGAATATTGGATCCCGGGCAGTTTCTACCATTTTGCATGACCACCTTCAAGTTCGGAAGGTTTCGTCTCGATGGATACCACATTTTCTCACACAGGAGCAAAAAGACATACGTGTCGATTGGTGCAAATTTATGCTAAAAAAATTTGATAATGGTAATTCACAACAAGTGAGCTACATTGTGACATCCGACGAATCTTGGATATATAGCTACGACCCATTTACAAAACAGCAATCAACACAATGGGTCTTTGAAGAAGATGATTTACCTACTAAAGTAGTTCGCGGTCGAAGCGTCAACAAAAAAATGGTTGCTGTTTTTTTTCGACGTAGTGGACCTGTAGCCGTAATTCCACTTGAAGATCGGAAAACAGTTACCAGCCAATGGTACACTGAAGTTTGCTTACCACAGGCCTTCCAGGAGCTGAACGTCAGTCGTCCAAGTACTGGAGCTCGGGGCATCATTTTTCATCAAGATAATGCTCCGGCCCACACGGCTGCCAGAACCACGGAATATATTAGCAAATCAGGAGTGCAATTGCTACCACACCCTGCATACAGCCCTGACCTGGCTCCGTGCGATTTTTTTCTGTTCCCCACGTTAAAAAAATCATTACGTGGGCGACGATTTTCGACGGCGGATGAAGCAGTGGACGAATTCAGGCGACTTTTTTTTGACCTTCCGCAAGAACAGTTTTTCTCCTGTTTTGAAAGTTGGTTCAGTCGTATGCATAAGTGCATAAAGGCAGCAGGGGAATACTTTGAAAAGTTGTAAATAAAGTTTTATTATATTCCTTATAGTTTTTGTTTAACTAAAAAATTTCGGAACAGCCCTCGTATAGCTAGGTATATGATTCTAGATTTCATTTCTGTAGATAACTCATTCCCGCCATAAGGTCCCTTTCCATGTGGACTACCACATATATTGGTGTGCATCATAACTTGGTTTCGTTGACATCGTTTATTTTTTGTTAAAATTTAGTGTTATGTGTTAGGCAGCATGGTATGCCTAAATCCTAGAAGATCGTTTTTAGGGTTCCGTAGCCAAATGGCAAAAAACGGAACCCTTATAGATTCGTCATGTCTGTCTGGCCGTCTGTCGGTCTGTCCGTCCGTATGTCACAGCCATTTTTTTCCGAAACTATAAGAGCTATACTGTTGAAACTTGGTAGGTAGATGTATTCTGTGAACCGCATTAAGGTTTTGATGCAAAAATAAAAAAATAATAATAAATATTGGGGGCTCCCCATACTTAGAACTGAAACTCAAAATTTTTTTTTTCATCAAACACATACGTGTGTGGTATCTATGGATAGGTCTTCAAAAACGATATCGAGGTTTCTAAAATATTTTTTTTCTAAACCGAATAGTTTGCGTGACAGACGCTTCCAAAGTGGAAAAAAGTTCAACATATGATGTACATTACTATAAAAACTACCAACGAAAATTGTTTTGAACGAGATCTAGTAAGTAGTTTTTTTTTTATATTTTAATACCTAACTTTGCACCTAATTTATATGGGGCGCTATACATACCAGGTGCAAACTTAACTTAACCACTTAGGGATGGAAAGTGTGTGTACGGAACCCTCGGTGCGCGAGTCCGACTCGCACTTGGCCGGTTTTAAAATCTAGACCTGTAAAAGTGCTACATTTAATTTATTTAGGCGGTTCAGACTTCAGACACGCCGGTTACTTAGATACGGAGGGCTGAAAATTCAAACACGTCCAGGTGGATGGTGGGTGGTAGTGGAGGTGGACACGTCCAGTACTAGCAACCCTAGGCGTCACTTTCTAGCCAATCGCGTGGTCAAAGTGTGGAACAGTTAACCCGAATCCGTGATTAGTGCACCCTCAGTGAACTCTTTCAAAAATAGACTAGACAAACATTTACACACAGAACACAAGTGAA
Organism: Apotomis capreana; assembly: GCA_947623375.1. NCBI lineage: Eukaryota > Metazoa > Arthropoda > Insecta > Lepidoptera > Tortricidae > Apotomis > Apotomis capreana. Next base: position 825,609 of record OX392515.1, on the reverse strand, counting down.
TAGTGATATGCACGCATCAGCTATAAGCTGCCTGTGCATTAAATAAATAAATAATATTCGAGTGCCTTAGACCTAGCTTTGAGCTACCTTTATAGTTAAACTTCCGCATTACGCCCGCGTAAGTCATTTGCATACAATTGGGAACTTCAAGTCCAGGATCAAGGCAAAGTAAATAAACACGTCAATCGCATTCATTTCGGTTCACCGACCTATTTCCGTACAAAACGTCTTTATCTGGAGAAAGCTCGTTGAACGATTAACACATATTTATCACTTTAAAAGATTGGGCCATTACTATTGGAAGGTGACATACATAGGTACATAGTACATACTTACTACGGTGACAAGTTGAACCGTGTGATTTAGGCTTATATTTTAACTATAAAAAAAGCACACGACTTATACGAGTAACTTCCCCATGTTGAAAACGGCCGGATGAAGTACTTCGTTCAGAAAAACCGAAAATCTTGTTAGGCAAAATATGGGTGAGTGTGAAAACTAAAATGTATTTTCTCTTATGTCTTTGGAGGTTGTAGCAGGAACGAACAACTAAAATATCTACTTACTAGCATAGCAAGACAAGTGAGGAAGAAGTAACCGTCTGAGAAAACGAGTCTGACAAAACGCGTGCATGTTCAGCTGTGGTCTTCCCACACCTATTCAAGGCAAAAACGTGTGTCCTCGCTCTCCACCGGTAAAACCAGTGGGAATATGCCTGGTACTGAGGTATGTACATCTTCGGGCTACAAAACTACTTCAGGTGATACTGTTATAGTTATAGAAGCAATACTGATTTAAAGGTTTAATTCGCAGGCTTTTTCAGCAAGCCTTCCCGCCATTTGGGTAGTAGACCTCACGGACTTTCTCATGTTCGCGCTAGACTTCCGCCAACGGCCAGTCAACAATTATAATTGCTCCTGTTACACTTACGAATAATTAGAACAATAATTAAATTACACATCGTGATGAGCTCATCTTACGACTGTTACAAGTTTTTTGTGTTTGTCTGACTCATACGTGTTAAGGCTCCTTATCCGTTCAAGAATGCTGACTGTTATAATCCAACATGTTTCGTAACATACTTTATTATCAATGTTACAATTTATTTTCGACTGTACGCAATGAAATATTAGCTATGGTGATAAATATCTAGATCTCAGGGAACAGAATTATTCACTTTAACAGGTTGGTTGAAATTATCAATATATTTGTTATAATATGAAAAAAAATACATTTTAAATGACGCGGTGGCTTGTCTGACGATGTAGTAAGTTGCTTATCGCATCTGAACCGAATTCGAGCTACAAAATACTCAGCGGAATGTCTTTAAATGTCTGTCAGGTCCAGGCAAAATAAAATAAAGAATTGCTGGTGAAATTCCATTCTAATTTATATGTAGCATTACCTATGAGCACCAGGTGGGTACCTACTAGTTTATTTATATCATGGCGAGCAATGCGATAATGTGTTCCGATTTATTAAGAACTAGCTGTGCCCCGCGGTGTTACCCGCTCATCCCACGGGAACACTAAATTTATTCGGGATGAAAAGTATCCTATGTCCTTTCCCGGGTCTCAAACTATCTCCATACCAAATTTCATCTAAATCGGTTCAGCGGTTTAAGCGTGAAGAGGTAACAGACAGACAGACAGACAGACACACTTTCGCATTTATAATATTAAGTATGGATAGGTAAGAGTGTAATTATTACAGACACATTCGCTTCAGTAGCATTTTGTATGTGAGGTTAGGATGCAAGCTTGATCATCACATAAAAACTACATAACATTCAGAAAAATCATTACATTCTAATCTGAAGTGATTTAGCGTAGTTTCGCCTTCGACTGGCCCCTGCATGGTCACGGTATCCGTGGGCATCCATTTGTTATCTCTAATTTGTTCAGAGCGAGTGTAGTAAGGCCGTGGTAACATTAGAGGTCAACAACTGCAAATGCCAATGTTTATATATAGCTTCTGTTTGATCTATAATTCGTGTCATGTTTATAAAAATAAAAACGCGAAGTAACGTCCCTTAATTTATTGTTACAGATCACGCCGACACATTTCTAACACTGAATCTACCGCACTTACGAAAATGTGATATCTTTAAAGAAACACCGCAAACACTATGGCCCATTCATTACGCGACAGATCCATACTAATATTATAAATGCGAAAGTGTGTCTGTCTGTCTGTCTGTCTGTTACGTCTTCACGCTTAAACCGCTGAATCGATTTTGATGAAATTTGGCATGGAGACAGTTTAAGATCCGAGGAAGGACATAGGATAGTTTTCATCCTGGAAATTATCCCTAAAAAGATTGAAAAGTGAGTAAGTAATTCATGATGACATTGATGACCCTGTAGAAAATGTAATGATAAACCCAAAAGCACAATTGCTCTTACATTTGCTTAGGCGCTCTTTTATTAATTAAGGTGAGTAGGTGGATATCTATCGTGTTGTACGAGGTTGCTTCCATACTTCCAAGTTCCACGCGGACGTAGTCGCGGGCAAAAGCTAGTAAATGATAAAACATGCATTTTACACTCATATGCCGCTAAGTGACGGGGATGCTTTACATCAAAAAGTGATAAACGCAACCACCGTAACCCCGCAGGCACTATCAGATTGTTTACCTACTTGGATGTGGACACGGCTTCAAAGCTTAAGTATTTTAAAAATAACTGGCGCATTGACCTAGAGACAAATACGATCTAAGAATAGCCCGACCACAGACGGTAACAAATATCATTCGCATTATCTGTCCGGACAAATGTTGCACAAAAATGCTGATTTACCAATTAAAAATGTTTTTAAAGTTGTGTATAATTTTACACTCGACTATATAATTATAGAGTACACTGATCCCAAATGCTTTTGAAAGGTGTGGTATAACAAATAAGAATAGTTAGGTATGTTTATTTAAAGTGGAGTTGTTCGTACCATAATGTTTCAAGCTTCTAAACTAATAACGCCGCTGGCAGTTGACATAATACACAATTGTTGCTCTTGTTCGTACATTTTGGAAGTTCATTTATTTGCTGTGTGGGGGATGTCTCGCCAATCACGGCGAAACGCCGAAATATTGTTTGTTGCGACGTGCTATACCTATATACCTACTGAATTTCATTATTACTTCCAACATCTTGAAACTTTGGATGTTCCTTCGTGTGAATCCGCGGTACGACGACATTGTGGGTCTACGCTAGACGAACCGAGCACGAGCGAAGCACGAGCGGAGCCGTTCTCGGCTTCGTCGTTCGCGGCATCAAGTGTGGACGTACAACGAACCTACAACGATTACTTCCCTCGAACGTAGTTTTCCGCAGTGTGCTCGCGGCACTTGGCGAATATGGACGATATTAATAATATTGCGGCAGCCGCTGCTGTTGCAGCGATTATTATAGCAGTCCTCTTTTTAGGGTTCCGTAGCCAAATAGCAAAAAACGGAACCCTTATAGATTCGTCATGTCTGTCTGTCCATCTGTCCGTCCGTATGTCACAGCCATTTTTTCCGAAACTATAAGAGCTATACTGTTGAAACTTGGTAGGTAGATGTATTTTGTGAACCGCATTAAAATTTTTGATGCAAAAAAATAATAATAAATATTGGGGGCTCCCCATACTTAGAACTGAAACTCAATATTTTTTTTTTCATTAAACACATACGTGTGGGGTATGGATAGGTCTTCAAAAATGATATCGAGGTTTCCACAATATTTTTTTTCTAAACCGAATAGTTTGCGTGACAGACGCTTCCAAAGTGGAAAAAAGTTGGTCCCCCCCCCCCCCCCTCTAACTTCTAAAATAAGAAAATGAAAAATCTAAAAAAAACATATGATGTACATTACTATAAAAACTACCAACGAAAATTGTTTTGAACGAGATCTAGTAAGTAGTTTTTTTTTAATACCTAATTTATATGGGGCGCTATGCATACCAGGTGCAAACTTAACTTAACCACTTAGGGATGGAAAGTGTTTGTATTGGAACTCTCGGTGCGCGAATCCGACGTGCACTTGGCCGGTTTTTTTTTCTCTCGGCGATATGAAGCCAATAAACTAATAATTTTATTTTTGTACAATTCTACATCCTTATTCGATTCTTGGGATATACGAGACCATGCATCAATCTTCTTATTTTTTTTATAGTAATCCTCATGTTTTGGGTCCCATACCCATATCAATGGATTATTTTGATATAATTCAATTAATTGCAAGGAAGCATCTTCGGTCCACGTTTCCATGATGCTCGGCTCGAGCGACCGACGTCTGTCACTGAACACGTCCACGAGCGCACTGCGAGCGCGAAGCAAATCCCTTTGTGTTCGTCAAAAAACCGACAACCGGCGGAACGCAAACGAGCACGAACGAAACGCTCGCAGCGCGCTCGTTCGAGGCTTGTAAGTCGGTCCACATTAGACGAATTGTGTTCAGCTCGTGCTCGGCTCGTGCTCGGCTCGCCTAGCGTAGACGCACCTGATACGAGGGGCGTTCAATAAAAAGTGAGAATGAGATGCATGCTCTTTCAATATTAGGAAATTAAATACTGGCCGGTAAAGTTAATCTATCTAGCTGATTGCTATGAAAAAAAAAAACTCAACTGCTTTTTGTTTAAAAAAAAATACGGCCATTTCTTTGCAATGATATTGAGTACGTTAGCGAAAATGGAGAAAATTCAACTTCACGCCGTTATCAAATAATTGTGTTTGAAATTTTTTTCTACGGACCAAGTCAATTTAGATTTGCGGGACACTTTAGGGTCTAATGCTCCTCCGTATTCGACAGTCGCACGTTGGTGCGCCGAATTTAGACGTGGAAGAACATCGACCATGGACGACCCCCGCTCCGGACGCCCTACTACAGCAGTAACTGAAGAAATTGTGAAAAAAGTCGAAAACTTAGTTTTGGCGGATCGTCGTGTCACGGTTCGTTTTATTGCTGAAAATGTAAAGATTTCAACGGGGAGCGTGCATAATATTTTACATGAACGCTTGGGTATGAAAAAGGTATCTGCGCGTTGGGTACCAAGAATGCTTACTGACACGCAAAAACAAACTAGAGTTGAGATTTGTCAAGAAGCTTTGGACCTGATACAGCAAGACCGGGAACTTTTTCTGGCGCGATTTATAGCAATGGACGAGACATGGCTCCACCATTACGACCCTGAAACGAAACTGCAGTCTATGACATGGAAAAGGCCATCATCTCCAACTCCGAAGAAATTCAAGGTGGGCCCATCTGCCGGTAAGGTCATGGGCTCTGTTTTTTGGGATGATAAAGGGGTAGTAATGATTGAGTATCTCGAGCATGGAGCCACTATTACGGGCACTTTATATGCTAAACAAATAGCAACATTGCGCAATGAGATCCGCGAAAAACGGCGAGGTAAACTCTCGAAAGTTGTGCTGTTCCACCAGGACAATGCCCCGGCACACAAGTCCGCCGTTGCAATGGCTGCAATCCGTAATGCTGGGTTCGATATCCTTGAGCATCCTCCGTATTCACCGGATCTCGCCCCCAGTGATTTCTACCTATTTCCGAGATTGAAAGAATACCTGAGAGGCCAGAAATTTGAAGACGACGACGCGGTAGTCGCTGCAGTACAAGATTTGAGTACTTAAACTCAAGATGAGGCCTTTTTAGGGTTCCGTAGCCAAATGGCAAAAAACGGAACCCTTATAGATTCGTCATGTCTGTCTGTCTGTACGTCTGTCCGTCCGTATGTCACAGCCATTTTATTCCGAAACTATAAGAGCTATACTGTTGAAACTTGGTAGGTAGATGTATTCTGTGAACCGCATTAAGATTTTGATGCAAAAATAAAAAAGTAATAGTAAATATTGGGGGCTCCCCATACTTAGAACTGAACCTCAAAATTTTTTTTTTCATCAAACACATACGTGTTGGGTATCTATGGATAGGTCTTTAAAAATGATATCGAGGTTTCTAAAATATTTTTTTTCTAAACCGAATAGTTTGCGTGACAGACGCTTCCAAAGTGGAAAAAAGTTGGTCCCCCCCCCTCTAACTTCTAAAATAAGAAAATGACAAATCTAAAAAAACATATGATGTACATTACTATAAAAACTACCAACGAAAATTGTTTTGAACGAGATCTAGTAAGTAGTTTTTTTTTATAATTTAAAACCTAACTTTGCACCTAATTTATATGGGGCGCTATACATACCAGGTGCAAACTTAACTTAACCACTTAGGGATGGAAAGTGTTTGTACGGAACCGTGCGCGAGTCCGACTCGCACTTGGCCGGTTTTTTTTAAAATGGAATTTTAAGTTTAGAAAAAAGATATACTAAGTGTATTATGCTAAAAGGTGACTACGTCGAAAAATAAAATGACATTTAATAAAAGTTGTTTATAACATACTCACGCTCACTTTTTATTGAACGCCCCTCGTAGGTCAGCGTGAGTATCAAATATGAAAGCAGAACAGGTCTCTGATTGTTAAGAACGTTAGTCCTTAAGTCCGGTATAATGGAGCACCTTGCACTTCCTTAAAGATGTACAGTTTTTATATGTATACCTGGATCCAGCAAGGATTCAACAACATGCCAGAGTTTTACAAACGACACAGTCGCCGGTACATTCCTCGGGTGGGACTTATCGGCGTTCCATTGACGTAGAGTTGTTCAGGTATCGTGAATTCCAGTTCCCGGGTACATTTTGTGTTTGTATGGAAATGTTCCTGAGAACGATCTAGCTCCAACTAAACGCAGGACGTTCTAGAAAACGGCACAACTCTACATTGACATGACGTCAAGTAAAAAACTTCCCTTCCCAGCATAAACTGACTATTTCAGCCATACTGTTAACCTGATGAACAAAGAACACTATAGTCTGTTCTGTAATGTGTTCTGTGCTCGTAATCAGCAGGATGAGATTATGTTTGTCCGCCGACCCGTCCGCTACAAATAAAAATTCGTCGAGTGGTAAACTAGTTTATTACTTTATTACGCAATGTTTTTATATTCGCGCGATTCGGTCGAACTTGTTTACACAAGTGTATGTAAATTTCGCGGCGGCACATTCGGTGAGGTGTCGAGTGGAGTTTTATATTTGTATTTGTTGCGTTTTTTACACGATAAAAAAACCGTGTAGGATAATTAAAAAAAAAGATCCCTGACCTCTATTTTCGGTAAGCGGGTGGGAAAAGGGTTCTTTACTGATTAATAGGTGCATCGTGAGTCGTAAGTTGCGCCTACCCGAGAAATTATGGTAACATTCTCAATATTGTGTGCGAAATGTTGTGGAGAACATTCTCGCACCGTACGAATCGGGCAATGTTTTTGGTCCTCGAGGACGGCACAACGCTAATCGTTAGCGCTCTGTGCCTAAATTAACTACGGACATGTAAAATCTAAGAACTGTGGCTTTGTCACTTTGAGTAATGTTATTCAACACATGGCGTTACGAATCTTTGGTTTACCTCAAGATAACGAAAGTATGGAGATCGGCCATCATCAGCGACATTGCTGTTATTTATTCGCCACTTTCTGAATGTTATTACATATATCACTTAGACAATATCAGCCCATTAACTCTTACTGATCTGATGTTTATACCAGTCCTGATAGCGTACGCACCCATTCGCATTCCGCTGTTGATTTCGTCAGCCAGTTTATTTGTAATCAAGCTCTAATAATATGTTGACTTTGAAACTATACAAGTTCATAACAGATTTAAACAGTCTTACGTTTTATGTACGGTAAAAAATTTAAGCTTTGAAATTTAGAACGCCGCTGCCGATAAGTTCAGGATGTGGAGGCATCGGGCAATAAGGCTGCCCGTGTCCACAGCAGCGGAGCGCGGAGCTGTATAAAATGGTCCAATCACATTCCTCAGATTTAAATGCACTTCTTGGGCACAAAGACGCAGTCTGTGATTGGTTAATTTTCTCCGGTGCGCTTCAGGCGACAGGCAGCCTGAGCGTAAGGAAACATTTGTCTCAAAGAAACAGAGACCAAGTATGCTACGACTTCCGAGTCGTCCTGCGGTTTAGTGATATGATGCATATCGGCTTCTCATTCAACTTACTGTACTTTAGGTTTTGCAAGGCAGTATAGATGTCTGTTTAGATAACAAGACAGGTTGGTAGGTAGTTAAATACTGGTTTTGATTTCCTAGACTGGTCTTTATGGATGTTACAAGTGGCAGTGCAATCAAACCTCTCATTTTTAAAGGCTTATTCAAATGAAAGAGTGTCAATTCGAAAATCAGCAGTCACTCATTGACACTTCTTCCTAGACAGTGATGACCTGTTTTGTTTGCAAAAACTAAATTACGTAAATCGCTGGTTGGTTTGGTTTTAAGTAGTTATTGATGAAATGATGAGTCAGTAAGCGACTCAAGAGTTCTTATAATATTGATCAAGGATCGAGACTATTCAAAACTAACATAATATTTTTAATCGGTCCTTGCCCTTACGGAACATATTGTATACTCTTGTATATATAAGATAGAAACATACATATCCAAACCACTCCTTGCACAGCTGCCCCAGCAGGTGCAGGAATCCCACCGCCGTGAACCAGGAGCGCCACTGAGCACCTCGTCCATGAACTGCGCTTTGAGTAAGCCGAAGACGAAGATGAATTTGTAGAACACGTCGTTCCAAAATGTATCTCTAACACGGTATGTATAGGATAGAGAGACTTACATATTCAAACCGGTCCTTGCACAGCTGCCCCAGCAGATGCAGGAAGCCCACCGCCGTGAACCAGGAGCTCCACATGAGCACCTCGTCCACGAACTGCACGTTGAGCACGCCGAACACGAAGATGAACTTGTAGAACACGTAGTTCCAGAACTTGTCGCGCACGCGCGCCGCCTCCGCCACGCGCAGGCGCCCGAACACCAGCCGCTGCACGCCCCAGCCCAGCAGCGCCAGCAGGCAGTACGACATGTTGATCACCGTCTGAAACAACAACTCATATTACAACCTCGTTATAGGAAATGTCATAACACTATTTTTGCTTCAAGATACTTAGGTATTTTAGTTACTTGGAATGCTTTGAAAATGCGCTGATGATGAATGCGGACATTCGTGGGAATACTGGACCGACTGAGATCTAGATTGGCTACAATCATACAGTCTACCCACTCAAAACACTTAAACATTCCAAACTTTTAGAACATATGTGATGCGGCCTAGATTTGGTGTATACTAGTCGGGTTGGGCTATAGCCATTAGGTAAAAGGCGTAATCGCATGCGACAGCGGCCGGATGCTTTGTTTAACCTTGGTCGCTACTAAATTGGAGACCTCTTACATTTATCTGGAAAGATCTCTACGACTGCACTACCGTCGCAGTTACATTTGGTAAAAGTATGCTGTGAAGAGAAAATGTACTGCAGTCTGTGACATTGCATATTTCAACCATCAATTTTATTCTGTTTAAGTGACGTGACTCCACTGCTTAAGATGGAATCCGAGTACTTAAAGACTAGTAAGTCGTCAAATACTATGGCGCGTAATAGATATATTTTTCTTTTAAGGGCTCGTCATAAAGCTCGCATCGAGTTTATCGTCGGTACAATAGAAAAGTAAGAGTGACAACCGCTATACCTGACACGACACATTATACGGGGCAATTAATGTTTCTTTATAGTTCTAGACAGTATACGACAGTTTCTGTTGCCTTTGGGCGCAATATTACGCAATACCGACTCATATAATACCGGAATTTGCCACGATAGATAGTGAAAGTTACGAGCAACCAGTTTAGTTCCGACGAGGTTCCAACTCTAGACTCGACTGTTAGTCTTAGGCTTTAATTCCCCATGTGCCCGCATCAACCGAGCGGGGCCTGGAGGCGCGGTCGGACTTCCTTATTCCTTAGTGTTTAAGTTAAAATCAGAATGTCCAAGCGTACTTCGCAGGCCGTGCTCAGGTGGAGACGCGGATGGAGCAACATTTTGGTCTAAGTGTGCGTCAACGAATACCCTTCATATTCAGTATCAGTGGCTCAAGTCCAATCAAATGGCTGGCATCTTCAGGGGTTCCGGTTGCAAAACGGAACAGACGACCTACATAGCTTGTAGATCGGATTACATACAAGTGACAAAATTCCAGGAATTTCGATCAGAATAAAAATAATTAAGCACTAAATTGAGCAACGACCAATCGTGGAGATTGGAGAACCTTCGCCGTGCAAGCGATACTGATACTAGTGATACAGTGGGCGGGCACGGCGGTGCATATTAAAAAGCCGTAGCTGCAAGGAGCTGCACTGAGACTTGAGTCAATATACTAGTAAGGGAGCGGCCCTAACGGCCTTTATCTCGACTTGCGTCAGTTCAGTGAGCCGCAGAGCGTAGAGCCGTCTCGGGCGCAGGGCCCGGTAAGGGGACTTTTTGCTACTAACGTTACCTTGATAGGCTTAATTCCTTAATGCTGGTAGGGTTAAGTTTGTGCCGCTGCGTAGAGTGGTCCAACAAACAGTAAATCTAGAAGTCTCTTAATTCCAGGATCTTGAGCATAGACTGTTTCCTCCATGCGTCACATGCAGACCGAGACATTAATATTTACGGGATCTTTATATGAACTGGACTGTTACAATTAAAATCGAATGTAGGTAATTGTTTATGTATGTATTGTTTAGCCTCGACTATAAGTGTATCTTGATATCTGGTTTACCTACGAGGTTTCATTATCGACACAGGGGCATCGTTGCACAGCTAGGTGAGGACTGCAAGCCTGCCACGGTCGACCGAACTACCGACAAAGGTTCCCATGGCCTCTTGCAAGTAATGCAATTAGCTTCTTATTGACGACGTTCTATCGCGTCGGGTCGTCGCCCGCGGCCTTCGGGAGATTATGAGAGCAGCGTCAGATTTGCAAAGGTCGCGACCGCGAGTTCGAACCTAATTACTTGTTAGATTATAAAATAGATATAAAAAGTGTTATGGCGACGGAAGTCACCTGATGTACTGACCAAAAAGAGATAGGTGGGATAATAATGACATGCCTCGCAAGGCACGAGGCACTGTTGTGCCACAATGACAGACAGCGAAGGCGCACCTCAAAAGCTTTCGTTTACCCTTTCATTACGCCGTCCTACGCGTCCTAATCCTAACTATAAAGATTATCTTTATAATGCATCCGTGACTGATGTAGCACTTGTAATGTACATGTAGTGAATATTTTCCCTTTAATATTTCTTAACGAACTCGATAATATATTATTCATACCTATGACATTCACTCGGTGCAAATGGCTTGTAGACTGCTTGTAGAGGAGACTTAAAAAAGCCTTTTTTATTTGTTCTACTTTATTTAATAAGTACCACTCGTGCAAACATACATGCATCAAACAATCTATACGCATCAAACTAAACTAGGTTGTTGTTAGTCTATATCTATAACAATGTTTATTAAGTAGGCTTATAAATAAAACTAAGTATACTTAGTTATGGGAATGAACCTTTGTGCATTAATAGGACACGAACACGACACTTGGGCTACATAAAAAATAGTATACATAGTAAGGTATTATGGACATAGTGAGAGTAATAATAATAAACATATGACGCGGTTAACCGGTTTGTGTCCAAATTGACCCAAACGCAATTAGTAAAGGCCGTTTAATACCTTGTCTTACTTAACAAACAAAGTCAATCTTGAAATGAACATTTAGAGGCTAAACCAATTATTTTGAGAAAATAATTGTTCAGCAATTATTTTAAAATACGGGGCGGCTTCGCTGGCTTCATATTAGTAAAGTTATCATCATACATACATCTGAGCATATAAGGTAATCACAAACATCAGAACACGACTCCATCTTGAAAAGCACTTTCTTTGGCTTCGATATGTTTGATGACGATGACGCATGTTTTTTTGCATGTCTTGCAACTTATTGGAAGAAAATTACGAAACAAACACATAACGTAAGATTTATAAGTAGGTAACCTAAGGAAAAGCTCTTCTAATACATTTCGCAATAGCATCATTCATATTCATATATTCGGTGTTGGTCCCAAATAACTCGGTTCCTATTGTCTGAATACTCCGAATATGTTAGAGCTGTCTACCAGATGTTTCAGATGAGGATACGCGTAGTTTAGATAATGCGGCGGAGAAATCTGAAGCCGTCGATTATTTTATATTACGCGTAAACCACCCGACGACTGCCGTCCGACCGAGGTCATGTCGGACTATATTACATTTACATTATCTCATCCAGTTTTATTGAAAGAAGAAAGATTTAAACGTTATAGATGTCCTGGCACCATTTATAGGCACACATGCCTAATAACAAAATAGTCTAAACGCTCAGTTTTTGGATCTACTATAAGGCCCGTATTGATAAATGATAAACTATACTGAAGTCTAATACCGCTCCCGTGTGATTTTAAGTATGGACAAACGGACACTAGACAGCGGTACTCGTATTGGACTTGAAGTTTATTAATACAGACCCTAGAGAGCATAAATTTGAGGCAGATTTATTTCCCGAGACACCATAGGCGCCCTATTCACTACGCTATAAAAGTTCCTAATTCCACTAATCAAAATACCACTAAAGTGAAGCTGTGAGCAAAAGCTAGTATAGTAAACTAGGCGTGTTGATAACTGTACGAAGTGCGGGGCGCCTGATAGTGATAATCAGACCTAGGAATATAAAGGGCAAGATTTAATGACAGCTACTAGCAGCTAGGGATCGGCTATATCGATAAAGTCAATTATCGATGCTTAGGGGCCATCCATAAATTACGTCACACGTTAAGGGGGAGGGAGGGGGTCGACGAAGTGTGACATTGTGTGACAAGGGGGTGGGAGGGGTCCTAAATTTCGTGACGTCACATTTCAAAATCTATTATAAGTGTTAAAACACGAACTTTAAACTATTACTTTACGAAAACCTCACACGCAAATTGTTTTGTCGACCACTCGCTCTACTATCATCGTTTTTTGTTTTGTTAATTGTTTGATTCGATGTTAATTTTATATAAAAAAAAATATTTAAATGGAAACAAAACCGATTTCGGAACCGCTGTATTCATTCAATAATTTCTAAATGTAAATTTGCAACATATGTGACGTCACACTAGGGAGGGGGGAGTCTCCCAAATGTGACCAGCTGTGACAAGGACGGGGGGAGGGGCAAAAAATCATGAAATTCGTGTGACGTAATTTATGGATGACCCCTTATCCCATATCGTCGGGGATAGTGCAATACCGCGTAAATAACAGCTGTCGATAAACTTAACATTTCAATAAAATACTTAGCATTTTTTTGAATATTGATTCGTATCTACACTTGTTACTTACGCGGTATTGCACTATCCCCGACGATAAACATACTAGTGCCCCTAGCACGCTTTTGAGTTTGTTTCTTGTGTAAGTACTATTCTGGTGACAATTATCATAATATATTTAATATTAATAATATAATAATAATATCTCTTTATAGACTTTTTTACATAATTAGATAAAAAACTGCTTACCAACTTGGACACCTATAATGAAAGGAGTACTAATTGTCAATGTCGTCGGAATGAGAAAAAATATATGAATGAAGGTTTAAAAATCCTTTTGTTATATATATATATAATTATATATTGTTTCATTTGTATACTTTCAATAACTTTTCAATTAATGGATTTTTATTTTTACAAAAGACGGCGCGGTGCCTAGTAGATGTCATTATGGGATAAGCATCGATAATTGGGTTCATCGATATAGGCGATCCCTAGCTGCTAGTAGCTGTCATTAAAATTTGCCCTTTATATTCCTAGGTCTGGTGATAATAAATAATGATACTTATTTCGATAACTAGACGTAATAGAGACAGTAACTATTACTTCTGAACAAAGTACATTACTCATATTATTTATCATATCATACAGTTTATTAGGAATACGAATACATTAAAGCCATGAAACAATTCAATGAGCGTGGGATACGCAGGGGTCACCAAGCTACCAGCCGCGAGCTATATGCGGTCCGCGGAAGAATATCTCAGCAAGCCATGTGCGCAGCGCAGCCCTAGGTGCCGCTGCCGCTGGCTCGCCGCAAATTACAAACTCGAGTGGTGGAACAAAAGCCGCAAGCAATGGCTTCTGACTTAACTATGACTATGTTCCTCAATGCCATGACGCCCTTAAAAATTAAAGTGTTTGGTCCCCGTGTACTGATCGAAACTCACTGTCTGAGTAATTTTTTTCGAGATATTGAACCGTAGGGTACAGCTACGGTTCGAGACATCCATCTACGTGAAATGAAAAGCTAAGTTGTGTGAGTGGTAAGATTTTTACCTTACTTTTGCCGACCTATTTATAAGGTTTTGTGGCCCCCGTGCCACGAGCGATTGTTCTGCCCTAAACTTCGGATACGTTCGCGTGCGAAGTTTCAATTCAATTATAATTAATTCACTGAAGTGATTGAACCCTAAAAGACTTAGGTGTGAACGCAATTGTAGACTGCTAATATGTTGCCAATATACATACAGAAACATTGTTGCGGTGTATTGTTAGATACGAGTATGTGGAGTATGCGAGACAGGTCAGAGGAAATGTAGTTAGGTTAGACATAATTATGTATTAGCTGTTGTTAGAACGAATCACTTGTTCCTCGAACCAGTACATAGTTAATAGAATAGAATAGATACCCGATTGTGGTAACTGGTTATCATTATCAACAAGGAAAAATAACAATATTTTATTTTGTAGCTAACCGAATAATTATCATACGTTTTTTACCTTATAGAAAACCTTACAAAATTTACAGAAACTTCTATTTTTTACTTAAGTTACTACTTTAACCGACGTAAATAATACATTATTTTTAAGTTTAATATATTTACCTACATGTAACTCTTTGTTTGTATGTTTTAGTTCTCAAACACCCCATGAATTGAATGCGGCTGTCTTCGTTGGACATCAGGTTATACTTTTGGTATCTTAGCATTGACCCAGCTAAATAGATAGTGATATATTCAGACACATAAGATTTTTATGGTTAATTCTTTCTGTTGCGTCTTACTTCTGCCATATACAGATAACAAAAAATCCTACGCCACATTAGCAATATCTGAGTTGTTCTGTCTATTCTTATCACCGAGCGCGCTGCATGCCAACTTATCGCTGGCGCAAAATCCCACGAAACCCTGCTATCCCCGCACCTAGGCGAAGTCAGTAAATATTACACGAGAGGTGACGGGACTCACAACGTTTTTCGGCACCGCTTGCCAGCCAATCCCATGATGCCACAACGTCATATACACCAATAAACTTCATTGCTTACTGTGACGTTAGTCTGTTGAGTACAGCTTGTGCTTTAGTTCAGCCGCATGCTTAGTACTACAACGTCATATGTATCGATGTGGACTGTAGATATATGCGGCATTGCTCGATTGTGGAGCCAACAGTAGTTCTGGCAAGAGACCAGGAGATAACAGGGGAGTCCCGAAACAGGTTATACTTAGCTACTGTCTCGTTCTCGTCTCACGGCCAGGGGATAGAGCAGGACGAGACATTGTTCGACGAGTAGACTTCGGAGCGTCGCGTGGCCTGATCCGAGATAACGTGACGTCAGACGCTGACGTCTTATCGCAAATAAACAATGTTTGGACGAGTGCGCGTATTTGGACACTAACGGTGATGTTGTTTGTGTCACGCAGGTGTTATCGGTCGCTATTGTGTATTATCCTTGATTATCATGCATTATGTCATATTATAGGTATTCATAGGCAACACCATAGCAGAAAACTGGTGCCACGAAAACAGCACAAAGCTGGAAGATTTACTTTAAGTTCGTATTTTTTATTTTATTAAAAACATACATTCATTTAATGATTTTCATATTTATTTAAAAGAATTTAGAGGTTTTAGTGTAGGTGACTCGTATCCCATTGTCAGGACATTAGAGTGCGTGTCTGATGGCGATACAGTAGATTGCGCATTTATGTAGATCCTGGGTAGGCAGCTATCGTATTAAAGGGGCGTAGCTATTGCGGTATCGTGCCAGACACAACAGGCTAACGCGGCTTTGCCGCAGTCCCGTAGAAGGGAAAAGCAAGTAACACAATATCTGTCTAGGGCAACTTACGCACTGCATTTAACGATGGGGCTAAATAATATGCGTAGTGTGGTCAAGTGCGAGTCAAAAGTCGCGACCCGCCGTGGCCGCCGCGAATCGACGCCGGCTTATAACATAATAATAGCTACGCAAGTCGCGCGGAGCGTCGCGTGTTCGCGTGTCGATCTGTGCGCGCGATCTCCGCAACTTTATACGTCGGCTATTTATATGCTAAGCAGACCCACTGCCATAACTTAATATATACGCGGATTCGAGTTTCTGGAAAAACATATCCTGAGGCCTGTCTTCTTTGGCTATGCTCTAGATACATGGCTATGCTATCTATGTAAAAAAATACAGTTTATGTTCTAAACTGTTAACATTTCAATGTGCACTCCCAACAGAAAAATTCTGGGGGTTATTTTATTTCCAGATTAACCTCCTGACTTCCCGCGTCCTACACATAGTACATAAACTACAATGAATAGTTAACTGTCAACTATGTGTCATAAGGCTAAAATTAAATTGACAAATTATGAATGCTGGTCGTCAGGAGGTTAAATCATGACCTACATCAATTTCTCAAATTCCTTTTCAAATTGAATATTTTTTTATGTGGTTTACCTCTTAGGTATGTTTTTTCTTGTCAACTTGGTTATATCATAGATCAAATACCCACGAAATGTGTGTTCTATTTCTGTAAATACTGTGATATGACGCTCAAATTCACTCATGCTTATCAGCCCATTAACATACATACAGATGATAAGCTTGCTGATAGCAAGCATGACAAATATGCAAAAAATAATGGTCTACATGTTTGCTCAAAATTCAGACTCACTAACTGAAGAAACATTATTTAAATAAATGATCTTTTATATTGCATCACCTAATTAGAGAACATGTTTACCAAGATTTTTACAAATCATACTTTGCAAAAACCTTCATGCATTAAATGGTTCTATAAATTCATTCATTTTGATAACTATTAGATAATAACTTGTAATCAACAACAAGTGGGCAATTTCCTACAAATCATAGAACGCTTGCACAATAACTAATTTTGGTTTAATAATATGTGGATGCAAGTCATTATGCCACTGCAAATTAGTGGCAATAATAATGTCACACTGATAATTAGGTGTTAATTACACTCTGCCCAGACTACCCACTCAACATGTCTTGATGTCACATAAACAAATAATTAAATAGATCATAATATGAAAATAGCAATTCCATTCCAATTGACAGATGATATTGATAGTATAAAATCATAAATAATACAATGGTATGCACAAGCACTGCCAATTTAGTGTCAACAACAATTTGTTTACATACACTAGTAACATAAACATACCAGATTGCAATCACACTGAAAATCCTATACAAGTTTTCTGTTTCCTGTTATAGGACAATAAAATGAGGTTACGGTTTTGTTTTCCCTATAGCAGCAAAGTCATGATTTGCTTGCGCGAGGCTAGTCACCTGACTTATATGGCAACAGCTTGACAGTACATTTGGAAGAACTTTCTAATTAATTCCCATGTGATCCAAGAATGTCTTGAATATTACTTACCCACATACATAGCGGCTCCTGCATCATGAAGGTGAGCACGTCGCCGACCTGGTCGGAGAGGAGGCGTGAAGAGTTGATGAGGTCGGGAGAGGTCGGCTGGAGGCGAGGCTCGACGGCCGCTGCCGTGGCGGCTGCGCCAGGCTCCTGCCGCGACATGCTCGCGTTCACCCTCCAGCCCGGCTCTCCCGTCACGTTCAGCGCGTAGTAAACCGCCACAGACAACAGAGAAACACTGGCCGCCGTGTAAACCTTGAGGTTCGGCAAGGGCAACCGATCTATGAGTGTCACAGGCATGTTGAAGAATCACTGTTAAATACTAATGAGTTAAAACGTCCCGCTACACATCACACTACCATATTAATGCGTTTTGATTGTTATTAATGGTTGCGCGCAGTTTTATCGAACTATTGCGAGCTAATAACACATCAGCCAATCGTCAGATAAACAGGAATGACAAGTGCGAGCAGATCGGGCTGATTGTTATTCTTACGTTTCATACATGTTTCATACATTTACGCCGCATTACACGGTATTTTAATGAACACTTATTGTATATTTTTACTATAAAATAATTTTATCTATGTATATGAAAATTGTTTGTTTGCTTATAATTGTAAAATATTATAATTTATGTAATAAATATATAGTACAAAAAGTATTAACGAAGTATTACGATCACATAATTTTATTTGCTTGGAATGGAACGATATGTCATTAAAAGAGTAGGAATAGACTAACCATATGCTTTCGTTCAGAAACGTATTATATCGATACTAGTATCGATATTTTTTCAGTTATGTTTCACACTTGTTATGAACACTATATTGTGTTTTACATTTTCCGTAGTGTTGAACATTAAATTTATGAAGCCTGTCCGAACAAGCTAACATGTATAAAACATACTTTTCTGAAAAGTATTAGTCTTAGCACGGTCACGGCTATCGGCTCAGTCATTTCATTACATGGTTATTACAATTTTTAAACGAAAGAGTTTTGTCAAAGTGACATACGGTTAGGGCCGCACTAGTAGTCATCGATGCGATTTTTTTCTCAGGAAAATAGTTTATTAAATGTCGTGAGATATTGTAATATCTTCTAAAATGACCGAAAGAGACTATGCTCCCTTGAGCATAGCCTGCGTTCGCGGGTTATGTGACAAACTATACGAGAAAAGGAAGTTCGCTGGTGTCGAAATAGAGAAGTTTGTTTTTGTCCTATTTTAGCTCTAAATATCTAGGTAAATGGTAATATTTTAAGTACAACTTGTTCAGTGTGTAACGAGGATAACATGGTATGCCGGCAGGATGGTGAAGGACTTCAGCGACGCGAACAACACGAGCCAGATCAAGCGGCTGGTACGGGTGCTCGGGCAGGACCTGATGGCCTCCACCAATCCCAACGTCAAGAACGGCGCGCTCATGGGGCTCTCCTCGGTTGCCGTTGGCCTCGGGAAGGTTAAAATTACCTCTATTGAATAATTTTGTACAAATATCCTAGACTTTACCAATAAGACTGAGCACTGTAGTGGGAGTACAAGTGTTTTATATTGATAGAATGCCATGACATGTCGCACAGAAAAAAGTTTAATGATTATTATATAAAATATAATGATTATTATGTAAAATTACCTATTCTGGTTTGGTCACTTAAAGGTAGTAAATAATAACAAAAAAAAAACAACTATAAATCATCTGTTTAGCTTGTATGTAGTACTATAAATACAAAAGATTACTTTTGTAAGTAACCTAAACAATAATGCAGGATCCTTTCTTCAACATATATTTCTATACCAATTACTTTAACAGTATAAACAGTTTAAACACTACTATAACTAGCTCCAAATCGAATATTTTTTCCCAACCAAGTGTCAGATTTTGCCGTTTGTTTCCAAGTCCTTCCTGCCATTTTGCATTACCAACCTCGTGGACATCATCAATTTTGACATCATCAATTTTTTTTTATTCTGCCAAATGTAATAAACCTTACACTTTTATTCCCTCTATGACCTGAGTGATGTCATGGTTTTGTTCACCTTAGAAAAATAACTGTATAAATAAAACAATGATGTCAGCCATATTAAAGTAGAGTACAGATAGCTAGACAATAGCTTAAATAATTCCTTTTAACACATTTACTGCCAGACAATGCAACTCCAAACAAATTTGTATTGGTGGCAATGAATATTTTAGACAGCCTGAATTAATGATTCAATCGTAAATGAATAATTTTAAAGTAAGCCTTAGTAGTGTTTAGAAAACATGTTCTGGAAGCTAATTGGCGACAGGCACAGATCCAGTCCTCCAAAAAAGGTTGTGGGCGCCCACGCTAAAACAAGCACGCTAAGTCAAGTGTGAGTTGGACTGCAGAGAATATACATATCAGCCTACTGACCTCAATTTAGGTTGTGGGCATGCCCACTTTGACTGTAATGGTGGATAGGCGCCTAAATGGTGACTGTACTCAGTATTGTACACATCAACCATTGAAAAATATGCAACAAAGAGGTCATGTAGATTTACAAACAGAGGTAAATAGCAAGCCTTTGGGTATTTCCTTAATTAGCTTGTTTAATGATTATAAATTATCAATATGACAGGAGTTAAGTGCATATTGATATAGTACATTTAATTTCCTTCCAACATTTCATGTGTCTTGATATGTCCTTGCATTAATTCAACATATTATTATTTTTATTGAATGAATGAATGAATAAATAATATTTAACAATTTTATCTAACAGTATTACAATGCTACACTATAGTTCTATTCTTTTCTTATTTATTGCATCTTATTTTAAACATGTAAATTTTTTGTTTTCCCAATGCCCAGGTCATAATTTACTTTTTCAGATACTTAATTATTATATTAAGTAGATTTACAGTTTGTAGTCGAAATTAGACATGCAAGTTATACCCAAACTCAGGTAAAATGCAAGCTTGTAATGTAGAGCATGTTCAGGGCTGCATCGCGTACCTGCCGGAGTTGGTGCAGCCGATCGTGGCGTGCTTCAGCGAGGGCGAGTCGCGCGTGCGCTACCAGGCGGCCGAGGCGCTGTTCAACGTGGTGAAGGTGGCGCGCGGCGCCGCGCTGCCGCACTTCCCGCTGCTGTTCGACGCGCTGGCGCGCCTCGCCGCCGACCCCGAGCCGCAGGTCAAGCAGGGCGCCGAGCTGCTCGACCGCCTCGTCAAGGTATACATGCTCCTTCCAGCTCCGGGTTCAGCCATACACTACCCAAGGGTAGGTAGCTAGGTAGGCCGCTTATTTGAATTATCGGCGGTTTTAGGGGAAGTCGGCGTTCGTCGTTCGGTGTTTACATCTAATTGAATTTGAATTGTACATCTTTAGTCAAGTATACCAACGTTAAGTAAGAACTATATTTTTTATTAGAAGTTCTAATTTAGAACACAAATGAGAGACTAAGAGACATAAATTAAATTAAATAATTCCTCCATTAACATGTGATCACAAATCACACACAATAATTGATCAGTCAACCTCATTAACGCTCCTTGATAACACGTCGCTAGTAGCGGCTTAAGGATCCTCTAATTATCTCGACTTATTAATGAGAATTATCAATAAATTTACGTCTTTTCCGAGGTAAAGGTCTGAACATCTTTAATAATAATTTTTAATTTTTTAATTAATTTAATACTTAGCTAATACCATACATCTCTCACAAAGGCTACTGAATACTAATTCGTGTGATTGTGTTTACTATCTATTAATAATGAGTGTGTGCAATATTTGCAGGAGATAGTGACGGAAAGCGAGGAGTTCTCCCTCTCGGCGTTCGTGCCCATGCTGCGCGAGCGCATGTACACACGGAATGCGTCCGCGCGGCAGTTCTGCGTGTCCTGGCTCAGCGTGCTCGACTCCGTGCCCGCGCTGCCGCTCAGGGAACACCTGCCCGAGCTGCTGGACCCGCTGCTCGTGATGCTGGCGGACCAGCACCCGGAGATACGCCGCATGTGAGTAGCCACATGCACGCTGGACGGGCGCCCTAACCCTCGGGCAGTAAATGGTCGGTCAGTGTAGTATGCCTCATCTAAAGCAAACGCGTGTACTGCCTCGCTCGCGAATACCATGGGATGAGGCCTGCGTTGTCAGTGTTTCTCTGTGATCAAAGGTGAAATGTGGATGGCTGTTTGGCTTTGGGTTCTGATTTAATGACGCAACTACTGATTCAGGCATCTTTATTGAGCAAGATTGAGTATAGCCACGTTGATGTATTTCCCGGCAGGTGCGACATCCAGCTGAGCGAGTTCCTGCGCAGCATCAAGAAGGAGCCGGCGCGCGTGGACTTCGCCGCCATGATCAACATCCTCATCACGCACGCGCAGTCCACCGAGGAGTTGGTTCAGGTACATCTTCACATGGATGCAGACGTATCCAACTGTTTATAATAGATTAAATATTTTCCTAAAATTTGATTAATGCCAACGGCGCTCTCGCCTATCCAAAGAGTAATTTAGGCTCAACGGCGTGCTTACTTAAAAACTATAAAGGCAAGTGTAGGTACTCTTTTCTAAGATGTTAATTTATTCAATTTTTTGTGGAAATCAAACTTCTATGTATAGTGGGCCCAATTAGAAGATTATAATGTCAAAAATTATATAAAATTCCATTAAAACAGAAACGACTGCTGCTGTTTTCTATTTTTACTGAAACGAATAGTTAAATTGGAACCAACGCCTGAAAGGCTCTCCGAGACAATACAAGCGACCTCTCAACCTGCCTAACGAAGCATATTGCGTAGGCTCAAGGGTTGTAAAATTGAAGACTGAACATTCTAATACCCACGTCCACGTCGCCAGCTGACGGCGATCACGTGGATCAAGGAGTTCGTGGAGCTGGCGGGCGCGGCCATGCTGCCGTACGCGTCCGGCGTGCTCGCCGCCGCGCTGCCCTGTCTCGCCTACTCCGACGAACCGAGGCGGAGTATCCTTTTCAATCTTAATTATTATACAAAACTGGTTTAACGAATCTTTTAATTGGACTGCGTTATGTAAGAACGAATTAAGCGAAACAAACATGAAATATATTAATTTTATAGTCCAATTTAATGGAATACAACTTTGAACTGTGGCACTAAGTTTTCAAGTTTCCTTATAATACTTTCCATGAGATAACAAAAGTGGAATCGGGCGTCGCTTTTTCCGGTCTCGACGAGGTCGCCCGCACTTCGCATTTTGACTGATCGTTTCACGGCGGTGGTATGCTTTGTCATGCGAAATGTATAACGATAATCCATTCGGCATTAATAACTTAGGTCTATGCGCCGGACGCACCTATGATCTACACCATTATTTTTATATTTAAAATATTAGGTCAGTCCCCTTAACAAGAGTGATCAGGCATCAGAGAGATGGCAACCATAGTGAACATGCAACTGACAAAACTAGTGGAAGCGGAGTCTCGGGCGCCGTCGCCGACCCCCGCGCTGGCGGCGGCGGGGGAGGGGGAGGAGGGGGGCGAGGCGGCGCGCGCCGACGGCGAGCAGCGCCGCGAGCGCATCAACCTGGACGCGGTGGTGGGCGTCCTCATACAGATGGTGCACCACAACTCCGTGCACACCAAGGTGGCGGCGCTCGAGTGGTTCCTGCATCTTTACGGCAAGCTGCCTAATCAAGTGAGTTACCTAGATAGTATCATTACCATTCAACAGAGCTACCATAATTTTATCTCTTATTCCAATTTTATTTCCTTAAATACTGATATGATGATCTCGTTTTTGTGTAAAAATCGTACCAACAGACATTTAGTCACTTAGTTCATAAAAAATAAAGGTATTTTTGGAAAAATACCCTTTGAAATAAAAAAACACTTAGCCGTCTACGGCGGGGAAGACTAAAATAAATGTCACGATTTTTCATGTGTTTCGCAGAACTATTTTAGCTTCTTCTTCCTGTGATTATTGTCTGTGGTCATTTTTCAACCATGACGAAATCTGTAAGTATGAGTGTTTGGCAGATGTCGCTGCAGTCGGGGCGCGTGTTCGTGAGCGCGGTGGGCAGCCTGACGGACGCGGCCGACGAGGTGGTGCGCCGCAGCCTCGCCGTCACCGCCGAGATCTGCACGTGCCCGGGCACTCCAGGCAAGTGACCATCTTCTACGTTGTATGTCGGTCGGGCAATCTCTGTCTCGTGCTTTTTTCATCTCCGATCAACAGCATGTAAGTTTCTGTAGTTACTGAACAACCTTTTCGAATGTTCGTATAGCAGTATCTAAGGAAATGTTGCTAGCGCAAACAATGTTGCTGCTTATTGTAGATAATAGTAATTTTCTCATTAGAAATGAAAGTTGTATTTGTGCAGGTGACCTGGAATCCAGCCCGTATTATTATAAGTTCTTGCAAGCTTTGTTGAGGCTACTGGCTGCCGATGAAAATCTACTAGAAGACCGAGGCGCATTTATAATTAGGTGCGTATAATATAAACGTAACGAGTCTGCAGCTTTGAATGGGAAATGCTATGTACTATATAGTTGTTTTTTATTTATTTATTTGTAATTTAAAAAGTAAGAATTAATCGTGCCGCATTCGTTTGGATATTGATGATCATTCTCAAACTTCAGCATTGATATCGTGTAACGCTTTAGTTGAGAGAGAATTGAAACAAAAGGAATTTCAAATTACAATTTAATTACAATTAAAAAAAAAACCGGCCAAGTGCGAGTCGGACTCGCGCACCGAGGGTTCCGTACAAACCTGCAAGGTTTACAAAGTTCGTTCATTACGACAATCGAGTCATAACTATGGTATTTTTGCGAGTTTCAAAATATGCAGCTTAAATTGCTGTTTCTTTTGATTGCGTTGACATAGAAGTTTGATTTTGTTACAGCTTAAAGGTATTATAGACCTGAGTATTTGGTATGAATTTCAATTTAATACCTCTACGCGTTTATGAGGAAATGGGTAGTAAGTTTAAAATTATTAAAAAAAAATATATTATGTGATGTAACTAAAAATTTATGGTTTTCGTAATTTTTCCTTTATCTATGCTATAAGACGTTGCTTCGTACCAAATTTCAAGATTCTGAGTTCACGGGAAGCACCCTGTAGGTTTTGATTCCCTTGCAAGTGTCGAAAATTTGCGGCATAAACGGCTGTATCTTTTGATTGCGTTGGCTTAGAAGTTTGATTTTTTCACAGCTTCAAGGGACAGTAGACCTGAGTAATTGATATAAATTTCAGCTTCATACCTCCACGCGTTCCTGAGAAAAAGGGTCTTGACAGACGGACGGACGGACGGACAGACGGACAACAAAGTGATCCTATAAGGGTTCCGTTTTTTCCTTTTGAGGTACGGAACCCTAAAAATACGGTTACAATTCTTCCGAGCGTTAATTTAAATGTGGGTAGAAAGAAATCTCAGGGATCGTGAGTTCTAGAAAATACTGAGCTAAGAGAGAGGCGTATTCACTTCACACGGTCTTAATTGGACATCACTTCCCTGGCGGTGTGTGTCGGCTGCGGCCCTGGGCTTCGGCCTCGGCGGTGACGTCACGGGTATAGGCCGGGTGGTCAGATGGTCATCATAATGGGGAAGCGGTCCCGAAAGTTAGCGCGCTCCAAAATGTCCCCAGCTGGGTACAGGGTCCCGAATTCCAGGAAATAACAACACAGAATTTACTTTAAGTTCATTATAAATTCATATTTATATTTGTATAAAGATAAAATTACAACAGGCGGCCGATAAAATTTGCAAATCACTTTAAAGCTTGACTTTCATGGCTAGCGGCCGATGCGACAGTCGCGCGCGTCAGCCGCGCGCGTCATCCGCGGGCGACTGACGCGTCCGGTTCAACTTTCGTGGGTCGCGGCCGATGCGACAGTCGCGCGCGGCCGCTGGCACGCCGCGCCATATTGATGTGTCCGTCCAGTGCAGTTGTGTGTGATCTGTATGACTTCTAAAAAGATATCTTGCTAGCAATGCTAGAAGAAGAAGAAGAGGATTGACGATTTGCTATTGATATATTATTACAAGCAAAGAAGTTCAATATTTCTCCCCACACTGTCCCTCTTATAAGAATTTCTATAGTCCGGTAAACTAAGATCATATAAAAAAGGGCGCTGCGCAACCAAATTAATAAGAATTTCTTCTTCTATGCTAGAAAATGTTACAATATTCGCCATTTTTACCGCGCGTCACGCGTCAGTAGAAGACCAACCGAACACGGCCGCGCGCGGCCCGCGACTGTCGCTACTGACGCGAGCCGCGCGCGGCTCGAGCCGCTAGCCTCGAAAGTGGCGCCATATAGTTTCATAGTAACTATTACTGACGCGAGGCCAGGCGACTGTCGCTGAGCGTCAGCCGCGCGCGACAGTCGCATCGGCCGCTAGCCATGAAAGTCAAGCTTAACGTGGCCGTCCGCGAGCTCTGTCCATTTGGAATCAGATCATGCATGCCCCGCGGAGCGGGGTGCCCTGTATGACGTAGCAATGACGACGCGTTATCGCATCACCCAGTACGTGTAAAATATCTCCTACCGAAATTGCATAGCAATTGCTACAGATGCAAGAAACTCATTAGAAAGGTTCAGGCTCTTTTAGTTTTAAGTTATTATTAGGTAATAATTTTTGTTAATTAGAATATGTTATTTTTAGGTTTGTAATTAGGTATATATTAAAATTGTTTACTTTTAGAACAATTTGAAACTTCCGTTTCAATCGTACTACTGTAAGTAGAAAAAATCGAAGGAGTAATATAATCCCTGTAGGCAATTATGCGTCCTGCTCAACGCGGAGGACATCTACCTTGCGCTGTCGAAGATCCTGGTGGAGGAGCGGAACCTGAAGTTCGCGGCGACCGTGGTGGACGTGCTGAGCATCATCCTGCTCACCGCCGCCGAGCTGCATCATCTGCGGCTGCAGCTCCGCAACTTCACCTCGCCGGTAACATTCAAGCAGCTATCTATCCTGGTGGAGGAGCGGAACCTGAAGTTCGCGGCGACCGTGGTGGACGTGCTGAGCATCATCCTGCTCACCGCCGCCGAGCTGCATCATCTGCGGCTGCAGCTCCGCAACTTCACCTCGCCGGTAACATTCAAGCAGCTATCTATCCTGGTGGAGGAGCGGAACCTGAAGTTCGCGGCGACCGTGGTGGACGTGCTGAGCATCATCCTGCTCACCGCCGCCGAGCTGCATCATCTGCGGCTGCAGCTCCGCAACTTCACCTCGCCGGTAACATTCAAGCAGCTATCTATCCTGGTGGAGGAGCGGAACCTGAAGTTCGCGGCGACCGTGGTGGACGTGCTGAGCATCATCCTGCTCACCGCCGCCGAGCTGCATCATCTGCGGCTGCAGCTCCGCAACTTCACCTCGCCGGTAACATTCAAGCAGCTATCTATCCTGGTGGAGGAGCGGAACCTGAAGTTCGCGGCGACCGTGGTGGACGTGCTGAGCATCATCCTGCTCACCGCCGCCGAGCTGCATCATCTGCGGCTGCAGCTCCGCAACTTCACCTCGCCGGTAACATTCAAGCAGCTATCTATCCTGGTGGAGGAGCGGAACCTGAAGTTCGCGGCGACCGTGGTGGACGTGCTGAGCATCATCCTGCTCACCGCCGCCGAGCTGCATCATCTGCGGCTGCAGCTCCGCAACTTCACCTCGCCGGTAACATTCAAGCAGCTATCTATCCTGGTGGAGGAGCGGAACCTGAAGTTCGCGGCGACCGTGGTGGACGTGCTGAGCATCATCCTGCTCACCGCCGCCGAGCTGCATCATCTGCGGCTGCAGCTCCGCAACTTCACCTCGCCGGTAACATTCAAGCAGCTATCTATCCTGGTGGAGGAGCGGAACCTGAAGTTCGCGGCGACCGTGGTGGACGTGCTGAGCATCATCCTGCTCACCGCCGCCGAGCTGCATCATCTGCGGCTGCAGCTCCGCAACTTCACCTCGCCGGTAACATTCAAGCAGCTATCTATGCCATTTATAACATAAACTATGAATTAGACATAAAAATATGTTTAAAACTGGAAATATATGAACAATTTGACGACGCGTTTGGCTCGGTTGGTAGACACCTGCCTACTGAGTCGGCGGTCCCGGGTTCGAATCCCGGCCGGGGCAAATATTTGTGCAAAATATTTGTTCTTGGGTCATAGATGTTATCTACATATGTATTTATATATTATGTATATCGTCGTCTAGTAGTACCCATAGTACAAGCTTGGCTTAGTTTGGGACTAGGTCGATTTGTGTATGATTGTCCCTTAATATTTATTTATATTTTAATTCCACCGTTTCCGTTCAGACAATACAGTACTCGGCGCGGACTTGGATTCCACCCTTATGTTGTCGATATACCACTGATTTGTACGAAACGTTTTGCGTCTACTTTTCTTATGAGGACAGCTAAGGAATGGAACTCTCTTCCTGTGCTCCTGTTTCCTGAAAAATAAATGTTGGATCTCTTCAAGTCGAGAATGAATAGGCATCTTCTAGCCAAGCATGCTCCATCTTAGGCCTTATTGTCACCTAACATCAGGTGCAATCGAGGTTAAATGCATGGATATTTGAATAAAAAAAAATATATTTAAAATTAAAAGTTTCGCAAACAAAATCTACAAATTATTCTAGTTCAATTTTTTTTAGACGGCGTCAGCGTTATAGAATATATAAATATATTCACGCCGACGCCGTCTAAAAAAATCGGCGCGATTTTCTATGCTTATTGCAGAATACCGGCTACTCGTTGCCATATTTTTATCACATTTGGTGACATCGACGCAACCTATTTTGTGCACCAATCTGGGTCGATTTTCAGCATAAGGATTTTCAAGGAAACCGATAAACCTGAACCGGTATTTAAACGTTAATTAAACACACAGTGGAGTTTTCTTTTTGTGTTCTGTAAACTAAACGAATATTTACTACCTATTTACTTTATTCTCCCTGGGGCGAATGATATTCTGGGGTGAAGAGGTCTGATCATCACTTCCCAGGCGACGCAGCAGCTGTTCGCGGGGCTGTACCGCTGCTGGTGCCACTCGCCCGTGTCGCTGCTCGCGCTGTGCCTGCTCACGCACAACTACACGCATTGCAACGCGCTGATATCCACTTTGTATCCTTTTTACGACAATATATATACTAGTAAAATACGTTATAATATCCATCGAAACATTAGTCTCACCCGACGATTTCTAACACTTAATAAAATTGAAATAATGATCATAGTTTGGTTTATGATTGGGAGAAAGTTTCCTTAACACAAAGGCAGCGGTGAGCTGGAAATCACCGTGGATTTTCTCACAGAGTTGGATAAGCTCGTGCAGCTCATCGAGTCGCCCATATTTGCTTGTAAGTTCTATTTTAAAAAATTACTATGTACTTCCATAATGCCGAACATCATTCAATTTTAATCATAAGTTCACAAAGTCTTTTCGTTTGATTGTGTCCTTAATTAGACTAATTATGTTAATAACAATACATTATTGTATTTATAACGATATCGAGGTCTGCTTTATCATTAAAGTACTATTTCCGCCAAGAGGCCCGCAACGGATCGGAACGGAAAGAATTTTATGGTATTTAAACGATACTGAATCATGTACTTAATATTTTCTTCGGTTTCCGCGAATGTCACACATCACAGAGGCTCAAATAATTAATATACGCGATATAATCCGTTTGAATTGTTTTATTTAAACATACATATATGTACTGTTTTTAAGTCTACATTACCAAGCTGCGCACAACAGCTTGACCGCGGGCGTCTTCCGCGACATGTGATCGTAACTAAAAGTATGATGCTATATGCGATCGGCTCCGTTTGCTTGTCGTCGTGTGGAAGCAACCGTACGGTGCCGATCGTGTGCGTCGACATCCTGTCGGCTGCGAACGGCTGTTACCGCCCGATCGTATGCGTCGACATGCTGCCGGACACGATCGGTTGTCGCTGCATCCGTTCGTATTCTTTCCGTTGCGGGCCGTTTGGTGGAAATAGTACTTTAGGCGGAATCGGCGTAACGCCGCAGCCGCCACAGCTGTAACACAGGAACGTGGTAACATTCCAGACATGCGGCTGGAGCTGCTGAGCGGCGCGCAGAGCGCGGAGCTGCGCGGCGCGCTGTACGGGCTGCTGATGCTGCTGCCGCAGAGCGACGCCTTCCACACGCTGCGCCGCCGCCTGCAGTGCGCGCCGCCGCAGCACTCGCCCGCCCTGTATGTACTGCGGCACTCGTGTAGTGTGCGGCTGCTGATGCTGCTGCCGCAGAGCGACGCCTTCCACACGCTGCGCCGCCGCCTGCAGTGCGCGCCGCCGCAGCACTCGCCCGCCCTGTATGTACTGCGGCACTCGTGTAGTGTGCGGCTGCTGATGCTGCTGCCGCAGAGCGACGCCTTCCACACGCTGCGCCGCCGCCTGCAGTGCGCGCCGCCGCAGCACTCGCCCGCCCTGTATGTACTGCGGCACTCGTGTAGTGTGCGGCTGCTGATGCTGCTGCCGCAGAGCGACGCCTTCCACACGCTGCGCCGCCGCCTGCAGTGCGCGCCGCCGCAGCACTCGCCCGCCCTGTATGTACTGCGGCACTCGTGTAGTGTGCGGCTGCTGATGCTGCTGCCGCAGAGCGACGCCTTCCACACGCTGCGCCGCCGCCTGCAGTGCGCGCCGCCGCAGCACTCGCCCGCCCTGTATGTACTGCGGCACTCGTGTAGTGTGCGGCTGCTGATGCTGCTGCCGCAGAGCGACGCCTTCCACACGCTGCGCCGCCGCCTGCAGTGCGCGCCGCCGCAGCACTCGCCCGCCCTGTATGTACTGCGGCACTCGTGTAGTGTGCGGCTGCTGATGCTGCTGCCGCAGAGCGACGCCTTCCACACGCTGCGCCGCCGCCTGCAGTGCGCGCCGCCGCAGCACTCGCCCGCCCTGTATGTACTGCGGCACTCGTGTAGTGTGCGGCTGCTGATGCTGCTGCCGCAGAGCGACGCCTTCCACACGCTGCGCCGCCGCCTGCAGTGCGCGCCGCCGCAGCACTCGCCCGCCCTGTATGTACTGCGGCACTCGTGTAGTGTGCGGCTGCTGATGCTGCTGCCGCAGAGCGACGCCTTCCACACGCTGCGCCGCCGCCTGCAGTGCGCGCCGCCGCAGCACTCGCCCGCCCTGTATGTACTGCGGCACTCGTGTAGTGTGCGGCTGCTGATGCTGCTGCCGCAGAGCGACGCCTTCCACACGCTGCGCCGCCGCCTGCAGTGCGCGCCGCCGCAGCACTCGCCCGCCCTGTATGTACTGCGGCACTCGTGTAGTGTGCGGCTGCTGATGCTGCTGCCGCAGAGCGACGCCTTCCACACGCTGCGCCGCCGCCTGCAGTGCGCGCCGCCGCAGCACTCGCCCGCCCTGTATGTACTGCGGCACTCGTGTAGTGTGCGGCTGCTGATGCTGCTGCCGCAGAGCGACGCCTACCACACGCTGCGCCGCCGCCTGCAGTGCGCGCCGCCGCAGCACTCGCCCGCCCTGTATGTACTGCGGCACTCGTGTAGTGTGCGGCTGCTGATGCTGCTGCCGCAGAGCGACGCCTTCCACACGCTGCGCCGCCGCCTGCAGTGCGCGCCGCCGCAGCACTCGCCCGCCCTGTATGTACTGCGGCACTCGTGTAGTGTGCGGCTGCTGATGCTGCTGCCGCAGAGCGACGCCTTCCACACGCTGCGCCGCCGCCTGCAGTGCGCGCCGCCGCAGCACTCGCCCGCCCTGTATGTACTGCGGCACTCGTGTAGTGTGCGGCTGCTGATGCTGCTGCCGCAGAGCGACGCCTTCCACACGCTGCGCCGCCGCCTGCAGTGCGCGCCGCCGCAGCACTCGCCCGCCCTGTATGTACTGCGGCACTCGTGTAGTGTGCGGCTGCTGATGCTGCTGCCGCAGAGCGACGCCTTCCACACGCTGCGCCGCCGCCTGCAGTGCGCGCCGCCGCAGCACTCGCCCGCCCTGTATGTACTGCGGCACTCGTGTAGTGTGCGGCTGCTGATGCTGCTGCCGCAGAGCGACGCCTTCCACACGCTGCGCCGCCGCCTGCAGTGCGCGCCGCCGCAGCACTCGCCCGCCCTGTATGTACTGCGGCACTCGTGTAGTGTGCGGCTGCTGATGCTGCTGCCGCAGAGCGACGCCTTCCACACGCTGCGCCGCCGCCTGCAGTGCGCGCCGCCGCAGCACTCGCCCGCCCTGTATGTACTGCGGCACTCGTGTAGTGTGCGGCTGCTGATGCTGCTGCCGCAGAGCGACGCCTTCCACACGCTGCGCCGCCGCCTGCAGTGCGCGCCGCCGCAGCACTCGCCCGCCCTGTATGTACTGCGGCACTCGTGTAGTGTGCGGCTGCTGATGCTGCTGCCGCAGAGCGACGCCTTCCACACGCTGCGCCGCCGCCTGCAGTGCGCGCCGCCGCAGCACTCGCCCGCCCTGTATGTACTGCGGCACTCGTGTAGTGTGCGGCTGCTGATGCTGCTGCCGCAGAGCGACGCCTTCCACACGCTGCGCCGCCGCCTGCAGTGCGCGCCGCCGCAGCACTCGCCCGCCCTGTATGTACTGCGGCACTCGTGTAGTGTGCGGCTGCTGATGCTGCTGCCGCAGAGCGACGCCTTCCACACGCTGCGCCGCCGCCTGCAGTGCGCGCCGCCGCAGCACTCGCCCGCCCTGTATGTACTGCGGCACTCGTGTAGTGTGCGGCTGCTGATGCTGCTGCCGCAGAGCGACGCCTTCCACACGCTGCGCCGCCGCCTGCAGTGCGCGCCGCCGCAGCACTCGCCCGCCCTGTATGTACTGCGGCACTCGTGTAGTGTGCGGCTGCTGATGCTGCTGCCGCAGAGCGACGCCTTCCACACGCTGCGCCGCCGCCTGCAGTGCGCGCCGCCGCAGCACTCGCCCGCCCTGTATGTACTGCGGCACTCGTGTAGTGTGCGGCTGCTGATGCTGCTGCCGCAGAGCGACGCCTTCCACACGCTGCGCCGCCGCCTGCGTACCTGCGCTTTGTCGACACCTAATCTTGCTTAAGATCTGTTTTCATACTGTATACCGCCTCACCACTTCAGCCGAATGAATTTCCATATTTTTTCCAGAACGATAGCGGAGCCCGGCGCGCCGGCCGCCGACCTCGACTTCGCGGCGCTGCTGCGCGAGTTCCGGCGCGTGCAGGAGGCGCACCGCCAGTACAAGCTGCTGGAGCGCGTGCGCCGCCAGGACCGCCCCTACTGCTAGCGAGGGTAACAGTTTGTTCCGGCGCGTGCAGGAGGCGCACCGCCAGTACAAGCTGCTGGAGCGCGTGCGCCGCCAGGACCGCCCCTACTGCTAGCGAGGGTAACAGTTTGTTCCGGCGCGTGCAGGAGGCGCACCGCCAGTACAAGCTGCTGGAGCGCGTGCGCCGCCAGGACCGCCCCTACTGCTAGCGAGGGTAACAGTTTGTTCCGGCGCGTGCAGGAGGCGCACCGCCAGTACAAGCTGCTGGAGCGCGTGCGCCGCCAGGACCGCCCCTACTGCTAGCGAGGGTAACAGTTTGTTCCGGCGCGTGCAGGAGGCGCACCGCCAGTACAAGCTGCTGGAGCGCGTGCGCCGCCAGGACCGCCCCTACTGCTAGCGAGGGTAACAGTTTGTTCCGGCGCGTGCAGGAGGCGCACCGCCAGTACAAGCTGCTGGAGCGCGTGCGCCGCCAGGACCGCCCCTACTGCTAGCGAGGGTAACAGTTTGTTCCGGCGCGTGCAGGAGGCGCACCGCCAGTACAAGCTGCTGGAGCGCGTGCGCCGCCAGGACCGCCCCTACTGCTAGCGAGGGTAACAGTTTGTTCCGGCGCGTGCAGGAGGCGCACCGCCAGTACAAGCTGCTGGAGCGCGTGCGCCGCCAGGACCGCCCCTACTGCTAGCGAGGGTAACAGTTTGTTCCGGCGCGTGCAGGAGGCGCACCGCCAGTACAAGCTGCTGGAGCGCGTGCGCCGCCAGGACCGCCCCTACTGCTAGCGAGGGTAACAGTTTGTTCCGGCGCGTGCAGGAGGCGCACCGCCAGTACAAGCTGCTGGAGCGCGTGCGCCGCCAGGACCGCCCCTACTGCTAGCGAGGGTAACAGTTTGTTCCGGCGCGTGCAGGAGGCGCACCGCCAGTACAAGCTGCTGGAGCGCGTGCGCCGCCAGGACCGCCCCTACTGCTAGCGAGGGTAACAGTTTGTTCCGGCGCGTGCAGGAGGCGCACCGCCAGTACAAGCTGCTGGAGCGCGTGCGCCGCCAGGACCGCCCCTACTGCTAGCGAGGGTAACAGTTTGTTCCGGCGCGTGCAGGAGGCGCACCGCCAGTACAAGCTGCTGGAGCGCGTGCGCCGCCAGGACCGCCCCTACTGCTAGCGAGGGTAACAGTTTGTTCCGGCGCGTGCAGGAGGCGCACCGCCAGTACAAGCTGCTGGAGCGCGTGCGCCGCCAGGACCGCCCCTACTGCTAGCGAGGGTAACAGTTTGTTCCGGCGCGTGCAGGAGGCGCACCGCCAGTACAAGCTGCTGGAGCGCGTGCGCCGCCAGGACCGCCCCTACTGCTAGCGAGGGTAACAGTTTGTTCCGGCGCGTGCAGGAGGCGCACCGCCAGTACAAGCTGCTGGAGCGCGTGCGCCGCCAGGACCGCCCCTACTGCTAGCGAGGGTAACAGTTTGTTCCGGCGCGTGCAGGAGGCGCACCGCCAGTACAAGCTGCTGGAGCGCGTGCGCCGCCAGGACCGCCCCTACTGCTAGCGAGGGTAACAGTTTGTTCCGGCGCGTGCAGGAGGCGCACCGCCAGTACAAGCTGCTGGAGCGCGTGCGCCGCCAGGACCGCCCCTACTGCTAGCGAGGGTAACAGTTTGTTCCGGCGCGTGCAGGAGGCGCACCGCCAGTACAAGCTGCTGGAGCGCGTGCGCCGCCAGGACCGCCCCTACTGCTAGCGAGGGTAACAGTTTGTTCCGGCGCGTGCAGGAGGCGCACCGCCAGTACAAGCTGCTGGAGCGCGTGCGCCGCCAGGACCGCCCCTACTGCTAGCGAGGGTAACAGTTTGTTCCGGCGCGTGCAGGAGGCGCACCGCCAGTACAAGCTGCTGGAGCGCGTGCGCCGCCAGGACCGCCCCTACTGCTAGCGAGGGTAACAGTTTGTTCCGGCGCGTGCAGGAGGCGCACCGCCAGTACAAGCTGCTGGAGCGCGTGCGCCGCCAGGACCGCCCCTACTGCTAGCGAGGGTAACAGTTTGTTCCGGCGCGTGCAGGAGGCGCACCGCCAGTACAAGCTGCTGGAGCGCGTGCGCCGCCAGGACCGCCCCTACTGCTAGCGAGGGTAACAGTTTGTTCCGGCGCGTGCAGGAGGCGCACCGCCAGTACAAGCTGCTGGAGCGCGTGCGCCGCCAGGACCGCCCCTACTGCTAGCGAGGGTAACAGTTTGTTCCGGCGCGTGCAGGAGGCGCACCGCCAGTACAAGCTGCTGGAGCGCGTGCGCCGCCAGGACCGCCCCTACTGCTAGCGAGGGTAACAGTTTGTTCCGGCGCGTGCAGGAGGCGCACCGCCAGTACAAGCTGCTGGAGCGCGTGCGCCGCCAGGACCGCCCCTACTGCTAGCGAGGGTAACAGTTTGTTCCGGCGCGTGCAGGAGGCGCACCGCCAGTACAAGCTGCTGGAGCGCGTGCGCCGCCAGGACCGCCCCTACTGCTAGCGAGGGTAACAGTTTGTTCCGGCGCGTGCAGGAGGCGCACCGCCAGTACAAGCTGCTGGAGCGCGTGCGCCGCCAGGACCGCCCCTACTGCTAGCGAGGGTAACAGTTTGTTCCGGCGCGTGCAGGAGGCGCACCGCCAGTACAAGCTGCTGGAGCGCGTGCGCCGCCAGGACCGCCCCTACTGCTAGCGAGGGTAACAGTTTGTTCCGGCGCGTGCAGGAGGCGCACCGCCAGTACAAGCTGCTGGAGCGCGTGCGCCGCCAGGACCGCCCCTACTGCTAGCGAGGGTAACAGTTTTCTTTGCGCTCTACTAAAGCGCTAACTATCTCTTTGATCTTAACTATCTCCTCCCATTCGTAAAGTGCGAACAAGACAAGTGATGCTATTTCTTGCGGAAAGTTTTTAAATATTTTTTTTTTTAATTTTTTTTATTTCGGACAACCTCACACAAATCAATCTAGACCCAAATTAAGCTCAAGAAGGCTTGAAATTAAGCTCAAGAAGATTTTTTTTTATTTATCTATATAGATAAATATATACTTAAATACATAGAACAACCATGACCCAAGCACAAATATTTGAGTTCATCACACAAATATTTGCCCCGGCCTGGATTCGAACCCGGGACTGCCGGCTCAGTAGGCAGGTGTCTACAAACCGAGCCAAACGCGTCGCCAAAGTTGCGTCTAATTTGCTAGCGTCTTTCTCGTCACGTTCAATAAACCATAATTTAGGATGCGCTTGCAGACCTATCTATTGCTTCTGTCTATTTTTCTTACAGACAATTCGAAACAGCCAAATCCATAACGAAATTGTTTTTTTATCCTTCATTTTTTTGACAACTTTATCTGCACGTTACAATAATGTTTAATTGTTATACTATGACTGTCAATGATTATGTTATGAGTGAATGTTTCTTGACCAAGAGCTTTGTTTTCAGACCGAGTTCAACAAGCAACTCACGACACTGCTTAGGCGTAACGAAGACACAAGGCTGCTACTAGTACCTACACATAGGTGTGTACTGATAATGATCGCAACGTAAATAATATTATCACTACCGTGTGGACGTAGCTCGTAGATCACTGTAAGCGAGAAGATAATACATTATATTCATGATCCATGGACTCGTAGCATCTGTTGATACAAGGATTTGTCATTTGTTTGCCAACTCCGCATAGGACATAGGGTATCTAAGTAAAAAAACCGGCCAAGTGCAAGTCGGACTCGCGCACCGAGGGTTCCGTACAAACACTTTCCATCCCTAAGTGTTTAAGTTAAGTTTGCACCTGGTATGTATAGCGCCCCATATAAATTAGGTGCAAACTTGCAAAGTTAGGTATTAAAAAAAAACTACTTACTAGATCTCGTTCAAAACAATTTTCGTTGGTAGTTTTTATAGTAATGTACATCATATGTTTTTTTTAGATTTTTCATTTTCTTATTTTAGAAGTTAGAGGGGGGGGGACCAACTTTTTTCCACTTTGGAAGCGTCTGTCACGCAAACTATTCGGTTTAGAAAAAAAATGTTTTAGAAACCTCGATATCATTTTTGAAGACCTATCCATAGATACCCCACACGTATGTGTTTGATGAAAAAAAAAATTTTGAGTTTCAGTTCTAAGTATGGGGAGCCCCCAATATTTATTATTATTTTTTTATTTTTGCATCAAAATCTTAATGCGGTTCACAGAATACATCTACCTACCAAGTTTCAACAGTATAGCTCTTATAGTTTCGGAAAAAAATGGCTGTGACATACGGACGGACAGACGGACAGACGGACAGACAGACAGACATGACGAATCTATAAGGGTTCCGTTTTTTGCCATTTGGCTACGGAACCCTAAAAACGAACTTGGCACTTTAAGATCTGAAAAAAAGGTATTGTATTTTTTGGCTGTAAATTACTTTCAATATTTGCTATGAGTTCTTATTCTTAAAGACCAGTAGAATAAATTATTCTACTGGTCTTCTGGTAAAAAATAAAATAAGAAACATCGCGGTACATTTTGTAAGCAGGGTTATTATAGGTTTATATCGAACTCATTTATCAAATTATCATCTCATCAATATAGTATTATTGAACCAATGACTGGCATTATGAAGTTAGAACAAAATATTGTGTCTTGTCGATCTCTTGCAGAGGTTAAACAATGATCTATTTATTTTTACTATACTGTGATGAGAGAATTTCTAAAAAAAAATTAGATTATGTAACAGTCATGTCAGCTTCTTTAAGTTAACAATTTTGTTACCAGTATTTCTTAACGATCTTAACCAGCATCGTTTGGTAAACAAAGATTATGAAATTAGTGTTATAATAATTAATACAACATAAGAAAAAATTGTTAAACAGGTACAGAAAGTTAACTGTTTCTGACGTGGATGGCTGGATACATTAATATCAGTATAAGTTATTTTTATCATTATACCTATTTGTGATAAGTTTGTTAATTTGTATTTGCCTTTGAATTCGCGTTTTGTGTATGCCAAGGCCCATTTTCACTATGTTAGTTATAACAGTTGGTTACGTCTGTCAATGCTAACCAATGTTTTTTCATTGGCATAAACAGCCATTATAGTAGCCTTCAGATAGCTTTGTGCGTGTGCAATCCGTCATCTAATTACATTTTAGTCAATTTAAGGTTATAAAATGTACCGAGGTGATATTTGTCACAAGCAGCAAGCTATCTAACATCTATTATAATATGTATCCGCGCGTGGTGAACCAGGACATAGGTAAATCTCATGTCTGAGAATGTTTTGTAATGTTAAGCTAAACATAATGCAAGCCGCGGGCTGACTGTACCTAAGCTTAGGTTACTTGAGGAAATTATTTTATTACTGTTACTTAAAACAGAATTATATTATATGTACATTCCAAATTGCTTTTTATTCAATTTAAACAATCCCTTCATAATAATTCATTTATTAAATTATTGTATATTATTACTAATTATTTACATGGATATATCTTTAATAACAAACATTTTTCTTAAAATTAATCATAATTAAATATGTAACACTGTTCATAAGACTTTCCTAAGATTAATGGTGCACCATTATATTACACAAAAGTTATAATTGCACTAAGGAGACACATTCTCAGTTTCAATATTGTTACCATCTTATCCAAGACAGCCAAAAGATTGACCACGAATATGCTAGCTTCATATTACAGAATGAGGATTACAATTTCATCTGATTTACGAGTTATGTCTCGACAAATGAACTACACTACAACATAACAATAACTATCTACTAAGTACATAATTGAGATCTGTTCCCAGTTCAAGAGTTCCAAACTTCTAGTAATAGTTTTTTTTATTAAAGTACAGTACAGTACCGTCTGCTAAAGTAAAGCAAATGTTTACAATGCAGCATTTTTTTTTTCAATTTTTTGCTTCATTGTAAACTTCTAGTAATAGTATTGTCCGAAGGAATCATTTCTGATATTTATCATATTTTATGTACAGACCGGAATGAATAGGTTCATCAATCATCACTACACTATTGAATCTTATCACCAGAAACCATTGCATAAAGTCGAAAAGTGACGAAACCTTTTTATGCACTTCTGTACTAAAATTTTAATTTATCATATAATTTAATGGAAGTATACAAACAACTATGTGGCCATCTTAAGGAGCAAGTAGTTTTCACACTTCCCGTGATGCTTAGTAACAAATCTATGTATGAAGTCGCATTGATCGCATTAATCATTAATCGGACGTGCGTATTGCTAATATATGTATGGATGTTAAAAATGACCGAGTAGGCGAGTGTTTTAGAAGTACTAGGTAACAACACAGGCCGACTTCCCGCGAGCCTTCTTACCTCGCTCGTCATCCTGCAGCTCGGTCACATCTCGGGAGCTGACGGACCCGCGGGTGACGGTCCCGCGCCCCGACGCCGCCGTCGCCTCGCTCGCGCCGCCGCACTCGCCACACTCCGCTCCGCCGACACCGACACAGTTCCCGTTACATTCACAACCACCTTCCACTTCCTCGTTCCCGTCGCACTCATATTCCACTATAACACTATCACTGTTGTCGTAGCACTCGAGTTTATGGACATCTTTAGTTTCATTTCCATCGCACTCGATGCCCTCGTGCCACGTTTGGAGTCGGTCCGGGGCACCACCCTCGTTCCCACTAGTGGGCGGCTCAGGGTGGAGGGCGGGCGCGCGACGGAGCGGGGCGGGGCGCTAGGGCTGCAGGTCGGCGCTGAGCGCGCTGAGGTGCGCGAGCAGCGCGGAGTTGGCGGCGGCGGCGGCGGCCAGGTCGTCGTGCGCGTGCAGCAGCGCGCGCACGCCGGCGCCCAGCGCGCCCACCGCCCCCGCCCCCGCGCCCGCCCCCGCCCCCGCGCCCGCACCCGCGGGCTCCGCCCTCTTGTCCGGCGCGGGCTCCGCCAGCGCAGTAGAGTTCAGCTGGAAATTAAAGTACAATTTAGAGGTCGACAAACCATCAGCTCGATGCTAAAATAATGCATAGTGAGAAATAGTGTAAAGATAACGAGTAGTCTAATCGGCCGAACCGATAGACGGATCTACAACTTTCTCCAGAGAACAGGTGTTCAATTATCTGCAATTTTAAGTCAATTGAGAAAGTAAGCTTTTTGCGCATGAATGCGTCCGCAGTGAACACCTCGAGGGACTAATATACAGTTGACCGACATGGTCCTGCAGCTGCGCCCTGGCGCGCAGCTCGGCGTCCTGCAGCCGCGCCGCCAGCGCCAGCATCTTGAGCTCGGCGCTGCTCGCGTCTTTGTCCAGGATACACGTTTGAAGCCACACCGTTTGCGCCACCTGAACACAATTCACAAAGTAAGCTTTAGCACCACGATCAACTCCGATATTACATATGACTCGGTGCCATTAGTTAGAGGTGGCACGGTGCCATTAAAGCTGCCGGCCCGACCTGGTACCAGTCGTGCAGCGCGTCCGCGCGCGCGCGCGCCATGGGGGCGGCGCGCTGCAGCAGCGTGCGCATGCGCCGGCCCGCCTCGGCCACGGTGATGCGCTCCAGCACGTGGAACTGCTCGTCGTTGTACGTCAGCGCGCGCGTCGCGCGGTCGCGCACCAGGTGCTGCCACGACTCCCGCAGCCTGAGGGGACACACATCGCTATGACACACGCTCGGGAGGAAAAAGTGAGGATCATTATCTTAGCTCCAGTGAAAAGATAACCGGGTTATCGCATTTCAATCTTTCGGAGCGGCTTTAGACCGGCTCACTGACCTGACTGAAATGAGCACTGACCTCTCTATGAGCGTCCTGGCCCGTAGATGCAGCCGCTGGTCGTGCACGCAGGGCGCCTGCTTGGTGGCGGTGGCCCACTCGGCGCGCAGGCCGGGCGCGCGGCCGGCGCCGCCGTGGCGCGCGGCCAGCGCGGCGGCGCCGGCCCGCAGCGCGCCCGCCTCGCGCGCCACCAGCCCGCCCAGCGCCGCCCACTCCTCGCCCCCGCCCCCCTCCGCCCCGCGCCACCGCTTGTTCACCTGAGGGGCGACGACCCGCCATTACATCATCGTTAAACTGATTCCGGCGACGATTGAGTGCTGCCCCGACGGAATGAGAGCTTGTTCCCGGTGAAAAAGTTTCTAATGATTCGTGTCAGACTGGATTTATCACAAAAATGGTTTCTGAACAATCGGAACCTAATTCGGGCGGATTGACACGATATAGTCGTTGACTATATTTCGACTCCAAATTTAGGACCCTACCTAATTTGAGAACTACTGTACTCTCGACAAAGTTTCAGCAAAATAATTTTATGTACCGATAGAAAAAGTTGCCATAATTTTACAATTGCACAGATACCTAAACGAAAATAAACTAAAATAGAGCATGGAGCTCTCGGTTCTTGGGGTACCTGCGTGACGAGGTCTAGTGCGCGCGCGGCGTCGTGCAGGCGCTGCGCGTGCGCCGCGAGCGCGTCGGTGCGCTGCGCCGCCGCCGCCAGCCGCGCGCTGAGGAGCGCGGCCCAGCGCGCCACGGCGGCGCCGCAGAGCGCCGACGCGGCCGCCAGCGCCTCCACGCGCCGCTTGATCACGTGGCCCACGCTGCACGCCGTCTGTGGAACACTTCCCTTATTATCATATACCAGCCTCTGGGTACTTGCTTCTTCAACAGAGCGTGGAAAATAGTGAATCGATCAAGACAAAAAAAAGAGGCTGATGCTAGTGCGCATCTCTTGTTGACAGAGCTCCATCAGCATCTGGCGGCTCTGGAGCGAGGCCACCAGTAGAACTCTCGTAGACAATAATGTACCCCGGGCGGACGGTACGCACCTTGGCCTGGCTGGCGTCATTCTCGACGGACACGATGTTAGGGAACACGGGGAACTTGGGCGCGTCAGGCTCCGGCGCGAGGCTGACCGAGGTGGAGCTCTTGTTGAACAGCAGCAGGGGCTCCGTGGCGCTGGTGGCGGGGTAGGCGCGGCCCGGCGTGTGCTCGTCGACCTCCGCCAGCAGCAGCCGGTCGGCGTGCAGCAGCACCTGCGACTCCGCCACCACCCCGCACTGCTCTAGTAGTGCGGTCTGCAGCTGCTCGAAGCGGTCCTCGGGCTTCAGGAATACCTGGCATCATTTGTAATTGTAGGAATTGTAGGTATGGTGAAAACGGTTAATACGAGAAATCGTCGCTTGCATTCGAAACTCGTAAACGCAATAGTCTTTAGAACTTATACATGACTTTGATGACTCAGTATTTTTCGAGTTTGCACTATCGATATTGCACTAACAAACTGTTTTGAATTGTACGGTGGGTTAAATAAATGTATGCAATTCTGAATCTTATCCCCAAAACATAAATCCCAAAATACTACATTACCTGTAACTGTGCCTACGTCAAACGTACCTGACCTTAGAAACCGACAATAACAGCTAGCCCGCCCAGCCATCACAATCTCAACAGAACTTTTTTTATATAAGTAAAGTCAGATTATCATAATGCGAAACCTAGCGCACCGTAGATAATGAGCCACATCCATAATCCATAGACTTTCGATCAGCCTTCACCCGCGCTCAAATTTCCAGCCACAAGGTGAGCCATTGTTTCGTGCGTTTGCGCAATCGACTGCTGGCGATCACAGCCCGTACTTTATTAACCTTCATAAAACGCTGTAATTATAGGATCATAAGCAGATGAATGAATGAACTTTAACTTACCAAAATCAATGGTAAACATGTGTTCCTATGGTTTTTGGGTCAACCGGAATACTAACTCTGAACTTTTAAGTTATGTACTCATATAAAAGCAAATATACTGCCATCTTTATTTGCTTTAACACGAGTAACACCATGATATAAAAACCGGCCAAGAGCATGTCGGGCCACGCTCAGTGTAGGGTTCCGTAGTTGCCATCCTTCACAATAGACGAGACGAGGTTCAAATTACGAGAAAGAGTTCAAACTCTATAAAAAAGGTCGTAAACGAAGACGCCGAAGTAATTGTAGTTACTTATTACCGGCGTTAAGTAGAACGGACTGGAGAGAACTGCACCGACAAGAGTGAAACTTTTAAATAAGAATAATAATTACCTTCTGGAAGTTATCGATTATACGCACTAGATTGAACGGAATGTTTTAATGCAGTATGGCACTTAACTAATGTGTAACGTTTGAAGTAAAAGGACACCGCGCGGCACTTACGTCATTTTAAAGAAAATTATGAAATTTTGCGATAACTCAAAAACGGCTCGACCGATTTTTTCCATATAGTTTCATTAAAAGTACTTATAAGGCCTCATTTTCATGATTTTTTCCATAATTCTTTGACCCGTGGTTGAAAAGTTAGAGAGGGGACGCTATTTATTTAATTTTCGGAGCAAATATTTACAAAACTGTTGACTTTATCAAAAAATAATGTTTGGAGACCCCTATTGTTTTTAAAAGACACCCCACACATTAGTGTTGAAACGAAAAAAAAGTTTCACCCCCACTTTAGGTGTTAGGGAGGTACCCGAAAAAAATTTTATTTTCATTTTTTTATTTTACTGTTTTGTGGGCGTGATACATACACATACTCGTACCAAATTTCAGCTTTCTAGTACTAATGGTCACGGAGCTAAGCCGCGGACGGACGGACAGACGGACATGGCGAAACTATAAGGGTTCCTAGTTGACTACGGAACCCTAAAAATGGAGAGTAAAACAGTTTGAATAAAACGGCTTGATGCGTCCTAACCGTCGAAAGTGTCAGAAAATTACAGATTTAATAAACTATTAAGATTTTAAGATGTCCCACTAAATAATGTACGCATTATAGCGTTCATTTCGAAATTAATGTACTGGTTATATTATCTCGCCTGTGTAGTAGATGTGGCAAATTGCGAACACACTACAGGGCCCGTGATTATGCAACGGTGGCAATCTAAACTCGGAACTGCGGGGCCCATCGTGTACCGCGTTAACTATGTAATTACGTCAACATGAGGGCTTTAGAGAGCGGGAAAATGAGAAACGCTTAACATTACGGTACATGGATTTTAGGATCGACCACATTTTTGTTATCCTTTTTAGTGTTCCGTACCCAAGGGTAAAAACGGGACCCTATTACTGAGACTTCGCTGTCCGTCCGTCCGTCTGTCACCAGGCTGTATCTCAAGAACGCTGATAGCTAGACAGTTGAAATTTTCACAGATGATGTATTTCTATTGCCGCTATAACAACAAATACTAAGAATAAAATAAAATAAACATTTAAGGGGGCTCCCATACAACAAACTTGTTATAGATTATGGTACGGAACCCTACATGCGCGAGTGGGACTCGTACTTGCCCATTTTTTTCTGTGACTATGGTCCGTTTCGATGTTAATGCAAAAAAAATATTAGGTATGTTATTGTGTGAAAAAATAACAAGCCAATTAACTTTCTTTTGCATTCATAATCATAATAGTGGCAAAGACTTTCTACCCATAGGGTACAGGTATTGTTTTGATAACCTGTTCTCACTACTATGAACCTGGACTTACTGGATTATGACTTAGCAGTTACCAGAATGGCTCCAATTTGTTGCGACGCGTGTTACCTGAGCTCATCAATATGCAAACATTAATGGAAACTAAGGAATATTTTAATTTATTGATTCACAAAGAAAAAGCTTTGCATTGTTCCAGGCCTCTAAAACGACGATTTTCTTTGTGTTTAGATTACATAATGTAACTAACTTAAAAATAACACTATAACAAAGGCCATTGTGTTTGTTGTGTGCAGTCAGCTATTCTGCTGTTAAGTACTTTATAATAAAGTACAGTATTAGTAAGCCAAAATATTATTGTTTTATTGAAACTGGTGACACAAATCTAGAAAGCTGACCTTGACACTTCTCATTCAGTGGGATAGTATTAAAAAGGCTTAGGTAATTTATTCTAATAAATACAACTAAAACAAAACAGATTTGCGTAAGATGAAGCCGCTTTTGCTTTTATGTGTGCATGTCTACGGATCAATCATAGAAACATTTTGCTCATAAGATTGTGACTAATGCGCACAAGCACCAAATAATGCCTATGACAACCAGAAATCATGATGATGATAAAGACTATTATATTTCTAAGATGTTGTACCCTTAAGGGATAAAGGATAAATATATAGACTAACCT
This sequence comes from Apotomis capreana, assembly GCA_947623375.1. Taxonomy (NCBI): domain Eukaryota; kingdom Metazoa; phylum Arthropoda; class Insecta; order Lepidoptera; family Tortricidae; genus Apotomis; species Apotomis capreana. Next base: position 780,763 of record OX392515.1, on the reverse strand, counting down.
TTACACTGCAAGCTTTGTTGACATGGAATACATGGATAGCCGTGGTGGAGGTGGCCGCCTGCACCTCAGAGAAGAACCGCTCAAAGGTCCAAATCCTGTGTGGGTCCACCTCCAGCAGGCCAGCGAGCAGCGGTGTTACAAGCTTGCGGAGACCCACACTGAGCTGGCAATGTGATGGGAGCTCTCGTGCCCACTCTATAGGACCATTTTCTGTTGTTTGAGTGCCCTAAAAAAACAAAATTCCATAAAAATCACTGCTACTTGGAGTAATAAATAGGATGTTTGGAGTCAGAAATTACAATTTTTAACTTCATTGAAGACTGAGCATGATATTAAAAACACAATTGGGATATGGGCCATAAACTAGGGGTCCTGACATTATGAAAGTCATAGGATACTAATGCTTTTGTATTTGTATGTTTGTTTCTACAGCCTTCTAAACAATAAACTTACAGCAATGACTCCTGAAGCCTTCTTGGTTGTGATATAAAACATGGTCTCCTTGTTCCTCCGGCCCCCATACGGCCGGAATGGCAGCTGTCCAGTAGCCACATGGTACAGTGTGACTCCTATTGACCACAGGTCCACTGTGGCTCCAAAACTCTTTCCCACTGGCTTTCTGAGCACCGCACGCTCATACATGTCCGGGTGTAAGTACTCCTCAGTGCCGTACAGGGAAACAAATTGCTCCTCCTCCTGCAATTCTCTAGCCGCCCCAAAGTCTGTCAGCTTGTATGTTGTACTGCCATCTTCATTGATGAATTTCATGATATTGCCAGGCTTCAAATCTCTGTGCACCAAGTTGTTGTCACGTAAATGTTTCATTCCGGCGGTCAAGTGTTCCAGCACGAGCAGGAACTCTTGTTCCTGCAGGCCGTACGTGTTCTCGGGGTCGTCGAGGATGTTGAACAGGCTGCCGCCGGTGCACAGCTCCATGACGATCACCTTGCCGCGGCCCTCCTGCTCCTCCTCGATGGCGAGCAGCTTCACGATGTTCTCGTGCTTCACCTTCTTGAGCACCTCGAACTCCCGCATCTGCACGTCGTGCGGGCGCATGTGGCTGAGCTGGTTGAACGTCTTCACGGCCACGGGCTCGCCGTTGTTCTTGTTGACGCCCTGGAACACGGCGCCCGTCGCACCCTTGCCCAGCACGCTCGTCGTACACCACACGTAATTCTCGGAACCCCGCAGGAAGGACATTTTCGAAAGTTACACGGCCGTACTGATAATTAAACAATAATCTAGCTACTCAAGAAACGGACCCTATGTTTAGAACCATGGGGTAAAAGCGATGGTTACGAATTGTTAATTCTAGTGTAGTAACTGATTTAATAATGTCCAATTACGCCAATTATTACGTTCACTCCACTTTCGACTTTCGTCAACAAATTTGATTTGACAAGGATTGACATATAACAACACACGGACTGACAAATAAAACAAGGGATATTGGTGATAAAACGAGTGTTATAAACTTCTACTCAAATAATTTGTAATATCCTTATTGTTTTGGATACAATTAAAACTACAGAACTTACCATGCGCAGCGTTATTAACAAAATCTTGAATGGTTTTAAAAATGGATTATTTGTCAATGTCAATATTGTATTGTCAAATTGACGTTGCCAGAAATTATGCTCCTCAATCCTCAGGTGCATCTGCGTTGTTTTTCCAAAATCTGTTGAGTCTCATAATTTTGAGCGAGTATGGTTAAATGCTTCGAATTCAGTGTGCCCATGAAAGGAGACGCATAAGAACAATTGCTAGTTTAAGATGTAAGTAATATAGCGTAATGTTATTTGCATTTTCATGCAAAACAATGTCCAGAATGTCCTAATACAATGTAACGTTATATATTTGTTGCAGGTCTTCGAGACACGAAGTGAGTAGACGCCGCTCTCGGTCGCGGAGCCGCTCGGTGGAGCAACAACGCTCGCGCAAGGAGCACAGGCCGCGCTCGAGATCGGGGTCTCCCGCGCCGTCCAAGCACAGATCGCCCAGCAGGGAGAAGAGCAAACACAAGAAGAGTAAAAAGAAAAAGAAGAAGAAGAGGGAGAGCAGCTCATCTAGCAGCAGCAGTGGCACAGATGAGGAACTGAAGTTACTGCAGCGCCTGGAGGCTGAACGTCTGCGTCTTAAGGAGGAACGAAAAAAGCAAAAAGAATTAGCAAAGGCCAATGAAACCCCTGAAGAGAAACGGTATGTTGATTGGAATATTTTTACTTAATACCCTTTCATGCTTAAACATTGGCTTCCAAAATAAATTAAAGAAATGAAACATTATATCCGGGTTTTACTGCACTTGTCAGATAAGCTTAATTCTATCTCAACTTTTTGGTTAATTGAGAAAGCAAGTTAATAGAAACACTTCATTACTTGGACTAAACAATAATTACATCATGTTTTGCAATGCAAAACAAATATTTGATTTGCTATAGGTCTAAACTTAGGAAGTTATATTTATGAGCATTAACACTTTTATACAATTATCCTGTTTAGGTGTTGATAAAATTAAATTTTGTTTGAATTCCATCATAGATACCTCGATAAAATACTCTTTATTGCTAACTTTGACACAAAAATAATACAAACATAGAAAAAGACTTAAAATTACAATAGAGGTGGCCAACAGGCAGTCTTATCACTAAAGAGCAATCTCTTCCAGACAACCTTTAATCATCATCTATAATTTTTTACATAATGTACCTATTCTTATTTTACAAATATTTGGTCTCTTGGCAAATAAATGGCAGCTTGTCTGTTGCAGAAAACTATATCACTGTCCAGCAAGCATACTTTAAACTAAGAAGCTGTAAGTCGTCCTGGACAATTTTTCTCTAGTTTGTTTTATCCAAATGATCTATAACATGTATATAATTAAGCCTTTAATGTACATATTTGTTGGCACAGAGCTCGTCGCCTCAAAGAGAAGCAGGAGAAGGAGCGTAAGCGGCGCGAGCGCATGGGCTGGGACAACGAGTACCAGTGCTACACCAACCAGGACAACCCGTTCGGTGACTCTGCACTCACACACTCCTTCGTGTGGACCAAGAAGCTTGCTAAGGAGGGAGTTAAAGCTGTCTCCAGGGATGAGCTGGACGCTCTGAACAGGCAGAAGCAGTTGGAGAATAAAATTGAACTGGAAAAGGTGTGGTGACAAAATCATATGTTTTTTTAAACAGTGCAATATGTTTTCCATGTACTATGATATCATCAAAAAGTAAGAACTATGTGAATGGTATCTATCATTGGTGTTGATCGTTTTGGTGTTGACTTCTTACTCCTTGTTTCGGTCTGTATACCTGGGTCTTCCTCTCTTCGTGTTCCCTGTTTAAGAAATTAACTAATTGATGGGGATTTCTGTGCATATTTGGTGTTGACTCTTGGAAGGCTAAACAGGGAGCGATTGGCGTGACGGGTTCTAATTATCGGCACAGAGAAATTAATCTCTGCAAGCAGCGCGGAGCCATCGATGCGGCCAGGGATAATGTCGTATAAAACACACGTGTCAAGCATGTGACGCCGCTTCTTAAGGCTCAGGAGGCGATTGCGACAATAGATAGAAAACGAGTGGTGTTTTGTTTGTGGTGCAGGTGAAGCAGCGGCGGCTGGAGCGCGAGGCGGAGCGCGCGGCGCGCGAGGCGGAGACGGCGGCGGCGGCGCGCGCGCGCGAGGCGCAGCAGTTCGACTCCTGGGCGCGCCAGGAGGACGCCTTCCATCTGCAGCAGGCGCGCCTGCGCTCGCAGATCCGCATCCGGGACGGACGGGGTGAGCACTGCATCCGCCGCTTATCTCTTATTACAAATAATAAACCACCCAATTTCAGCTCTTTTTATTCTGGCACTTAGTCACCACCAACACTTCCTCTTGCCTTGCTCATCTGGTCCGGCGTATAGAAGCCTAGAAGGTTTTTTTAAATGTGTTGTGATTCCGCTGTTCAGCGACTAGTATATTGACTCAAAGTAAAGTGTCCTCTATCAGGAGGGAAAGGTATGTTGTATATCAGCATCATCAGCATGTGGGTAGCGGTTTTTGACGCACAAGCCAACACACGTACGTAGCAACTGACATTAGTCTAAGATCCCTTTAAGAACGACCTTCACCGAGATGTTTATTTGATAAAATGTATTTTATATTTAATTTAATATGTCAATAAATATATTGCATATGGGTTGCCTAACAAATTTTAGTCCAGGGTATGTTTAATTAATAATTAAATAATTTTTTTTTTTAAACATTTGATTATTGGATAAATTCTATACCAATCGAAAGTATGAAGCCCATAGAATATGCAAACGCTAGGTTGCCTATTCTTTTCCCGTCACAACTATCGGGTAGCCAGGTTTAAACTTGTAAATCTATACTAGCATTTTGCAACGGTCTGATTATTGAATTGAAATTAAATAACATTAAAGATTATTTTATTATGAACACGGTGGTATAGGGTTGCCTGCGAAAAATCAGTCCAGAATTCCGGTTGTCGAATTTTGAAAAGTAAAATATTGCTGCGAGTGAATGTGTGCGACTAAGAGGAGATTTATTATTTATTTATTATTAAAATAGAGAAATAGTTATTAATTTTTTTTAAATCAATTAATTAATAAAATAATGAAATAATTAACTTTATTCTGCAAGTAGGCCACAAGGGCACTTATACATGTCTGAGTCTATCGACATTTCACAAGAGGTGACCACTGTTGAAAAGAAACTCCGAAAGAAACTCATTATTTATGTGTGTATATTTTTTATGTGATACTAAAGTATCTAGTCGTCTTTAGTAAAAATGAAGGTTATAGTAATACATATATAATACTAATCTTGCAAATTTTATATTTATTATTATCAGACAAAATAAAAAACAACAATTAAAAAAAAACTTCTGTTTATTATAATTTTTTTTTTAAATTATTCAGGTAAGTAATCAACTCCAGAAGAAATTAAAACGAAAATTGCTTAAAGTGTCAAACACCGTTTATTGATTAAATGTGGATTCGTTTTTCAAACGTTTCTCTTGTATAGATAAATAACATTTTGATTTAATACATTAGATTTGTTTTATTCTACTACCTATGTTTCTACTTGAATCACTTAAAATAAATGCCGTTTAAATACTTTTCACCGTTGGTTAAAATTCTCCCACATTTTAAAGTATGAGAATCTCTGAACACCATGATGACGTAGGCTTGTGTCAGTCACGTGGTTCGCGAGTCGCGGAAGAGAGTACCAGGCGGAGTATATTATTATACCATGAATTTTATTGTATCTATAGCGACAATCTACTCCAAAATAATGCACAGCATATACGAGTATATCGCTATCCTTTTCATTTTCAAGCACAAATAGCATGCGCACTCTCTTTTTTTAAATGGGCGGACTTCAAACAGCTGCTATGCTGTGTCCTCTTCTATCGTATGGGATGGTTTTGGTTAAGACCTCTCAGTCGCACACATTCACTCGCTGCAATATTTTACTTTTCAAAATTCGACAACCGGAATTCTGGACTGATTTTTCGCAGGCAACCCTATACCACCGTGTTCATAATAAAATAATCTTTAATGTTATTTAATTTCAATTCAATAATCAGACCGTTGCAAAATGCTAGTATAGATTTACCAGTTTAAACCTGGCTACCCGATAGTTGTGACGGGAAAAGAATAGGCAACCTAACGTTTGCATATTCTATGGGCTTCATACTTTCGATTGGTATAGAATCTATCTAATAATCAAATGTTTAAAAAAAATAAATTTTTAATTATTAATTAAACATACCCTGGACTAAAATTTGTTAGGCAACCCATATGCAATATATTTATTGACATATTAAATTAAATATAAAATACATTTCATCAAATAAACATCTCGGTGAAGGTCGTTCTATATCGGGATCCTCTACTACATAGTTTCCCCTGTACAGCGAAGCCGATCGACCTGCTGGCGTGGTACGTGGGGTCGGAGCAGTGCGTGGACGCGCTGGAGATGCACGAGCCCTACACGTACCTGAACGGGCTGCAGGCGCCGGACCTGGAGGACCTGCAGGCCGACATCGCCGTGTACCGCGCGCTCGAGCAGGACCACAACCAGCGCTACTGGCAAGACGTGCAGACCATCGTGCAGGTGCTCACTCTCTTCTATTTGTGCATCTGCGACGGCCTGAATGATAAACTTGACGCTGCAGGGATACATTGCAGAAAACCATTTCTGATCATTAGACCGAGCCAGCGCTCTTAATATTTGACGATACGACTGGCGTAGTGGTAGTGCCGCTGCCTACTGAGCCGGCGGACCTGGCTTCGAATCACAGCGAGCGTAAATATTTCTCTAATGAACTGAGTTGTGGATGTTTTTTTATATATTTAAGTATATCGTTATCTGTATAATTAAGCATATCGTCATCCAACGATCCATACCAACCATGTCCTGGGGTTTCCGATGCACGAATGCTTCGACGCCCACTGTCGGCCTAGTGGTAAATTATCCGTGCGCGGGAAACCCCGAGGTGTGATCACATCACAAGCCTACTAGAGCTTAATTTAATGTTGGGTGTCCGATTTATTTATTTCAATCTCTAATTTGTTTTGTACTTGGTCATTAGCTAGGTTTCTGAACGTGAAGCTTCATATTCATATTCATTTATTCATAATAATTACATGTCAATAAAATGTCTTAGAAGTAATAATAATTTATAAACTGTATATAATGTAAAATTGTTGTATAATTAAAATAAATTAGCTAGTATTACATTGACGATTAACAGTTAGAAATTCTTCATAACTATAAAATGTGTTATAAATTTATGAAACATATAATGTCTCATTTTTTTATGTGGGTAGGTACACCACAATTTTTATTTAAGCATTAAATACAAAGATCAAAGCTTAAAGAAAAATTGAAAAAGGAGCTACCTGGGGGAAGAGACCGGGAATCGAACCCGGTACCTCTGGATTGCCGGTCCAGCGCGTTAACCATTTCGCCACCCTAGCTCCAGGAAAAAAACCTTTCAAATAAACAATGCAAAGATCGAAACACAAAGCATAAGGAAAAATTCGTCAGATCTTCCTGGAGCTAGGGTGGCGAAATGGTTAACGCGCTGGACCGGCAATCCAGAGGTACCGGGTTCGATTCCCGGTCTCTTCCCCCAGGTAGCTCCTTTTTCAATTTTTCTTTAAGCTTTGATCTTTGTATTTAATGCTTATATAAAATGTGTGCTCGAGGAGCCAATGTTTTAACCTTATTTTAAATGACTGCAAGGATGAGGCCAACCTATTCTCCGGTGTATCAGCTAACCGTGTGTTGTGTGGCAGGACGAGCTGGCGAAGCTGCGGCGCGCGGCGCCCGACGCGCACGAGGCGGCGCCGCGCGACACCGTGCACCAGAGCGTCGCCGACGACGTCACGCAGGTATGTCCACAAGCTGCGACACCGTGCACCAGAGCGTCGCCGACGACGTCACGCAGGTATGTCCACAAGCTGCGACACCGTGCACCAGAGCGTCGCCGACGACGTCACGCAGGTATGTCCACAAGCTGCGACACCGTGCACCAGAGCGTCGCCGACGACGTCACGCAGGTATGTCCACAAGCTGCGACACCGTGCACCAGAGCGTCGCCGACGACGTCACGCAGGTATGTCCACAAGCTGCGACACCGTGCACCAGAGCGTCGCCGACGACGTCACGCAGGTATGTCCACAAGCTGCGACACCGTGCACCAGAGCGTCGCCGACGACGTCACGCAGGTATGTCCACAAGCTGCGACACCGTGCACCAGAGCGTCGCCGACGACGTCACGCAGGTATGTCCACAAGCTGCGACACCGTGCACCAGAGCGTCGCCGACGACGTCACGCAGGTATGTCCACAAGCTGCGACACCGTGCACCAGAGCGTCGCCGACGACGTCACGCAGGTATGTCCACAAGCTGCGACACCGTGCACCAGAGCGTCGCCGACGACGTCACGCAGGTATGTCCACAAGCTGCGACACCGTGCACCAGAGCGTCGCCGACGACGTCACGCAGGTATGTCCACAAGCTGCGACACCGTGCACCAGAGCGTCGCCGACGACGTCACGCAGGTATGTCCACAAGCTGCGACACCGTGCACCAGAGCGTCGCCGACGACGTCACGCAGGTATGTCCACAAGCTGCGACACCGTGCACCAGAGCGTCGCCGACGACGTCACGCAGGTATGTCCACAAGCTGCGACACCGTGCACCAGAGCGTCGCCGACGACGTCACGCAGGTATGTCCACAAGCTGCGACACCGTGCACCAGAGCGTCGCCGACGACGTCACGCAGGTATGTCCACAAGCTGCGACACCGTGCACCAGAGCGTCGCCGACGACGTCACGCAGGTATGTCCACAAGCTGCGACACCGTGCACCAGAGCGTCGCCGACGACGTCAAGCAGGTATGTCCACAAGCTGCGACACCGTGCACCAGAGCGTCGCCGACGACGTCACGCAGGTATGTCCACAAGCTGCGACACCGTGCACCAGAGCGTCGCCGACGACGTCACGCAGGTATGTCCACAAGCTGCGACACCGTGCACCAGAGCGTCGCCGACGACGTCACGCAGGTATGTCCACAAGCTGCGACACCGTGCACCAGAGCGTCGCCGACGACGTCACGCAGGTATGTCCACAAGCTGCGACACCGTGCACCAGAGCGTCGCCGACGACGTCACGCAGGTATGTCCACAAGCTGCGACACCGTGCACCAGAGCGTCGCCGACGACGTCACGCAGGTATGTCCACAAGCTGCGACACCGTGCACCAGAGCGTCGCCGACGACGTCACGCAGGTATGTCCACAAGCTGCGACACCGTGCACCAGAGCGTCGCCGACGACGTCACGCAGGTATGTCCACAAGCTGCGACACCGTGCACCAGAGCGTCGCCGACGACGTCACGCAGGTATGTCCACAAGCTGCGACACCGTGCACCAGAGCGTCGCCGACGACGTCACGCAGGTATGTCCACAAGCTGCGACACCGTGCACCAGAGCGTCGCCGACGACGTCACGCAGGTATGTCCACAAGCTGCGACACCGTGCACCAGAGCGTCGCCGACGACGTCACGCAGGTATGTCCACAAGCTGCGACACCGTGCACCAGAGCGTCGCCGACGACGTCACGCAGGTATGTCCACAAGCTGCGACACCGTGCACCAGAGCGTCGCCGACGACGTCACGCAGGTATGTCCACAAGCTGCGACACCGTGCACCAGAGCGTCGCCGACGACGTCACGCAGGTATGTCCACAAGCTGCGACACCGTGCACCAGAGCGTCGCCGACGACGTCACGCAGGTATGTCCACAAGCTGCGACACCGTGCACCAGAGCGTCGCCGACGACGTCACGCAGGTATGTCCACAAGCTGCGACACCGTGCACCAGAGCGTCGCCGACGACGTCACGCAGGTATGTCCACAAGCTGCGACACCGTGCACCAGAGCGTCGCCGACGACGTCACGCAGGTGATGGCCACAAGCTGCGACACCGTGCACCAGAGCGTCGCCGACGACGTCACGCAGATATGTCCACAAGCTGCGACACCGTGCACCAGAGCGTCGCCGACGACGTCACGCAGGTATGTCCACAAGCTGCGACACCGTGCACCAGAGCGTCGCCGACGACGTCACGCAGGTATGTCCACAAGCTGCGACACCGTGCACCAGAGCGTCGCCGACGACGTCACGCAGGTATGTCCACAAGCTGCGACACCGTGCACCAGAGCGTCGCCGACGACGTCACGCAGGTATGTCCACAAGCTGCGACACCGTGCACCAGAGCGTCGCCGACGACGTCACGCAGGTATGTCCACAAGCTGCGACACCGTGCACCAGAGCGTCGCCGACGACGTCACGCAGGTATGTCCACAAGCTGCGACACCGTGCACCAGAGCGTCGCCGACGACGTCACGCAGGTATGTCCACAAGCTGCGACACCGTGCACCAGAGCGTCGCCGACGACGTCACGCATGTATGTCCACAAGCTGCGACACCGTGCACCAGAGCGTCGCCGACGACGTCACGCAGGTATGTCCACAAGCTGCGACACCGTGAACCAGAGCGTCGCCGACGACGTCACGCAGGTATGTCCACAAGCTGCGACACCGTGCACCAGAGCGTCGCCGACGACGTCACGCAGGTATGTCCACAAGCTGCGACACCGTGTACCAGAGCGTCGCCGACGACGTCACGCAGGTATGTCCACAAGCTGCGACACCGTGCACCAGAGCGTCGCCGACGACGTCACGCAGGTATGTCCACAAGCTGCGACACCGTGCACCAGAGCGTCGCCGACGACGTCACGCAGGTATGTCCACAAGCTGCGACACCGTGCACCAGAGCGTCGCCGACGACGTCACGCAGGTATGTCCACAAGCTGCGACACCGTGCACCAGAGCGTCGCCGAGGACGTCACGCAGGTATGTCCACAAGCTGCGACACCGTGCACCAGAGCGTCGCCGAGGACGTCACGCAGGTATGTCCACAAGCTGCGACACCGTGCACCAGAGCGTCGCCGACGACGTCACGCAGGTATGTCCACAAGCTGCGACACCGTGCACCAGAGCGTCGCCGACGACGTCACGCAGGTATGTCCACAAGCTGCGACACCGTGCACCAGAGCGTCGCCGACGACGTCACGCAGGTATGTCCACAAGCTGCGACACCGTGCACCAGAGCGTCGCCGACGACGTCACGCAGGTATGTCCACAAGCTGCGACACCGTGCACCAGAGCGTCGCCGACGACGTCACGCAGGTATGTCCACAAGCTGCGACACCGTGCACCAGAGCGTCGCCGACGACGTCACGCAGGTATGTCCACAAGCTGCGACACCGTGCACCAGAGCGTCGCCGACGACGTCACGCAGGTGATGGCCACAACCAATAACGAGCATTCTTAGAACAGTAGTCTTCCTGAAACCTTACCGCATCGCGTACATCGTAAACTTATTGGTCCAGACGACGATTGGTAACGAGAGTACTTGCAGCCTACCTATTCAACCGTAAAGGAGCACTAAGACTTACATTACCTAGGCCTCTGTAAGGCTTCACCTGGCCGAATGACACTTACCAACTAGTATAAAATGTGAAGTAACTGATTGAAAAATTTACTGCCGTCAGTCGTTAGGACGCTCTTGATCTACAACTAAGGATAACGGATACACAAAATAGACAAAAAAATAACTCGCATTTATTTAACGCTTCCCACGGATTATTGTAATTGGTATGAAATATCCTACCCTCTACATCGACGCAAATACTGAAACATTGTTTGTTGTAGATCTTCAAAGGCAAGACGGGGGCGCAGCTGGAGGCGCTACAAGAACAAATCGAGCGCAAAATCAGCGCGCGCGCAGACAACATCGACGTCGGCTACTGGGAGAGCCTGCTCAGCCAGCTTAAAGGTCAGACTAGTTTACAAGTCAACAGCTTTAAGGTTGATGACGTGTCACCGGCTGAAGAGCAAAGTCGCGGATGGTTCTTTTTTATTTCAGGCCGATCGTGGTGAATCTCAGCCCGCTTTGAGGTCGCATTTTTTTTTTTATGTCATGGGGGCAAACGAGCAAACGCGTGTAGAGTGTTTAGCAACTCCACAGCTAATCGTCTGTCTCGAGGGTGATTAGGTCATAGAAGCATGATTCAAATAAGACTGCCTATGTTCATACAAAATCGTATTCTTAGCGCTGTAATATCTGGTTCACAGTGGAGTGGCGTTGATAGAACCCAATTCCCACCAGCTTGCCCACGTCAGGGCGATTTAGCACTATTCTTTATTGTTACTGAAGACAAAGCAAGCGAGTTCTGCTTTTACCACGGCCCGGCTTGCCATGACTTTTTATTTTACGAGTCGGGTCGGTACGGGCGTCTCGTAAATTTTCGCTTAACACTAGCGCCATTAGAATTCGCTTAACACTAGCGCCATTAGAATTCGCTTAACACTAGCACCATCGTGATCTATTTAGGAGCTCTCTCTAGATGGAGCTAGTGTGTTAAACTAAGCAAAGTTTAAGGTCGTCCCCATCTAGTTGGTGGGACTGGGACGCGATTGTGCCTAAGCATTAGCAGGTTTCTTGAAATGTATTAGTCTATGCTCTGAGGTTCTGAGCAATTGAGCATGGACATTGTGTTGTTCACCTTGTGTGTACGTTGCAGCCCACATGGCGCGCGCGCGGCTCCGAGACCGGCACCAGCTCAACCTGCGCCGCAAGCTGCAGCTGCTGAAGCAGGAGCAGGGCGTCGCCGCCAAGCCGGAGCCGGAGCCGGAGCCGCGGGCCGGTGCCCGAGCTGCCGGCGACACAGCCGGAGGGTAAGCTAGCACACATCAGCTGCAGCTGCTGAAGCAGGAGCAGGGCGTCGCCGCCAAGCCGGAGCCGGAGCCGGAGCCGCGGGCCGGTGCCCGAGCTGCCGGCGACACAGCCGGAGGGTAAGCTAGCACACATCAGCTGCAGCTGCTGAAGCAGGAGCAGGGCGTCGCCGCCAAGCCGGAGCCGGAGCCGGAGCCGCGGGCCGGTGCCCGAGCTGCCGGCGACACAGCCGGAGGGTAAGCTAGCACACATCAGCTGCAGCTGCTGAAGCAGGAGCAGGGCGTCGCCGCCAAGCCGGAGCCGGAGCCGGAGCCGCGGGCCGGTGCCCGAGCTGCCGGCGACACAGCCGGAGGGTAAGCTAGCACACATCAGCTGCAGCTGCTGAAGCAGGAGCAGGGCGTCGCCGCCAAGCCGGAGCCGGAGCCGGAGCCGCGGGCCGGCGCCCGAGCTGCCGGCGACACAGCCGGAGGGTAAGCTAGCACACATCAGCTGCAGCTGCTGAAGCAGGAGCAGGGCGTCGCCGCCAAGCCGGAGCCGGAGCCGGAGCCGCGGGCCGGCGCCCGAGCTGCCGGCGACACAGCCGGAGGGTAAGCTAGCACACATCAGCTGCAGCTGCTGAAGCAGGAGCAGGGCGTCGCCGCCAAGCCGGAGCCGGAGCCGGAGCCGCGGGCCGGCGCCCGAGCTGCCGGCGACACAGCCGGAGGGTAAGCTAGCACACATCAGCTGCAGCTGCTGAAGCAGGAGCAGGGCGTCGCCGCCAAGCCGGAGCCGGAGCCGGAGCCGCGGGCCGGCGCCCGAGCTGCCGGCGACACAGCCGGAGGGTAAGCTAGCACACATCAGCTGCAGCTGCTGAAGCAGGAGCAGGGCGTCGCCGCCAAGCCGGAGCCGGAGCCGGAGCCGCGGGCCGGCGCCCGAGCTGCCGGCGACACAGCCGGAGGGTAAGCTAGCACACATCAGCTGCAGCTGCTGAAGCAGGAGCAGGGCGTCGCCGCCAAGCCGGAGCCGGAGCCGGAGCCGCGGGCCGGTGCCCGAGCTGCCGGCGACACAGCCGGAGGGTAAGCTAGCACACATCAGCTGCAGCTGCTGAAGCAGGAGCAGGGCGTCGCCGCCAAGCCGGAGCCGGAGCCGCGGGCCGGCGCCCGAGCTGCCGGCGACACAGCCGGAGGGTAAGCTAGCACACATCAGCTGCAGCTGCTGAAGCAGGAGCAGGGCGTCGCCGCCAAGCCGGAGCCGGAGCCGGAGCCGCGGGCCGGTGCCCGAGCTGCCGGCGACACAGCCGGAGGGTAAGCTAGCACACATCAGCTGCAGCTGCTGAAGCAGGAGCAGGGCGTCGCCGCCAAGCCGGAGCCGGAGCCGGAGCCGCGGGCCGGCGCCCGAGCTGCCGGCGACACAGCCGGAGGGTAAGCTAGCACACATCAGCTGCAGCTGCTGAAGCAGGAGCAGGGCGTCGCCGCCAAGCCGGAGCCGGAGCCGGAGCCGCGGGCCGGCGCCCGAGCTGCCGGCGACACAGCCGGAGGGTAAGCTAGCACACATCAGCTGCAGCTGCTGAAGCAGGAGCAGGGCGTCGCCGCCAAGCCGGAGCCGGAGCCGGAGCCGCGGGCCGGCGCCCGAGCTGCCGGCGACACAGCCGGAGGGTAAGCTAGCACACATCAGCTGCAGCTGCTGAAGCAGGAGCAGGGCGTCGCCGCCAAGCCGGAGCCGGAGCCGGAGCCGCGGGCCGGCGCCCGAGCTGCCGGCGACACAGCCGGAGGGTAAGCTAGCACACATCAGCTGCAGCTGCTGAAGCAGGAGCAGGGCGTCGCCGCCAAGCCGGAGCCGGAGCCGGAGCCGCGGGCCGGCGCCCGAGCTGCCGGCGACACAGCCGGAGGGTAAGCTAGCACACATCAGCTGCAGCTGCTGAAGCAGGAGCAGGGCGTCGCCGCCAAGCCGGAGCCGGAGCCGGAGCCGCGGGCCGGTGCCCGAGCTGCCGGCGACACAGCCGGAGGGTAAGCTAGCACACATCAGCTCGATCCATACTAATATGTATTATAAATGCGAAAGTGTCTGTCTGTTACCTCTTCACGCTTAAACCGCTGAATCGATTTTGATGAAATTTGGCATGGAGATAGTTTAAGATCCGAGGAAGGACATAGGATAGTTTTCATCCTGGAAATTATCCCTAAAATTATTGAAAAGTGAGTAAGTAGTTCATGATGACATTGATGACCCTGTAGGAAATGTAATTATTAGACCAAAAGCACAATTTGTAACGTTTTTTACGCGTTACCACCGGGTTACTCACCGTTGGCATGAACTCTCTTTTTTTGAAAATACCTCAGGGAGCCTTTTTACTACTGTTGGTGATAAATGATAGATGTTCTTTACGGGAGGAAAGTCTTTAATATAAATATACGAGTATGTTGTTTTACACTTTTCACGGTATGGCACTGATCACATTTAGATAATGGAGATGACACTGACCTTTTAGTCTTACACTCTTACACAATAATCAGAAGATCTCGCTGGTGCCTTCAGGAAGCAGAGCCCAGGGTCCAGTTCGACATCAGATGCAGCTCCCTCTATACGGCGTAGTCATTGCCAGGTCCCAAATATTCCCGTAGAAAAGTGTATGCAGCTTTAAGACTGGGAAATAGAACCCCTAGAAATAATGAACCCGGTTAACCAAAGCACTTCACACAAGCCAACACGTGTCATGGTAGGTACATTTTGATTTCGCGTCAAAAGAAATTACTTACATTTTTGGGTTCTCCTTATTCCTCCATTTAAGTTTTATTTGGTAGCTCGCCTGGCTACATTATTAAAGCTTGAATGATCCAGGGACGGAGTTTCGCCATTTGTATTAAGTATATCCAAAATGTGATAATCGCAGCGACCTGATCGTCTCGCGTTTGGATCGAAAAGAAAGGGCCGTTGCGCGCGCGCCGCTTCCTAAAAATGTGGTTGTTTTTGGAACTAATTATTTAGTATCGCAAACTAACATGACTGTTTAAGAGTCCGCAGCAAGGTCCGCTCAACTCCGCGTTGAGATCGCGCGCTTACGCTTTAAAATGTTGTTGTTTCACCTAGAGGAAGACAGGGCGCTAGCAGTAAAGCGAGAGCGCGCTAGCGGGGGGCGGTGCTTACCGCCGCCCCCCCGGACCGTTCCCCGCGCTAGAGTAATTCGCTGCAGTTTCGCAACAATTTTTTGTAATTTATTTTAAGGTTTTCGTAGTTACGCTCTCATTTTAAAACTACGAGATCAATTTTGATAAATCTTTTTTCTTATCAAACTGCATAGTTTAATCGACACCGGAAATAGGTTTTGACTTCAATCTAAACTATATTTTGGTCGTAGTATGCCGCCAAACTGAACCACTTTCTGGGGTCTAAAAATGCAAAACTTGTACTCGCTCTATTTTCTTTCTATTAACATTTCAAGAGTCATAAACTAGTTTTAGCCCTAGATATATCTTATCTTATTATATTTAGAGAATTTCATGATAATGTGACATGTTATATTAAAATAAGGACGTAACTACGTTTGTATGAAGAATCGAGCTTGCTGCGGACTCTTAAGGTGGTTGCAGAGATGTCACTTTCATACAAATTGTTTGATCACTACACACTTAGGCGGTTATGGCTTTAGGTTATTAAACATTCTTAAAAAAAACTTTAAGCGATCTTATATTCGCCAATGAAATCAGTTTTGCTATAAATCATACAATTACAAAGTTATTAACGCTTTAAAACCCGTTGAAATATTGTCCATATATGTATGTGTGCGTTGCTTTTACACAACATAGAAACGTAAGCACACGTAAAGCTATTCATGAACAGTGCGCTCTGAAATATAATACTACTAAACTTATGATTTAGGATAATACATTTTAATTGATGTTTCGATATGAATGCATAACAGTTTATTTTTTTTAATGATTACAGCTTTCATTAAACATGTAACAAATAATTGAAAACATTTGGTTTTTAAAGATACCTATCTATTTTGTGTATTTGCTCATAACAATAAAGTGGAATAGATTTCGAACGCACTAAATCTTGTGAATGAAATAGGTAATGAATTGTGTCAATAGGTACTGTCAATTGTGGAAATTCGTATAAAAATGAATTGCATTTTTTTCATTTCGTGAGTTTTTACTCTATGTAAAGTGTGAATAATGAAACGTGCATATAATAAACATGTGTACTCAGGACATAGTGATCCCTAAATGATATTGCGATATCATGGGTCAGAAATTGCGGGGAAAGTACTGTGTTTGTAAACATTACAAATCGAAGCGTCCTGCCGTGAAAGAGGTGTCTCGTGCTATTTTCTTTTTAGGCGAAGACAAGCATGGCGTGATGACAACCGTGTAACCAACCACAAAAACTGAACGCCATCGCTCGCTTTGGGTGATTTAAAAAAACAAAGCTGTTCACTAGAAGGTTCATATAGGTAGTGTCTTCTCTCTGACTGAATTGATACCAAGACCTATATACCCATGTTTATCAATAGATGTGGGAAACAAAATTGTTTTGGAATTATCGGTTCAGTGACTAAGTTTCCTCCTTGAAGGTTAACTGTAATAACACTAATTACCCTAACACCCTATAAGATAATCACATAATAGGTACTGCATACAGCGGTTTCCATTGCAGGCATTCTTGTGACGTAATAAATAATTTCTTTACAGATTCAAGGCCAGCTTAGACCTTCATCAAAAGGGATAACTGCAAGATGATTTCCTTCATTGATTTATCAACAACAATAATGTCAATTAAAGTTCATACAGATGAAGGCTTCATCCAAGAAAAGCTGCAGAAACTTATTACTTTCTACAAAACATGCGTGTTGCCTAAAATAATATTACAACGTATACCTGCAAACCACATATGTAAATATCAACCTTCGTTTTCAGGTAGCCGTACTATCCACTAAACAGCACTAAACAGAAATAAGCCTAAGTAACACACCTAGTTTTAATGAAAAAATTGAAAATGGCGAAGATCTGGGGTTTAAAAAGAAAAATAATCCACCATTTCAAATTAAAGCGACGTCTACAACTCACACAAACATTAGTATTATAATAAAACCCACACGTAACAAAAATAGTTTTCCTGTCCTGTCCTGTCCTGTCCGAATCATTAAATTTTTCAATTTTCGCTTCATTTGTAAACATTTAAAAATTGTTTTATTTTATTTAGTGGTTGGTGTATGACACTTTATACTCTCGCGGTTTGTACTCATAATTAACACAAATTATAACGGGTCTAACGCGATATTTCTTATTTACCTTCATAATCTAACGTTTCGGCGGGGTTGCACACGCCGTGGTCTCAGATGTACTGGTGAAACAGCGAGTTGTTACTGGAGCTGTCGGCCAAATGTAGTACTACCCGACGAAATGTCTAATAAAACGGATGGGTAGGAAAATAAATGTTCGACTACCACCCATTTATTTACTAATTATTGTTTCACCAGTACCTACATCTGAGACCACGGCGTGTGCAACCCCGCCGAAACGTTAGATTATGAAGGTAAATAAGAAATATCGCGTTAGACCCGTTATAATTTGTGTTAATTATAGTGGTTGGTGGTTCTAAAATCCATATATAATAACAATATATTGTTATATATTTTTATATGGTGCTGCGCTCAGTTAGTAGTAGTTCTAGTAGTTATATATTTTTAGACTGAACATTTTTACTATTAGAGACTCCATGGAACCACGATCTAGAACCACGAAAATCCCAACCCTACTCAGTACCTACTATTCTTGATGTCGGGTTTTTGTATATCAGGTCAGAGTATAGCAAAAAGGGCCCGATCTTGGCATTAAGTAATAAAAAACAGAGCTATACTTGTGATTTTTTTCATCGTAAATTTCTAAGTCCCAGCACAGAATAAATGATTGTACAAGTAGTCCCAGGCTACGTAGTAATTATATGGCAACTTAGGACCGCTCTAGTTCTTAAACGGGCAAGTTAATCAAACAATTGTAATTTATAATAGATAATTATTTTAATGTATTCTTTGTAATCAAAAAAGTAACAAAAATTAGAAAAATATTTATCAACAAAATATATTGTGTCCTAAAATTGGGCCCTTTTTGCTATACCCCAATCTATCATTCAGAAACACTTAGGACAAACTCAATAACATCACAAATCAGAATCACAATATATCAGAACAGAAACCCAACAAAAATACTTATTTAATTTCACCACATACTTAAAAAATACTTATATGTAGAACTGCTAAAGATTTGTAATTTCTTCGTATTATTTATTTTGACAATCCAGCCCGTCTAATACAACTATGCTTCACGGTTCTTATCGCGCGACATAGCATCGCCCGTCAGTCTCCTACAGTACCGCAAAGAAAGAGATAGGTAATATTTTTCGCGCGCGAATGAGTCGCGCGTCAGTTGGCAATCTTCAAATTCATCATCAAAATCAAATATGCATGTTTGTTTATTTTGCGCTTACTATCAAACTGACAGGTGATACGCGACTCTTTAATGAATGAATCGCCCGCACACACTCACGATTATTGTCTGTTAGTGTGCGTACTTGCTGATTTTTCACAAATTGCCACCACATGGGAGAATAAAAGAATTTATGACGTGATACTAATACTGCACGAATAAAAGACAAATACGCGGACTCGCCAATATACAAATTTTATTTCAAACTAAAGTAACATACGAAATAATAGACAAAAACCACAAATCTTGCTTCCCAGCGCCATCTAGCGTGAAATGTCTAGTTTTGTTTCCTCTGCAACCACCTTAAGGAAACGTTTAATTGTGAGCTTGGTGCTTCCGACAAAATCCTATAGATGGCGTTAGTAGTCTCTAATATTACTTGTTTTGATATTAATGAATTTTATTGTTTCTTTAATTAATGTTTATTTATTTAACGTACTATGGTTTAAATATATTGACGATATTTATACGTTACAAATTTCTCTTACATTTGCTTAGGCGCTTTTAATAATCCCTTTTATTAATTAAGGTGAATAGGTGGATATGGATATCTATCGTGTTGTACGAGGTTGCTTTCATACTTCCAAGTTCCACGCGGACGTAGTCGCGGGTAAAAGCTAGTCTCGAATAAAAGATCTATTTCATCTCTTGTGGCGTGACAAACTGCAGTCCGCGGGGGCCAGCTCCGCCAGCAGTAAAGAGCCGGTAAATGACTGGTCGACACCTCGAGGAAACGACGAGTGGGGGGCGTTACCATGTCATAGGGGCTAGGGGCTGTCTAGCGTTAGGTTAGCTTCAATTGTATCATATGTTTTAGTTTTATTTTGTGTCACAGATCAGCGAGTCCCAAACCGGAGCCGGAGGCCTCGGCCTCGACGTCGGCGGAGCCGGAGGCCGCGGGCTCGGGCTCGAGCTCGGAGTCGGAGGCGCCGGACTCGGAGTCGGAGGCGGCGTGTGTGGCGCTGTACCGCGCCGGCCGCTACTCGCCGGCGCCGCTGGCCGCCCGCGCGCTGGAGCCCGGCACGCTCACCACGGACGCGGCGCTGGACGAGCAGAGACTGCAGGTAACCGTCGTCTACTGCTAGTAGTCGGAGGCGGCGCGAGTGGCACTGTACCACGCCAGACGGTACTCTATCTGATGTATGAACCAAACAAAAGATTGAACCGTTTATGTTTCTGATTCGGCAGTACCTGCGAACGCGAGCGCACGCCGCCAACGCCCAGCAGCTGCACTCGGCGGGGGCGGGCGGCGGGGCGGGGGCGGGGGCGGGGCCGGCGGCGGCGGCGAGCAGCGACGGCAGCGCGCTGTTCTTGCGCGAGGCGCGGCGCGGCATGGCGGCGGACGAGGCGCAGTTCTCGGTGGAGGCGGCGCTGGAGCCGCTGCCGCCGCCGGCGCTGTGGCCCGACAAGTACCGGCCGCGCAAGCCGCGCTACTTCAACCGCGTGCACACGGGCTTCGAGTGGAACAAGTACAACCAGACGCACTACGACATGGACAACCCGCCGCCCAAGATCGTGCAGGGCTACAAGTTCAACATCTTCTACCCGGACCTCATCGACCCGAGCTCCACGCCCGACTTCTCGCTGGTATGTCGCGCTTTCTAAACTTTTATTCACCTTCCTTACCTACACACCCATATTTTCAGGAACAGAAATGTAATTGCATAACATCTTGTCTTCACTCGCTTACCATCCTTCATTGAAACAGATCTTATATCAGATTAAAATCTTGTAAACCATTTTGAAGACTTCTGATTACACTAAATGCTGTCATTTTTATTATTACAAACTCTACTAACAAAGAAACGGGATCCTGCTTCCCGAATAAAATGTACAACCTTTATCAGGTGTTATTTACAGTAAATACAGACGTAACCAAATGCAAGTTGATTGATTACAGAAACCGTGCTGCGACAACCCCGAGTTCGCGGTGCTGCGGTTCCGCGCCGGGCCGCCCTACGAGGACATCGCCTTCAAGATCGTGAACCGCGAGTGGGAGTACTCCTACAAGCGCGGCTTCCGCTGCCACTTCCACAACAACATCTTCCAGCTGTGGTTCCACTTCAAGCGGTACCGCTACCGCCGTTGAACAACATTTTTATGCTTGTTCATTTCAAAAGAGATGCTTTATTAAGTGGCATGTAATTACGGTTCAGGTACAAACAGGTGTCCAATGGGCCAGTTGGCTCATATAAGTTAGTTTAATAACTACTATAAATAAATGTTTAAAAAGAATATTGCTTGGTTTTAATTTCCCCTTCAGTTGTAGATTGCGCTTTGCAGTTATCCCTTTGCAAATGATACTACAAACGAAATAACCACACCATAGTTGTCCCACCCATACACATAATTTTCAAGTCATTTTGAACTCACTCAATCCAGTACATAGTTACTCGACAAGTTACTAGCACTGTTTTATTAGTTATTGTTGAACTTGTTTTCTGTCTAATTTTGTTTGTTTACAAAGTACTTTTATAGATTTTCTATCAATGAGACTAATGAAAATTGTTTTCTATTTGGGCCAATCAACCTTTTATGGTACGTTTACACGCTTGCCAAGCCTTGGCAAGCGTGCAGCATGCAGTCATATGTTAGAGTGAGACAGAACTACATCATGCTCACTCTAACATATAACTGCATCCTGTAGGTATAATGGTTTCTCAATGTTTAAATTTCTGGTGCAAGATGAAATGCTCAATGCCACAACTAAAAAACCTGATAAACCAACTGTATATTATAAACCCAATTCATTGGTAACTCTGGAACCGTTTTGAGTAATGGAGACACTCAAAAGTGTCAAAAAGTATTATTATTACCCATACAGATTTCTGTAAGTTATCCAGTCTATGCACAGTCTATGTTAGGTAATTGATTTGAAACAAAATGGGTATATTCTAATTGATCTATAATTTCGTGATACAAATACACTATCCTAAAAACCTTATACAAGGGACAGCTTACACTTAGATGACAATCAAAAGACAACTGTGATTATTTACAGAGTATATTCTAACAGAAAACTATCATTATTCTTTCTTGGGAGCATCAGAAGGGTTAATCACCTCCTCAGCAGCAGGGTTGCCTCGGAAGTTGGGGAACTGTTCCCACGGGGCCTCCAGCTCAAACCTGCGGAACTCCTGCGCAAGCTCCAGGGGCTCCACCACCACTCTCTTCTGTTCATCATCGTAGCGCACCTCCACATAGCCGCTGAGAGGGAAGTCCTTCCGGAAGGGATGCCCTTCAAACCCATAGTCAGTGAGGATTCTCCTGAGGTCAGGGTGGTTGGCGAAGAACACGCCGTACATGTCCCAGATCTCGCGCTCGTACCAGTTGGCGGCCTTGAACACCTCGCAGGCGGAGTCCACGGGCGTGAGCTCGTCGGCGTAGGTCTTCACGCGGATGCGCGAGTTGTAGCGCAGCGACAGCAGGTTGTAGATGATCTCGAAGCGATGCGGGCGCGTCGGCACGTCCATGCCCGCGATGTCCACCAGCGACGCGAACTGCGCGCTGTGGTGGTCCTTCAGGAACTGCAGCACGGGGATCACACCCTCCGGGGGGATCAGCACCTCCAACTCGTTGCCCGCCGTTATCTGAACCTTCTGCACATACTTGGGCAGGCATTCCGCCACGTATTTACCAAAGTCTATCAGCTGCGATTTCTGTAGAGGATCCAGCTTCGCGTAAGTCGGCCGTGTCTCCGTTTGCGGAGCTGCAGTCTCGCTCTTCCACGCTACACACTGCACGGCTGGCACTTTGGCGTTATTTAAAACGATGCGCCCCAGCCCCAGCCCCGCACCTATGGTGCGTTTCAAGAAGAAAGACATGGTGATTGACTTTAAATAAAAATAACCTTACGTAATTCGTGTTCGATCGAAATATCGCAAAACAAAACCGTACTACGGCACAGCAGTGCCGCTGACAGTGACAGATGAGCAAAAGCAAAATGATGTGAAATGACAGATCGATGGATGATGACATCAACAGAGTTTTATTCATTATGTCGAATAGTTTTTAGACATGTGGGCAAAAATAGAGGAAGTGACACTCGTAGAATACGTTAAAAAAAAAACCGCAAAACATTTCTTACAAAAATAACAAAGTGTATGTATTGGTACTGTATGTATGTTTATTACGAATTCTAGATAATTAGAAGCTTCTTCATGAAACTAACTTCGATATCTAATGCTAAACGGCCAATTAACTTATAAGGTAAAATCCAAAACCTGTTTTGATATTTGTTTTTGTATTTGTAAACCTTTGTTTTCTTTCGGTCAACTGCTGATGTTGCTGTTTTCATAATTATGTTATGTTCGTATTCTAAATTTTATATAGTTCTATTAACAACCACGAACTGCGAATTATAAACAAAATATTTGTACTGAAGTTTAAAAAGTTGATAACTACCTACTTCCAACTAATTGAGAAAAAAAACGGAGACTTGTCGGCTTTTCCTTGTATTTTTATGTACCATGTGCTTCGTTATCGCACCTAATCCGTTTTAAGAACACGACTGTGAAGTTGCACTTGTGTGAGCTGTCGTTTGATGTAGCGTGTTTGTAACTCGGCAGCAGAGTACGGAGAGTGCGGCGTGATGGGTGACCTGGAGGGGTTGAAGCGGGTGCTGCGCTCGCTGGTGGTGTCGACGCCGTCGGCCATCGACGCGGCGACGCTGCTGCGCGACTACCGGCGCATGGTGGGCGGCCCGCTGCCGGTGGCGAGCTACGGCTACCGCGATCCCGTGCTGTTTCTGAGGGAACAATGCTCGGATTCATTTTTAGTATGTATGCCAATGTGTCCGCGTTTTTGCAGTCCATGTTCTACAAAGGTCTAGTATAGAAAATGTTTCTCCATCCCTTAAGTTAGACTTGATAAACCATGCATAATGCTGAATCATTATAACCGGCTGTGGTGTATCCACTTTTATTAGGCATCATCATCATCATTGTCATCTATTGAATTTATTTCCCATTAGACTGGCTGTACTGTGAAGTAAAGCCTATGCGAAATCACAACTGTTGCTAGATTGCTGGCGTATGAAAAATATTATCACATATTTGTATATACAGTCGAGTTCATTTACATCTACACACTTACGAGAACAAAAATATCTGAACACGATTTTATGCTCCTGACAATAGGGTCGTGTTCAGATATTTTTGTTCTCGTAAGTGTGTAGATGTAAATGAACTCGACTGTACATAATTATATATTTTAATACCTAATCACACGCAGCACAGTGAAGCTGACGGAGCTATTGTAGGTATAAATATAGGAGGGTTTTTGACAACATGTTCTTTCTTGACATCTCATATCAAGATCAGTTAAATGGGGGACATTTGTTTACTAAGTAAAGGCACTGCACTTGGACTTTAAATATGCATTGTAGTGTCCCTGGACCACAATTTGACACAAGGAGTGGGAGGGAGGGAATCACAACCTTCTTCCTTCTTAAAATGGTTAAGTTACAAACAAATAAAGTAAATTAAATTAAATTAACAATCATACTTCTTGGAACTAATAGGCACAAATGCAAGAGGCATAATATGTCCAGCAGTGGACGCATATATGCTGAGAAGAAGAAGAAGGTCTAGCCAACAAAAAATATCGTTCTTTATAGTAACCAGTTATCAAGCTTCGTTATCTACAGGAAACAAGGGGCGTTTTAGAATATGATTGAGTTACGAAAGGCACAAAATGCAGTTTTCAATGGGATCACCTCTGTTCCTATCACATTTGAACATGTTGGTGAAATCGGGGTAACAAAGTGTACCAGTACAGGGTGTTGGAATAACTATGTAGGAACTTAGGTGATACAGGGGACTATTTGGAAGAGTTTGAACCCTATATGTCTTAGTCCAATCTGTAGCTTATTTTAGATCGTTTCTCAAATTTTAGATTCCTGCCATAATTGACATGATCATGAAAAGCTAAATTTAAAACAAACTATATAATTCCTAAATGCATACGGATACTGGCTAACATTAAAAATATGTAAACCATATTTCATCAAATACGAAATTCTAACACTGACTTCCATCTACATCTTCGAAATCTGTAAGTTTGTCAGAAATTACCCGCAATTTTTTACAAATTTGAAAGATCTGCCACAACGCTTCGAAACCAGGTATAAGTACAATTTGATATCAACCACCAGGTCCAGACTAAAACTACACCAAACAAGTCCAAATGAAATGGCAGTAAAAATTTATAATAAAATAACCAACGAAATAAAACAAGAAAAGCAGTTCAATAGACGGTTGAAGGACTTCCTCATAAAAAAATGTTATTACACTTTAAAAGACTTTTTTGACGATGTGGAAATAATATAAAAAACAAGTCGTAATGCATGCACAAATCTATTTGAATATAACACAAATCTCAAATATTATAATTTATGTGTTTTTCCAATTTAATATGTAATTACTTGTTTAAATTTTACTAATACTAATACAGAATTATGTGTTCTAATATACTGTATGTTGCTACGCCCTATCAGGGCCCATGAGAAACTGTATATCTAACTAATTAAGACCTATCTACCATGGATGCATTGAGGTATTATTTATAATAGAGCCACAGACCCGAACAAAATTGTCGAAAAAAGTGGCACTGCTGTCATGTTCAAGTAGATGCCAATAACGCTTATTTATAATTTACAACACCATAATTACTTCGTACAAAATAACTCTTTACTCAAACGTTTAAGTATCAAATTGGCTTACGTACTTATTACCACAAATATTTTTCGTGTAAATTAAGTTTTTTAGCGTATTCTGACTCATGTATCTTGTCAAACTTGGAACATGGCACGAATGGAGCAGATTTTAATAGTTTTACATACTAAAAATATTTTCATTATTATTTTATGTAGGTATTAAAATATATTTGTTATTTGAACTAAATAAACTCGTAAATTGTTAATAACAAATTAAGTTACGTTTTTATTTAACAACCGCATAGAAGGGAACAGTAATAATGACATTATGATTTCTCAACTCATCTGGTTCTAGTATGTGAAATGAGAGTAAGGCAAGAGCAAAATATTAACATTTTTAACCCTTTAAAGTTTGATGGCGTGGCGTGAAAGTCGGTGGCGTAGTATGCACGGCAGCACACATTGTCTTTAGGTGTTCTTGGCGTTCAAAGGTTTAAACTGACAGTGTCTAGACTCTGAGACAAAATAAAACAATGACAACAGAGCAATTTTTTTATTAATGTAACCTGTAGGATCTGCCTGTAAAAGGCATATGTTCATAACACTGGCTCTCTCGCCGCCGCACACATAGCAATGTCATGCGTCCACTCTCGCCCTCTGCTCGCGTGTAACTAAACGCAGCATCCTGTGTGACGTGCGCCTGTGACAGTGTATAGATACTATTTATGTATAGATACCTACTACCACAAACACTACATAACCATTTTACGCTTCTTTTGTATACATTGCCATTTTTTTACGTTTTTATTGAGATATTAAAGCTGTGTTGAGTGAAAGACTTTTACGCTTCTTTTGATTAAACATAAAAAAAAAAACATATATGATTATGCCGAACGAACACACGAGAGACGAATTATTTGGCTAAAATTATTCTTGAAGTCTGTCTCTTACTAAACGTGACCTCATTTTTTCACGTTGTTTAGGATCGCGTGGGAATCTTTAATAAAAAAAATAGGATAATTATTTATTGCACTCCTTTATTAATTAATAAAATATAAAACTATAGCGACTCCTTAGATTTTTGTTCTGTGATGAGGTGCATTTTGTAGGGACAAAGTTAATAATTCTAATCTATATGTATGCTATGATTTTACATAGGATTCGTTAATTAATCAATAGAATCTGCGTAATAAAGAATATTCCGACCTTTTTCTTTATTTTATAGCTGTTATTTCTGCAAATTTTCACTGAAAATTAAGTCATTTTTGAGACCCGTCACGTGTCATGGTCTAAACGAGACTGATCGCCCAACTAATGCGATTTGTGATTTTGCATTAGTTGGGAGGGTGCCATTTTTTCCGTCGGATTGTGTGTCCATGTAATTAATACGTCAATGCATGGATGCAATCATTTAATAAATGAATAAATGAATGAATATTTTTGTCTAATTAATATCCCACAAAAAAAAAACAGGGTATTGAGTTGTTTACTGTACCTACATACAAATAAAAACTACAGTATAATTGCGAGAAATAATAAACATATTGTTTGTTGACAACCAGAAGTCACTAAATAACAAGTACCTACTACATATGTTTCGGTATGAATTAAAAAATATAGAAAAACTCAATTAAAAAACAACTCACAGATTGGACTATGAAACTCTTCCTAATAGTCCACTGTATATATTGATATTCCAAACATCCTGTATATTCAGGCTATATAAACATTTTGCAAGCTTGTTTGTCACTTGGTGGTGTAACAATGTGTTTCAATTACAACAAATTGAAGTGTAAATGAGTATTTATTTTAAAAAGTCTTCAGAAGTATTATCAATCAACATAATTTGTTAAATCCTGATCTAAGGATTAGGTCTAAGAATTTTTATTTAATTATTGTATTAAGTGGTTTACACTCACGTGAAATTGTCAGGAACGGCCCGACATGTTTCGAACTCGTATGGAGCCCTTCATCAGGGACGGCTGCCCGTACACCGCCGCGGCAAACTCGTCACTTTTTATTTATGTCAAAATAAATTTATGTTTCACGTCATTTTTAACATAATAACATGCATTATATTTACGCCAGTAAGTGTTAACAAAATTTATCTATATTAAAAAAGCATACAGTAGCGGTCAAAAGTTTAAGTTCACTCTGTGAAATACGGTTATCAATATCAAAATTATGTTCAAATATAGAATTCCATGTCTACTAAATAACAATATAAATGCCTCTTCGAGGAATTGTTTTACCGTTATTGGGTAAATTTGATCCATGTAATTATTTTTGTCTATATTTCCTATGAGATTTCGTGAAGTTGGAAATCATTTAAAATGGGTCGCAAATCCGAATTGAGTGTCGAAACACTCGAAACTCGTGTTGTTATTGTAGCTCTCTCAAATAAGGGCTACACAACGCAGAAAATCTCCGTAAAAATGAAGGTATCTGAAACCGCTGTCGTTAGTACTTAGAAACGAAAACAAGAAACCGGTCTTAATTACAGTCGATCTCGTTCAGGTAGGCCAAACGTCACGTCTAAACGCGAGAACCAATTTATTTGCATGCAGAGCAAACGCCAACGTACTCGAACTGCTCCAGAAATTTGCGAAGAACTCAAAGCCACCCGAGAACAGTGAGTATCGGTTTCGACAGTGCAACGGCGACTACGAAACTATGGCTTAAAAGGTCGTATTGCTGCCAAAAAACCTTTGTTACGTAGTCAGAATAAAGTGAAAAGGTTAAAATGCCCACAAACACAAAAATTGGGCGCCTGAACAGTGGTCTAAAGTTTTATTTTCTGACCTATCAAAGTTTGAAATTTTTGTAGGGAAACGTCGTCAATATGTCCGACGGCAAGTAGGCGAACGAATGATATAACAATGCGTGATGCCAGTGAAGCACGGTAAAGGATCAGTGCTTTGCAGGTGATTAAGTTGGTGATCTCGTGAGAGTCAATGGCATAATGGATAAAAAATGTATCATAACATTTTGCAACGTCACGTTTTTCCAACTGGAAAATGTATTATAAAGTTGGCAAAAACTGTTTTTTTTTGTCTGATCGTGGTTTTAAATTAGAAGATTAGCTTTGTAGAGCTTGTTAGAGGAGTAGCTTGTATGTAATTGAAGATTAATTAATAATTTTAAAACTTAGTTTAACCAAAATTACAGAGTGAACTTAAACTTTTGACTAGTACTGTAGTTCTAAACATTGTAAGTATCTGTTAGTAATACACAGCATAAAATGTCTTGGATTACTGCAATACATATCTGAAGTCCCCTTTGGAGTTTGCTCCATGATATTTAGCAATGGAAATACTGAGGTTTGTTATGGTTCAGTTTCAGGGTCCACAATCGAACCCGGTCCTGACGCTCATAGTAAACAAGGCCATCAAACACATAGATCAGTATGTGCAGAGTCAGAGAATGCCGAAACAGATGTAAGTCCCCTGCATTCACATTGTTTTAGATATGAATTTAGTTTTGTTTTCGATTATTCTGCACTGCGAACATTAACATCATGTAAACTACTTATGTGTCTATACTAACCATAGCTATAACTCCACAGGAAAGGAAAACGAAGAAGTGTTCCAGAATCTATTATAAAAAACACACGTCCAAGTTTAATAGCGAGCACATTTATACCCCCATCTAAACGGGAGCCAAACAGAAATAGTTTAACAAATAATAGCCGTTCTGCAAACAGTTCACCCTTACACTCAACGACACAGCCTGCATATACAGAACGCAGGAAGCCCGAACCGGCGCCCTCGCGACCCGTCACAAGGCCAGAGTCTCCCAAACGAGTCGCGAGGCCCGTGACACCCAAGCTAGTCACAAGACCTGAGACAAAACCTGCGCCGCCAGACAGCGTGGAGAACTTGTCAGCCAAGATGGAGGGCTTGAGTAACGGGCGCGCGGAGCCGGCGAGCGCGCGCACGCACACGCGGCAGCGGCTGCAGCGCTACCTGGAGGCCTACCGCTCGCAGCAGAGCTGTCTCGGCAGCACCGACTCCCTCAAGAACACAGACACTGATTCAGGGAAACAAACTTTGTCCAGTGAGTCTACTCATTTGTTCATGCTTTTTAATTTCTTATAATTAATTTCATGTGTTACTACAATTAGTATGTTGATTTGTTTAGTTTAACTTGCGAGTAAACTTGTATAAATATAGCTTATTGATACAATTACAATTTTAACAAATTGTAGATTGTTTGACAAGAGGCTAAAATCAGCTATAATACGAAGTGAGCAAGGTATATGCGACTCCGTCTTTTTTAAAATAACATACTTTTCGAGTAAAACGAGGGAAAGTGAAAAAGGTTTTGGCTCGTCTTTATTACAGTTATCGGGAACGTCAGTTGAAGTGTTGTCGTTTGTCGCCAGGTTCCGGCAGTCGGTCGGCGTCGGCGCTGGCGCGGCTGCAGGAGGAGCTGACGCGGCTGGTGGCGCAGCACCCCGGGCCCGTGTGGTGCAGCCAGCTGCTGCGGCTCTACGAGTGAGGCCCGTGCGAACCGTCAACACTCGCGTGCGACACCGACAAACGTTAATCGTGGAACATTAACTCCGCAGAGCGGCGTACGGGCGCGAGCTGAACTTCGCCCGCTTCGGGTTCCCGTCGGTGTCGGCGTGCGCGTGCGCGGTGGAGGCGCTGAGCTGCGAGCGCGCGCACGACGGCGACTGGCTGCTGGCGACGCGCGACGCGCAGCCCGCCGCGCCGCTGCTGCGCCTGCGCCGCGCGCACCGCCCGCACGCCTCGCTCGCCAGCCTCGCGCCGCTCGACCCGGACGACGCCCTGCCCGGCATCGACTATGTAACTTGATCACCTCTTTCTCTCTCTCTCTCTCTCTCTTGGACATTATCTATCATTAATGGCCAACTACATTTGTCACACGACAAAGTCAAAGTCGGAGTGATACGACGCGGCGGCAGTCGATCGCACCAGGCTCGGTCAGTAAGAATCGTACAAAAGATTCACGCGGCGGCGTTTGCTACTAATAAGACAGGGTGATTGGAAATTCGACCTATTCCTTGAAGGGGGTTATACTAGAGCTCATTTGCAATGATTTTAGCCCAGTAAACAAGGGGTCTAAATTTGATGGTTATCAAGTTATTTGACTTTTTAGTTTTTTTAGAAAAAATCCGCCTTGCGAACTGAAACTGCTAATTATAAAAAAAACTAGCTTTTGCCCGCGACTACGTCCGCGTGGAACTTGGAAGTATGGAAGCAACCTCGTACAACACGATAGATATCCACCTAATCACCTTAATTAATAAAAGGGATTATTAAAAGCGCCTAAGCAAATGTAAGAGCAATTGTGCTTTTGGTCTAATCATTACATTTCCTACAGGATCATCAATGTCGTCATGAATTACTTACTCACTTTTCAATCTTTTTAGGAATAATTTCCAGGATGAAAACTATCCTATGTCCTTCCTCGGATCTTAAACTATCTCCATGCCAAATTTCATCAAAATCGATTCAGCGGTTTAAGCGTGAAGAGGTAACAGACAGACAGACAGACAGACACACTTTCGCATTTATAATATTAGTATGGATACTTGCATTTGTATAGTGATAACTTATTTTTCTGAAAGCCAATGGACAAGTGACTACTTTAAACAAAAATCCGTGTCAAAATTACAAAACACCTTAGAAATAAACGGTCATGAAAACCAAAATCATACTTTTTTTTCAATTTCGTTACAACTGACGAGAATTAGAAAAAAAATGTATGAGTTTTGGTGTAAAAATTACAGAAATAACTTCCTCAATTAATGAGCTTTCTCAAAGGTACAATGTTATTAACAAACCTCTGAAATTATTTAAAATAATAATAATAATTGCGGAGCAGGTAGCGGTGGTGAATTTTGTTCTTAGGGCTTGATACCATTGTTATTTTCATTGAAAACTAATTAGTCACCTTATTACTGAAAAAAGATAATTATGCCTCGGTTAGTTAGCTAATGAAGACTAAAATAGCATACCGGACCTGAAGCAGGTTTGCTTACCCTGTGTTTCTTTAATGTACGATAATGAATGTACTCATTTACGAATTACAAATAAATCAAATTCTTATCGGTAGTAAAATAGCAAGTTTCAACAAAAATTTTTTTATAAATTATTAATAAACAAAAGAATTACAAACTACAATTACAAGTCTTGTTCAGATTGTTTTGTAAATTATAACCTTTAGATTAGGTTAGGTGAGGTTAGGTTTGTGTTATAACATTCAAAAATATTTTATGGTTTCAGAAAAAAAATGCTTTCGATGAAATGAAAATTCGATGAAACGTTTGTCGACATTTCAAGGGTAAACCATATATTTTAAACCTTAAATAAATAAACATCTTTCATTAAGTAATAATTATTATTTCATTGTGCCGCGGTCAGCGAACGAATAAAACATAGAACACGAGCTTCATACAAAGTTACAATCAAAAACCGGCCCAATAGTCGAAATGCGCATGCGCACCGGTCCACCAATCACAGCCAGTCAAATGTTTTCAGTTACGCTTAACAAATAAATGTGATTCGTCAATTTCCGAATGGCCAGCTGTGATTCGACTAAACGCATGACATTTGTCTATGGTAACATGGCGGTGACAGTGAAAACTCATAATTGGTGAATCGTTAATGCAATACAGAGTCATTTTTGTTTACTTAATTATAAATCTTGAATGTTCAGGTCATCTTTTAAGGAATCCTTGTTTGTTCCTTGTTGTTACTAATACTTTGAATGATTATTATTAATGCGTGCTGTATATATTATTATTTCTCCTTCTTTGTAATAATTTATATTTTACCTGTAGGTAAAGTCGATACAATTAACCTTTCTAATGGAAAAATATCAAACATAATTAGGTACTTATACGTTTTCCTGCCGTACTAACGGAAAACGCATAGCCTTTTAGGAACGGTGTTTGCAAACATTCTTAATCGTGAACGACAATAGTACACACTTTAAAGAAAATGGCGCGCCATGACGTGTTTCATAATCATAATTTAAAATTTTGTCGACGCCGCGTGGTTCAAAATTTGTCCGCGCTCTGACCGCGCCCGCCACCGCCGCGCGCCGGCCGCTCGCTCGTCGCCGATCGATGTTACCGCTAGTCATCTCCCTTGCACGCGTTGGTTTGCAATCGGGCTTCATACCGCCTACTCTAACACATGAAAATGTCCTATATATCAGGGCTTGAAGTTAGATACAGATCGGCCACTTGCAAATTTCGTGCGCGCGCGCGTAAACAGGGGTGATTTAACTTCACGTTGTTTAGAAATGTTTAGTTAGTTTAGTGTTTGTTTGAGCGAAAAGTAGGTAATAATATTAGAAACAGTGTTTGTGTTTTGATTTTGTTTGTTGTTGTGATTACTGTGGCTTTAAACAAATGGAAGGAGTTGTTCTGTGCGATTGTGATGAGTTAAAGTGTGCAGGTCTTATAATAGGCGAAGGAAAGGTAGGCACTAACTTTCGCTCAGAAAAAGCTCATATTTTCCCCAAAACCCACGCCCGACCTGTGTATTATTGAAATTGTACATTGAACAGTAATGCGGCAATAAAATGGATTTACCCACAAAAAAATCACCAAAACATATCCCAGGGCTTGCCCTCTCCTGTAGGCATAGGCACGCCACTGATTGCATTACTTTTTTCAAACGTCGTATATAAATTAGTCATATGGCATAACACCATCCCTATACAAAATCTGTTCCGTAAAATAAATTAAATTAATATGTGTAAGGCTTTACTTACGTATGAAAACTGATACCATCTTTTTTTTTGTGTTTTCCTGAGTGATTAATACACCATTTCACTCAACAGTAAGTACGGCATATTTTCTTACTTTGAGACTTCACTTATTTCACGTAATGCAACTGTTCGGCGGCGTCGCCATTTGCAAACTAGACAGCCGTTTGACACAAAATTTACGCCCCGCCTTAACTGACACAAAATCCGTGGGGCCATTTTCCGACGCTAGTTAGGCTTCTATGTTTTATTCGTTCGCTGGCCGCGGTAGCTAAACCGCCAACCCTACGCGTAGACGCGGCACTACAAGGTCACTGACGCACGAGTTACACCGATAGGCCCTTGTCGCCCCTGTGCCTGTAATCCCTTAATGAGTTATGTATGACCTATGTTGGCCAAAAGATGACACACATCTATAGAGTAAATGGAAAAGCATCTAAACCTAGAAAAAAAAAACTTGCGTAAAACTGTAAAATAATCTGTTCATAAAAATCAACTCATTACGATGTAAATTTAAATCATCTAAAACAGTGCACAAAGCTTCACATTGAATCAGTAACTTGATATGAAATAACAGACGATTGCATACCTTTCCTTTTATGATGACTATTGAAATTGTCGCGCCTTTTATTAGCATCTGAGTTACGAAGAAATTATATAAATGGTTTGCGTGATTTATAATATTAATTTGTTGAAATGGATGGCTTAACTTTTATTACACAATAATTGAAAGTTAAAACTACTAGGTATATTATATACCTACTTTAAAAAAACCATCAACGAATAAACTCTGTACAAACCAAATTATTTGCTTACAATTTTTAACACGGATAATGGATACGTGTCCATTATTATTGATACAAAATTATTTTATACTACACGATAAGTAAATTATTATTGTCAGTAATAAAGAAAATATGATAATTTCTTCAGCATTTATTTAT
Source organism: Apotomis capreana (assembly GCA_947623375.1). Lineage (NCBI taxonomy): Eukaryota > Metazoa > Arthropoda > Insecta > Lepidoptera > Tortricidae > Apotomis > Apotomis capreana. Next base: position 746,647 of record OX392515.1, on the reverse strand, counting down.
TTATTTAATGCACAGGAGACATCGTTATCGCGGGGACAAAATCAATTGACATAAAGAATAAACGCAACAGAATGTCTATTCAGTAAAACCGAATTAAATGCCTACCCGTTCGCAACCTCTGAGAAGATCTTGATATCTTACATGAAGTTTGTTCTTAAAATGTATGTTGGTAATTATTAATAATTTAATTTTTGTTCTATTTCACATTATTATTTTTATGGATAAGAAAATGTTGAATTTTATTATAAAGTTGGTTGAAGTGTGCATATTTAACAATAGGTATAGATCCCGAATTGAGTTATTCAACCCTATTGTGATTTGTTAATAAATATTTATTTAACATAATATAATATTTGTCATTATACACATAACAGGTTAGCGTAACTAATAAAACAAGTAGTTAATACAGTAGCTTAGACCGTTCATATGCGGCGTCTTCGTGCAGGAAATATTCACTTCGGCTAACAAAATGATCGTTCGTCGTCGATAGGTATAAACGCAATTCTTGCGATTCGATAGTGTCTCTTCTGTTATTTTATAGTCTTTGGGAGCTGTCAAATCGTTATTGCTCTCGCGATAACGATGTATTTATAGCTGATGCGTGCATATCACTATTCACTTGTGTCCTGTGTTTGTAAATGTTTGTCTAGTCTATTTTTGAAAGAGTTCACTGAGTGTGCACTAATCACGGATTCGGGTAAACTGTTCCACACTTTGACCACGAGATTGGCTAGAAAGTGACGCCTAGGGTTGCTAGTACTGGCCGTTAATACCAATTTCAAAGAGTGTCCTCTCAGTCGCTCGTTCTTATTTCTTGTGTAGATGTCGCTCATCGCAGGAACATTGTACACTCCTGTGAGTATTTTATATAATAATAATTACGTTTCTATTATTTTTCGACGTCCTGGCCCTGGCTTACTCCAAACGTCTCCTGATGATGCTGCCCATCCTCACGACACGAACAACTCCCTGCAGCAGTCAACACTCCATCAGTGCACCGTTTCTGATACAGATCTTCAGTTCATTTAATTATAGTTTAGTTTTATTATTATTTAAATCTTGTTTATTTTATAAGCCATACATCTTATGATTGACGAAAAAGTTTTTGCACTGCTGTAGTGTTTTTGTTTCAGGGACACTTTTGTATTTTTTATTTTTCATTTTTTTTGTATTTTACACATTTCTGCTCTGCTATAATTATTTTGAAATATTTTTATTTCTTAGTCCGGATATGTATATATTTATAGACACACAAAGAGGAAAAGTTCCGATTTCCGAATTTCATAGTTCAATTATTCACTGGTTTCACCGTCACCAACTGTTTTTTTGTTTTAATCACTAATATTGTATATATTTTTTAAGTTAATGTTCCTTGACTGGTGGCGCAGCGCGCCGCCAGTGCAGCACAAGACCGCACTGGCAGGGTCGCCATGTGATGTGGAGAGTAAAAGATGTGTTCGTTGCTTGAGTATAAGGTTTATTGTGAGTCATATCGTGTGGTACTCGCTCACATACCCTCGCAGGCATGTGGGGAAGCCATATCAGGGCTGTTCGCCCTCTTTGGCGGTGTATGGCTCCGTCCGTCACTACGGACGGGTAATCAGTGGTGTCCTCGGCGATTTACACGTCGAGGTCTTCGGTCTCATTGTGGTTCAAGCTTGAAGTTTGAAGTATCGGCCTTAAAGGCGGGTTCTGTTTCTTCCTCCCTCAGTTGTGGAGGAGTTCGGTGGCCTCTCTGCGGCTTTGAGGTATGGTGGCCTTTCAGCGGCATTGTGGATTCCTGCGTTAGACAGGGGACTCAGTTTGGGGGCACGAGCTCTCTCGGTAGAGCTCGGCCCCTGACGTCCGGTGGTCGGGCGTGCAGCGGAGCGATTCCCACCAGGTTTGGGATCGTCGAGTGGTCAGCACGGTCGAACATGGTTCTTGCCAGTTGCCCGATGAAGGCATCCAGCCCTTGCCACTCGAGGTCTCGGAATATTGTCTCGTTGCGCATGTAGCGCGGCGCCGAGACAATGGTGCGCAGGGTTTGAGACTCCAGCGCACGCAGCCTTTTCTTGCTGGATTCTGAAGCAAGACCATACCATGCGGGGGCCGCGTAGGTCAAGCGGGACCGCAGGTAGGTCTTGTATATCCCTAGCTTGGTTTTCAAGGGAAGGCTGCTGGCAAGGACTGGTCGCAGTCGGGTGAACGCTGCTCTGGTTCGCCGTACTGTTTCGTCCACGTGCTTGATCATCGTGAGTCCCCTGTCTATGGTCACACCCAGGTACTTGGCGGTGTATGACCAAGGGATTTCCTGTCCGGACATGCGAAGATTTTGCGGCTGCTGTTTTCTGCCCGTCACCATGGCCTGTGTCTTGCCCACGTTCGCTGACAGGCGCCAACGTGATAGCCAGTCGGGTAAGACGTCAAGGGTGCGTTGCAGTTTCTGTGCTGCGTGCTTGGCGTTGAGCGACGTTGCAAAGAACGCCGCATCATCCGCGTAGAGTCCCAGCTTGACGTCACCCTCCACTGGGATATCGTCAGTGTAGCGGGCGTAACAGGCCGGGGACAGGCAGCTTCCTTGAGGGACGCCCGCGAGGATCGGGCGCTCCGTCGAGGTGGCGTCTTCAACCGCCACCTGAAATCTTCTGCCGGACAGGAAGGACGCGATGACGCGTACTATCCGCCGAGGAGCTGGAGACGTCGACAGCTTGTACAGCAGGCCCTCATGCCATACTCTGTCGAACGCCTTTTCCATGTCGAGGAATGCTGCAACTGTGACCGATTTCTTGTTCATGGCCGAGGCCATGTGGTGCAGCACCCCCGATAGTTGCAGAGTCGTGGAATGCCCTGCACGGAATCCGAATTGTTCAGGCCGAGGCTGAATGTGAGGCTGGAGGTGGTCCAGCAGGAGTCTCTCAAACACCTTGGAGATGGTGCTGAGAAGAGTGATCGGGCGGTAACTCTCCGGTTTGTGGACGTTCTTCCCTGGTTTAGGCAGCATAATCACCCGGCCAAGCTTCCACGGTTGTGGGAAGTGTCCCGAGCGCAGGATCCCATTGAATAAGCGCGCTACCGCCGCGATTGCGCGCGGCGGTAGGTGGTGGAGCGCCTTATTCGGGATCGCATCGGCGCCCGGTGCCTTTCTTGGCTTGGTCCGCAGTAGTGCTCGCTTCACCTGGCCGGGTGCGAAGAAAACGGGGTCTTCTTCCGCCACGATCGGTGCCGCGAAGTAATCTCCAAGGTGCCTCTCGACTGCTGTGACGTGCTCCACATTGTCGGTCGGGTTCGGCCTGAACTGGGCCTCTAGAGATGACGCGAAGAGCTCCGCTCTGTCCTCCGCCTTGTATCTCGGTTGGCCCTGTTCATCGTGCAGGGGGTGCGTCGGTGTCCTGGTCATGCCGAGTTGTCGGCATAGACGGTGGATAGAGGGCATATCCCCGTCGACGGACGCAAGATGTTCCTCCCACGACTCTGCTGCATGGCTTCTTAGCTCCTCCTTAACTCTTTCGACTAGCGTGTTGAGCGCAGTCTTTAGAGTGGGGCATCGTGTACGTTGGTGCGGCGTTTGCGCGTTATAAGATCCTGGATCCTGGCCGGCAATGGCTTTCGCCTGGAGCTGGCCGGGATGGTGTGCGCGGCGGTGTCGATTGCTCGCTGGATGGAGTCGGTAATCTGGTGGGTGGCTGCCTCCACCTCATCTGCTGTGGAGACCGGCATGGGGTAGGGCGCCTCCTCCATGGCCGCCGAGAATGTCTCCCAGCAGATGCGTCTTCTTGGCACCGGTGCTGGTGTCATTACTGGCATGTCCCGTATAGTCAGTAGGACCGGGCGGTGGTCCGACGGGAGGTCTGCCAAGGCTTCTTGAGAGAGGACCGCGTTCACTCCCTTGTGGATGACGAAGTCGATGATCTCCGCAGAGTTCCAGTTGTCCGCGTAGTGTGTTGGTTGGTTGGGACCGGAGACATCGAATTCGCCATCGTCGGCAGCCTTCTGAAGTTTGTGGCCCGTCCAGTCCGTCGTCGAGCAGTGCCAGGTGGTGCTTTTGGCGTTAAAGTCCCCAGCCAGGATGGTCGGCATGGGGGCTTGCAGAAGGGCACGGACGTTTGGCACCACTTCTCTCGGCGGGCCGACGGGCCTGTAGATTGAGTACAATCGCAGCTCGTTGCCTGTCACGCGGATGTCGACCCCCAGTGCGGTGATGGAGTCGTAGGCCTTCCAGGTGACCGGCTGGTGGACGATATTACGCCTCACGGCGATTAGTAGTCCTCGGTAGGAGCGACCAGCGGCTTCGCTGTATTCATCGTGCCGGTAGATGACGTAGCCGCTGATCTTCAGGGGAACGCCCTCACGGAGCCATGTTTCGCTAACCAGCAAGATGTCGATGTTTTGCTCTTGTAAGAAATGGCGGAGCAAGCCAAGTTTGCTGGTTAGCGATTGGGCGTTCCAGTACACCACTCTGAGCTCCTTATTGAATGGTGCGGCGGATGCTGGAGGCGGCTGTTGCTACAGCTGTGATTGTCGCCGGGTCTGCCGCCGCGGCGATGGTCAACAGCTGAGTGATGAGCTGCAGCATTGTGTCTGCAGCCGATGGTTTGCTTGTGGGCGGGGCGTCCTTTTTCTTCCCCTTCTTCTCCACCTTGGCAGTCTTGGGAGCCGGGGCAGGTTTAGGCGCGGGTGCCGCAGTTGAGGGCTTCTTCTTGGCGGCAGTTTTCTTTTGAGCAGCGGGCTTCTCGGAGTTTTGCGCAGCGGGACGAGGACCCCTTGGTTTGGGGTCGTTTGCCGGCGCCATCAGGGTTGCCGGCGCCGACTCCTCCACCGTGGGAACTTCCAACGTGACGTCATATTAACATACAATGCATTTATATATCATCTACATGAAGATAGTGAGTGTGTTACATATACGCACACTACACCGTTATCTCAAATACGTCGATACGTCGTACCAAACACGCTTACATCAGGTACACGGCGGTTTGGGAAGCGTTGGTGATACTCTCTTCGAGCCGCAGCGGCGTCGCCATCACAAAACCCGTAACAGTACAAGACGTCCGCGTATTCTTCATTTTGATAAGCAGCCATTTCTTAACAACAATATGTCCGAATCGGTAAGAAGGTCGAAGGTAATTGATTGATCACTTACTGAATGATAATAATTAAGCCTCGGTTAGCCACGAACATGTCTAAACACGAACTGAATGCACCCTGACGTCATGAAGATAAGATAAGATAATGAGGCAGATCAATTAAAGACAATGCCGCTTCAGCCAAATACGCTACTTGCACCACCGCTACCTGCTCCGCAATTATTATTATTATTTAAAATAATTTCAGAGATTTGTTAATAACATTGTACCTTTTTAGAAAGCTCATTAATTGAGGAAGTTATTTCTGTAATTTTTGCACCAAGTCTCATACATTTTTTTTCCATAATTCTCGTCAGTTGTAACGAAATTGAAAAAAAAAGTATGATTTTGGTTTTCATGACCGTTTATTTCTAAGGTGTTTTGTAATTTTGACACGGTTTTTTGTTTAAAGTAGTCACTTGTCCATTGGCTTTCAGAAAAACAAAATTATCACTATCCAAATGCAAGTATTTTTTTCATAATTAGCAGTTTCAGTTCGCAAGGCGGATTTTTCAAAAAAAACTCAAATAACTCGATAACCATCAAATTTAGACCCTAGGGGTCTAAATTTGATGCCCTTTTTGACCCCTTGTTTACTGGGCTAAAATTATCGCAAATGGGCTCTAGTATAACCCCCTTCGAGGAATAGGTCGAACTTCCAATCACCCTGTAGAAGTGCAGACCGTTAGTAGTATTTTTTCGAGCTCGAAGAGAGTGTAGCCGTATTGTACGTTTCTGAGGTGTCGTGTTATCGTGCAGGACCCGGACGTGTTCCCGGCGGACTGCCTGAGCTTCCTGGAGAGCATCCCGGGCAGCAGCGTGGCCGACGTGTCGCCCGGCGACATGCTGTGCGTCGTGGTGGGCGAGGTGTACTCGCCCAGCCACCTGTGGGTGCTGCGCCTCGGGCCCGACTACGACACCATGGAGCAGTACATGGACGAGATGACGTGAGTGCCGTGGAGCCGGGGACATGCCGTGGCGTGCCTCGTCCCCGGTGTGTGATGTGTGTGTGTGTGTGTGCAGGGAGTACTACGGGTCGGGCGCGGGCGCGGAGCGCGTGCTGGCGGCGGGCGCGCGGCGGCCGGGCCAGTACTGCAGCAGCGTGTTCGAGGGCGACTGGCACCGCTCGCTCATCGTGCAGGTGCTCGACTCCGACACCGTCAAGGTATTTTTTAGTCCTTGTATTTTTGTCTTTTATAGTTTTTGTTTAAGTCGGTATGAATGACATGTCAGACAGGCCCGTTTGTTATGATTTGTTGTCGCGTTCACGAAGTTACGTACACCTTCTATACATATAGTGGCAACTATTGAGTGTTCAGGTCGCGTAACAGGAGGTTGTGGGTGCAGGTGCGGCACGTGGACTACGGCACGGTGGACACGGTGGCGGCGACGGCGCTGCGGCCGCTGTGTCGGCGGTGGGCCGCGCTGCCCGCGCTGGGGGTGCGCGCGCTGCTGGCGGGGCTGCGCCCGGCCGCGGCCAGTCGGCGCTGGCCGCGCGCCGCCGCCGCGCACTGTCTGGAGCTGGTGCGCGAGCGACGTCTCGTCGGGAACGTGGTCGCCGTGGACAGAGAGGTACGTGTGCTAGACTACAGTGGGCCGCGCTGCCCGCGCTGGGGGTGCGCGCGCTGCTGGCGGGGCTGCGCCCGGCCGCGGCCAGTCGGCGCTGGCCGCGCGCCGCCGCCGCGCACTGTCTGGAGCTGGTGCGCGAGCGACGTCTCGTCGGGAACGTGGTCGCCGTGGACAGAGAGGTACGTGTGCTAGACTACAGTGGGCCGCGCTGCCCGCGCTGGGGGTGCGCGCGATGCTGGCGGGGCTGCGCCCGGCCGCGGCCAGTCGGCGCTGGCCGCGCGCCGCCGCCGCGCACTGTCTGGAGCTGGTGCGCGAGCGACGTCTCGTCGGGAACGTGGTCGCCGTGGACAGAGAGGTACGTGTGCTAGACTACAGTGGGCCGCGCTGCCCGCGCTGGGGGTGCGCGCGATGCTGGCGGGGCTGCGCCCGGCCGCGGCCAGTCGGCGCTGGCCGCGCGCCGCCGCCGCGCACTGTCTGGAGCTGGTGCGCGAGCGACGTCTCGTCGGGAACGTGGTCGCCGTGGACAGAGAGGTACGTGTGCTAGACTACAGTGGGCCGCGCTGCCCGCGCTGGGGGTGCGCGCGATGCTGGCGGGGCTGCGCCCGGCCGCGGCCAGTCGGCGCTGGCCGCGCGCCGCCGCCGCGCACTGTCTGGAGCTGGTGCGCGAGCGACGTCTCGTCGGGAACGTGGTCGCCGTGGACAGAGAGGTACGTGTGCTAGACTACAGTGGGCCGCGCTGCCCGCGCTGGGGGTGCGCGCGATGCTGGCGGGGCTGCGCCCGGCCGCGGCCAGTCGGCGCTGGCCGCGCGCCGCCGCCGCGCACTGTCTGGAGCTGGTGCGCGAGCGACGTCTCGTCGGGAACGTGGTCGCCGTGGACAGAGAGGTACGTGTGCTAGACTACAGTGGGCCGCGCTGCCCGCGCTGGGGGTGCGCGCGATGCTGGCGGGGCTGCGCCCGGCCGCGGCCAGTCGGCGCTGGCCGCGCGCCGCCGCCGCGCACTGTCTGGAGCTGGTGCGCGAGCGACGTCTCGTCGGGAACGTGGTCGCCGTGGACAGAGAGGTACGTGTGCTAGACTACAGTGGGCCGCGCTGCCCGCGCTGGGGGTGCGCGCGCTGCTGGCGGGGCTGCGCCCGGCCGCGGCCAGTCGGCGCTGGCCGCGCGCCGCCGCCGCGCACTGTCTGGAGCTGGTGCGCGAGCGACGTCTCGTCGGGAACGTGGTCGCCGTGGACAGAGAGGTACGTGTGCTAGACTACAGTGGGCCGCGCTGCCCGCGCTGGGGGTGCGCGCGATGCTGGCGGGGCTGCGCCCGGCCGCGGCCAGTCGGCGCTGGCCGCGCGCCGCCGCCGCGCACTGTCTGGAGCTGGTGCGCGAGCGACGTCTCGTCGGGAACGTGGTCGCCGTGGACAGAGAGGTACGTGTGCTAGACTACAGTGGGCCGCGCTGCCCGCGCTGGGGGTGCGCGCGCTGCTGGCGGGGCTGCGCCCGGCCGCGGCCAGTCGGCGCTGGCCGCGCGCCGCCGCCGCGCACTGTCTGGAGCTGGTGCGCGAGCGACGTCTCGTCGGGAACGTGGTCGCCGTGGACAGAGAGGTACGTGTGCTAGACTACAGTGGGCCGCGCTGCCCGCGCTGGGGGTGCGCGCGCTGCTGGCGGGGCTGCGCCCGGCCGCGGCCAGTCGGCGCTGGCCGCGCGCCGCCGCCGCGCACTGTCTGGAGCTGGTGCGCGAGCGACGTCTCGTCGGGAACGTGGTCGCCGTGGACAGAGAGGTACGTGTCTGTACATGTAAAGGTGCGTACGCATTTGAGCGGCTCGGCCTGAGGCACGCTCACCCCGAGCGGCGAGCTGCTCGCGAGCAAAACTTTAGCACATTAGACTGGTAGAAAAATCCAAATATCGGCTTCCTTTACCGTCCTAACGGCATTTTGTGAGCCATTTTGGCAACATGACTTTTCCGACGTAAAAAAGCCTGCTGAATTCGATTCTGGATGTTGCCAAGCCGAATTTTGCCCCCCTCCCCCCATTTCCCCCCTTTTTACCTCAAAATATGTCCCTGATCACGGTTTTTACGGTTTTATACAAAAAGTATTAGAGCTAGAAAAAAAGTGTCAAAGACAAGACTGATCTCTATAAAATTTGCTATAACATGGTGTATAAACTTTTTTAGTAGGCCTTATGGTTTGTGAGCAATATATCTTCCCGAACTTCATAGAATGGTAGAAAATTCTAAATATCGGCTTCCTTTACCGTCCTAACGGCATTTTGGGATCCATTTTGGCAACATGACTGTTCCGATGTAAAAAAGCCTGCTGAATTCGGTTCTGGATGTTGCCAAGCCGAATTTTGCCCCCCTCCCCCCATATCCCCCCCTTTCGACCTCAAAATATGTCCCTAATCACGATTTTTACGGTTTTATACAAAAAGTATTAAAGCTAGAAAAAAAGTGTCAAAGGTAAAAATGATCTCTATAAAATTTCCTATAACATGGTGTATACACTTTTTTAGTAGGCTTTATGGTTTGTGAGCAATATCTTCCCGAACTTCAGATTTTTTTTTTAAATTGATGGCCTATGCATCTTTAAAAGATGATTTAAGCTGCGTCCGTAAAAGTGTGGCACTTATGACTCGATCGCCCGATTTGAGAGCGACAGCAGCCTCGCCGTATATTTCTAGATAAAGACATCTAAAAGACCGTGCGCAAATATGCGCAATACGTAAAAAGTCACAGCAATCATCATAATTGACGCAAATCACATATAGCCCCAGTATAATCAGGATCTATCTAGCACAGTGGTTCCCAACCCAGTCCGAAGGGCTACCAGCTAGTCTAGCACGACTATACTTCGCAACTCTTGTCGCGCGTCGTAGCATCATCCGTCACTCTTTCGCGGTACTGTACAGAAAGAGATAGGTAATATATCTCGCGCGCTTGTCACAGTTGTGCTAGAGCTGTAGTGATCCGCAAGAGTCAAAATATGATCCGCAAACGATTCTAATTGTGCTTCACCACTGAAGTGGAGCGGAGCGGAGGCGAGCGGAATCGACTAATGACAAAAGGGAAGCGTGGCTGAGATACAGATTTCAGCGTTGTTGGACGCTACGATTTTTCTAATTTGTAGTTTTAGCAATGGCAGATTTTGAACGACCTGCCAAGGCAGGGGTATTTGAAGGTTGGGCCTTTGTTAATTTTGACCTTAGCGCAGTTGCTTACCTGCTATTGGTGAGCCTTTTGGAAGCAAACTTCGTCACTTGGAGTGAGCCAAGCTGTGCGATGAGCTGTGCTGTGAGTGAGCAAGGCAGTGAGAAGTGACACTTTTTTTCTGCTGCAAGATCCTGGGTAACTGCATTTCTGAGGCCCGTTTATGGAGAATCTGGCGTGAGCATTTTGAATGACTTCATGGTCAGAAGTAAAGCATTTTTATTTTCTACGTCGGTTTTAGCCCGACTTGGATACAGTTCTGCGTGTAAATCTGACGACTGCCTATGACTGAAAGCCTCGTAAGTCTTGACATATAATAAGCAGCACGCCAACTGGATGTCAGCGTCAAGAGCAGCAGAGCGGCTGGATCCTGTGCGATGCCAATTATCCTAAAATAAGTGTATTTCACTGCCTCGACCATGTTTATCAATTAAAAAAAATCTGAAGTTCGGGAAGATATTGCTAACAAACCATAAAGCCTACTAAAAAAGTGTATACACCATGTTATAGGAAATTTTATAGAGATCATTTTTACCTTTGACACTTTTTTTCTAGCTGTAGGTAATACTTTTTGTATAAAACCGTAAAAATCGTGTTTAGGGACATATTTTGAGGTCGAAAGGGGGGGATATGGGGGGAGGGGGGCAAAATTCGGCTTGGCAACATCCAGAACCGAATTCAGCAGGCTTTTTTACATCGGAAAAGTCATGTTGCCAAAATGGATCCCAAAATGCCGTTAGGACGGTAAAGGAAGCCGATATTTAGAATTTTCTACCATTCTATGAAGTTCGGGAAGATATTGCTCACAAACCATAAGGCCTACTAAAAAAGTTTATACACCATGTTATAGCAAATTTTATAGAGATCAGTCTTGTCTTTGACACTTTTTTTCTAGCTCTAATACTTTTTGTATAAAATCGTAAAAACCGTGATCAGGGACATATTTTGAGGTAAAAAGGGGGGAAATGGGGGGAGGGGGGCAAAATTCGGCTTGGCAACATCCAGAATCGAATTCAGCAGGCTTTTTTACGTCGGAAAAGTCATGTTGCCAAAATGGCTCACAAAATGCCGTTAGACTTGAAATTTTTTATTTGAACTACCAGTCTACATTTTATGCTCGGGGGAGGCAACGCGCTCGCGGTGAGCCGACTTTGTGCGTCGCACAACATGGCGTCGGACGCAATAACAGCTGCTGCTGCGTTTATAATAATTCATCGAATAAATGTCCTCGGTGGTGGATGAAACAGTTATATAACGTATTAATTGTAAATTATAAGTTAATACCAGCAAACCTAGGCGCCGTACGCAATGACAATTGACAAGTCAAAACTTGTTCGCGCGCGCCGCTCGCGGGCACGCTCGGATACACGTCCACATTACACGAGGCACGCACACCGAGGCGCCTTTGAGCACGGGCACAAGACCGCCGCCGCCGGCTCGCCGCGAGCCGCTCGCTCGCTGCCCGCGCGCGGCGCGTGAGGCGCGTACGCATTTGAGCAAATGGGCGAGCCGTGCGTGCCTCAACCCGAGGCTGCCTCAAATGCGTACGCACCTTAATATAGTACACATTTTTTCGATAATACGTGATCAATTATTTGCGTATATCTTCACTGCATCGTATAATGACGATGATGATGCTTTTTTTCGTTAAACGTTTATACAAATGTATTGCATTGTTGTCTGCATTATAATCTGTTGTCTTGCAGGAGAACATCCTGGAGCTGTTCCTGATCGACACGTCGACGGAGGAGGACGTGAACATCACGGAGCAGATGATCCGCGCCGGGCACGCCGACGCGCGCGCGCTGCCCGCGCTCGGGGTGAGTACTCGCGCGCCCGACACGTCGGACACGTCGGACACGTCGGACGGCGGGCTGGACGTGCGCTCGCTGCTGAGCTGCGTGCTGCAGGCGCCGCGCGACGACGCCAGCGACGTGTCCGCCTCCGCCTCCGAGGTCATGGGCCGCGCGCCGCGCCGCCTGCCGCTCTGGGAGTGCGCCGACCCGACTGACGGGAACGGCGCTGTCGGCGCGCCTGATCGACTTCGCAAGGAAAAATTCGATAGTCACATTCCGACTGCCTCTGAAACGATAAACGCGTCGAACGATGCGTCGTCGCGGCTGAGTAAACTGCGAGCTAAAGCGGCGGCGAGTAAGGCCAGCGTCGTGTCGGCTTCTGTCGTGTCGCCCGTCACCTCTGAAATTAATCATGAGCCGCCTCGGCCCGAATCGCTTGATGCGCCATCGCTGTGCGCTAAATCGGTGACTCGCCGCGCTGAAGAGGCGAGCGTCGTGACGGCCTCCGTCGTGTCACCGTCCAATTCGACGACAATCGAAGTGTCGGCTCGATTGAAAAAGCTTCGCGCTAAATCGGCAATTCACCGCGCAGAAGAGGCCAGCGTCGTATCGGCTTCGGTCGTATCGCCGCCTGACGCACCGGCATCCGCCACGTCACCGTCGGAATCGACGACAAAAGAGGCGTCGGCTCGATTGAAGAAGCTACGCGCTAAAGCTGCGGCCGTCCGTGTCGAGGCGGCTAGCGTGGGGTCGGGGTCGGCGGTGTCGCCGGCGGCCGCGCCGGGCTGCGGGGCGGCGGCGCGGCTCGGCAGGCTGCGCGCGCGGGCCACGGCGCGCCGCCGGGAGGAGGGGGCCGGCTAGTTGCGGGCCGCAAGCGCCGCCCGAAGGTGACGCCGACCCTATATCGATATCACGCGACTTCTATAAAGATAGAGATACTTTTACATATAATTTGCAAGTTTTTCATATGTCATTAATATGGCATATATTAGTCCTCACGATAGAAACGCTCGTGGAGAATCTTTAGCCTTTATTGAATAAGTGTGTATTAAATAAATAGCTGAGAACAGCCAAAACTAAATCCTAGTCTAGTAGAATGACATAACTTGAAATATAAACGATTATCATTTTTGAGTTGGAAGGCAAGGTTGGCATGGCAACAAGACTCGATAGAATATGATGACACAAAGATGAGTCGGGTATTCCTAAAGCGTTGTTAGGTATAACTGTCCCTGCCGAGCTTTGCATCGAATTTAAGAGTTTTTTACATATGATAGCAGGTAGGAGAGAAACTAGTAAATATAAAAAACAAAATCATTTAAATTAAAGTAAATATAACGCGTTCTTAACTTTTTAGGGTTCCGTACCCAAAGTGTAAAAACGGGACCCTATTACTGAGACTTCGCTGTCCGTCCGTCTGTCACCAGGCTGTATCTCAAGAACGGTGATAGCTAGACAGTTGAAATTTTCACAGATGATGTATTTCTATTGCCGCTATAACAACAAATACTAAAAATAAAATAAAATAAATATTTAAGGGGGGCTCCCATACAACAAACTTGTTATAGATTGTGGTACGGAACCCTTCATGCGCGAGTCGGACTCGCACTTGCCCAATTTTTTACAAGGGTTACAACGCGCAGTAGTTTTTTCGGTCAATGTGCGTTTTTAAATTTTAAGTGTTACATAATTATATCCATCTTATACATAACGGCATGGCTAATATCGTGTGATCAAAACGGTAATTTACAGGGTAGATATAATTTTACTAAAATATTTGTATAATGATGCAATCTCGACGATACGATACGTATCATTTATTATGCTTTTGCCTGATATAGGTATATGTGTATCAGTGGACACAAATTATACGTTTTGTAATAATAATAAAATTGTAAGTCTTTCGAACGAACTTCACCCATTCGCCGAATTAGTGTTAATTGTATGCTTAATAAATAATAATATTATTGAGTCAGCAATTAGCAAGAAAGACTCAGTGTATGGTGCAATATCGATACTTTGGAATGAGTCGTGGCTGTGCGGAGCGTCATAAAGGCACGACATTATACGATTTTTTTTACTTATCTGCCACAGTGTTAATGCAAGTATATTAGCTTTAGGCCGCGAATGTTATTTTCTTAGCGCACAGTCATAGACATACATACACGGGATGTACCCTTGTGACGCTTCGTTGCCGCGGCTAGCGCTGCCCTCTTAAAGCAAATGATGGTATTAAAAAAGACATTCAGTTATCTATACCGTCTACCTAAACATATTAGAGCCATTAGAGGTAAATAAAATGGTAACAGTTGTAAAAGGAACTGTTGAAGTAGGCGCTAGCTTTCACTATTTCTTAATTTAATGAGTTTTCGCTTATTGAGGGCAGAGCGAACGAGTTAGCGAACAGGTTCTCTGTCGTTTGCCAAAATTTCATATGGCATAATATCTATCATAATCATTTGCTATATAAATATTTTTTTGTCGGTTAGCTGTAACTTTTCGGGATTTTTATAAATAATGACACAATTTCGGGATTGTTATACCTTAACGTAATGGCTGATTTAGACGATGCCAATTTTGAGACGCCTAAATTACGGCGCCAGTGATTACCGCACAGCACACCTCCGACCGTTTAGACAATGACTATGTTCAGCCGCCTAAATCTCGCCGCCAGTCGTGTTTACACAGTGCTTTTTTTCAGTACCAGTCATTAGTGGCAGCGCGAGACGCGGAAGGGGGGGTCACTGGCGCCAAAAAATAGGCTCGTGTTCTATTCCGCGCCAGCGCTGGCATGCGGCGAAAAAATGGCGCGGAAAGTGTTTATACGGTGCCTTTTCGAGGCGCCGTAATTTAGGCGTCTCAAAATTGGCATCGTCTAAATCAGCCTTAACGTTATGATTTCTACGTTAATAGTATTAAAAGTTCCGAAGTTCATACAATAAAAAGTTTATGGCAAATGAAAATTATGGGAAGTGATAGATTTATCCGTAGCGAATACTGTGCTCAACAATGGCTCTCCAACTCGGCGCGTACATTCCAACATGTAAAAGTGCTTGTGTGGGCTACTTGCGGAATAAAGCTTTCAATTGATTTATTAAACAATAATCGATTTGTATTTCTAGATTTCGTAGATTATTTGATGTTCTTAAATGAGAGCTTCATAAACGGTATTGTGTCGCGCTTCGGCTCGACGGCGGTCGAACATTTTGTTATCTCTGAATGACTAGAATCTTCAGGCAAGGATAGGACAATGGGGTGCCCGTATGGTTTTATAACTTCAATCATATTTTATGATTCATAAAGTAATAATTTTAACGATAGGATGAAAACCGCTAAGTACCGTCTTGCCTATACTTAGCGGTTATTACCTACATGCTGACTCAACTTACTGATTTTGACTGTAGATCACATAACTTAGTAGGCTGTATCTCGCTCACACCCGCTGTTTCTACTGTACAATAGTAGGCGTATACAACATTACCTTGGTATACAAGGAATTAGTAAAGAAAATTAAAAAGAAGTCGTGACATTGACAGTTCTTTTTAGGGTTCCGTACCTTAAAAGAAATAAACGACACCCTTATAGAATCACTTAGTTGTCCGTCCGTCCGTCCGTCTGTCTGTCTGTCTGTCAAGAAGCTGTGATTTTTTTTAACTTCTATGTCAAGGGAATCGTAATTTATGGGGTATTTTCCATTGACATAGAACTATGAAATTTGGCAAGTAATAACGTCTTACACTACAAGTATAGAGAAAAATCTTAAAATATATGCATCTGTATGGCCTGTTTTGTGGATTTTTCGTAGTAGGTTCTAATTTATATTACTGGCAACGACAAATTTATTGGTTATTGATGTTGAAAGTCAGTGAATGTCACTTATGTAAACAAAGAGGAAACAGGACTAAATATTCTGTAATTTTAAGTAATTTTCGCAAAATAAAGGTAAAACTATCCGCAGTGACAAAAGTCAATTTTTTTTAATACGATTCAGTATTTATTTCAGAAGAACGAAGGATTGAGCAGCGCTCCGGTTCAATGTTTTGAATTTGATCGATGACATATCGCTAATGACCTTTTTTAATGCATATACAGGGTGGAACATTTGTAAAGACTGAGCTGACAGGATAGTGTAATCTGAGTGATCTACAATCGACATATTATAATTGTAAAGCTCAAAATAAAATATTTTAATATCAGTTATTTGAAGTTTTGTTTACATTTGAAATTGACACCTGTCTTTAACTTAAGCGATGTTCAAAAGTTGCTAGGGTTGATACGTGCAGATTTTAACAAACTGTATCTCAAAAACAGATAGAAATATTTATACAGTTCACTGGTGTAAATTAAAGAACTCAGCCTGGTACATTTTCTGTTTGTTTAAAAGTCCCTCGATCTGTTCCACCCTGTATATGACGTGTGCACATTAGCGCCACATGTAAGCTGTTTGCTGCGCCACTGTCCCGGTCCCAGGGCGAAACCTCATCTTGTTAGGCTATTATTAAATCATAAAAAATATAATCTTTATTTAATATAAGTAAGTACGTAAAATGGTTTTCCAACGGTAACGTTAAGTTTATCGCTTAGTACAATTTATCATTTCGTCACAGAAATATGCAGCACTTCCATAGTTCGGACGGAACCCTCGGTGCACGAGTCTTGACTCCCACTTGACGTGCTTTTTTATTTGTGTTACTAATTCCATATATTATACCAAAGTAATGTTGTATACCTTCGGAATGTAACCAAATGTCACATCGAGGTATTAAAAAAAAAACAACCTACTATCGGGAAAAAATATAATAGGAATACCTTTGTAAGACTTTGATTCTCAATTCAAGGGTTCCAGAGATATGTAATTTTTTGGATAGCTATAGCTATACATTCTGACTATTACAACTATCTCCCGCTTTACTCTTCTTTTTCGTGTTTTCCTTTTCCTGCGCCTACCTATTTTATCTTGTGAAATTGTATAAACTAGAATCCATAATTCGCGGGACAAATTCTTATCGATTCGGCCTCGCTAGACCATACTTGGAAGTTTTCATAAAGTTTTAAAATTGACAACGGCAATATAATTACGTTCCTGTCTCTCGAGTTAGGGATTTGAGTGTTAATGTGTGGTGTCGCGAGTCGGTGCGGGCGATGGCGGGGGGCGCGGGGGGCGGGGGGCGGGGCGGGTGGTCTCATTTGGAAGTGGCGGCGCGCGGGCGCGGTACGTGAGTATGCTTGTTACGTGTTGTCAATGTATACAAATGAAGACAATATAAAATAACAATAAGAAAAAAATACTAACCGATTAAATGTTTTTTTTTTTTTTTCGTAAAAATGTTATTTTGTATATTTTTAAGTAACAAAGTATACATTTCATTAATGTCAACCGCTCGCACGTCCTGTCGCACGCAACTTCCAAATTTGATGTCTCTCGATTGCCTTCGCGGTCTGTCTGCCGTCTCGCCGGATAACGTGCTACAAATTTTTCGTTTGGTATCAATTTCGAGATTTTGTCGTTCAGATTTATTGACAGAAAAATGAAAAAAAAAAAAAAAAAAAATTGATTCTCGATTAGTATCGAGTACTAGCAATGATAACTAACGAAGCGTAGAGAAATGATAATTGGGAAAATAACGTTATCCGGCGTACGGCAGTCAGACCGTCGCGTGGCGGCGCCCGACTCGCGGGCTCCCACCGCGCCGCCCCGCGCGCCGGGCTCCGGGGCGGCGCCTCACGGTCGGGTGTCGTTGCAGGCGCGCGAGAGCTACCTGTTCCCGCTGTTCCGCGTGCTGGAGGCCGGCGAGACGCCCAACTTCGCCGAGATCCACGCGCTGCTGCGCGACGGCATCGCGCTCGAGTTCGTGGACGCCTACCGCCGACACGTGCCGGCGCTGCTGCCCAGCGACTCGTCCTCGCCGCCCGACACGCTCGACGACTCCGGCGCGCTCGGCGAGGACGCGCGCGCCGCCGCCGACGGCCACGACGCCGACACCAGCGAGCTCGGCTCCAGCGCCGGCGCCTCGCCCTCGCCGCCGCCGCCGCCGCTCGCCGCGCGCAACCGCGTGCCTCTCACCATGCTGCTGCCCGCCGCCAGGGCCTCCGTGTCCGCGCTGCCGGCCGCGGGGGACGCCGGCAGCGCGGAGCCGGGGCCGGAGCCGGAGCCGGCGCCGGCGCCCTCGGGCTCGAGGTCGTCGCCCCCGCCACGCGCCGCGCCGACGTTCTCGCCCACGATCCCGCCAGTGTTCGTGTTTTCCGCGAAGCCCGAACCGCCCGCGCCCGCCGCCCCCCCCGCGCCCTCCCCGGCCCCCGCCCCCGGCCCCTGCACTCCCGCGCCCCGGCCGCCCCCCCGCCCGATACTCGGGAACTCCACGTGCCCCGCGGCGCCCCCCGTCTCCGCCGTAAACGACACCCCACAATTCTGTCCGAGTCCGGCGGCGACCGGCGCCCCCCAGCTGCAAGCTCGCGGGCCCGCGCCCCAGCCGTGCGGGGCGGGGGCGGGCGGGTGCTGCGCGGCGCCGGCCCCGCACCCCGCGGCGGTGTACGCGCTGCCGTGCTGCGCGTGCGCTGCGCCGCCGCCGCCGCTGTACGCGCCCTACCCGTACCAGGCCTACCGGGCCGGGCCGCCGCGGCCCGCGCCGCCGTACTACGCGCAGTACCCGCGGCCGCACGCGCCGCTCCCGCAGCTCGCGCCGCTCCCGCAGCTCGCGCCGGCGCCGGCGCCGGGGCCGCGGGGTGCGGCGGGCGGCGACGGCGCGTCGGTGCGGCTGTCGGCCACGGAGTGCGAGGTGTTCGAGAAGCTGTCGCGCGTGGACCCGGGCACGGCGCACCGCTACATGATGGAGGCGCTGCGGCGCGCGCGCGCGGGGGCGGGGGCGGGGGCGGGACTCAACCCCAACGCGGCGGAGTTCCGCGCGGCGCCGGCGCTGCGGCCGCCGCCCGGCTTCGAGAATGGGCCCAAGTAGCCTCCCCTGCACCGACCCCCTCCGACTAGCCCTCCGACACCGCCCTACCTCGTTCGTCCCGCCGTCGCCGAATTACAAGTCTACGGGATGGAACATAATACGAGCCTGTAGGAACGATCCCCGTAGCCCGATATCACCGTAAGAGACTTTCGAAAACTCGATCGGCATTTAATGGTTATTGAGAAAATGTACACTGAAAGTGAAAAACGATGAAAAATTAGCCTGTTTTTTTGTTAGTATCACTCGGTTCCATTACTATTTAAAATGTAAGTTTTTGAGACTGTTAGGAAAATGAGGACGCGGGGGTTGTTCTTTGTTCCACCCTTCGGTTAATTTACGTTTGATCCTCGCGCGTATACGTCATACGATACATATCTATATCTACCTCAATGTAAAACTGCTCGAACGAGTCCGGCCGGCAGCTCGCTTGTCCGACTGATCGTCGTCGCCGCGCGCGCCGACTCCGCATTTGTTCTGTAAGTAAGCTCCGCTCGTAGTCCCGGGCCGTCATCAAATGACCCCGCTAGTGTTCGATTGTAAGTTGGTCGATTTGAAATAATTTTTTGAATGGATCTGTTTTGATTTGATTATTTTGTTCTTCCGTTTCGACTTAAGTATTAGTGTATAAGTTTATTTTTTATACTTGTTTGCAAGTATCGCTAGTTTTTATGTTACTATTGATTAATTATTATTAAGTATAATCTACCTGACTGTTATTTTTTTGCATAAGACTACACGGTTATCTGAAATCTATTCTTATATTAAGTACAAATTGACATAAGATTTATTATAAAGTATATAGTTCAGTAAAAATTATAATTAAACTTACTTTCCACAAAATATAGGTACAGTCGCCATCAGATATATCGCAGCATATAAGGCGTTCATAAATATGTGAACATTTATACTGTAACGTCAATAAGAGTCGTGTTCAGATATTTATGAATACCTTACATGCTACGATATATCTGATGACGACTGTACCTACACCTATAATAGATATGGTCACGTCAAAAATTATGTAGATGTGAAATTATAACCATTCTTCCTAAATTTCTTAATGTTTTTACAGGCGTGACTATAACTATGTCAAATGGAAATTTGTGAAACATGTAATGTTTCATTATTTTTTTATGTGGAAACGCCACTTTTTTTATTGAACCGTTGATACAAGCTGGTGGTGGAGTGACTGACACGTTGAACCGGCAATCGAAAGGTACCAGGTTCGATTCCCGGCCTCTTCCGCCAGGTTGGTTACGCAGTTAATTTTTTCTTTGTGCTATGATTTTGGTATCATCGGTTCAAATGGAAATTGTTTAAGTAAAACCTATTTGGCCGCCTATTGACGTTGTGATGATTCAAATCTTTTAGTTCATGTGGTAATATTGAATCTGCTTTATTTTATTACTTTGTTATCAAATGTAAAAGCAAACAAACCATAAAGTGTAGACTCTTTTAAAACACAGGGCAGGGTATTTGTTAGATGATGCTGATCTGTAAGTAAACTGATTTTTGAGATGATTGTGTATTACACTGTGACATGGTTTATTATTATTATAATCGGTACATAAGTACTATCGACGCCGCCGCTTGTGCGAGAGCCATTGTTGATGGGATCTGTGATACGAGTGCGTGTCGCAGCGTGGCTGTCACCACTGGATTGTTCAATAAACAATGTTAACATTACTTACCGGACTTGTTATTTCCATAAACTTTGCCCCTGTTCCGTGCCTCGGGGTGTTACCTAATCAGTGGATATGGGCAGTGTTTTAACTGATGAGATGATCAGATGACAAACGACCAACGGTGCTGTAGTATGTTTTATTTAAAATTCAAAATTATATCAATTGAAAAAAAAAGTAGAGTTTATTTATGACACTACCTATTAGTATTTGTGTTTGGACGATCTGAGAACCCTCTGTACACTGATTAACTAACATCTTATACAGGATGTAATCGTTAAGTGTGTGTGACCAGGCGATTATTCCGTAATTACACGAGATATATATAAAAAAAAATATCGAAAGCATAAAGATATTTTCATTTGTCTGAATAATGAATAAAAATAAAAAACGTACTTTTAACATAAGTTTTTTAGTTTTTCTCTATATCTTAAAATCGCGGAATAATGGCCTGGTCAGATTTAATGATTACACCCTGTATACGGTGTAAACGCGAGCAAACCTGACCCTTCATCCAGTCCAGGCTCTCGTGTGAACCAGTTCACTGGTCGGATTTGCAAAGCAAATGAAAGCCGCAAGGTTGTCATCGTAGTAAACAAATGGACTAAAATAAAAGGACAAACACCTGCGATCTGGGGCATTCACGAATTCACCGCTCTGGTTATGTAATATACTGTACCTTTAAGGCTGCATTCGTACAAACTTTTATTGCGCGAATAACGCTTACCTTCAGAATGTTTACAAATGAAGCGAAAATTGAAAAATTTAATGATTCGGACAGGATTCGAACCTGCGTTTCCAACGGCTTTCCGGGCCAACACCTTCAGATTCATAAAATACATTTAGGCCGAGTCCAGCCAAATTCAATTTGCTTTGTGACATAGCATACTTACGAGGGGTTAATGGAATCGAATATAAGTAAAACAGTTTAGAAATTATAACTTAATATTTATTGTGATTTCATGTTAACAGTCTTGCTGTACAACAGGCACTTACATCATCATTATCATCTTCATTATTATGCTACATAATACAACAATCAATAAATTATCACTTATCAACAGTTCAATTGATTACTTATGATACGGCTAAATGCACGAGAATGTGGCTCAAGTTTCGTTCTGTATCTATGACTAAATACTTAATTTTGAGAGTATTATCTTACAGAAAGTATAAAACACCTTCTTTTAGCCGAATGTTAGTAGTTACCCATGTACACGGAGTGTACACTGTCGTGAGCCCGAGGGTTCGGCCGGCGAACTAGAGCTAGATGTTAACCATCTAGCGGTCATTTCGAGAGTATGTACTATGGGCTTTAATTCTGCAGGTCACTTGTACGCGGTAAGACTAGTGACCAACGGTGAGAGGCGATAACTAAATGGAAAATTTAGACTCATTGATGTCTAAAAAATTATGGATTATACTTTTGGCAAGTGAATAAAGTATACCTAATATGAGAAAATAACAAGGGCCGAAACGCCGCAACGTAGAATTTCAAATTAGAACACAGTTTATAATGAGGTTAAACGGTTATTCCAACGTCGTCCCAAAGTTCCACGTGACGGAGGCGAAGATCCTAAATCGTAACAACTACGTGGAAATAGTCTCGGGCGCATACATTTACCAAGGATACGATACATCCGGTTACGCGTGAGGCTCGTAATAAGAAAATCGCAGATGTTAACGCTCAGGCTTCGCCTCGCTAGCCGGGGCCCGTCAGCCGGCGCGTCACTTGTCGGCTCGCTCGGCGAACATCTGTCCGATGTCGCGGCTGCCGGCGGAGTGCAGCCGCTTGAGCTTGTGCTTGACGGAGAGGCGCGGCAGCGGCGGGCGCAGCGCGCGCGCGGGGAAGCGCTCGGCGCGCGAGTGCCCGCCGAGCCCGTCGTAGGGCTCCGCGCCCGCGCTGAAGGCCGTGTCGTGCGCCCCGGGCAGCGACAGCGGCGCCGGCTTGTGGAAGATGCTGGTGGCCGAGTTCAGCATCGCGAACTCGGACGGCTGAAATGTTCGTTTCTAACTTTATTCTCCGGGTCGTAATGGATACGGGCCGCGAATTCGATTAACGTTTAAAAAACATCGACGATTAAAATGTCGAAAGTATTTAGAACTGGCTTTTGCCCGCGACTACGTACGCGTGGAACTTGATAAAAGGGATTATTAAAAGCGCCTAAGCAAATGTAAGAGCAATTGTACTTTTGGTCTAATAATTACATTTCCTACAGGGTCACCGCACCCCAAAAGAAATGTTCACTCACTTTTCATCTTTTTAGGTATAATTTCCAGGATGAAAACTATCCTATGTCCTTCCTCGGATCTTAAACTATCTCTATGCCAAATTTCATCAAAATCGATTCAGCGGTTTAAGCGTGAAGAGGTACAGACAGACAGACACACTTTCACATTTATAATATTAGTATGGATGAGTTAAATTAAAACCCGCTGCCAAAGATTTAATGATTCATTTAATAATATTTTAATTTAACTTGTAATGTTTGTTCGGGTGGAACTTTGCAACTCAATTATGAAGCAGATGTTTTAAATCAATTGAGCTGATATTTTATTTAATTCCGGCCCTGCAGGCCTCGCAACCCCCTCGGTCGGTCCCGAGCCCGCGCCGCACCGCTGCGAGCGGTCCGCCGGACCCATAAAGTGTGCTCGCAAGCCAAAAAAAATAGATACGTTGATATCTGATTGAATCGTAGATTAAAACGTAGATTATTTTATTTTATATCGAATCGTGAATGCTTTATATAAGTAATTAGAAGAAGGCTTGACGAAAAACCGAGTGTTTAAATGCGACGACGATAGGTTTGCGTACCTTGAGGTGTTGCGGCTGCGGGCGCGGGCGCGGGCGCGGCTGCAGCGCGCTCAGCGCCAGCCCGCTCTGCCTCAGCTGCAGGTACGGCGACTCCGACTGCACGAGCCTGTCCCCGCCGAGCCCTGCGGGACACATCAATACCTTGAGGTGTTGCGGCTGCGGGCGCGGGCGCGGGCGCGGCTGCAGCGCGCTCAGCGCCAGCCCGCTCTGCCTCAGCTGCAGGTACGGCGACTCCGACTGCACGAGCCTGTCCCCGCCGAGCCCTGCGGGACACATCAATACCTTGAGGTGTTGCGGCTGCGGGCGCGGGCGCGGGCGCGGCTGCAGCGCGCTCAGCGCCAGCCCGCTCTGCCTCAGCTGCAGGTACGGCGACTCCGACTGCACGAGCCTGTCCCCCGCCGAGCCCTGCGGGACACATCAATACCTTGAGGTGTTGCGGCTGCGGGCGCGGCTGCAGCGCGCTCAGCGCCAGCCCGCTCTGCCTCAGCTGCAGGTACGGCGACTCCGACTGCACGAGCCTGTCCCCGCCGAGCCCTGCGGGACACATCAATACCTTGAGGTGTTGCGGCTGCGGGCGCGGGCGCGGGCGCGGCTGCAGCGCGCTCAGCGCCAGCCCGCTCTGCCTCAGCTGCAGGTACGGCGACTCCGACTGCACGAGCCTGTCCCCGCCGAGCCCTGCGGGACACATCAATACCTTGAGGTGTTGCGGCTGCGGGCGCGGGCGCGGGCGCGGCTGCAGCGCGCTCAGCGCCAGCCCGCTCTGCTTCAGCTGCAGGTACGGCGACTCCGACTGCACGAGCCTGTCCCCCGCCGAGCCCTGCGGGACACATCAATACCTTGAGGTGTTGCGGCTGCGGGCGCGGGCGCGGGCGCGGCTGCAGCGCGCTCAGCGCCAGCCCGCTCTGCCTCAGCTGCAGGTACGGCGACTCCGACTGCACGAGCCTGTCCCCCGCCGAGCCCTGCGGGACACATCAATACCTTGAGGTGTTGCGGCTGCGGGCGCGGGCGCGGGCGCGGCTGCAGCGCGCTCAGCGCCAGCCCGCTCTGCCTCAGCTGCAGGTACGGCGACTCCGACTGCACGAGCCTGTCCCCGCCGAGCCCTGCGGGACACATCAATACCTTGAGGTGTTGCGGCTGCGGGCGCGGGCGCGGGCGCGGCTGCAGCGCGCTCAGCGCCAGCCCGCTCTGCTTCAGCTGCAGGTACGGCGACTCCGACTGCACGAGCCTGTCCCCCGCCGAGCCCTGCGGGACACATCAATACCTTGAGGTGTTGCGGCTGCGGGCGCGGGCGCGGGCGCGGCTGCAGCGCGCTCAGCGCCAGCCCGCTCTGCCTCAGCTGCAGGTACGGCGACTCCGACTGCACGAGCCTGTCCCCGCCGAGCCCTGCGGGACACATCAATACCTTGAGGTGTTGCGGCTGCGGGCGCGGGCGCGGGCGCGGCTGCAGCGCGCTCAGCGCCAGCCCGCTCTGCCTCAGCTGCAGGTACGGCGACTCCGACTGCACGAGCCTGTCCCCGCCGAGCCCTGCGGGACACATCAATACCTTGAGGTGTTGCGGCTGCGGGCGCGGGCGCGGGCGCGGCTGCAGCGCGCTCAGCGCCAGCCCGCTCTGCCTCAGCTGCAGGTACGGCGACTCCGACTGCACGAGCCTGTCCCCGCCGAGCCCTGCGGGACACATCAATACCTTGAGGTGTTGCGGCTGCGGGCGCGGGCGCGGGCGCGGCTGCAGCGCGCTCAGCGCCAGCCCGCTCTGCCTCAGCTGCAGGTACGGCGACTCCGACTGCACGAGCCTGTCCCCCGCCGAGCCCTGCGGGACACATCAATACCTTGAGGTGTTGCGGCTGCGGGCGCGGCTGCAGCGCGCTCAGCGCCAGCCCGCTCTGCTTCAGCTGCAGGTACGGCGACTCCGACTGCACGAGCCTGTCCCCCGCCGAGCCCTGCGGGACACATCAATACCTTGAGGTGTTGCGGCTGCGGGCGCGGGCGCGGGCGCGGCTGCAGCGCGCTCAGCGCCAGCCCGCTCTGCCTCAGCTGCAGGTACGGCGACTCCGACTGCACGAGCCTGTCCCCGCCGAGCCCTGCGGGACACATCAATACCTTGAGGTGTTGCGGCTGCGGGCGCGGGCGCGGGCGCGGCTGCAGCGCGCTCAGCGCCAGCCCGCTCTGCTTCAGCTGCAGGTACGGCGACTCCGACTGCACGAGCCTGTCCCCCGCCGAGCCCTGCGGGACACATCAATACCTTGAGGTGTTGCGGCTGCGGGCGCGGGCGCGGGCGCGGCTGCAGCGCGCTCAGCGCCAGCCCGCTCTGCCTCAGCTGCAGGTACGGCGACTCCGACTGCACGAGCCTGTCCCCGCCGAGCCCTGCGGGACACATCAATACCTTGAGGTGTTGCGGCTGCGGGCGCGGGCGCGGGCGCGGCTGCAGCGCGCTCAGCGCCAGCCCGCTCTGCTTCAGCTGCAGGTACGGCGACTCCGACTGCACGAGCCTGTCCCCCGCCGAGCCCTGCGGGACACATCAATACCTTGAGGTGTTGCGGCTGCGGGCGCGGGCGCGGGCGCGGCTGCAGCGCGCTCAGCGCCAGCCCGCTCTGCTTCAGCTGCAGGTACGGCGACTCCGACTGCACGAGCCTGTCCCCGCCGAGCCCTGCGGGACACATCAATACCTTGAGGTGTTGCGGCTGCGGGCGCGGGCGCGGGCGCGGCTGCAGCGCGCTCAGCGCCAGCCCGCTCTGCTTCAGCTGCAGGTACGGCGACTCCGACTGCACGAGCCTGTCCCCCGCCGAGCCCTGCGGGACACATCAATACCTTGAGGTGTTGCGGCTGCGGGCGCGGGCGCGGGCGCGGCTGCAGCGCGCTCAGCGCCAGCCCGCTCTGCTTCAGCTGCAGGTACGGCGACTCCGACTGCACGAGCCTGTCCCCGCCGAGCCCTGCGGGACACATCAATACCTTGAGGTGTTGCGGCTGCGGGCGCGGGCGCGGGCGCGGCTGCAGCGCGCTCAGCGCCAGCCCGCTCTGCTTCAGCTGCAGGTACGGCGACTCCGACTGCACGAGCCTGTCCCCCGCCGAGCCCTGCGGGACACATCAATACCTTGAGGTGTTGCGGCTGCGGGCGCGGGCGCGGGCGCGGCTGCAGCGCGCTCAGCGCCAGCCCGCTCTGCTTCAGCTGCAGGTACGGCGACTCCGACTGCACGAGCCTGTCCCCGCCGAGCCCTGCGGGACACATCAATACCTTGAGGTGTTGCGGCTGCGGGCGCGGGCGCGGGCGCGGCTGCAGCGCGCTCAGCGCCAGCCCGCTCTGCTTCAGCTGCAGGTACGGCGACTCCGACTGCACGAGCCTGTCCCCGCCGAGCCCTGCGGGACACATCAATACCTTGAGGTGTTGCGGCTGCGGGCGCGGGCGCGGGCGCGGCTGCAGCGCGCTCAGCGCCAGCCCGCTCTGCTTCAGCTGCAGGTACGGCGACTCCGACTGCACGAGCCTGTCCCCCGCCGAGCCCTGCGGGACACATCAATACCTTGAGGTGTTGCGGCTGCGGGCGCGGGCGCGGGCGCGGCTGCAGCGCGCTCAGCGCCAGCCCGCTCTGCTTCAGCTGCAGGTACGGCGACTCCGACTGCACGAGCCTGTCCCCGCCGAGCCCTGCGGGACACATCAATACCTTGAGGTGTTGCGGCTGCGGGCGCGGGCGCGGGCGCGGCTGCAGCGCGCTCAGCGCCAGCCCGCTCTGCTTCAGCTGCAGGTACGGCGACTCCGACTGCACGAGCCTGTCCCCCGCCGAGCCCTGCGGGACACATCAATAACTCGCTCATACTATTCATTACGTAGTCGGGTCATAAGTTCTGTCACAGTTTAACCATTAAACAAAAACAACTAGTTTATAATTATGTTTATAATATATACATTAATTGAAAGGTGATGAATTTGTCTTTCTAACAGCTAAATATTTATTCAAAATGGCCTCCGTGATTCTCGATACATGCCTTCAACCTTCGCGGCCAGTCATCTATCGCTGCACGCACGACTTCCATGTCGATTTGTGCCGCTGCTGTGACGATAGATGCTTTCAGCGACTCCAAATTGCGGTGAGGTTTAAAGCATGCTTCCTGCTCTAGATGTTGCCATATTTTGTAATCGAGGGGGTTCAGGTCTGGGCTGGAGGAGGGCCAGTCCTGGTGCCGGATGAAGTCAATTTTACGGCTAGTGAGCCAGGCTTGCGTGCTCCTTGCTTTATGAGCCGGTGCTGTATCTTGCTGGAACACCCATTGTCTGTTCTTGAACATTGTACGTGAAAGAGGTTCTACAACGTTTGCTAGGATGGTATTTTGGTATACAGCGGCATTAATTTTTACACCTTTCTCGCAGAAAAACACTTGAGTTAGGCCTGAATATGACACTCCGAGCCAAACCATGACTGATGACGGGTGGTGGCCATGTTGGACACAGGGATACGCCTGTTCGCTTCTTCACTGTTAGTTACGTATATTTTATCATTTTGTTTATTGAAGGCTTCCTCCACAGTAAAAATCTTTTCGTCCGAAAATAGGATCTCGCGGTATTTTTTACATGCGTACCGCTCTAACAGTGCTCGCGATCGTAGAAGCCTAATTTTTTTTAGGCGAGCATTAAGAAGATGACCGGTTTTTTTCTGATATAGCCCGAAGTCCCAAGTCTTCATTTATCACTCTTTTAACTGTCGGCCTACTTATGCCCATCTGAAGACTTAAAAGTTTTTGCTTGCGCACGGGATTTCTTCGTATTCGCTCCTTCACAGCATTGATGACGGCTTTAGTCCGAACCGAGCGTGGACGCCCACTTCTCTTTTTATCCTCGAAAGAAGAGACTTCCCGGTATCGATTAACACGTTCGGTGCCAGTGACACAACAGCTGTGATCAAAAAGTTTTAACTCCTATGCCAGTGACACGCTTACGTGATTTTCAGTGTGTGTCCTTTTCTCGGCGAATTCGTTGTACTATTTGTACAGTATTATTCGTGCAAATATGAATTTAGTTTCACCTTGGTTTCAAATTTGGTAAATTTTTGAAATGTTACTAAAAATGACTCCCCTACAGTGCCGATGACACGCAACCGTGTCATTTTTTGAAACACTTCAGAGATTCTCAACTTTCAATTTACTTTAACACTAGGAAACAGAATTTTACCTTTTTTAGGGTTCCGTAGTAAACTAGGAACCCTTATAGTTTCGCCATGTCCGTCTGTCCGTGCGCGGCTTATAGCTCCGTGATCATTAGTACTAGAAAGCTGAAATTCGGTATGTGTATGTATCACGCCGACAAAACGGTAAAATAAAAACTAAAAAACTTTTTTTTCGGGTACCTCTCGAAAACCTAAAGTGGGGGTGATTTATTTTTTCGTTTCAACACTAGTGCGTGGGGTGTCGTTGAATAGGTCTTAAAAATAATAGGGGTAACCAAACATTTTTTTTTTATAAAGTCAGCAGTTTTGTAAATATTCGCTCAAAAAATAAAAAAAATAGCGTCCCCCCCTTCTAACTTTTCCACCACGGGCAACTATTATATTAATCTGTGCCACGGGTCAAAAAATATGAAAAAATTCATGAAAATGAGGCCTTATAATTACTTTCAATGAAAACTATATTGAACAAAATCGGTTGAGCCGTTTTTGAGTTATGGCAAAATTACATTTTTTTCTTAAAAGGACGTAAGTTGACTTCCAGAAGGTAATAAGTAATTACAGTTACTTTGGCGTTTACGAACTTTTTATAGAGCTTGAAATCTTTCTCGTAACTTAAGTCTATTGTGAAGGATGACCAACTACGGAACCCTACACTGAGCGTGGCCCGTCATGCTCTTGGCCGGTTTTTGATCAATCAAAATACAAATTAATAACATCATCATAACAGCCGTTAGACGTCCACTGCTGGACAAAGGCCTCCCCCAAAGTTCTCCACGACGATCGATCTTGCGCTGCCATCATCCCATTTCTACCCGCGATCTTAACCAGGTCGTCGGTCCACCTTGTTGGGGGTCTTCTAACGCTGCGTCTTCCGGTCCGCGGTCGCCACTCAAGAACCTTTCTGCCCCAACGGCCATCGATTCTACGAGCAATGTGCCCCGCCCACTGCCACTTAAGTTTGGCGACTGTATGAGCTATATCTACAACCTTGGTTCTCTTGCGTATCTCATCTTTCGAAATCAATCACGCAAGGAAATTCCGAGCATAGCTCACTCCATTGCACTTTGAGTAACTGTGAGCCTTCTTATGAGGCCCATTGTAAGCGACTACGTTTCAGTACCGTATGTCATCACTGGCAACAAACATTGGTTAAAAACCTTCGTCTTAAGACACTGCGGTATTTGAGACGAGAAGACATTCCGCAGCTTCCCGAAAGCTGCCCATCCGAGGTGGATTCGACGAGTTTCTTTTTCGAAATTCGACCTACCCAACTGGATCGTTTGTCCAAGGTAGATATAGTCGTCTACAGTTTCGAGCGCAGAGTCTCCAAATTTAAGTGGAGTGGGTGCCACATGGGAGTTAAACATAATTTTCGTTGTATGTTCATTTTAAGACCCACTTGTTGAGAGACCCTACTGAGGTCGATGAGCATTTTGCCGAGGTCTTCCAGGGTCTCAGCCATGATCACGATATCATCGGTAAAGCGGAAGTTGGTGATGTATTCGCCCTTTATGTTGATGCCAAGTCCGCCCCAATCCAGAAGCTTGAATACCTCTTCCAATGCAGCTGTGAACAATTTAGGAGATATGACATCTCCTTGCCTCACACCACGCTGCAATTGGATAGGTTTCGAGTCTTGGTTTAGGACGCGGACTGACATAGTGGCATTCTCATACAAACACCTTAGTACCTCGATATACCTGTAGTCAATTTGGCACCGCTGGAGAGACTGCAGCACTGCCCAGATCTCGACTGAATCGAAAGCCTTCTCATAGTCCACAAACGCTAAGCATAATGGCTGCTTATACTCTTCGGTCTTCTGTATAACCTGCCGCAGCGTATGGATGTGGTCTATGGTACTAAAAGCTTTACGGAAGCCGGCTTGTTCGGGAGGCTGGAAGTCGTCAAACCTGCTTGCGAGACGGTTCGTGACGACTCTCGAAAACAGCTTATATAAACATGACTCAGAAGCGAGATGGGTCTGTAGTTCTTTAAAAGGGTCTTATCGCCTTTCTTAAAGAACAGTACCACTACGCTTCTGTGCCATGCCTGTGGCGTTTTCCCCTCGAGTATGAAGGAGTTAAATAACTTTTGTAAGGCTTTTAAGACCGGTTTTCCACCTGCTTTTAGAAGTTCTGAGGTAACTCCGTCATCACCCGCCGGCTTATTATTTTTAAGCTGTTTGAGAGCCATACTAATCTCGTACAGGCTGACGTCCGGGATCTCTTCTGTGTAGTGTCGGGTCAACCTAGCTCTTGGATCTTTGGCTAGGTTCATGACAGGTGTCCGCGTTGTCGTGTATAACTGTCCGTAGAACGCCTCGACCTCCCCCAGGAGCTCAGGCCTAGATGACACGATTCTACCATCCCGTCTTCAGCTTTGTCAGCTGGCTCTGTCCCACTGACAAATCTCGTGCGAACACTTTGGAGCCTTTGTTCTGCTCAATAGCCTCTTCAATACAATTTGTATTGAATTGGCGCAGGTCGCGAGTCAGAGACTTTGAGATCTGTTTGTTAAGCCTTCGGTACCGAAAAGCGTCATCAGGGGAATGCAGAACCATACCGCGCCTCTCCTTCATAAGCTCGAGAGTGTGATCAGAGATCTTTTTGGTTCTCTTTGAACGGTGGTTCTTAAAGAACTTAGATCCCACCGTTAGGACAGTTTCCACAACCCTGTCGTCAAATTCGTCCACGTCTTCGCAATCACCCAGGCATTCGAAGCGATTCTGCAATTCTAGCTGAAATGGCTCGGGGTTTTGGATTTGTATCGGTGTTGGCCGGAGCATAGACTTCATAAGCCGATAACGTTCAAGCTGAACATTAATGTCTAATGTGCCTCTTACCATCCGGTGGTCGCTCCCGGTTTTAACGGCATTGATCACAGAGACATCATTAAAAAATTCCCTCCTAGTCGACATTATGAAGTCTATCTCGTTCTTTGTGACACCATCGGGACTAATCCAGGTCCATTTGCGGTGAAGGCGCTTCTTGAAGAAGGAGTTCATCATATAAAGTCCTTCCTTCTCCATGAAGTCCGCAAGCGTTTGACCCCGTGCGTTCCGATTCCCAAATCCAAATGGTCCCACTTTCAGCTCACCATCGCTTCGTCTGCCCAGTTTTGCGTTGAAGTCCCCCATGACAACGGTGTAGTGAGTTTTGGAGGTATGTACAGTGCGACACAAAAGAGTAGAAAATAAATGAGAGCGCCACTTCCTTCGCAACTGCCACATTTTTGACGTAAAGTGCTTGAATATGGTAACAATTTTGTATGAAAAATTTTAGTTCCTTTATGCTGTGACAGATTGTGTGCTGACCGTGATCACTGTACAATACTTGATAAAATGTATGACAATATTGTAGGTATATTAATGGAGGCTTCGTCTCTGTCCTGTACATATAAGCCTAAAAGAAAGGGCGGGTATGTAGCAGGATGGAATAAGCATGTAGCGGAGGTACATAGGGAAGCCAGAATTTGTTTTCAATTATGGGAGATGGCTGGTAAACCTTGGCGTGGGAAGGTATATGAAAACATGCAAAACTCTAAGAAAGCTTTCAAGTCCAAGTTAAAGTGGTGCCAAGATCACCAAGAACAATTAAAAATGGATAAGCTTGCACTGGCTCACAATAACAAGAGATTTGGCGACTTTTGGAAGGGTACCAAAAACATAAATACTAAGCCTGGCTTACCAGCCTGTGTCGAGGAGAAATCTGATCCTGGAGAAATAGCAGAGTTGTTTAGGGGACTATTTAATGTTAAGCCTCTATTAGATCAGCAGTCTAGTCCTGGGCCTGTGTTAAATGCTGAGACTGGCATTGCCAGGCGCGAAATTTACTTCACAGCTAAAGATATCGAAAAAGTGATTAATCAAATGCAGAGAGGTAAGTCGCCTGGCCATGACGGTCTCAGCATAGAGCACTATAAGCATGCTGGCCCCCATCTGTTTAGAACGCTTTCTTTATTTTTTAACCTCTGTTTATGTCATTCGTACCTACCTGACTCGCTCATGAGAACCATAGTAGTGCCTGTTGTTAAGAATAAAACTGGTGACCTATCAGATAAAACGAACTATAGGCCCATTTCACTTGCAACCACAGCCGCGAAGATACTTGATAGTTTGCTGGACTCCATTCTGACCAGACATCTGAAGATCCACGATGCACAGTTCGGGTTTAAGGCAGGGCTGTCTACCGAAAGTGCCATCTATTGTCTTAAACACACGGTAGCATATTACACGCAGAGAAAGACGCCAGTGTATGCCTGTTTCCTAGACCTTTCTAAAGCGTTCGATAGAGTCGATTACAACATACTCTGGCAAAAACTTAGTGAAACAGGCATACCAGCTGAATGTGTGAGTGTCTTCAGGTACTGGTATTCAAATCAGGTAAACCAGGTGAGATGGGCCTATGGCTTGTCTGACGAGTACAAATTGGAGTGCGGCGTGAGACAGGGCGGAATTACTTCCCCAAAGTTGTTCAATCTTTATGTGAACGAGCTGATTGAGAGGCTGAGTGGGATGCATGCTGGATGTTATATAGGCGGTACTTGTGTCAATAACATCAGCTATGCCGATGACATGGTCCTGCTCGGTCCCTCAGTTAGTGCGATTGAGCAACTCCTTGCGACTTGCGAATCATACGCTCTGTCTCATGGCCTTCAATACAACACTAAAAAGAGCGAGATCATGGTGTTTAAAGCGGGTAAAATTAAGCCCTACCATGTACCTCCCATTTTATTAAATAATGTTGCCCTGAATGTTGTAAATAAGGTGAAGTATCTTGGTCATATCTTGACAGATTCTCTAGATGATGACCAGGATATAGAAAGAGAACGAAGGGCGTTGGCGGTTCGCAGTAATATGCTGGCCCGCAGGTTTGCTCGATGCTCTACTGATGTGAAGGTTACGCTGTTTAAGGCGTATAGCCAATCCTTCTACTCGAGCGGCCTGTGGGTTAGATATACGAAACGAGCCTATAACGCCCTTCGTGTTCAATATAATAATGCATTTAGGATGCTGTTGGGACTACCGACGTGGTGTAGTGCATCGGGTATGTTTGCTGAGGCCCGTGTTGACAGTTTTCAAGCAATAATGAGAAAAAAGATTGTCTCACTGTTGACACGGGTTAGGCAGAGCGCCAACAGCATCCTAAGTGACATTGCGGCTAGGTTTGACTGCCCCATCCAGAAATTTTGGATAACGCAGGTCAAAGGTGTCGCGGAATTTGTGTTATAGTGTTTAATTTTTGTGTTGTGTAAGTGTTTGTATTACTAATGTATTTTAAGTAGTCGTTGTTACTAACACTCTATGGATACTATATCTGAAATAAAGAATTTATTATTATTATTATTATTTATCATCCGTTTTCTACTCTTTTGTGTCGCACTGTATGGCTTTAGAGATATCCTCATACATAACCCCCACCTCATCATCAGGGTGTGTCGATTTTGGTGCGTATACCTGTATGACCTTCAGCGAATACCGTTTGGTGATTCTGAGTATAAAGTACGATACCCTTGTGGACACACTCTCGATCTTGACAACGTTGTTCACGAGGGACCTGTGGACGATAAACCCGACACCACTGCTTAATTCTTCCTCGAGTGCAGTGATCTTCTCGTCAGTACACAGTGTGCGCGTATTGTATGTAGCCATGGCCAAAGGTCGTCGGTAGGAATTAATAACATGATCACTTAATACTTTCAATTCTCGGCATTTAAATATCACTTTTTGCTTATTGCGTAATTGCACAGAAAATTCGCTGACAATGCTGATGACATTTTGTTCCACAGAGGAAACGTCACTCTATCGTTTGAGCAAAAAGCGTAGTCATTAAATTTCGAGTAAAAAACATTGATATAACGGCGTACCAACATGACGTCAAAAATGATCAAACCCACAAAAAACTTTTTTCTTCAACCATTCGTATTAGCAACCAAGTTCTAATTTTGAATTTTATTTTGCACGTATTTTATCCTTTTCGCTAATCTACGTCCAAGTAATTGCCATGTTGTTAATATTAGCACCAAAGGTTGAGAAACACTGAATGATTCATAAATTACTCACTGCTTTTTTCCACCTATAAACAATGCCAGATGACACGTATATGTGTCCACGAAATTCGTAGTCCTATGCCAGTGACACTCTTTCGTGATTGGGATAATTCCAGCCGGCATAGCGTAATGGCTTAGTGAAACGTTGCCGGTGCCGAACGTGTTAATGGTATGATATACGAACCTAAGCGTAATTTTCGAATTTTCTAGAAGTTTAAAAAAATGTTTTGGCGCGTAACCACAGCGGTGTAATGCAATAACAGCGACAAGGTCTTCTGTCTGCGTCCACTCCATGTTTGAAAATGGCGGCAATGTCAATTTTTGATTTATTTTTTATTGATGAGATATTCGAATTTCAAATGTAATTCTTATTTTTCCAGCCAGGGTTCAAACTTTGAAATTCGAACAGTGTGACAGAACTTATGACCTGACTACGTATATTATCATATTATCAATCTCTGTCAACAGGAAGAAATTATTTTTTTCAAAACTTTATTGCAATGTGATAATTCATGTTAATTTGTTTCAATGTCTTCGATCGTACCTACATATGTATCGTCGTAGTTCCGGCACATCAGCATAGCACAGGCATAGCCAAACTAGCGAGGTCGGTTTTTATTCCATTAGGATAAAAGGCAACGAACACTACGGCGAATGTAGAAATAAATAATAGTAAGAATGGATAAGATGTAACTCACAAAGCTGAGGCTGAGGTCCTTCTCGCCGAGGAGGGCGTCGTTGAGGCTGCGCTCGCACTGTCCGCTGTCGCTGTCGCTGGCGGCCGGCGCCGGCGCCGCGCGCGGCTGCTTGGCGTCGCGCGTGTCGGCCTCGCCCTGAGCTTTCCGCTTGTGCTTCAGCGCTTCGTATTTACGCTCCATGTTCGATAGGTTCTCCTGGACTTGCCTGGATTACAAATAATAACATGATATCTCTTTAGACTCGATGAAAAACGGAGAGTAACAGTATTCTCCAAAAACTCCCGTCGAACTCGCTCACCCGAGTTTGGCCTGCAAGTCTTCGTAGCGCGCGCGCTGCGCCGCGAGCCGCTGCTCGGCCGCGTTCTGCTGCTCGCGGCACGACCGCTTCTTCGCCTCCGAGTCGCACAACGCTCTGCACATATAGACTACTTTCATTTTAAACAATAAAAAGCAACAGGGAAAATAATTTGACTGGGTTATTTCCCATGTCCCATATAATGTGAGAACGTTAACGAGCACTGACCGTTTGAGTGCGGCGGCGAAGGTGGCGAGCGTGCGCAGGTCGGAGTACCCGCGCAGCGTCTCCTCCACCTCGCCGGCCGTCGCATTCAGCACCTTCTGCAGTCTGCAATGTTTTCAATCGGGTTTCATTCCTAACCATAGTAACTATATGTTTTGATTTAAATTTTTTATTTTTAGCCTTATATATTCAGATTTTATTTTTAATTTAGTTTGCTTGTAATATTTGTCTTTTGCTCTTTCACTGCAAATCTGATTGCCCTTCGGCAAAGGCCGCCTCCAACTTTGGTTATGCCTCTTAACTTGACAGTGACGTGACATGGACAGCGCTATTGTCTACGTTCAGGTTAACGCATCCTAGATGCGATCAGCGCTCGTGCGTGCAGTTCTCCGTGGCGCCACCTATGGCACGGCCAAAATGTTTTTGTTTGTTTTTATTGTTATCTATTGTGTTAATTATGTATTATGGTCACGCCGTGAATAAATGTATTTCTTTCTTTCTTTCTTTCTTTTCAACCTCTTCCATTCGTGCCTGTCGCGTGCGACTCAGTGCAATGTTTTACCTGCCACCTGGCATATATCATCCTCCCATCTCTTTTGTGGCTCTTTTGTTTCTCTTTCTCTGTCCTTCCCTTGGGCACCACTCTGTAACTAGGTTGCACCATTTCTCCTTCCCTCTTATGACATGACCTGCCCAGCTTATGGTAGAATTTTACAAAGATCTCAATGATAGTTATGTTATGAAACTGAATGTAAATATCTATAATTACCCGTTAAGTGTCTGCATGTTTTTCTTGAGCAGCTCGTTCTCCTCCCTCAGCCGCTCCGTGTCCCGGTTCTGCAGCTTGACGTACTCGAGCTGCTCGCGCAGCGCCGCCACGGCCGACTCGCGGCTCACCAGCCGCTTCTCCGCTGCTCTCAGAGACTCACTGCCACATATTGATATTTATAGCATACTTAGCAGAGGTTTTACCTATTTTAAATATCACTGTTAGCACTGTTTGAAAATAAGATAAAATGTATCAAGTTTAAAATTAAGATATTCTGTAAATTAAAATTAAAAGTTGACAGCCCCATTATAGCAAAAAAGTCTTGGTTCAACACTGGCACCATCTATTGAACTAATTGGAAAGATTTCTGATGGCGCCAGTGTGTTAAGGAAGTTCTAAGTGCCATTTAAATAGGCGGTACACATACACAACTCTGTACAGGCATTGGCGGTGTTCATGAATTATTTGTGTGTGGTACTATAATAACTTACTCTTTCTTACTCAAGTCTTGTGTGGCAGCAGCGAGCTTGTCGTGCAGCTCCCTGTGCTTGGTGTGCTGCGTGCGCAGCTCCAGCATGGCGTCGTCCAGCCGCGCCTGCAGCGTCGCCGCGTCATCGCCCGAGCTCTCGTTGGACACCGTCGGGTACATCCGGAACATGCACTTGTCCGTCACTTTGTTGCGGCATTGTGGACATGATTTTGTTCTAGGAATGTATGTTAATATTTTGTCAAAGTGCTGAACATTTCAAACAAGTGATACTAGTATTACCCAAGGATCAGAGTATAGCAAAATGGGCCCCATTTTAAGAAGAAATTTAAGAACTAAACATTTTTTTTGCTTTGTTTGGGCTTAAATTTTGGGATTGAATCTGGTAGATTACGCTAAAATAAGCATATTTTATTCTTTAAACTTTTTCTCACAGATCGATATTAACCGAGACATTGGAGTTCAAATGCATAAATAGTTTTCTGTTGCATGCTGGTAAGTCTTAATAAAGTAGTGGCTGTAGCTGGATATCGACATCTTCAACAGTAATAATATCCAGGCTGTCCATGTAAGCAAGCATTTTGACATGGTCACAAAACAAACCTAACCTAACCTACAGTTTTTGGTTTTCGCCCCATGTACCATTTTTTCAGCAAGCATTTTTACCTAAAAAACCTCAATATCTTGGTAAATATTAATCTGAGCCAGAAAGTTTAAATAACAAAACATGCTTATTTGAACATGTTTTATAAGACACATTAATAAAAATTAGGTGTTATACTGACATAAATTTCACGACTCGGAGGTGTTGACAAAAAATTCTCATGGCCCTTTAAAATGGCTCAACTGTGAACACCAATATCTCGGTAAATATTCATCAGAGAAAAAAAGTTTATAGAACAAAACACACTTATTTTGATATATTCTACATGATACAATCATTTAAAATAGGTTCATTATAGCAAAAATTATTATATTAGCATATCATTGATAGCAAAAAATTTTCATACATTTTTCTGTACTAAAATTGGGCCCCTTTGGCTATAGCCAAAGGGGCCCAAGTAATACCTCAGAGCTTATCTAGGTTGGGGTATACCCCAACCTAGATAAGCTCTGAGGTATTACTTGAGTTGATAATATGGAAAAATGATAATGGTCTATCCTATAAATGGACAAACATTAAATGATTACTTGCAGTTAAGGGCTAAACAATACAAGTAAACAATGAGAAATGCGGGGCATAATATAATTATGCAGGTATGTAATGTCTGTACTCCTTTTGCTATAAGAATTATTTTCTCTTACTTACCCTCTTTCGAGCCATTGGGCCAGGCACTTGTGGTGGAAGATGTGTCCGCACTTGGTAACGTACAGGTTCTCGGCCTGGTTCACCAGGTCGCTGCATATCGTGCACAGGATGTGCATCTGCACCAAGCATACCCTTTGTTTACATTGATAGGTTATGTTCGACTTTACAAGAAATATGTTTCACCTATTGTTGAGTAGTTATAGGAAATAGTATTCTTTGATAAAAGTGTTTATACAATTAAAATCGACTTCAATGTTTGAAACTTACCGTCACTTATCATAAAAGCAACCACCAACTTATACACTGTGTATTCACTTCGACCACAGCAGTTTAAACAATGTTAATAATTCTAATAAAATCGTACATTCGATTAGTATATAAATCCATTTGTTCGGCAACTAATAACTTCTTAATTAATAGCGGTCGGTAAAATATTTTATAACCAAAAATATTTTTTTGCCGTTTCGCTCTCGCATCGCAACTCCGCAACAAATTCAACAAAACAAGTCAACTGTCAAGTCAAATCAATCAATCAATCAAAGTAAGTCAAGTCTAATTCAAATCCTCTTATTGGCTGTTCAACATCTGTGTTTATAGCGTTTATAGATGGTTTATAGACATTTATCATTATGTCTGAAACAGCTTTGCAATTGCCGTTGAATATTTAACTTGAATAAGGAATAAGTTATAAAAATTATTCATAATAATTTTATTATAGGAATAAGTTATAAAAAGTATTAATAATTATTTTATAAAAGCTACTTAAACGATTTAAAAAAAAATAGGGCACCACTCCTCTCTTCGAATCGACCATACCATAGACAAAAAATGATAACAAACATGGCGTCCCCATGAAGCGTCATTAAATTGGATTTGTTTAGTTTTTATGGCGATAAAACGATAGTTTCGCCTCTGGATTATGCGGGCACTGACAGGACAGAGTCTCGATGTCATCGTGCGGGCGAGGTAGGACGGGCAGCTGGCTACGGAGCCTCGAGGGTCGGGTGGTGGTGTGCTGGTATGGCTCGGTTGGTTATGTTGTGTTGTGGGTGCAGGCGGAGCGTGGCTGCGGGCTGCGGGCGGTCGCGGTAGAGCGCGATGCACGCAGCGGCGGCGCGCTACGTGTCGGTGAGCGAGCTGTACTCGACGGACGAGGTGGAGCTGCTGCTGGACGAGATCCGCGACCTGGAGCCCACCAGCTGCCGCGGCGAGGACATACAGGTGTGGCGCCGCTTCGAGGCTCTCTCCCACCTTTCCTGTACTTCAATTTGAAGTATTTGTAATAGAAATCAAGACAGTGCACTTATTACTTTTGACCAGATTATGCCTGCACAATGACAGGCATTCATATTAGCTATGCAATTTTTATTAAATTTTTGGAAAATTCATCCCTTTCAAATGGTTAAGCTGACTTGAAATTTGGTTTTTACCTGTATATTGATATATTCTGTGATACTGTAATGAATATATTACCATCTCATCAACAAGCCATAATAAAGTTGAAATTCCAGAAACCTAACATCAATACAAACTTAACATCAAGTCAAACCTGACCCATTATCCTCACCACCTTAATTCAAAATTAAAGACCTCTGCTTTACTTGGGGGTGTAATCATGACACCTCCCTCTATCTCCTCTTATTTTTTTTAGTTTCCTAATTAGACACAGTGTACTTTCCTCTTCACTGAATTTTATCTCTAAAGAGAGTTTAGCCTGACTAATGCGACATGATACTTTCTTAAATATCTAGATATTAATGTTAAATATCTAGGATATTAAATATAAAGATATTATGTGTAATAATGCTATCACCAATATTGCAACGTACGCGCTTTTGTGATATGCAGTTGTGTGACCAGCAGCATGTCGGGTGTGTTGTTGTCGTTGCAGGACTTCGAGATCGCGGGCAGCGGGCTGGGCGCGGCGGGCTCGGGCGGCTCGGGCGCGCGCTCGCCCGCCGGCACGGAGCGCTCGTGGGACTCGCACGCGCACTACCGCCGCGCGCCGCCGCCGCCGCCGCGCCCGCTGGCTCCCGTCTACTGCCACTGCAGGCATCTCTTCACTGTCCAGGGAGCCGTCATGTTGTTCATTGTGGTCAGTCCGGAGCCCAAAACTCACTTTATTACGATTTTTTATAAGTAGGTAGTGATGTGCAAGGTCATAACTGTCATAAATTGCAAGAAGGAAGGTGGGAAGGATGTCCTGAGATCAAAAAATATTTAGAAAAGGCTTTATATTGATTTTTACTAGCCTTTTAATGTTTATGGAAAATTTTACCATTTATCAACACCCAGCCCCAAGAGATTGGGGCTGGGTGTTGATAAATTCACCAAGGATTTCATTATTACTTATTTGCGCCTTTCTGATGTGAATTATCAGATGCTGGCCATATAAGTACTGTATAATTTTGACTGTTGGGCTATCATATGATACAATATGTATCTTGCAAGTACAGATATTAAAAGTAAGTAGGCTTGATTTCTAGAGACAGATGACTAGAATGTAGCACCTGATAATGTGTAGTTGTGTAGTGTGTGAGATGAGCTTGTAGTAATGTTGTGGTGTGGTGGGGCAGCTGTGTTCGGCCGGCAGCTGCGGCTGCGTGTGGGCGGGCGTGGGGCTGCGCGCGTGGGCGCTGCCGGCGGGCGCGGCGCGCGTGCGGCTGCTGCAGCTGGGCGCGCTCACGTCGGCGCTGCTGCACCTGCTGCTGCTGCTGCTGCGCGTCACGCGCCTCGACGCGCTGCTGCCGCTGCGCTGGGACTGCGTGGTCAGTGCCCAACCAAACCTGAATCTGTTTGTAAAAATTTAAAAAATTTAAAAAAATTGTAAATTGGTATAATCTAGTGTTTCATTTTCTTTTCATATCTAATTATTTTCGTGTTTGTAGCGTAGTGTTACGTCAACTCTGTTAAAGGGGCCAGTCTGAAAATCGGCGCTGGGCTACTAGCCTAGCACATGCTGAGACTGGTACCCATTACCAAAAATGTGCACTAAATATTAAAAATGTGTTATTTTCTTTTTGTTTATGCAAATTGTACCTACATTTGTGTATTCTTTCTTACTGTACTGAAATACTTGTGTTCATTTTGGTAATAAACAGATTTTTATTTTTATTTTTTTTATTTTTATGTTTTTCGACATGAATAAGGATCCCCAGCGAACTTGGGAGTTCAATATAAATAGATACCATTCTTCTAATTGGGATTGTTCAAATCCTCAATGTGAGATTTGTTTGGCTTTCAAATACATATCACATTGGTTTACATGCAGTTAGAAAAGAAAATTAAAAAGATAGTGTTGACACTGCCAGTTTTTTTTCTTATTGTGTACTCTGCTTCCTTACTAATTACTTGATAATATGTATATGGATTTGAAAATTTTTATCTAAAAAATATGCCAATAATAAACCAACCGTACTTCTGAGTTTACGAATCCTGTGAAAGTTGTGAAAATATATAATATAAAATGTTCCCAATTTGACCCATATAGGCATAGGCAGTATTAAAGTTTAATTGTACAATGCAAGATTTTGACTTTCATATAAGGTATTTTTTAGGGTTCCGTACCCAAAGGGTAAAAACGGGACCCTATTACTGAGACTTCGCTGTCCGTCCGTCCGTCCGTCTGTCACCAGGCTGTATCTCAAGAACGGTGATAGCTAGACAGTTGAAATTTTCACAGATGATGTATTTCTATTGCCGCTATAACAACAAATACTAAAAATAAAATAAAATAAATATTTAAGGGGGGCTCCCATACAACAAAGGGATTGGTTGCGTTACCTTTGCACCTCATTTGTATGGAGCGCTATACATACCAGGTGCAAACTTAACTTAACCGCTTAAGGATGAAGTGTTTGTACGGAACCCTCGGTGCGCGAGTCCGACTCGCACTTGCCCAATTTTTATTAGAATTCGTTATGTTTTTTGCTACATTTTGTATGTTCGACCAGGGGTTAAAATGACGTGTGTTGTTCGCGCAGGGCATAGCGGCGCACCTGTGGAGCGGCGGCGCGCTGCTGGCGGGCGGCGCGGGCTCGCTGCACGCGCTGCTGCTGCAGCCCGCCTTCCGGCCCGCGCGCGCCGCGCTGCTGGCGCCGCTCTACACCGCCGCGGTGAGTGCCGGCCCGGCAGCCCGCCCCCTCACCGCCCGCGCCTGCGCTACAGCACGTGTGTGTGTGTTGCAGGGCTTGGGGCTGGCGGCGGCGGCGCTGTGCCTGGCGCTGGGCGGCTGCGCGCTGCGGCGCTGCGTGGAGGCGGCGCGGCCGCGGGCGCCGGCGCCGCGCTCGCGCTCGACGCGCGCGTCCGGCTCGTCGCTGCGCACGGCGTACCGCGCGGTGCCGGCGCAGGCGCAGGCGGCGCCGGCGCAGGCGCCGCAGCCCTCCACGAGCCGGCAGCCGGCCTTATAGTGAAGGGCCGGGGCGGGGGCGCGCGCGGCCGCCGGGGGAGCACCGTTGTCGTGTGGGGGCCCGCGGCCGGGCTCGTTTCCTATGATATTCGCTTGTAATGGCTCGGATCGTTTGCATGATGATGTATTATTGTTCGCGACCGACGTAGGATGAGAAGATTCGCGAGATGTACTAAGATTGTTATAGTATATAGGAGATAATTTTATACTGTCCGATGTCCCGCCGTAGTCGCCCCGTATGGACATATCAGGTATCGTTTGAGCCGCATCCTCGGCCGCCGCCCGGTTACTGTACCTATGATCTCATAAACAAACTATGTGCGAGTGATTTTTACTTTTCAATTTTAATTATAATATATGGTTTTTATACACTTTGTTTTTCTTTTCGTTACCTTTTCTAAATTGTGTACGGAGAGCTCCCAGAACCGAAAACCTTATTGCAAAACTAATACCCAGTTCACTCACTGACATAATTCTTTCAAAAATTCTGTAAATGCAGACTGCCATTGCCATTAAGCCATAACTCGAAGTTTGCGAAACCTGAGGTAATTTCGCGTGGTGGCAAGTCTTCAGTTCTGGTAGCTGTGCAAAGTGTCCAATTATTTCGTTTATTATGTTCCACTGCAGAAAAGTGATTTTATTTCAGCTGCAACTCTTACCTATGATTAGATTATAGATTAGATTAGATTTATTTCACACATATAGGGATACATTATAAATTACACATAGTCAATTTACACGAATCTATACGGTGATCGTCAACATAATAAACAAATTCAGCAAGTCATAATTCAATAGATAGTTAAGAAAAAACAATGTCAAGAATTTTTAAATACGTACTATAACAATTTAAATAATAGAATAGAATAGAATAGAAAAAACTTTATTCAAGATAACACATCATTACAATTCACAGCTATTAGATAAGTGTTAAAGACAGTGTACATAAGAGATGTGCATCCGAAATGGTCTCCACTCAGCAATGCTGTTGGCTTTGCTAGGTATAGCAATGCCCACGGCGCTGGTTTTCTGTGGAGCCAGAGGGACGGTTTCGCGGGACAGCATACTGAGCGACTTGTGTCAAAGACGAAGTATAAATAAATATGACAATAAATTCACTTCTTATACAAATTAAATGTCAACAGTCACCACAAAGGATCGTCACTTATGGTACACTATAATACAAAACAATTTCATCTAAACATGTCAAGATAATCTTCAACCGTGTACAGAGGATTTTCCAATAAAAGGTTTCTCAGTTTACACTTGAATACCATGTCAGATGGTTCATTCCGAAGATCGGCGGGTAGGCGTTCATAGTATGTCGGACCGATGACTCGCGGGTTCTTACCTGCAAGTGCCATTCGTCGCGGGACGGTTCTAAGTCTCCCCGTCGATCGAATCTGCTTACCACAAACCTCAACACGCTTAAACATTGACAAATTGTTTCTTACGAACAGTCAACAACATCAGTTATGTAGTCCGCAGTAGAAGTAGCGACGCACGCCGGTTGCTTAGTTATACACTATTATCGAGAATAAGGATTGTACGTGACTTGTACAGATGATTTATTGCTCTTACTAGTTTGAAT
Organism: Apotomis capreana; assembly: GCA_947623375.1. Taxonomy (NCBI): domain Eukaryota; kingdom Metazoa; phylum Arthropoda; class Insecta; order Lepidoptera; family Tortricidae; genus Apotomis; species Apotomis capreana. The sequence continues at coordinate 702,554 of OX392515.1, read as the reverse complement.
TGTAGTACGAGTCGTACTTCAAATGATTCAAGTGATGTAATGAAATGGAATGAAATAATTTATTCAGTAAGTAGGCTACAAGGGCACTTTTACATTTTACAAGTCAGATTGTGAATCTACCGGCATTTCCCAAGAGGAAACCGCTGTTGAGAAGAAAGCCATTTATTCGTAAATCATACTTAAAATAATTATTTATATTTATGGTACAACTAAATACATTAGTAAACGTAAAGGAGATAAATAGATTCTCAATCAATGTTAAGGAAGTAACTTACAAAATTTATTCAATTCAAACTAATGATTTTCCCAGAGATGTATAAAGTCTCTAGGCGTCAACGTAAATAGGGAACAATACAAATTAATTATTGAATCAAAATTTCTTAGAGATGTATTAGGTCTCTAGGCGTCATAGCATGCAATATAATAAAATAAAATTTATGAATTAAATTCCTCAGAGATGTACAAAGTCTCTGAGTGTCCATTCTACGATAAGCTCCCTTAGACGCATAATGCCCTAATTTACGAACGCAAATAGACCTAAACGCATAATGACCTAAAGTTGTCTCTTAGAGATGTATACAGTCTCTAAGAGTTCAAAGATAAAATCAACATTGAATTAGTTCCATCGAGTACAGGATGAAGTTTCTTACATTTACTTCATTTAACACTAGTAAGTGGTTACTACATATTTAATTAGCCCTTGCTAGCATGAACAGACCCCGGACCCCACAAACGGCACGCGTTCACTAGCATGACGCGTATCTCAGCCATCGCCTCCCTCAACCATGTTTTAGGGAAGGTTGCGACTCGGTCAACGACGCCACCGTAAGCAAAGACCTTACAAGAGCGTAATCTTCGGATTTTCCCTCCAAACAGCTTGATCGTCTAGTCAAGAAATCTAAATTAAGTACTTAATTATTTTGTTGCATTAGTTATTGATTTTGACTCCTTGAGACCTTATACATCTCAACGGAATTGAATTATTTCATTAATTAATTATACCGATCTATATATGCGTGTCGTGACGCCTAGAGACCTTCTACATCTCTGAAAAAATCACTTTATTTTATATAATTTTTAGTGTAAACATTGATTTGGAGACTTGTACATCTCCTCTAACATATATGTATCAATTACCTAGCTATAATATAATTGTATTAGTTTTTAAGTATAATTCACGAAAAAATGACTTACTGTTGAGTTTCTTTCGGCTTTCTTCTCAACAGCGGTCTCCTCTTGCGAAATGCCGGTAGACTCACAATCTGACTTGTAAAAGTGCCCTTGTGGCCTACTTACTGAATAAATTATTTCATTTCATTTCATATTTCAAGTATGCTCCTTGCTGCCATCTGCTGGACTTGTTCGAGTCAACGACTACCTATCCAAATTGATAGTGAATTGACACAAATTGTTTTTTTTTTTCATTAACCCCTCGTATGCGGCAACCAATTCAGAATTTGTCACTCCGGTGCGGCCGCGTTACGTCATTGTATGCTGCCCGCTTCAAATTTTAGAACGTATTCGTGCTTATTAGGCAGTTCATGAACTGGCGCGGATAAGTGTCTAAGCATGCGAGGGGTTAACCGAGCGAGCGAAGCGAGAGAAACGTCTCTGTTTCAGCTTCACCAATTTTTTTAGTATGTCTGGATGTTCTGATTTCCGGCTGTTCTCCCCTCCAGGCCACATTTCAAAACCGTTTCTCATGAAATTTTGTGGTTAGGTTCAATAACTTACCTATGGATTATTTTTGTCGATTGTTTTTAGGGTTCCGTACCTCAATCGGAAAAAACGGAACCCTTATAGGATCACTTTGTTGTCCGTCCCTCTGTCTGTCTGTCAAGACCCTTTATCTCGAGAGCGCGTGGAGGTATTGAGTTGAAATTTAAAAAAAATCTAACTTCTACGTTAACGTGAAAAAAAAGATTCGGCCGTTTATGTCGCAAAAGATGTGCATTTCGACACTCTCAACTCAAGGGAATCAAAATGATACATAGTTCTAGAACTATGAAATTTGGCAAGAAATATCGTCACATACCGACTACAAATACTTATAAAAATCTGGAAACTCTACATTTGTAAGAAAAACATGAATAATATAGTCCTTTTCAAACATCATATTTGGAGAACTCGGTTGCGTTAAGTTTACACCTCGTTTGTATGTGGCGCCATACATTTCAGGTGCAAACTTAACTTCACCAGGCCATGGGATAAGTGAAAAGTTTGTACGGAACCCTCGGTGCGCGAGTCAGACTCGCACTTGGCCTGTTTTTTGATATGGCGGAGCAATGGGGATTGCAATCGTAAAAATATCAAATTTCTGCAATTCCGTAACTAACTCGCGACTCTCGCGAGGGGGGTACCTACAGTTCATAGAGCCACTAGTAAATATAAAAGCTGTCAGCACCATCAATAGGGACTGAACAAAATGCAAAGAATTCGGTGTAGACGAAGTGTAGGTAAGCTTTACTTACTCGTACAAGCTAAAAAAAAATATTACGTGCGCTGTTATGCTACAGGGATACAGGTACGATTTCTGCTTTAACTGCTATACGAGTAGTTCGGTGGCAAACAAGTTCTTCGCCCTTTTTTGCCTCTTGATATACGAATTTGCCGCTGGTTATACGAATTCAGTCTTGCTCTTGGTCTGAGGTCTTGCTGCATGGCAAGAGTTAGCAGGAAACTGTTATGAATACCTGTACCAGATGGAAGAAAACACCCTAGGATTTACTTACTTAGTTAAATTTTATTGGTAAGCGTCAGGGTAGGTACTAATATGATAAGATTGATAAGAGTTAAGTAGTTTTAGTAAAAATTAAATATCGTAATAATTATCTATTATATTTACACCAGATGGTTTAGAGAATTGCTAATAAGATCAATGAGTAATAAACGCTAATGGGTATTAGGTATTAGGCAAGCGTTAGCGCGCGGAACGTGGATTCCGGCGGTTATTGCCATCGCGGCTAATCATTCCGCTGCTGCGCTAGCACGGCCGACTGTACAGTAATTATTAAACTTGTTATGAATCTGTAAGTCCCCTAGTGTGGAGGTGGCGCGCGTTAGAGTCGATATTAGGGCCGCTGCAGGCCCTTTGACCCGCTTTAATGTGCGGCGTCACGCACGGTTGATGGCGGCGCGGCACGAGAGCTGCACCCTCCGCTGCGCCGTCGTAATACCACATGAGAAGCAACGGTAGCATATCATTGGCTTTATGCCATATCATTGGCTTTATGCCTTAAACTGATACTGAAAAAGCGTTAACCGTTAACATATAAAATCAATAAATATCAGACAACCTCACACAAATGGATCTAGTCCCAACATTTGGTTTTAAAGAAACCCGTGTGTTGAAAAAGTTAAGAGTTCCTGAATATACCTACTGCAAATAATTACATAATAAGGTCACTTAATTGAGGTTACTTTACGACCTAATTTATTTAGAACTGTAGCCTTTTCTACTATACCTACACTATAGGGTGTTTCATCTTTGTATGGAAAAAAATAAACTGTATATTTTTTTATGACTTTGCTTGGGGATCGAGTCTCTATAATAAAGTAAATATTTGTTCCAAATTTCAAGAAAATTTGAGGACGTTTAGAGGTTGCGCAAACTGACCACTTTTACAACAAATGTTAAAATTAGTAATAGTTCTGAAGTACTGATTTTATATTGTATACGAAGTTAAACATAAATATCTCTGTTTGGAAGTAAAGAATAATACCCGTAGAGAAGTTTCAAACTATCATTCAATTTCTATAAAGTCAGAGTCGAAGAGAAGTTGGAGAGAAACGTGTAAAGGTACACCACAATTTTTATTTAAGCATTAAATACAAAGATCAAAGCTTAAAGAAAAATTGAAAAAGGAGCTACCTGGGGGAAGAGACCGGGAATCGAACCCGGTACCTCTGGATTGCCGGTCCAGCGCGTTAACCATTTCGCCACCCTAGCTCCAGGAAGATCTGACGAATTTTTCCTTATGCTTTGTGTGTCGATCTTTGCATTGTTTTATTTGAAAGGTTTTTACACCTTAGCGACCTCTATGAGAATACGTTAATTCCCCCAGGTAGCTCCTTTTTCAATTTTTCTTTAAGCTTTGATCTTTGTATTGAATGCTTCTATAAATCATGCTAGGACTGCAGGTAAACTTATCAAAATAAATCACAGCCATAGCCTCATTTTATCAATACAGTATTATGAATACTTTAACATTATCTAAAGCCGCATAGCCGAGCGAGCAGTGTAGTGGAGTGACATACGTTGCGATCTCGCGCCGCGTCGTGCCGTCTCAGATACTCCAGCCATCACCGTAGTGTCGGTGACTCGGTGTCGGTACCGGTGCTGTACCGGCGGTGTACAGGGGCTCCTTACTATCATCCTAGAAACAGATGAGGTGAATCTCCCGGGAATCAGAATGACGGGGAGTGCGGACGAAGGGTCGGAGACTGCGGTACTGCGGGAGTACTACTCCAACAACGAGTACATCTCCTCGCCCGAGGGCATCATGAAGCTGCTTGCTGTCGTAAGTATACTTCCATCTCCAGGACATAGTTGTTCATATACTTATCACTACCCCTAAGCACAGAGTTTTTTACCTTTGCTAGAGACGTTTTCACTGCTATTACCTACTGAGACTACAGACTAAAACCGCATGCCTAGGTATTTATTCTTACTTATAGTTAAACACTTACTTAGCAATCTATTACTAAATTCAAGTAAGCAAAGTGAGGGTGGAAAGTTGATACCCTATGTGTACTTGTAAATTTTTTGAATGATAGATGTAATCAGTAGATGTCAGGTAGGTTATATAATAAGATATCTTGTAACCTAGGTCTTAAAAGTGCATTATCGCTGTAATTGGAGTAGGTACGAATATTTGTAATGCGATAAGGTAGATAAGTATTAGGTTGACCCACATAACCGTGGAAGTAGGAGAGCAGACCAACACGGATGCACAGGATCTTCTCTGCCGAGTTTGCTAGAGAATAACCTAAGCTGTTTAGGTATCTAGAACTTTTTTTTTCGCTAGTTCTCTCAGAAAACTCAAACTCTTTGTACTTACTAGAAACAGAATTAGTTACTAAAGGGATCATCTACATTTTTATTAGGGTTCCTTACCTCAAATGGAAAAATCGGAATCGGGCCGTCCGTCTGTCAAGATATCTCGGGAACGCGTTGAGGAATCGAATTTGAAATTAAAACCATACCTATACTTAGGTACTCAGGTCTACAGTCCCTTGAAGCTGTGAAATCAAATTTCCAAGTTTACGTAAAAAAAGATACAGGCGTTTTTGCCGAAAAACAACGTAGGTAGGTATATTTCGACACTCAAAGGAATAAAAATTTAATTATGATATTGTCCGGTGACCTATGAAGTTGTAAAAACGGCAGCAGGGAAGACATCGCTCCACTTTGTCTCTGGTCGCATTATATTCATGAAGTTCTTTTTTATTTCTTACACAATTCATGTTTACGCCTTTATTTGGCGGCACTGATTACTACTTAATTGCGTCATTCCTTAATAATAATAACACCAGCCGCGCTGATAATCGATCGCTTAAGATCTAGATATGATCGCCGACTAGATAACATACCTGAAGGTATGGTCGTTGCAGTACCATAGCTTTTAGCATCTTCGTTTTAATCGGGGTTCATGTACCTACCTACTTAGATATCACATTTATTATCACTTTACCGTAAAGCGTAAAAGCTATGGTACTGCAATGACCATACCTTCAGGCGTAGTTAATTTTACTAATACAATATAATATGTATCATTAATTGTTATCAGAATTATGCAGGTAGCAAAATGCCTAGAATCGAATAACTAGAAACACTCGTAACATTCTACCTCAGACCTTATTACTTACTTACCTCACAGAGCCTCATAGAAGAAGTGTGTATCAATATCTGGCAGACCACATAATTAAACTAGGTAGAGCTGTCTACTGAACTAATCAAGGAGCAACTATTAATTCATATGGTAGAGCTGAATACTCGGAGCAGTTAAAGTGCAGGTAGCAGCGGCAGCGGTGTTTAATTGCATGTATTTATCAGTTTGTAATATCAGTATCAGTGCACGAACTAAGGCGTGCAGTTATGTCGCAGCTTGCAGGCATGCAAGGAATGTCGTTTCAATACTCAGGAGTTTGAGCCTGATTTGCCACTAGATCTCAGTTAAGTACTTACAGGGTGTAATTACAAGGAAATAATCAAGCAATAATATAATATATATATTAGGTAAATTAAGCGTCGCTCGGTGTAATGTAACGTGGACAACGTGGTATTGGTGCACTTTTCCTAGCACTGCTTTTAGCTCTGGTGGTTTGCCAGCCTAAGGGAGGTTTGTGTTCCAGCTGGGCTGCCTGTCGTCGGGCGTGCTGTTCCTGGTGGGCGGCGGCTGCGCGGGCGCGGCGGGGCTGGCCGCCGCCGGCGCCACCGTCGCCTTCGCTGCCGCGGCCTTGCTGGCGCTGCAGCTCACGGCCACGCTGCTGGGCGCGCCACTCTATGCGCCGCACGCCTGGCTCTACACCGTGAGTACATGTGGCCAGTACTGCCCGCGCCGCCGCACTGTCGCCTTCGCTTCCGCGGCTGATGGTGCATACGTACCTCACGACCACTCCCCCCTTTTCGGTTTGCTTGATTGCTGTGTCTAGCGTACGTGGCTCCTTTGGTGTTGTACAAAATTATTGAGCGACGACGAGTGCGCCCGGTCACCACAGGTGGCTCGCTTGCCACCAGGCACACTATTTTATAAAAAAAAAACCATGTTTCTAGCTAACACGTAAACCCTTGTTGCGCGCATATTTCAGGACGTGGTGGCGAGCGCGGTGCTGGGCGCGCTGCTGCTGCTGGGCGGCATACTGAGCGTCACGCTGTGCGAGCTGCGCGAGAACACCGCCTATGTGCGCGCCGTGAGTAGCGATCGCAGGGCTGAGCGGTGCCGTATACCGAGGCCCCTAAGCTCATAGGGACACCTGATGAATGCGTTCTGAATTCTTGATCACCTAACTGTCTAATAGCCTGCGCAGTGGCGGACCAGGACCTAATCAAAATCCTGATAAATATCAAGTGATAACGACAATTCGGACAGTTCGTATCCCGCTCGAGCCATTAAATATTTAGTCAAAAAAAACCTTTCAATATAAACATACCTTATTATTTTCTTGATAAATAATAGCGTGTTTGTTTGTGTGTTGCAGCCGCTAGCGGCGGGCAACGCAGCGTTGGTGGTGGGCGCAGCCGTCGCCACGTACGCGGCCGTCACGCGGCGCTGGGACGCGGCGCGCGGGCCCGCCTGGGAGCCGCGCCGGGCGCCGCCGGTCGACGTCGACGTGTGACGACGTGCCTACCGCGGCGCTGGGACGTCAACGTGTGACAATGTACATACATGCAGCGTGTTCGGCCGTGCCGACCCTTTAGACATCAACGTCTGGTGCACAGCGTCGTACAGTGCTCGCTGAAAATCGTGGAATCGTGAGATTTTGACATTGATGAGGATCCAAGTACATTGTGATTCAAAGACATTACAAATGTAATTACTTTAAAAGTATAGACAATGTTGTGCAAATACTATAATGGTGTAGTACAGAGTACATGTGCTTCTCTAGATAGTCTTAACAAAGGTAATGAAGTTTGATGCCATAATTTTTATTTAAGCTGTGCGGCTCCTTGAGGAAACTTATCTTGTAAAACAGTAGTTATATGAAGTGGGTTATAAGTTGTACTTGACTTGATAAAATTATATTATTAGTTATTGTTATCAATGTCATTCAAACTAATATAAGAAGCTAGTTGCTACAATGCCGTAAATAATAGTATTCACATGACTTTCTAATTTATCTCTATCATTACTGTGTTTATATTATACCTACTGTTTAATATCTTTGTAGTAATATTACTTACTTAGTAATAGTACTTTGCAGGAAGTGGGAGAAAACATTCATACATATATTTGCTGAAATAATCCACATTCCCATTATCTTTCTACAGTGTGTGGTTGATGAAGTACTTACCTAATACTCCTGAATCCAAAGCAATAAATAACCTAGCTATTACAACGAGCTGTGGTTAAACCACTGCATACTGCACGACTAGAACAATTGTATGGGTGAAACCACTGCATACTGCATGACTAGCACAATTGTATGGGTAAAAACCAAACCACCATTTTAATTTTAAATATTTGTTGTAAAATTTGTACATGGATATGATTTATAACAAACAATAAAAAATATAAAAATACCAACACCTATTATTATAATTCGTAATTTGAACTGGGAAGCTTACATTTATAGTATCTCGCCTTTTATTTTGAATTTTTTCATTCTTTTTTTACACAATACACAAAATATACAATATAAGATTTACATACTATCACAAGAAAGCAATAATGCTGTAATTTTATATGAGTTCAGTTGTGGCTACAACATTATTCCTCTTCTGCAACAATATTGATGTGTAAAGCGAGCAACAAAAAACAGGAGCTACTTACCATACATAAACTTGAAACACTAACTACAACTGCTTGCAGCAAAGTATCTTTGTACTGATTGTATGACACTGTCGGCACGGGGCTTCTCTGCAATCCCAGCTATCTCCACTCCCAGGTTCTCAATCTTGTGTGCTGTGGAGTTGCCAATCGCGAAGTATGGCAGGTGGGTGAGGCGGTTGCTGAATGTCTGCAGCTGCCGGTGGATGTACTCACACCCCGACGGGCTAAAGAACACCATGCAACACGGGTTGAGTGTGGACTCATTTAGCTCCATCAGATCTGATTTCAAATTGTCATTTTCCTTAGTCTCATACACTGTCAGAGAATCCACCATCATTCCCTTGGACTGAAGAGTGCTCGGAAGAGTTTCAGACCTTAAATTTCCACAAGGGAACAGGAGTGTACTAGTTTCATCGTTTTCTTTTATAATTAGTTTAGCCAGGTTCTCAGCATTCCCTGAAGCGGCCCCCAACGCGTCGAGTCCGAGCTGCAGCTTGATCTTACGGCAGCTGGCGTCGCCCACCGTGTACACGCGGCGCGCGTTCCACGCCACGAACTTGGCGGGCTCCCAGCGCTGGGCGACGGCGTCGATGGCGCGCGGGCTGGTGAGCACGAGAGCCGAGTACTCGCGCTGCAGCTTGTCTCCCAGCCGCTCCAGGTTCATGAACGTGAACTGCAGCGGCTCGACGAAGATGGCCTCGTAGTTGTGCTCGCGGAACGCGCGCTCGTACTCCTCCGAGGCGCTCTTGAACAGCACCACCTTTTTCATTGTGACGCGCGACTCAGCTCGCGATTCTCTGTGTGGCGCTTCCCATGACAACGGTGACCCTGAAGGAACAAGGAAATTGATCGAGATTGTTTGCTACGCAACTGAATTAATGAGGCAATCAACACGGTGCTACTTATGTAAACAAAGCTTGTCAGAAAGACAAGTAGCAGATATTTTATGTGTGTCAGCTAAGAAAAGGCTATTTCCCACTTACATTTTTAAATCGGATTTTGTATAGGCTGTAATTTCTATAAAAGAAAATAAAATTGAATGTTTTGAATCGCCTATAACTTTGACGTTTCCGTATTTCTCTTCCAGTATTTCCTTTCCCTCAGCTCAGTCAGTGACATAATGACATTTACATCTGACAGCTGAATAAAGTTAAAGTGTCTTAGGTACTGTTAAAATCGATGGAATCAGAGTGAAGTCTACTTGAACACGCGAGCTAATAGCTACGTTTCGTTACTGCTGAGTAGTGTAAATATTAATGACAATTTTTTTTTTCAAATCTGAAGAAAAAATATTATCGTAGTCTTTGTAACGTTGACATAATTAAAAACTGACATTGGCATAAGCCTCCAGCTGCCATTTCTGGCTAAATAATAATAACGTTGACAAAACAAATTGTGTAAAATAAGTAATATTTTACCATATGGTTCACTCACCGTCGAGTTTTTGCTGACGTTGTCAGGGAGCTCGTTTTGGGGCGGCGGACTTAATGCCGCTGCACTCGCTGGGATGCGGGAGCGGCGCGCTGGTGCTGACGGCGGCGATCGCGTTGCTGCTGGTGCCGACGCCCTATCTCATGCCAGATATCTTGTCTAATCGAGATGACCTGGACAAGTCGGTCACACCTATTGTGGAAATCGCAGCACCGACAAATAGTTTTACATTTATCAGATCGCAATATTCGTCTGTAGACCTTTTCCCCAACGTGATAATGCTTACTATTGGAGTCGTCGTGTATCTGTTCGAGTGGATACACAGAAAACTAATGGAGAGAAGGATACTTAAGGTAATAGTCTCCCTTCCCGCCGGGTGGATGTAGATGTGGCCCTAACGACCCTAACGCCAAGTATGTCATAACTTTCCGGAAGGTATTTGTGAACTCGCGAACTTTGCCAACGGGTGTAAATTATTTGGCAAGAAGTTTGACGAAGCAATTTGTAAGTTGGACCTTTATTTAGGTGCCTCCAAATTGAGGAAAGATATCACGATGCTCGCGGGCGGGAACTCGGAGAGACGAGTATCTACTCGCATATTTTGCATAAACGTCTTTCATTAGATGTTCAATTAATATGAGTACGACGGGACGGTAAAGTGAAACGAAATCAAATCTCTTAACGGAATAGAAAAAAAACAGTCATATATACTTACATATTAATAATAATAAATCTTTATTAATAAAAAACATACGAATAACAATTACGAGTAGCATAAAAAGTCTTACATCCACACAGAACACACTAAATTCTTGTGCCTGAACTAAGAAAATCCTATTGAGAATGAGAACTGGTTAATTGAAATATATTTTTATTTACAAGGCCATTTTAAACTACTGTTCATGTAAATTTACTATGAAGATTTAAAAAAATTCTAAAACTATAAAGAGCCTTTGACTTTCCAACTTTTGGATCTGCCGTCACCGGCTCCAAGCATACGTCCATTCGTTACTATAATAATTTTCAACGGGAGGTACTTGCCGTCTGCTGGGACGAAATAGGAACGAAATATTTGTGCTGTTCCCATTTTGCATCGCTTTATCCCGTGTTCAGTATAGAAGTGTGGACTTATTTAAAACTTCGCGTACGTAATTGTATCAGCGACCTGTCCCTTTTATCTTCCACACGCTATTCCCCACTGTGTTAGTGGAAACAAGGAGGAACCAATTTGGTGTCAAGGATCCTCTCGGACCGTGGGTCCCTTCCAGTCGGGGCCTATGGCATTTTGGCCGTGTTGTTACGCCTCCGGCTGCGGGCCGTGGGTAGGAGGGTCAGAGGTGATTGTGGTTTGTTTGCGCGGTGTTGTAGCTGCGGCAGCTGCTGGGCGCGTCGACGGAGCGGCTGCGCTCTGCCGAGCAGCAGCAGGCGCAGCTGGAGGGCACGCTGCAGCTGGCGCGCGGCGCCGCCACCGAGTACAACCTGCTGCTCTACCTGCTGCTGCGCCGGCGCCGCACCGCCGCCTCCTCCCTCACCAAGGACGACGACTTCGCCTTTCTCTCTGTGCCCACGCTCAAAGTATGATATTTTTGTATTTGCTACTGTTCGGTTTGATGGTTTATAAGCGAAAAGCTATTTATATTCGTTTGTTTCATAAAAATACTTTCGTTTTATTTCAGTAAAATGATACTTATGATTTCAGTTAATTATTCAGATGAGGTGTCCATAGAACCTGATCCCTGCCAGTTTATTGATTTAAAAATACAGGTTCACGTAGAGGCAGCATTCTTCTCCTCCTGAAAAAAGATAAGACGACCGACCCTAACCTTGTCAAAAATACGTTTGATGCTATACGACCGCATCCTAGAGTTCTTACACATGATACACATTAACGAGCACATTCCTCGTAACTACTGGTTGTATAAATATTTCAGATGATGCGTGATCATCATCAATAGAGCAGCCAGTTGCAGACATCATATCACCATGTCTCCGTTTCAGACATAGCAAAGACTAGTCGGGCGCTCAAATGGGAACAGAACTTTACATAACTTAGCTAAAGCTGGCATTTGAGGAATATTTTGGCTCAGGCATAAGAATATCGCCGTCGATGTTATAAAGTGATGTATCAATCAATCACTTCAGCCTGCCCCCGCCCCCAGACCCCCGCCGGCAAAGCTTTCTTATATTTATGCGAGTCTGAGGTATAACGTAATAAAAATAACCAGTCAAGTGGATTTGGGAATCGCAAGATGATCCGCGCTGCTTCATTTAGATATAATTCAATTTACTAATATTATAAATGCGAAATTATTTACTTATCGGTCTGGTAAGTTTTTACGGATATACAGGGTGTTTGGTACATCGTTTGCCAAATTGAAATGGGGGATAGAAGACGTCATCTGCTACCTCCTACGGCCCCTAAAAAAATCTTAGGCCCACGGGTTTTTTTAGGGCTGAGCTGTAGGCTACTACCGGGGTCCACAGTGGGTGGATAGTGGAACGGCCGTCAGATATGACGGTTAGCTGCGAATATACAGAATAAGCAGTCCCCAACCAAACAGCGGCAGGGCTAGCAGGATGTAGTGGAAAGGTCGGTGGGACGACCTTGCCAAATAAAAGCTGCAATATCCAACGACAGTCCTGCGACATGGCGAGTAAATGCCGCCATTAAATAAGCATTCCCCTGGTGTTAGGTACCAGTGACATCAGTACTGGCGGGGGGCCGAAGATGGGTTATCTGGTAGGGCCTTCGACTAGATATTAGGAGGCGAGTACGACTCGGTTTCTAAGCTGCGGTGTGGAAGGCAAGAGGGAAACCACCACACTATCTATCCCTAACTTGGAGCAATTTATGGAAATGTACAGCAATGAGATAATGGTTCTTGACAACGGGCTTCCACGATGTAACATGCCGTGGCGGTCCGAGTCCGGCAGGGTCAGGGGCAAGGCTGACTCGGTCGTCATCATGCGAAATCCTTGTAAAATTGGAACGTGGAATGTGAGGACAATGTTGCCGACGGGGAAGTTAGAAGAAGTTAAAATAGAAATGAAGAAACTAGAAATCGACATATTAGGTTTATGTGAGACAAGATGGGGAGATAGTGGAGATTATTGGAGCGATGATTACCGAATTATACATACTGGGGACCAACAAGGAATAAATGGCACTGCAATAGTTTTAAACAAGAAATGGGGTATGCAAGTAGAAAATACTATACACTTATATGACCGGATAACGGCTATAAAAATTAAATCTCAACCAATGGATATTATTATCATACAAGTTTACATGCCAACAGGCAGTCATCCTGATGATGAGATAGAAAAAATGTACGACAATTTGGATACACTACTAGATTCAGTTAAGGAAAAGGATAATTTGATAATAATGGGAGATTTTAACGCTGTAGTTGGGGAAGTAAAAGAGGAAAATATTGTGGGAAAAATCGGTTTGGGCAAAAGAAATAAAAGAGGTGATAGATTAGTGCAATTTTGTAAAGAAAATAATCTTTTCATCAGCAACACAGTATTTCAACAGCCGAAACGTAGATTATATACCTGGAAAATGCCTGGAGATATTGGAAGATATCAAATAGATTACATCATTTGTAAAAGTAAACATAGAAATCTCATTCAAAATTGTAAAACGCTACCGGGCGCAGATTTAAATACAGACCATAACTTATTATGCAGCTCACACAATTTCGGTCGTCACCTGTAATATGAATTAATGTAACCGCCAAAATGACGAAATTGAGTTAAGTATACAGTTCGTCTGTAAATTTGACGATCTATCTATTGCTGTTCTTAAAATTACGATATCTTGAAAAAAATGTTGGTTACATTAAACAAAAATTGACCATTTTTTTTAGTTTTCTGTATTTATTTTGGTGTATGGCACATTGTTTGTAAATTACTTAATATCAGATTAACGTAACCACAAGTATTGGCCAAAGTTGAACAAAAGTCATTAATGTAAGACTCATCGGTAAATAAATGACTCTTACATTACTCAATTTATAGCACTTTATTACCGATTGACTGTTACGTTAGCTTCAAAGCTAGATAAAAATTATAAAATGGTTCTTACATTAAATGGGTTATACTTTTAGTTTTTGAATCAAATCATGTAAATAATAAGGTACATAAATGATTTACATGCTCAGATTAGATAGGTAAAAAAATTTTTTACGGGATTATAAGACAGCAACCATTTAAAGTCAATTATAGTCTAATCTTGTCACAAATTGTGCTTACTGCAAGGTGGGTGAATATATAATTTAGTCAGTAACATTAAAGTTTTCGTAGTTTTTAAAGCACTTAATGCCTCTTACATTATTATTTGTCTTCCCAAGGCTCGAGTGATGACGGTTACATTAAAATTATGTACTTAATTTAGACGGACCTGGTGCTTACGTTATTTTGGTTACCAGGAACTTTGCGACCATCTCTTTCCTTTGCAGTGTTAATGAGTAGATACCGGTGAGACGACCATACATTTGCCTGTAGGAAGCAATTACAAACACTACCGCGTGCGTCTGTTTACTATTTGGTGTTGTGATGGATATGATAGCCACTTTAGTTTGTACCGACTAGCGATCGGATGCCGGTTTTCGACTCCATACAAATACTGGTATTAAATTTCGGTATTTCGCTTATTATTACACATTTCTTTATTTTACTGAGCTAATTTCAAAGTTCTATACCAATACTTTAATTATATGTAATGGCATTTCAAATAAAATCTGTAATATTTTTTTTTTTTAATGAATACCGGTAACGATCCCTGATTCCAACAATTCGTGATAAGGACAGTATTGTGCGATTGCGTTGTTATATATCAATAAGTACGGTTAATAATTTCGAGTTAAGTACATTCATCGCTATACATCAGGCGATCCGTTTGCTCGTTTGCCCTCAACGACATAAAAAATTAATGAATAATAATAATACACAAAAAAAACTTTCTAAAATTAAGGGAAATTTGAAAAGGATAAGTACTCAGTAAGTATTATAGAAATTGTTATCACCTCAAAAGGGAGTTCTAAGGCGGAATGAAGTTTGTCGGGATTTCCAGTATCAAATAGAAATTGATGTTTTAAACTTTTTAAAGTTAAGTTATTTATTAATTAGCTATTATGCCTAATTATATCATGTCTAATTCTTAAAGGGCTAATGCATACAGGCTTAATGCATTTCGTTTTTAGGGAATCTCTTAAATGTCTGGTTAAACGGACTGTGAAAACTTTTTCTGTGAAAATCAGTCACTGCCACTACCATGTAGCAACATGTAGGCATAATAAAATGTATATTATTTTTAGAAAACAAGAGACAGGAATGAATGATGGTAGTAATAGTGATATGGTGGAGGTTAGTGACATTGAGATACTCCCAATCATTTTTTTCAGTAGCCTACGTATCCAACGTAATGTCATTGTATTGATGCGGTGATTCAATAAAATACGTTAACTATTTGCTTGCCCCTTGACCATTATTTTTTTCAGCCAGAGAAAGGAGTTGAGCTGGGCCATACTTTCTACTAATAACGGGACACCAATGATGCTTCAAATAAGTAGTTCGCCAGAAAACAACAGCTTACAAGATATAAGAAAATCTCTAAATCCGTTTCAGCTCTATAAGAAAGATGTCGAAGCCCAATAGCGAAGGTATTCGAAGGATTTCAGTCGTAAATTTACCCCTTGACGTTCAAGTTCATAATAGTGATGTGAGAGTGAGTTACTATATAATTATGTGACGAAACATTTAGTCACCAGTTTTCCAGGAAAAGGTCAAATTACTAATGAAGAATCAAATAAAGTTCATTCGGCTAGTTTCAGACAAGGACAAGCCTTACACTGAAAATAGGACTGAGGGTTTGTAAAGACAAAATTGATTATTTAAACGAAATTATACAACGTTAAGCTGAAGTTTAAACTTAAGTCACTAAAATCAAAAGGAGGGAGTTGATGAATGGAACAGAAAGAAGGTAATAAATACGAAGAAAACTATATAGAAAGAAATAAAAAAGAAAGAGAAAAAGGAACGCAGAATGTGCAGTACAAGTCGTAGGTAAAAAAGGTACATAAATATTGTAGGAAAGGGAGAAAGAAAAGCAAAGTGAGGAAAAACAGTAAGGAAAAGTATCAGATTGGAAAGAAAATAAAGTGTTTTTTTAATACTCTTTAAATCTAAAGGTGCCTTTACCAATTTTGGTTTTTATAAACAAAAAAGAAACTGTTTCCCGCTTATAAACCGGTTTTTATCACGACTTACTATCCTGCCACTAATTAACTGAAAAACAAGAAATAACTCTATGTTAAACCTTATTACAATTGGATAAGTTTAAAAATTCCTTAGCAGAATTCCGCTAATGTAAGTCCACGTTTTAAAAAGGTGTGTCCCTTACGTTAGATTTTTTTACGTTTTAGTGACTTACTTTAAATTAGGGCTCATTTTTTGAAATCAATGTTGTGTTGTGTTAACGTAACTCCTCATTTTTGGAAAAAAATTAACGTAAGCGCCATGCTATTTTCTAAACTATAATAGCAGCCTTTTTGAGACCATTATCAACTGAAAGATCTTACAAAATTAAGCTATAACTACTTTACATCATTTTAATCGGATTAAGAAATAAAATGTTACTGCACTTTTTTTAATTTGCAATTTCGTTTTTGGCCTTTCCTGAAAAATCGTCATTTGGCGGTTACCTTAATTCATATTACAAGTGACGATACACTTATATGACCGGATAACGGCTATAAAAATTAAATCTCAACCAATGGATATTATTATCATACAAGTTTACATGCCAACAGGCAGTCATCCTGATGATGAGATAGAAAAAATGTACGACAATTTGGATACACTACTAGATTCAGTTAAGGAAAAGGATAATTTGATAATAATGGGAGATTTTAACGCTGTAGTTGGGGAAGTAAAAGAGGAAAATATTGTGGGAAAAATCGGTTTGGGCAAAAGAAATAAAAGAGGTGATAGATTAGTGCAATTTTGTAAAGAAAATAATCTTTTCATCAGCAACACAGTATTTCAACAGCCGAAACGTAGATTATATACCTGGAAAATGCCTGGAGATATTGGAAGATATCAAATAGATTACATCATTTGTAAAAGTAAACATAGAAATCTCATTCAAAATTGTAAAACGCTACCGGGCGCAGATTTAAATACAGACCATAACTTATTATGCAGCTCACACAATTTCGGGATAAAGAAAACTAAGAGAAGGAATAAACCAAAGAATATTGATCTCACTAAGCTTAAGGATCCAAATAGTGACAGTAAAGTGCAATATAGTAATAAGATAGGTAAGAAATTAGTGCAATATAAGAAGAATAAAATAGATAGGTATTATTGATAAAGATAGTTTAGAGGCAAGTTGGAATAATATACGTGATATAATAAAAGATACAGCTGATGAATGTTTAGAAAAAGAAAAAATAAGATCCCGGAAAACATGGCTCAGTGCTGATATAATAGATCTTATGACTGAAAGACGAGAGCTGAGAAAAAACACAAAAGACAACGAAACTCTACATAAATATAAGAAGTTGTCTAATAGAATAACTACATTGTGCAGAGAAGAAAAAAATGTGATAAAATAGAGGTTTTTATTAAAAAGGGTAAAATGAATCAAGCTTACAATATTATACAGAAATTAGAAAGAAGAATAGAACTAAAAGTACTGCCATATTAGATGAACAGAGTAAAATTTTGTTAAATAGTAAAGATATAGTGGAACGCTGGGGAAGATACATAGAGAAGTTGTATGAAGGCGAGGGGTTACTTGAGACTGACATAGAAAAGGAAGAAACAGTGGAAGTAGATGCCATTGGCCCGATGATCATTAGGGAAGAATTTGATAAGGCCCTAAATAGTTTACAAACTGGAAAAGCTGCTGGCAACGATAGAATTTATGTGGAGTTTATCAAATTTGCAAACTGTGATATTCTGAATGATGAAATGTACGAAATAGTTTCTAAAATGTATAACATTGGTCATGTCCCTACAGATTTTTGCATCACTAAAACAGTCGCTTTACCCAAAAAAGCAAATACAATGAAATGTGAAGAACACAGGACTCTAAGCTTAATATCGCAAGCAAGTAAAATATTACTCAAAATTATACAAAATAGAATAAGACCCATAACCGAAAATTACCTAGGACCTGACCAGTACGGATTCAGACAAAGTAGAGGGACAAGAGAAGCCACATTAGCGTTAAGAATGATTATCGATAGAAGAATGGATTTAGATCAGAATACATACATAGCATTTATAGATTTAGAAAAGGCGTTTGACAAAGTTAATTGGAAAAATATGATGTAAATTTTAAACCTTCCGGCCGCCATCGCAACTGTGTTTCACAACCAGTTGTCTACGAGGATTTTTTAGTCTTTCAAGGCAACCAGTTGTGATAGAAGAATATTATTCTTCTTATGCAACCAGTTGCCAACAAGGAAAATCTCAAAATTCCTAGTTGCTATAGAAGAGTTAATTTCTTTGTTCACAACCATAGATTAAACCATGGATTATGTTTAAACCTGGACTGCTATATACCAAAAATGAAGATGATGATGCTTCCAACATGAGGATAATTAATTTGATACCTCGAATTCCGTGAGAGACAAACTACGGTTTTTTAGAAGTTGACTACCGGTGTTGAACTGCTAATAATTTTGTGTCCTTTTATCACCAGTGGTAATACGAGTATGAGAAAATTTTGTTTTAGCGACATTATGATGCTTTTGGCGAGATCTTTGTTAACAGTTGCGCTCTTGGTGATGCTCTTTAGACGCTCCGCTATTTCATCCGGGTGGATTGCTGCTTCCTTATTTTCTGGTTCCGAAGCACCCCCGAGTTTTCGTAATAGTGCCCAGCTTTTCCTGCTTGAATGGGTAAAGTCCATAGATTCGACGTTATCTAGCCATTTCTGTCGGCGGCACTCATCCAGTTTCGCAATCAGGTCGTTAGCTGCATCGGCATCCTGTCTGGCAAGGTACGTGCGGTACGCGTCTTCGGTCTCTTTAGTCCATCCGGGTATGTATTCTTTACGAAAACCCCTAGGGACGAAATTCTTTGCTGTGGTTAACACAATCCCACAGAACCTGCCATAATTTGATGCAACGGGTTTTATCCATCGGATGTTGGCGTCCATTTGCTGCTTGTAGGAACCCCAGTTGGCTTTATTAAAGTTCCATCGAGGTTTCTGAAGAGAATTTACCAGTGGGACCTCCAAGCCTATCTTGATGAACGCGGGCCGGTGTTGGCTTCGCGGGAAATTTTGTAAGATGGTGCGGTTGGTAGGTAGAATGGTTTGAAAGATTCTCCTTTTACCCCAGAAGAAGTGTCTGTTGCTTTGAAGCAAACAAAGTGTGGTAAATCGGCTGGTATCGATGATATTTTCCCCGAATTCCTGACCCATCTGGGCAAACGGGCTATCCGATGGCTGGCTGATTTCTTCAACGACATCTGTAGCACAACCACCCTGCCCCCAGTTTTTGCGAAGTCGAAAGTGATTGCTATCCTCAAGCCTGGGAAATCTCCTGAAGATGCAGCGAACTACAGGCCCATTTCTCTCCTTAGCGTCACATATAAGCTTCTCGAACGCGTTCTATATAACCGTCTCAAGGATATAGTCGATCTTAAAATCCCCATCGAACAGGCAGGTTTCCGTGCTGGCCGCAGTTGCGCAGATCAAGTCCTTGCACTCACCAGCCATATAGAAGCCGGTTTCCAGAGAGGTCACAAAACTCTAGCAGCGTTCGTTGATCTGAAAGCAGCATACGATACGGTATGGGTAGATGGACTACTGCATAAGGCCAGCAAAATAATACCTTCGGTAAAGATCCTACGTCTCCTCAAAAGCATGCTAGCCCCGCGCAAGATCAAAGTTCTTCTTGGGGATAAGGAAAGCCGATTTAGACAGGTCAAAAATGGACTTCCTCAGGGTTCGGTCTTGGCCCCTCTCCTGTTTAACATCTACACGCATGATATGCCCACGACGGAGTGTGACAAGTTTCTGTATGCCGATGACCTGGCTCTCACAGTCCAATCCAAGGACTTCGCAACTGGAGAAGCGGCGCTCACAAAAGACCTGCAAATTCTGAAGGAGTACTACACGAAATGGAGACTGTGCCCCAACCCGACTAAAACCGAGGTAGCTTCCTTCCACCTCTCTAATAGCCTCGCCCGCAGAGAAGTCGACGTTACTTTCTGTGGCAAAAAACTTCAGCACAACTTCAACCCGAAATACCTAGGAGTAACTCTGGACCGTTCCCTGACCTACAAAGCCCATCTAGAGAGTTTAGGTCAAAAAGTGAAAACTAGGGTTAATCTAATCAATAAACTAGCGGGTACTACATGGGGAGCACAAGGCCGTGTTCTGCGCACCTCCAGCTTGGCTTTAGTCTACCCCACGGCTGAGTACTGTGCTGCAGTGTGGTACAGGAGCGCGCACACGGGTAAAGTCGACGTCCATCTTAATAGAGCCATGCGTACAATATCTGGCAGTCTTTTGCCCACACCCACACAGTGGCTCCCGGTTTTGTCTCATATTGCGCCACCAGATATAAGAAGGGCGCACGCTGCATCACGAGAATGGGAAAAAATAGGCAAAGGCAGGCTACCTATTGAGAAAACGCTGGACAATCTTCCTGATACACGCCTCCACTCCCGGAGACCCATCTGGTCAGACTCCCAAATTCAAGGCCCAGAAAGTTTCTGTACCGATTCAGAATGGAAGAAAAGCTGGGATGCACCTCTCTTAAGCAGCCCTGACCTTGATCCAACTAAGGAACTGCCCGGCTTTGATGAACCACGAAGGATCTGGGTCACGCTTAATAGAATTAGGACAGGAGTTAGCTGTTGCAACTACAATCTCCACAAGTGGGGCTACAAGTCTTCTCCGAGCTGCGACTGTGGTGCTCCTGAACAAACAACTGCTCATATTGTGGAGGAATGCCCCGTGAGACACTTTACTGGGGAGCTAGGCGACCTGCACGCGCTGACTAAGGATGCCAGGGAATGGCTATCAAATCTAGACATTCAACTGTAGAGAGCTCCGTTTATTTGTTTGCTGTTTGTCACTTGTACAAACTTTTGACTGAAAATAATAATAATAAAGCCATACGATAATAATAGCGACATTATAATGAATGAACAAATGAAATGCCATGATAACTTTTATTCCGCTTAACATTTAATATAAATACAGGGTGCTCCTGAGCAATCCAAATGATTTTACCAGCGGATTCCTGAGGTCGTAAGCAGTAAATTTTTTACATCGAAATATGATTTTTAACTTTTTTTATGTTTCATACATAATAAATAAAATACCTTTACTTCACCAGTAAAACAATACTTTAGAACACTTGGCAACATTTGTTATTGTTATCTCTTTTCATTAAAAGGGAAGTCAATGGCATAAAGAAATTTTCTAGTTGGGCAATGTTTATTTTCAAACAGGTTTTACCTTGATTTTACTTTAATATGCGATCCAAACTCCTTACTCATCTGTCTCATGATCATGATTTATGTAATGGCGGCCTACACTCTCTTTTAATAACTTTATAAATAAATAAATATCGGACAACCTCACACGAATCAATCTAGTCCCAAATTAAGCACAAGAAGGCTTGTGTGATGGGTACTAGACGACGATATACGTACTTATATAGATAAATATATACTTAAATATATAGAACAACCATGACCCAAGCACAAATATTCGAGTTCATCACACAAATATTTGCCCCGGCCGGGATTCGAACCCGGGACCGCCGGCTCAGTAGGCAGGTGTCTACAAACCGAGCCAAACGCGTCGTTAAAACTGACGTTTAGTTAGTCTAATCGTACGAGTTCCAAATTATTTAATCCCAATTAAGTTAATCGTAGATTAATTTCTAGCGATTAAATTTAATAATAATCGATTAATTAATCCGATAAATTTTCTCTCGATATTAGGAAGAAATAAGACATTTTTAAGTCTAAGTTCCTGCCTAGAACTTCTTAGAGTAATGCACTATAAAAACCACCTTGTATTACTGTAACAAGAGGGAAGACGGAAGGAACGGTCAAACCGTTTTTTTTTTATCGGGGATGGAAGCTTGTTTGGGTACCTAAAATATTGATACCGGTACCGAAATGCTATTTTAACGGTCGGATACCTTTAAAAAGGCCCGGTCTAAACATAATATTGTATTTTCGTAAAATGCACAAATGAGCGTGTTCCAACTTTTAATCGAGAATTAATGGTGACATTTATTCGATTAAAATGACGTCGAATCGAAGACTGTCGATTAAGTTATTCCTGATTAAAATAATTGCGATTATTTTTTTAATCGATTAATGCCCATCTCTGTTAATAATCATTGCTTGAATCAATGTGTCGAGATTAGAAACGTTACGTGAGAAGAATAAATGTTCTTTTAACACAACTGGTTGCCGTGAAAGACTAAAAAATCCTCGTAGACAACTGGTTGTGAAACACAGTTGCGATGGCGGCCGGAAGGATTTTAAAGGAAGCTGGCCTAGATTACAGGGACAGGAGAATCATTTTTGAACTCTACAGAAATCAAGACACTGTTATTGAAATTGGAGAGGAAATTAGCACAGCAAGGATTCGTCGGGGAGTTCGGCAGGGATGTCCACTTTCGCCTCTTATTTTTAATATTTTCATAGAGTGTGCCATTAGAAAGTTAATATAGTCTGGAAAGGGAGGAGTAAATATCAATGGCAATAAAATACAGTTTATTCGTTTTGCTGACGACATTGCAGCCTTGGCACAGACACATGAACAGTTAGAAGAGTTAGTTTCAGAAATGGATAATATTTTTCAAGGCTTTGGGTTGAAGATAAATATAAATAAAACAAAAACACTTTTCACTTCAAAAAAAATCAAGACATAGACCAATCACTCTAAATAACATACCAATAGAACAAGTCAAAAAATTTAAATACCTGGGAAGCATAATCACTGATGACTCCAGATGTACACCGGACATCATCGCTAGAATAGCCATAGCCAAGAAAGCTTTTAATGCTAAAAAAAGTTTATTCAAAGCCAGAATATCGGGCCAAATCCGTAAAAGGCTTATAAAAGTGTACATCTGGAGTATACCCCTTTATGGAAGCGAAACGTGGACAATGACACAGCGTGATAGAGAACGGTTGGAAGCATTCGAGATGTGGTGCTGGCACAGACAACTTAACCCTATAGACCCCGCTTCATAAAACTTTCTCTAGTATCTCATTTTGCCAAATTGGCGGGGTGAGGAGGGCAACAAGTGCACTGTGATTGGCTAGTTCAAGGTCAGCGAGTAATGACGCATGCGGTGCAAGATGCGCGCCATTTTTGATAGTGATGGGACACACTCGAAAAAGAAACTGCAGAATGTAGGTAAGTAGATATGTTTTTAATTGGAATCAATAATAATACGAGAATGGTTTAAAATGCGTTTCAATTAAAAATATTAAATGTAAATCTACTCATACTATTAGAAAAAACAATAAATAAGAAACCAGACATTATTGCTTTAACGGAGATGTGGCTTAAACCGCTTGAGTTTCAATCTATAAATCGAAATGGATACTGTATCGCAGCTGAAAGCTCCCGCCATATAACTAAGGGTGGTGGTACACTTTTCTTTATTAAAAGATTGAAATCTGATTCAACATTGCACACTCTCGATGCAGATGTATGTTGATAATATCGAAAAAGAATGAGAAATGTGTGGTTTAAGCGTAAATATAGGTCAATTAAAGTAAAATCATTGCTCCATACTATCACAAAAATTTAATTTTAGATTTAAGCACCATTAAAGACACGAACGTCTTAATATTATGTGGCGACTTTAATATTGATTTTTCAGACCAAAAGGTGTCGATACTAAGGAATTGTTACAAATATATCGCGAAGCATACAATGAAGCCAACAACGGACTACAACAAAAACAGCTTCAACAATAGATAACTTTGTTACTGATAGCCAGGACATTTCAAAGGCTTTGGTAGACCTAACTCATTTTCTTACCATGATGCCCAGATAATATACTTAAATAACAAAACAGCTATAAATAACTTCAATGCCGTACAAAATGCTCACAAATGGAGAAGAGTCGTTAAAAATTAAAATATATGCTTTACAAATGCACTCGAATTGCTATAGATTGCTGGGATATTCTTAATAGTTTGAACATCAAAGTACAGCTTTTGACTTTTTATGACATTTTAACTAAACTACCTAATGGGTATTCTATAAGAACTACGCGTATTGTAGCTAATATAAAAATGGCTAGCTAGGGGTGTCAGAAAAAGTTACAGAACCTAAAAAATATATATTAAATGAAGAAATAAATATGATGAAAAATTAAATAGGTAGGTACGTATTTTAAACTATACCAGGAGTTTTTAAGCGGTAATAGCCTAGTGGTTAGGGCATGCGACTTTCAATCCGGAGGTCGCGGGTTCGAACCCGGCCCGTACCAATGAGTTTTTCGGAACTTATGTACGGAATGTCATTTGATATTTACCACTCGCTTTTCGGAGAAGGAAAACATCGTGAGGAAACCACCTAAGCCCAATAAGGCCTAGTTTCCCCTCTGGGTTGGAAGGTCAGATGGCAGTCGCTTGCGTAAAAACTAGTGCCTACGCCACATCTTGGGATTTAGGTAGCCGACCCCGATTGAGAATTCATTCTCAAAAAATGGGACAAAGGCTAGGAGGATGATGACCAGGAGTTTTTAAGAAAGTGCTTGCAACTGCTAAAGTCTTTACTTAAAAAAAAACTAAAGCGATAGCAAACTGTAAATTAAAGACTATCTGGCAAATGGTTAAAGACACTGGCAACACTTCTGTAAATTCGAAAATAAAACATGATGACGATATAATAAGTACCTAATGCCAAAACATTTTTAATTATTACTTCCTTAAGTCTGGCAAAGCATGCAGGACTAGTGACAAACGGAACGATTTTACAAATTATCTTGAAAGGAGAAATTTGATAACACAAAATCAACGTTTATAAAAGCTGTAATATATGAATTACACTATGGTTGGAGGAGACAAAGTATATGCAGAGCTCTAGATAGTAGTGAACGTTTAATTACTTAAAACATTAGCTTATATACATTTTTACAATAAGGTTAACGCTTATCCAAGCAATATGCATTATGCTACAGTAAACCATTGTGTTACTGTTGAATACTAAATGTAGACATTAGCTACATACTACAGCTTCCCCGTAAGATCCCTTCACCCCCGGGGTACTGGAGAAAAAGAGAAAAATAATAATAATGCATGTTACTTGTTTACAATTCGAAATGA
Organism: Apotomis capreana; assembly: GCA_947623375.1. Lineage (NCBI taxonomy): Eukaryota > Metazoa > Arthropoda > Insecta > Lepidoptera > Tortricidae > Apotomis > Apotomis capreana. The sequence goes on along the minus strand of OX392515.1, from coordinate 677,289 downwards.
AGATGGGGGCCACTGTGTAAACTACTTATAGCTAAGTTTATACACTTTATAAAAATTTATCAAAAATTAGTTGGTCACCCCATAAAAAAAAATATCTTCATGTCCCAGTGTCACTGTTCCAAAAGAAATATGTTATAGTTAAGGATAAAATTATTTTTATTAAAATTCCTGTCTGTTTCAACAAAATAATCAGTATTATTATCAAATAATCTCTCTCAAAATAAAAAAAATATAAAAAATTGCCATTAAAGTTGTGTATTAATCACATATAAGGTACTGGTATTACGGTATCGGTACATTTACCCTATAAAATATCTAATGCCGTACCAATGGAGTCTTCACTCCAAAAATAATAAACGGGAATGGCTACCCAGGGCATGGTCACCCTTAATAATATACTAACTGGGCTGCGCGTCCGTGCGCACCCTTAACTCAAAACATGGGCATGGTCACCCACATGGCATATCAGGCTACATGTACTATGTGCCTGTAAGTCGGAGTCGCAAATACATTAAGACTTAATAAGTCTCCAACTGTTTTCACGGAGGGCACGATAGTCCAGAACACCATGAGCAAACAAGAAGGACTAGCGCCCAAACCATGTGCCCAAACTTTATACTTAATCAATATGTACCGTACCTTACCGAGTACTGAGAGAGTAAAAAAAATTGAAATTAAAATTTCATATTGTATTACTTTATAAAAGAAATATCTACGCAAATATAACTCAATTAACTGTCACTAAATTATTAGGTGATCAATCCAATAACTAGCTATAGTATAATTGTTCAATAAAATTTCTAAGTGTGAATATCAAATTACATTCACCAATAATAATTAAAAGTTTACTTGTAGACAGCAAACACGCGTGACCTACTTAAAATTTTTGCTTACGCGCGGACTTCGCGGCGGCGTATGCATTTCCGTGCGCGGGGAAATTGCGAAATGTGTAAGTTGTTTACGAAATTTGCATCTAAAAAAAAATTATTAGCGACGATTATTATAATGATTTAAAGTGATGATATCTGGTTTAAAAAAATAATAATAATTAGAAATGCTAAGTGACACGGGTAACAATTTCATGTACGAAAGTTATCTAACAATTTATGTATGTAAAAGAAATAGATTTTGAATGAATTGGGCGTTAACCTGTATAGCTAATTAATTTTTATATAATAAAAAAAAATATCATAAAAAAATCTCATTCTAATTTCTTAGATGCGATTTCCTTTTGAAGCCTCTGAGGGCCAACTTTAACTAAATATTCTCTTATATACGAGTATTCCAACTTAGTATATAAATCTTGCAAATCAGTAAACATAATAAAATTAAATCGTGCGTAAATGTAAAATAATTATAACCGAAAACATAACTTATACAATAAAACGCTTACGTAGGAGTAATGCCTAACGATACGGTCATCACGAGTCGTCACGTTGCGCGATGCATGGCGGGACGTTGATGCGCTGGCGGCTGGCAGGCACGTGGAGGCACGATGCCGATGCTGATGCGCGATGCGATGACGGGCCGGGCTAACCCTGGACACCCTCGAGCATGGGCCGGGATTTCCCTGGACACCTCTTGATTTGCGAGCCGGGATAACCCTGGACAACGCTCTTCTTTTCTTGCTCTTCTTTTCTTGCTCTTCTTTCCTAATTGTCTTCTTCTTCTTTTTTTTTTAAGTTAATTCAAATCTTCATTCTTGTTTTCTTGTGGTGTCCCGGACGGTGTGGTGTCCCGGACGGTGTGGTGTCCCGGACGGTGCGGTGTCCCGGACGGTGCGGTGTCCCGGACAGTGCGGTGTCCCGCCGCACCGTCCGGTGCGAGGTTCTGAGGTTCTGGCTGGTTCAGAAGTTCGTCTTCGGAACGTTAGTGCAGGATCGCCATGTAATATATGATGAAGTGGTTGACGAGGGACGTTGATGGGAGACAAAGTATATGCAGAGCTCTAGATAGTAGTGAACGTTTAATTACTTAAAACATTAGTGAAAAATATCCGTAACTGTCTTCAGTTCTTCAGGATCTACTTGGTATCTTGGTGGTAAAATGAAAGTGGACTGTACAACTTAAACTGGTATAATTCGAAGTCAAAGAGAACAAAAATAGCAAGTCCGTTACAAGAGTCGGGAGTCAGTGAATTTTTGAAAGGTCTGTTATACAGGTAAGAACTGAACGAACAATTTTGAATACAATGTTACCACATAAGAAATGAATACATTTATGAATTTGATTTTATTTTAATACATTATTATTGAATATTTTATTTAAAAAATATGCAATTTGATTAATTATTATGAGAAAATTATATGATTATTAAATTTATGAATTAAATAAATTTTGAATGAAAGAAATTGACATTATGTTTATGGATTAGAAAAAGGGTTAAAAATTATAAAATTTTTAAACGTTTCGGAACATGCTCCCGCCTTGAAATACGAAATAATTTAATGATTGGCTACAGGAAGCGGGCAGATGTTGTTGAATGCTCGTCGGATGACACCCTTCTTCGTCCTGATGTCTGCGACGCGCGCGACACCGTCAGCTCCAGGAATGACGCGGACCACTCTGCCTAGCTGCCATAGAAGTGGTGGCAGCATTTTGTCCTTGACGACAACGAGGACTCCCTCTTGGAGTGTCCCTGCAGAATTGTGCCATTTGGTTTTCTGTTGGAGCCAGAGAATATACTCGTTAGAAAAACGATTCCAAAATTGTTGCTTGAGCAACTCGATGCGCTTCCATCGTTGGAGAGCTCCAACCCTTGATGCTTGAATCTGTGGATGTGGAACAAAATTAATTGATCGTCCTATGAGGAAATGGGCAGGGGCAAGAGGGTAGAGGTCGTTTGGATCATTTGAGAGAGGCGTTAGAGGCCTTGAATTTAAAATCGCCTCAATCTGGATCAGCAGCGTAGACATCTCTTCATATGTCATGTGTGTTTGGTCTAAGACCCCCCGAAGATGATGTTTAATGGATTTTATTGCGGACTCCCATAATCCACCAAAGTGTGGCGCGTAAGCAGGAATAAATGAAAATTTGATACCTTGCATGACTTCCGCCGATGATGCTTGACTGACAAGCCTTGAAAATTCATTACAAGTACCTTGAAACGTGGTAGCATTATCTGAAAAGATGGTCTTAGGCTTACCCCGGCGCGCAATGAATCTGCCTAAGGCAGCAATGTAAGCTTTTATAGTCAAAACATTAATTTCAAGTTGCTCTGTCATAGCTACTGGACATACAAATGTATATATGAATGATTTGGCTGACATCATTTCAAGTGTAATCCAGCACGTGTGTCCTGAAACAGCTAGAACAAGCTGAGGATAAGAATGAATAAATGTGCATAAATCATGGATAGAACTGAGCAACAATGGATACTTGACGTCATCATCATAGCTGAAGTTGCTCAGTCTTCCCCCCACACAAACAGGTTTTTTAACACCAAGAAATGGCAATGGTGATCTTACGGACTCCAAAGCCAATGGACTAGGAGGAAGAGAGGGAAGTGAAATGTCAAATTTTATCTCCTTGAGAAAGGAGTCTTCCGCTCTATGTATATAAAACTGATCTGAGCGTTTAAGCTCCTGAATAGAAAATTTGCCATGATCCCTATTTTTGATTTTACGACAATTATGGATGAACCTGAATACATAGGTCATGACACGCTCGAGTTTGGTAAGACTCGATGAATTATGAATTGGTTCAGAGGACACGTTATCCGCTCGCTCTTGAATAACCAAGGATTGTTCAACCATTTCAGGCAGACCAATATTGCATTTCTTATTTGAATTAGACCAGTACGACCTGACTGGTTGAATGACATCAAGAATTGTATTTTCTTGACTGAATTGCATGTGAATTGATTCGACATTGAATGAAGCATTGTCATGGTCAGCTTGTATCATTTCCTGATCGTCGAATTTATCAGAAAGTAACTGCCATGCAATTGAATAATTGTCACTAGTGACATCTAAGCTTTGGATGACCTGTGCTGCACTACCCTGAAGTGACGTACGCAAGTAGTTGAACTTATCGATTGCTGTAATCGATACTTTGTTATGAACAAGCGCGAGATATTTATTTTTGAATGTAAGCCAGTTTCTATGCCCATATTGAAAGCATGGCAAGTCAACTTTTGGCAAATCAATCGAATATACATTGTTTTCCTTATTTTCGACTGAATGTGCAGAGCTTACCTCGGATTCATTGACACCGGAGTTACCTCTCGCTGAATGTTTTTGCATTAAAACGTGCGCAGACGACATGCTCGCATAGTAGGCCTCCTCGAAAAGCTGACGCTCATCTCCGATAGCCTCCCCGCTTGCAGCCGTAGCCAGCACTTGTATTTCAGTCTGTAATGCATTAAATGTATCAAATAAGGACACCATTCTGTCAAAGCGTAATTGAAGCTCAACAAGCTGTAATTCGCTAAGTTGAGGCTCGATTAATAACTTTTGCAAGAAAGCTTGAAATGCCGTTAATTTGTATTTAATAACACAGCGTTGATGCAGAAGCTTTTTTAAGTATTGTTCTGATGACATTGCGTTGTGATGAAACAATGTATGAAATACCTATGAATGAAATGTAACTAATGCAACGATAACAAAGTAGTAATGAATACGAATCCTGTGAAAATTATATTTGATTTATCTGAAAAGCGCAATAAGAAACTGCGTGCTATTAAAAATCGTCAGGCGTTGATTCCTGCGTGATGCACTCTGCCGGGCGCGGTGCATCTACTTATGCAACTTGTTTACTACTTAGTTAGCTCGTCGAGTTCTGTGACAAAAACAACCGCTTAGATATCAGTTAAAATTAATGTTACTGCGATGTTGCTGTAATTATAAATGCATAAAATTAGGCTTGTGAAATGGTGTATTTTGTGAATGTAATGTTCTGAATTAATAGAAAGTGAAAGTATGATGCGAATTAGTGAATCTTCGATTGTAAACAAGTGAAGAGGTTATATTTGTTAAGTTAAATGTATGTTGATAATGAATATGATTGATTATCTCGCTACTGATCAGTTGATTGCAATGAAATGAAGCTACTTGAATGAATAATGGATACGGGATGAATGTTAGGCTATCATGAAATGCCTAAGCAATGAATTTACGTTGAACCAATGTATGAAATGGATGGATATGGATAAAGGCAACTACAAAGCGAAATGAATAATGTGAAAAAAGGGAATATAGGAACGGTCTCACTAATTTGTGTCCTTGTCCTTATCTGATGTCTTCTTTTATGTTGATGCTCGGTGCTTGAATGTTGTCTGATGGATGGTTTCAACTGAATAGTCTCCCGCTGAATGTTTGCTTCCCGGTACGATTGAACTGGATGGGCCAACGTAACTGCCTCCTGGTCACGTTTGAATATTCCCGTTGAATAGGGACGCTTCGTGAGTTCTGGCGTTGTTCACCCGTCGTTGAATATCCTGACTGATGGGATACGATGAGTGTCAGCACTGTAACTTGCACGTCGCTGAATGTGCCCGGCGTCAATCTGGATTACCGTCGGCTGCTTTGCTGTAGAAAAGCCGTTGAAGAAGCCCGACTCTGTTCGACTTCACAATCCAGCCCTCTTCTTCTTCGAAAGGTTCGATAGGACCATGAAAAGTTTACTTCTTGTGTAGTTCGAATTAAAAAGGAACAAAGAGAGCAAGTCCGTTACCAGTCGAAAGGGTGAGTCAGTGAATTTTTGAAAGATCTGTTATACAGGTAAGAACTGAACGAACAATTTTGAATACAATGTTACCACATAAGAAATGAATACATTTATGAATTTGATTTTATTTTAATACATTATTATTGAATATTTTATTTAAAAAATATGCAATTCGATTAATTATTATGAGAAAATTATATGATTATTAAATTTATGAATTAAATAAATTTTGAATGAAAGAAATTGACATTATGTTTATGGATTAGAAAAAGGGTTAAAAATTATTAAATTTTTAAACGTTTCGGAACAATTAGCTTACATTTTTACAATAAGGTTAACGCTTATCCAAGCAATATGCATTATGCTACAGTAAACCATTGTGTTACTGTTGAATACTAAATGTAGACATTAGCTACATACTACAAAGCTATAACGGAGTGCGTAATTATAAAAATAATAAAAATAAAACAAAATCATACATACGGTCTTGATGGTATACCGGCTGCAATATTGACATTTTACGTATACCACTGTGCAACATTTTCAACGAGCATATTAAAGCTGCTGTGTACTCCTAATGTACTTAAGGATGCTAAAGTAATTCTCATATTTGAAAAAAGGCAGTCCTTCGGTGAATACCTTAATGACAATTAATTCATATCTTTCTAATAGACAATACGGTTTCTGTACAAATAAAAACATCTGCTATAACTGGACTTGTATCAGAAACTCTGAACAACATAAATCAAGGTCTGAAATGTTCAGGCATCTTCTGTGACTTAATCAAAGCGTTCGATTGCGATGATTTTGGTTGCTCAATTCCTATTACTTTGGTTCTTGAATGTCGATCTAGAATTTTATTTAAAGTGGCATAATCATAAACACAACATTTCAAAGAAATCCGCAAGTACATGTTACTCCTTAAGGACATTATAATAGGTAAGTATTAACTCTACACTTAAGCCAGTGTATTTTGCATATGCCGAAAGTATAATTGGCTAAGGGGTGGGATAGGAGGCCTGAGAAAGCAGTACCTAATGAAGGTTGATAGAGGGATACTTTCCAGATACTCATAAGCTATTTCTAAGAAAATCTATTCTACTTATTCATAATAAATCGCATTTACACTGTAATCTCGCTGTACATTTGCCATTGCAAATCCAACAAGCAAACAAAAAATGGGGACTTTTTCGGCAGATTAATGAAGTTTTCATCAAAATCCGTTCAGCCGTTTTCACGTGATGCACGGTCAAATAAACAGACAAACAAACAAACGGATAAAAAGATAAATAGATAAAAATTCTAAAAACTATTGGAACGTGTTCTGTTCGATAACATTCATTCTAAGTATCCCCCGCCAACTTTCTTTCGAATATCTTCCATGTACAGACTTTCGAGCCACTTCAGCTTTATTTTATGTATAGATGTATCGTATTTATCCAGGATATTCTCCAAGATTACAACTAGATCTGTTTACTAAAATTCATCGAAATTCAGCAGTTTAGACATTTATGGTTTCATAATTGTACATTTATGTACTTAACATACACATTTCGATTATTCAATAATAAAAAAAGTTTATCTTCTATATAAAGTTCAATATTGTTTAACGGGTATCGGTTACGTACCTAAATTGTTTAACGGGTATCGGTTACGTACCTACGTGAAGTAATTAATCAGTCACATCACTACTAAAACACTGCAAAGGTTAGACAAAGACGGAATTACAAAATTAGCAAGCGAAAGTAAGAGACAGTTGACAGTTGACAGAAGACATCAACGCGTCGCTAGGTTACCAACCTACATTTATACCTTATTACATTATTTGTAAAATTGTAAAATATAGCTTATTGGTAAAATGAAATCCCATACTTTTGAAGACTAGATGTTCTGCTGCATTTTCCATACAATAAGGCATATTTTGAACACTTTATAAGCCAAGTAAGCAGTGGAAAATATTGCATGTTATTTCGTCAACAGTCGACCGCGAACTAAGAGAGCGTTTGGGGGCGTGGTGAGCGCTACATGTTTTTTGAGCATTAGCTTGGCTTACCCGGGCGCCCTTATAAGCGGGGTCTATAGGTTAAGTGGTCTGTGGGTGCTGGAGACGAATGGAAAGGATAAGCTGGACGGAAAAAGTTACGAATGAGGAAGTGCTTGTAAGAGTGAAAGAGAAAAGGTCGTTGTTAGAAACCATTGAAAACAGAAGGGGAAAGATGTTTGGACACCTGCTACGACATGACGATTACATAAAAACCATTGTTGAAGGGAAGATTGAGGGAAGGAGGAAGAGAGGAAGACCTAGGAGATCTTATATAGACCAAATCAAGGAGAAAGTGGACGGCCTGTCGTATCAGGACATCAAAAAGAAAGTTGAAGATAGAGAAACATGGAAGTTGCTCCACCGACAAGAGCTAAGCTCTTAAATTTCTGATGATGACGGGTTTTTTTATGACATTTATTTTAATTTTCTTGGAAAATCCTAGAGAACGACTCGTTTAAACTACAAAAAAGTTTCAGTGCCTAGAATTAAATTTTTTATTTTATTGCAAGGTGTAATGTACGGTTCACTATTTTTCTTATTTTTGGAGCGAATATTTACAAAACTGCTGACTATCAAAAAATAGTGTTTGAAGACCCCTATTATTTTTAAAAAACCTATTCAACGACACCCCACACACTAGTAGTGGTCGAACGCAAAAAAAAATCACCCCCACTTGAGGTGTTCGAGAGGTAGGTACCCGAAAAAACTTTTTTTTTGTTTTTATTTTACCGACCGTTTTGTCGGCGTGATACGTACCCATACTCATACCAAAATTCAGCTTTCTAGTACTAATGGATAGATCACGGAGCTAAGCCGCGGACGGACAGACGCGGACAGATGACGGACGGACATGGCGAAACTATAAGGGTTCCTAGTTGACTACGGAACCCTAAAAATACGATTTGTCTTTTGCCTGACTTTCTGAGCAGCGAATTTGTTTATCGAATCATCACAATCTGAAGACCGTAGCAACTGTGATTCGATGCAGAGGATAGCCAGAGCATTCAACCTGTCCTCGTTCATTTTCAACTGTAAATAATTCTTCACCCGCCGCAAACACGAGAAGCTGGGTCCGCCGGCACAGCTCGTAATCGGGATACAAACACACATGATATATGGGATACAAACACAAATCTTTTAAGCTATTAGAGTTGTTATTGTATATTGTGGTTGTTGATATAGTCTGGCTAATGAAATTACTCAAAGATTTGACGGGGAAATTAAAAAAAAAATTGTGGCTGGTCAAACTTTGTGTAGTAGGAACTTTAATCGACTGAAGGACACTGATTCCATGGTCATGAAAAAAAAAAAAAATAGGAACTTTAAGAAAGTTTTTGATACTATAGTTAAATATTTTTTATTTTATTATTTCACATTTTTTTTATTTAAATAAAGTTACATAAGTACTATGCCAAATTTCAACTCAATCGGAAACCGCGAAGTTTATATTTATTTAGTTTCTTGTTTATGCGTATTAGTTGATATCAAAATAAGCTTACTACTAGCGCCATCTATCGTCATTGATACTGAACCTTTATGTATGTGTGCTACCGTGCACACCGTCGCCTCTGCCAGCGGCCATACATTGTCTACCACACGACCTAGAATCAAGCTACATGACCTATAACAAACAGACTGACCTAAAAACGACGTTGTCAAGCTATGTAGGTACAGTAGCCGGCAAACTTCTTGAGCGTGACCTTGACTGCGCAGTAGCCGATTTACGTACAAATTTACATGCGCAGATTCGCCATTTTTGTTCAAGTTGTTTGCCGGCTACTGTACACGTCCGCTGGTTCGAGTGCCCGTGCACGCCAGCACACACACGCTAGGCGCTGGGGGCAGTGCGCTGCCTACAGCCACAGTACATGTGCTACAGCCTACACTGAGAGAAAAATTGGCCGACAAAGCACAATAAATGCTTTGTCATTTTTTTTGTTGTCAAAAGAGCAATAAGCTTTGTCGCGAAATCAAAACGAGCTTATTGCCATCGACAACTTTTTTATTGCCAACCGTAAATCAACAGTTTATTGTATCGGCAACAACATTTACATTGCTACCAGAACAACCTATGTTACCTTTGCCATGGCATTCATGTAATATTGCTAATTTATCAAGGTTAGACTTAGCTTCTACAACAAAGCATCTGTATTTTGTCGTAGCGACCAAACCACTTTGCTATTTTATCAAATTACGTGGTTTGTTACTGCAACAAAGCGTTTCTGTTTGTTCCAGTTACAATATAACTTTGCAATGTTATCAAAGTTTTACCTTGTTGCTGGAGCAAAGGTTTTATCCTTTGCTGCAGGTACAACGTGCTTTGCTAACTTATTAAAGTTAGATTTAGCTTTTATAACAAAGCAGTTATATTTTGTTGTTCTAACAACATCACTTTGCTCATTTTTAAACTAAAACGATTTGTTACTGCAACAAAGCGTTTTTGTTTGTTCCAGTTACAATATAACTTTGCAATGTTATCGAAGTTTAACCATTGTTGCTGGAGCAAAGCTGTTATCCTTTGTTGCAGGTACAACGTGCTTTGCTAACTTATTAAAGTTAGATTTAGCTTTTATAACAAAGCAGTTATATTTTGTTGTTCTAACAACATCACTTTGCTCATTTTTAAACTAAAACGATTTGTTACTGCAACAAAGCGTTTCTGTTTGTTCCAGTTACAATATAACTTTGCAATGTTATCAAAGTTTAACCATTGTTGCTGGAGCAAAGCTGTTATCCTTTGTTACAGGTACAACGTGCTTTGCTAACTTATTAAAGTTAGATTTAGCTTTTATAACAAAGCAGTTATATTTTGTTGTTCTAACAACATCACTTTGCTTATTTTTATACTAAAACGATTTGTTACTGCAACAAAGCGTTTCTGTTTGTTCCAGTTACAATATAACTTTGCAATGTTATCAAAGTTTAACCATTGTTGCTGGAGCAAAGCTTTTATCCTTTGTTGCAGGTACAACGTGCTTTGCTAACTTATTAAAGTTAGATTTAGCTTTTTTAACAAAGCAGTTATATTTTGTTGTTCTAACAACATCACTTTGCTCATTTTTAAACTAAATTTGTTCCAGTTACAATATCACTTTGCTATGTTATCAAAGCTTTATCTTGTTGCTGGAGCAAAGATTTTATCCTTTGTTGCAGGTACAACGTGCCTTGCTAACTTAATAAAGTTAGATTTAGCTTTTATAACAAAGGAGTTTTCTTTTGTTATTCTTACAACATCACTTTGCTCATTTTAAAACTAAAACGATTTGTTGCTGCCACATAATGATTTTGTTTGTCAAAAACAATATCACTTTGTAGTTTTTATAACAAAGCAGTATAACTTATTGAAGTTAGACTTTGTTGCTGAGTACGATACTAAGGTAGGTACACTCGACGTCAAATCAATTGGATCTTTTTAACAAGTTATAAGCTGACGACAAATTTAAGCACTGTTACATTATTTCCCGCCCCGATATCTATATTCATTTAGTTAAACCATTTCAATGAACCCGACCGTCACGCCAAAATCTGGGAAGCGCTATAGAAGCTCAAGGCATCGAATACACAAGTACTTACGCATAATTAAAAATATATACAAGAACATGCAAGCAAAAATAAAAACCGAAAGACTAGGCTAACTGTTCCCTATAAAAAGAGGAGTCCGTCAGGGAGATCCATTATCACCCAAACTTTTTTCAGCAGTACTGGAAGACATATTTAGGCATCTTGAGTGGACCACATATGGACTAAATATTAACGGAATCAAACTTAACCATCTAAGATTTGCAGATGATCTGATTCTGATCGCAGAAGACCCAAAAAGCCTACAAAATATGCTTGAACAGCTTGTGAAAGAAAGCAGTAGAGTTGGGCTTTCAATGAACATTTCAAAGACCAAAGTAATGACAAATCTCGAAAAAACCCCTATTGAAGTCAATGGTGCCATAATAGAATATGTTGATGAATACATATACCTGGGCCAAATAATCTCGCCAAAAGACCTTACATCAAAAGAAGTAAATAATCGAGTTCAATTAGCATGGAAAAGATATTGGTCCCTCAAAGAAATTGTGAAAAACCCGCAAGTACCACTAAAATCTAAGAAAAAGATATTTGACTCGTGTATCTTACCCGTAATGACATATGGATGTCAAACATGGAGCTTGACGAAACAAAATATGCGCAAACTTGAAACCTGTCAACACAACATGGAGCGAAGCATGCTCAATGTCAGACTAAAAGACAAAATAAAGCTAAAAACACTACGGAATCAAACTAAACTCACAGATGTAACATACTGCACAAGAAAACTAAAATGGAGGTGGGCAGGCCATATGATGAGAAGCAACAAAGGAAAATGGGCTAAGGATGTAACAGAATGGTGTCCGCGACAAAACAAGAGAAGGAAAGGGAGACAGCGGCTTAGATGGGAAGATGAGATTCTTAAATTTGCCGGAGTCACTTGGAGGAGGACGGCCCAGAATCGGAAAATGTGGCAAGCGCTTGGGGAGGCCTTTGCGGAAACGCAAGACAATCAAAGTGTTAGAGTAAATTATTTGTTTTGTATATGTGATTGTTAAATAAAGGCTTATTATTATTGTTATTATTATTAATGAACCCGAACACGACTCTGCTGAAAGTTTGTGTGGCGTATTTCGCAGAGTAGGAGGCATATATACCCACAGAGGGGCCATGCTGTAAAAGTTTTTTAGTGTTAGAATAGTTTTAATATATTTTATGTAAATGCATGAAAATAAAGGCTATATTATTATTATTTTCAAGATTCAAGTGGTGCTTTTATACGTATAACGCCTGTGGCCTGTAATAAAGCGCATCACGCACAGACCGAATAGATTTTCGGTCTGTGTTTGCTGTAATAGGTATGTATTTTACTGTGATATATATTGGGACAGCTCGGGTTCAGATCAAATACTCTTTAGGCTCCTTGTTTTATTCGTTTTGCATTTTCAATTCCGCTTCACACAATATACATCTATCTAGTTTATAGCTAATGCCAGCATTATAAGCTAAAACACAAAACTCTTTAAATTATCACAGCGTCGTCTATTTATAGTTTGTCAAAGGACTGTCTCATTTCAAACATAGACAGAGAGCATTCGACCATCTCAAGGGAATCACAATTTACAGGGTATTTTCCGTTGACCTAGAACTATGAAATTTTGCAAACAGTAATACTGTCTTTTACTACAAGTATTGGGTAAAATCTGAAAACTATACATTTGTGATTAATTAATCATAAAAATATAGTCCTTTTCGAAAATCATTTTTGGAGAACTCGGTTGTGTTAACTTTGCACCTCATGCAAACTTAACCCGGCCAGTTAAGATGGGATAAATTTTTGTACGGAACCCTCGGTGTGCGAGTCAGACTCGCACTTCGCCGGTTTTTTATGTTAATTTTAAATTATGGATTGACAAGAAAAATATTATTGTCTGTAAAGTCGGTTTACGGACGATAATTTTACGTGATAACGTACCTAATGATATGCGAAAAAAGTTTGCATATCAACATTTTTAAAAGAAAAACAACCTGGCAATTTAGTGTATTGACATAATAGTCCCTAATAAAAATGACATTAAAAGCCTAGGATCCAGTAACCAATGGATTACATTCGCGTAGGTATACCCGTTTCATCATGCTGAACAACTTACTACAGGTTTGAGTGCAATTCATGTTTATTATTATTTGGGCATCTGATTCAAAAAAGAGATGACAGGTCGCGTGGTTAGCGTAACAGACCGTCAGACATTTTTTCGTGCGCGCAGCTGGTAATCGATTCGATTTATAAGACGTTATCACGTAAAAAAGTGAGAAATAATAATTGGTTGAATAGCGCCAAAATCAAAACAAAATAGTTGGTGGATTGACGCCGAAGAAAGAAAGATACCGAAATATATATTTTTGCGGTCATAAAACTTGTTGCTGACTGATTTGTCAATAGGTATTATACAATAACTGTTTTTTTTTTAATGCATGTGCGATATTTTACGCGAGTGTACAAGGTTTAAGTCGTCACAAATTTAATTTGTCAATTCGACAACCTACCGAAACTAACTTTGCAAAAATGGCAACACGCGGGCACGGGAGGGGTACGGGGTAAGGGGTGTGTATGTTGTCGTTTCGTTTCGTTTATTTTGTCTTCAAATGCGAATGTCCACGGCATTGAATGGTCGCGCGCTTATTAGTTCCTACTATTCTAGTGCTTTTATTGTGCAATATGGAAATAATTCAGTTCCTTGAGAGTGCCGCTCTGCGACATTTAGCGCAGCGTATGTCGGGTAAGTGTTTATTTATTCTTATGAATGTTCTAAATATTAAAGTGAGTTTTTATGTTTATTTGTTAACTTTTTTCTTCACGCCTTAACTTTTCAACAAACATTTTCGTTCCTCTGCTAAAACACACTGCGTTGATCGGATCTTGGGCGTGATGGAGTGATGTTTTATGTAAGTCTGTATACACGGCCACGGCCACAAATCAAGATATAACTGGCAGTGGCAGAGGTGCGACACAAATGTGAAAACACGAGGCGTGTTAAAATGAAACTTGTGTAAGTAGCCGTGTGTCCGTGTGTAGACATGACGGCCGGCGATTCATAGCACATTACATTAGCTACTTCTATGAGCACGACTACAGTGCTATTGTTTTGTACAAAAAGATGTGGATCTGAACTTGGAGTATATAATACCAAGACTTCAAGGTGATGGGTTCCAAACACATTGCGTTGCACTTTTGAGCATAATTTGTCGATCCAACAAAACTTTTGTCATATCGACAAAGGTATCTATTTAGGTACTTACTAACTAAACGGTGTTTCTGTAGCAATTTATTAACATTGTCATATCGACAAAGGTTATTAACTTGGTGTTGAATGTTGTTTCTGTAGCAGTGTACAGGTACCAGCACGTTAAGTTATCCATAATGACTCCGGTCCTAATTCTTTATTTCGACACGTTCCAGGAACACCCTACGGGTTGAGAACTTTTAAGACCGTGGAGCCTAGTGAGAGGCTGGTCTTACTCCCCTGGCCTTGGAGTGGCCCAAGAAAGCTTCGCGCTGTCGCGCACTGAGAACCCTGCCCTTGGACCTTGGAGGACATCTGCACTACTGGCCACACCTACCGCCACTACCACGCCGCGCACTACCGAGGGACGTCGGGTATCAGAAGGACGACCAGCTCTCTAGTAGAAAGACCCAAATCTAGGCATCGGACCCTTACTTGTCTTAATCTAATTACTTAAATAGTTAACTTAAAATTAGACCTAGTAATACTCTAAATAAAATTAAACTTACAACTAAATCATTCTATAAACTTAACTAAATTCTTAAAGCTACAAACCAGTAATAGAATTATTTTAAATAATAGAATTTGCGAAATTTAAACATAAGAATTATTTTAAAATCCAGAAAAATATTAAAATTTAAAAGTTTAGAACTACCTATATTAGAACGACATTCCCTTAAACGGTAGAATCACCTAAAAATAGAAGCCTTAACTTTTATTATTATTGAAATTAGTTTACCGGATGTGTTAATAAATATTTTATAAGATTCTTGATTAATTTTTATTTTATGTCCTTTTAATATACCCAGATAATAGGTAGGATATATAAACGTGACACAGTCTGACAACATAAATCTTGTCGATTTGGCTGCAATACTGCGTCACTGTAGCAATACGTTGTGTGATATGTATATATTTTTGTCAGTCTGACAACATAAATCTTGCCGATTTGGCTGCAAAACTGTGTCACTGTAGCAATACGTTGTGTGATATGTATATATTTTTGTCAGTCTGACAACATAAATCTTGTCGATTTGGCTGCAAAACTGTGTCACTGTAGCAATAAGTTGTGAGACACACATATATATTGCCACTCTGTAAACATTGTCAATTTTACAGCAGATTTATGAGACTGTAGCAATATATCGTGCTACAGTCACAGATCTGCTGTAAAATTGACAACATATTTGTTACAGTGGGGCAACAATATATGTGTGTGTGTGTCTCACAACGTATTGCTACAGTTCCGCTGCCAAATAGGCAACATTTATGTTGTCAGAGTGACAACAATATATACGTGTCACACAACATATTGCTATAGTGACACAGTTCCGCTGCCAAATAGGCAACATTTATGTTGTCAGAGTGACAACAATATATACATGTCACACAACATATTGCTATAGTGACACAGTTCCGTTGCCAAATAGGCAACATTAATGTTGTCAGAGTGACAACAATATATACGTGTCACACAACATATTGCTATAGTGACACAGTTCCGTTGCCAAATAGGCAACATTTATGTTGTCAGAGTGACAACAATATATACGTGTCACACAAAATATTGGTATAGTGACACAGTTCCGTTGCCAAATAGGCAACATTAATGTTGTCAGAGTGACAACCATATATACGTGTCACACAACATATTGCTATAGTGACACAGTTCCGTTGCCAAATAGGCAACATTAATGTTGTCAGAGTGACAACAATATATACGTGTCACACAACATATTGCTATAGTGACACAGTTCCGCTGCCAAATAGACAACATTTACGTTGTCAGACTGACAAAATAAACATTGAGTGTTGTGGTTACATTGCTACAGTGACAAAGCTCTACTGTCAAATTCACAAAGTTTTTGTTGTCACACTGACAACAATACTTTACAAAACTTGTTTTGACTATATGACAACGTTGTACACATTGCTACAGTGACACAGCTCTGCTATTAAATAGACAATGTTTTATGTTGTCAGAGTGACAACAATATTTTACAAAATTTGATTTGACTTTATGACAACGTTGTATACATTGTTAATAGAAGTTGTGTTTTCAACAATTGTAAAAGTTGTTGCAGAATGTTGTTATATCAACAATAAACTGGTGACAATAATAACGTTTACTCTATAGCAACGTAACTATGTGGGTTGTGTGCCGTTAAAGTTTTATTGTTAGATCGACAGTATTTTTCTCTCAGTGTAGCAACACGATGTCGGTTACAGCCGTAAGGCTACCGAGCAAGCCATAAACACAGTACATATATGTGCCATAAATTACGATTACGATACCATGTTTAACAGGAAATAAATTAGTCTATAACCACGTTAACAGTCATTTCATTTTAAGAATTCGTTTCTTTACACAATTGCCCTGTTTATGAGATTCAGGTATTAAAAAAATCACGTACCTAATCAAAGTTATGGGCAAATACTAGTACATAAAGTATCAAAATATTTAAAGAGGATCCACTTACTCAATTGTTTCGAATCATAAACTATTGGTGATACCACAAGGAAATATCTGTTAACATTATTTGGCTAGCCAGACTCTATACCTACAAGGTTGCGTGAACGAGCTGTAACTAATCAGCATTCAGTGCGAAATTAATAACATAAATATATGATTTGCTAAGATAGTTGTGTTAATTTCTTGATCTGCTCATATTTTGGTGGTCTAATAAGTTTAAAGATGACTGTTGGGCAAAAAAAGTGAAGCCGAGTACAGAGAAAGAGAGCCGAAAAGCGGTTGAGACAAAAGTTGATATGGTTTAAAAAATTAACAAATTGAAGGCGTTTTTAGGAAGCCTGTGCGGGGTGGGCGGCGGGCGTTGTGGGAGTATGACGGATCCCGGGGACGATTACCTATTGGTGGCAGCGAAAATGACCTTGGAATAAACTAGTACCTAAGCAAAGATTCAGTTGGATGAGCAACACTTCTAATAATCGTACCTAATCGGACACTTTTTTTTGAGTTTTTACACGTAGGCGCGTCGTGGGTGGGTGAGGTACTTAAAAATAAAAACGACCAAATTTTGCCGCCCCCTAAAACCTGCTCCAGACCTTCCGATCCGATCCGATTTATCGGAAGCAAGCGGATAGTGTGTAGTAAAACTGTCCGATTTATCGGAAGAAATCGGATAATGTGTAGTGCAATTGTTAGGACATTTCTTCCTATAAATCGGATCGGATCGGAAGTTCTGGAGCGGGTTTAAAATTTGCCGCCCTAGGCCCGGATCTACTTGGCCTAGAGGGATCTCCGCCCCTGGATAAGTCCCAAAGTGGGTACAGTAGGGCAACTTCATTTTTCAACACTATTACCTACGCTTTTATTCAGGTTAATTGGTAACTAAGTTTCTTAGTTAGTTTAGTTCGTAACAAACAATGTAATCAAACATTGGAAGTCAATTTTAACCTAGTTCTGACTCCTAGCTATCGAAATGGAACTTGACGTGTATTTAAGTATGTGTAGTTCACGTGACAATAAAGCTTGTTTCAAAAAACTTTTAAGTTTACTTTTAAATATTGTATTGGCCGGACGAAGCCGTGGCAGCTTGTGTAATATAAGTAAAATAATGATAAAGTGTGTTATTAGATTTTTCTACAGGACGTTATTTTAAGTAAGCTTTACGGCTGTTCCGCAGAACCTCAGACATTCAGTAAGTATGAAGCATATTTCATAGAATGTTCATGTGGGTACTCATTTTCTTGTAGGTATGTGTCATTCTCTTATGGTTTATGGGTTAGTAGTAGGTACCTACTTAATGGAAACTGAAAACCAAATCGTTACAAAATTTATTGTGATCCAGGATATATGTGCATATATATTTAAGAATATATATTTTAGATATTTAAAATATGTGCAACTGTTTAGGCATTTATAATAATAGTTGTCATTAATTACAATTTTGTCCTTGTCCGCTGTCCGCCGGGGGCGAGTCAGGAATACAAAGCGGCTCACAGCGCGCGCGTGACGAGCGCGGGCCGGCGGCGTGATGTGGGCCGAGTGACGTGACCGGTGACCCACGCGTCCCTCCACATAAGACTACATTCGTTCTGTTCGCTGCGTACGTCTAATCTCGATGGATTATATTAGGGAAATAATTTTGTTTTATAAAAAGGTTTTCTTTGTTAGGCGATAGGCCTATGCATTTTTGGAAGTTGTTATACTGTTAGAACCATCGTTATCAATTAGATGAAATCATCGTTATCAATTTATCGTCGAATTAAGTACCTACGTCTACTGATGATAGGCCTCCCCTGTATACGTCACCATGACCAGTTTCCAAAAATTTTCAACTATCACAGGTGATTTAAAGACTGATAAGGCCCCTTCATAAAATGTTGCCCTTTTATCCTATGGGTTATGGGTATTATAAAGATAGTGTTAAAATAAACAAAACAGGAGAATTTATTTCACAGAAATTGATCATATCTTCCAAACTTTACAAATGCACTTGACAAGCGAGTGTACCCTAATGGCGGCGTGGCGCGTGGTCGCTCCGCGCTCCGCGCCCCGCGGCCGCTTGTTACGGCCTACGGCACAAAGCCGGCATTGTGCGCTGCTCGTTAGGGCCGGGCCGCCCGGCGAGGGCTGCTCCTGGACCCTCACGCTGCCGCTGGCGTCTAAGGGCAGACGGTCGTTACTAAGACGATATTTGACAGTTCATATATATTTATTCCTGCGGCTTCATTGTCGAGGTAATCATATTATAATCTAATGATTTGCTTTGGTATAAGGGTAAGGCGGGCAGTCTGCGGCCCTTCGCATGCATGCAAAAACTACGTCGTTCGGTTACCTGGTTGCTATTACTTGCTATGTAAACTCAGCTTAGGTACATATTAGATGTCTCTTGTACGTGGTTACGGAGGGCTGGAGGAATCCTTAAATGAGATACCCTACTATACGATACGATTAGGAGAGCTGGCTTTGCGATTATCTCAATGTTCTTTTTGGTTTACCTATCAGGATAAATATAAATCTGAAATTATTGATTGTTAGCAAAAGTAGTTATTTCAGTTTTGTGCCAAACTCAATGCTTCAGTGTAGCAATGGTAACATATCAGTTAATCATACTCGCGTGTATTACTTACCTATTAATAGTAGCGAAGCACATAAATCGGGAGCCATAAATAAAACACGATGTAAGCAGTTAACAGCCGCTTCCGTTCGGTAAACACTTGCCACAGTTCCTTGCGCTGTGTGCTGTCATTACTAATTAATTGGCAGCGCGTAATTATCGGTGTTCTGGTGTGGGTGGGCGGTGTGGGGCGCGCGGCGGCACAGGGGTGCTGCTCTCGGCTTATAGATAGAGATATAATTATAAATGATAGAAACACAACAAAAATGTAGCGCTAGATGAATGTTGACCCAGGTGAGCTGCTGGGTGCTGGGTGCCGGTACCGGCAAGCTTGCTCAAAACAAAGCCAGCAGCAAAACGAACTGTAATAATTGTGGAAATAATGTCACTAAATGAAATGAATTCAATTTAAAATTTAAACCACTACAATACTAGGAATTGTTGCGGGTGCACATAATCAAATTCAGATGAAGATGACATAAGTACCTAAATGCATTAAATTGTGTTCACGTTGATTTCATGTAATTTTTCTGGTAGATAATTCATAATTTCATATATCTGGGGCTACTAACAATACCTATTCGTATCGGTATTATAATTCTCCAACGGTTATATTCCCAAGTTTTATTTTTAAATAAGAAGACTACTCATAAAACAAACCTACTTAACATTATTTAAATAAAACAATTTAAACGGATTATGTTGCGAATACTAGCCCGCGATAACCTATACCTTCATCTTCTATAAAATGTTGTTCAGTTTGAGGGGTAGAATTTATGTTTTAATTGATTGCTCCTGTTAGAGGGCCACCTGGTATAATACATCGTGGGTATTTAGTCTGTGTGCCTCTGTCTCGTCTAACTCATAACCTAGGTATTCGTTTCTACGCAACAATTTGAAGAGCACGTTTCGGACGTTACAGAAAACTATTTATGACGGCAAAATTAAAGAATTTCCACTTCACTAATCTATTCAACCCCAACTTAAATGAAAAAAATATCGCATTTACAATATCCGCATTGTTAGAACAATATTGTGTGTTTCGGTAATATCCCTAGCTCGGGACTTAGCATTACTACCTATAATGTAGCCCCGCGGCGTCGCCTGTGGTGGTCAGTCAGAGCCGAGACCCGCGACCCGCCTACATCTGTACCTAAATATCTATCTACAATACAATACACCGGCGACACATTATACCTCTAATATGTCTCCGTCACTGTTATTAATGCAAATAATTAATGAAAACTTAACGAAGAGGAAGTAATTTTGCAAATTAACGAGAGGAGCGAGCGGAGGGCGGTCGCGGGTCGCGGCGCCGCTAATTAATAAAACATATCCATCTCGCCGACAAATAAATATACACTTTTATGCCTGAACATCATCATGTGTCGTGGCTTTTGGGAATTTATCCTCTTATAGCATCCACTGGTGGCCGGCGGCGTGTACTGCGGGTCTGGGGTCAAATAATAGCGGCAGTGGGTATCGCGACTGTTAAGGTTCCCCGGTGGGTCAGCGCCGCCAGCGGGGCGAGTGGTCGTTACCGGGGATGGGGCGCGCGGGACACATCCGCCGCGCGACATTTGTCGCGCTGAGCTATCACCTTCCGAGTGCTTCATCTGCCATTTTGAATTACACGACGGAAATATTCAGTAAGTTTATCAGAGGTATTTATTTTAAAATTGTATTAGCTATCCTTCATAAAGTTGCGCAGCACTTCTACTTAAGAATGTGCACTCAGCGCGCGTATCCATTGTCAGTCGTAATTAAATTCTCCAGACTTCACTGACCGAGCAGAAAACTTTGGCATCTCTCCGCCGGCTTTTAAAAGTTAGCCGCGGGCCGCGGGGGCGGGGCGTGCTGCGTGCTTCATGCAGCGTTAAAAGTTGCATTCTAAAGCCGGTCTTATTCCACAATCGACCATATCATTATCTCAGTTTTATATTATATATATAGGTTATAGGTTATAGCGGGCTAGTTTTCCGCAACTCGACGTCTTACAATGCGCCTATTTTGCGTGAAGGGTTGCTGGCACTACTCTTGCCAACCCAACTCTACCAGAAAGCCTAGCAGTCCCTTGATGTTGCCGACGACTTCTGGGAGTGACCTCGGAGACCCGAGGTGTTGTGCCCGGTATTTGGCCACACCAGGACATTCGAGAATGACGTGGGCGGCTGTCTCTTCGGCCTCCATGCAGGCTCTGCAAAGAGGACTGTCGGTAACACCTAGAGTGAATAAGTGCTTGTTTAGTAGGGCATGTCCAGTTATCGCTCCAGTTATGAGCCGGAGCTGCGGCCTCTTCAGCTGCCTCAGCTTGCGTGACAACCCGGGGTGGATTGTCGGAAGGGCCTCTCTGCTCTGCCTGCAGGTACCTAAGTTAGACCAGTATAGTTGCTGTTCTATCTTCGTGTTTTTACGCACTGTGTTGCGCAGCCAGGCGAATGGCAGAGGTATGATTGGTTCGGGTCCCTCTGCTTCCATCTCCGAACCTCCTCTCGCCAGTTCGTCAGCTGCGTCGTTCCCACGCGAGTTGCTGTGTCCTTTGATCCACTGTAGAGTTATGCTATTATTATTACATACCTCTGACAATGCTCGGTGACATTCATGTATGAGTCCTGAGGTTACTGTGTAGCTCTGCAGGGCTTGTAAAACTGATCTGCTATCGGAGAGTATGCGGATGGGGTAGTCCTTTACCTTCCTCGCGATGATTGCATGGGCTGCCATTATGATACCCATACATTCTGCCTGGAAGACTGTGTTATGGGTTCCTAGTGGTGTAGAAATGTGTATGTTTAGGTCCTCTGAGAATACCCCAGAGCCAGTGCCTGACCTTGTTTTGGACCCGTCGGTGAAGATTCTTAACTCCCTTGGGTTAAGACCTTCGCCAGGTTCCTCATGCAGTTGTATCTTATACTTTTTGTCGAAGACGAATTGCTTGGGTATCCTGTCAGTGACCGCTTCTATCAGCGGTTCCTTACCTACTGCCTCGTAGAAGATTTCGGTGTGCGGCACCCTAGCTGATCTCCAGAGGTTCAGTTTCCTAAGACGTATCGCCGTAGCTGCCGCCTCTTGTTTAACGAAGAGATGCAGCGGCGGCAGCCCCAGTATAGCTTCCAGGGCTGCAGTGGGTGTAGTCCTCATGCATCCCGTGGCCGCCATACAAACTAACCTCTGAAGTCGTTGTAGTTTAGCTTCGACGGTGGTTAGCTTGGTTCGTGGCCACCATACTACTGCACCGTAGCTTAATATTGGTCTGATGACTGCCTGGTATAGCCATAGTGTGATCTTAGGATTAAGACCCCAAGTTCTACCTACCATTCTACGGCACTGCCAGAACGCGACTGTAGCTTTGTCAATTTTGTTGTTGAGATGGTTGCTCCAATTCAACTTGCTATCAAGTATTACCCCTAGATACTTTACCTCAGTCGACAATTGGAGCTCTGTATTGAACAGTCTAGGCAGTCGGTAGGTGCCTAGATTACGTTTGTTGGTGAACATTACCAGTTCAGTCTTTTTTGGATTGACTGTCAATTCGTTGTGGTTGCACCAGCGTTCCACGATGGCCAGTGCAGAGCGGGTGACGTCACATACCGTACCTGTGTGATTGCCGCTCGTCAGTATCACTATGTCGTCAGCATATCCTACTGTGTAATAGTGATTGTCATTTAGTGTGGCGATGAGGTCGTTCACCACCATGTTCCAAAGGAGTGGTGAGAGTACGCCTCCCTGGGGGCACCCTTTTGCCACCAGTGCCTGTTGTGTCTCGCCGGTTCCGAGTCGGATGACCCTCTTGCTCAGCATGTTGTTTATCCATTGTACCATAACATCATTAACACCGTGCCTTACCAATGCTGCTGTTATGCTGGTGAAATTGGTCTTGTCGAAGGCTCCCTCAATATCTATGAAGGTGCCTAGGCACATAGACTTGTTCATAAAGGCCTCTTCTATTTTGAAAACTACAGCATGAAGAGCTGATTCTGTAGATTTGCCCTGGCTGTAGGCATGTTGGTTAGGGTGTAGGGGTACACTAGCTAATGCCTTCTCCCTCAGCTCCCTGTCACATAACCTCTCTAGTGTTTTAAGCAGAAAAGAGGTTAAGCTGATTGGTCTGAATGACTTGGGATCCGAGTAGTCACTTTTACCTGGTTTGGGTATGAAGATGACTTTCACTTCTCTCCATCGTCTCGGTACGTACCTGTGAGCCAGACAGGCGGCCAGAACGATGGTCAGTATCTGGGTGAGTTCCTCTCCTCCCCATCTCAGCAGGGCTGGGAAGACTCCATCCACCCCTGGTGATTTGTATAAGTCAAAGCTGTTTATAGCCCACTGTACTTTTTGTGGGCTGATTACCTCACATGCTTGTTGCCACTCCTCCTCCGTCGGAGTAGTCTCCTCATTCGTCCAGTTCACTAGCGGCGTTATTTCGCAGCCCGGAAAATGCGTCTGTACTAAGGTACGTTCCGCCTCCTCCGGTGAGCTGGTGAGTGTGTTGTCGGGCTTACGTAGGGATCCTAAGGTTGCAGTTGCCTGGTTGGAGAGTACCTTTCTTACCCTGTTTGCCTGCGTACATGTCTCAATGCTGGTACAAAAGTTCCGCCATGAGCACGACTTTCTGTACCGGAGCCGTTGTTTGTACCTGGACTTGGTGTTCTTGTAGTTGTCCCAGTCTTGGTCTGTACCCGTATTCATTGCTCTGTTTAGTTGTTTCCTCATCTTTTTCCTGAGCCTCTCCATCTCAGGCCCCCACCAGTTAGCTTCGTTCCCGCCGCTGCCTGAGGGGGTGGATAGGGGACATGCATGGTGGTAGCAATCCATGATGGTATCTGTAAGGACTCCTACCTGCTTTTCTATCTGTTCAGCCCCCTCTAGTTTGTTGGGAACCTCTATCATCGACAAGGCTGAGCCTAGTCGGGTCGCATACTCGGTGCGATGCGTTCTGCGTGGGTTCCGCCTAGGGATGGCTTCAAGTGTTTTTACCTGAATATCGAATCGAATCCATCTGTGGTCCGAGCAGGATAGCTCCTTAGAGACCTGCCAGTTTGAGATGTTTTCCGATGCTATATCAGTTGCTAATGTCAAGTCAATGATTGTTTTGCTTCGCCTAGTTACGAATGTTGGTTCCGATCCTTTGTTAAGTATATTAAGATCTGTTGTAAATAGGTACTCGACAAGTTTCTTACCTCTCTCGTTACCTGTCTGCATGCCCCAGAGGGCGTGATGTGCGTTCGAGTCGGTGGCCACGATGAGTTCGAGCCCCGCGTCTTCGCAGTAGTTGACCAGCCTTGTCATATCGTGTGGTGGCGGGTCATCCGCCTCTGGCATGTAAACCGAGGCTATGACTACCTCCTGCAGGCTGGAGTCTTGCGCCCCGTGCGCCTTAATAGCACACAGGTCTCTAGAACAGAAACTTGTTAAAGGTTGCGCTTGTATATTTCTAGTAATGTAAATGCAGGCCCGGGGGTTGTCCGGTCCCGTATATACGGTTAGCTTACCTCCTTGATTGCGGAGTCCGCAGACAGTGCCCTTCCTGACCCACGGCTCCTGGATCAGTACTATAGCCGTTTCATTGACCTCCAACCATTTCCGGATCTGAGCCGTCGCGGTTTCACTGTGGTGGAGGTTGGCCTGTAGGATGCTACAGTTGAGAGAATGGGATACCGCCATTGGAGTCATCCTCCTCCGCCGACATTCCACATTCTCCCTCCTCGCCGATGGCTAACTTGCCTAACCCCTCCGTGCATTCCTCCCCGCTTTCCGAGTGGTCACGAAGAAGTTCTTCTTCGTCCTTCTCGGAGACGGGGACGGTCTGCTCTGGGGTAAGGGACCCGGGCTTCCCTGCGCCTACGTCAGCGGATGCCTCGGTCCCCACGGCAGTGTCCATGGGCTCGGATTCTGTCGCCTCCTTGTCGTCTTGAGAGACGACGGTGTCGCCAGTTGGTGGACGTTCCACAAACCTACCTCGTGGTCCCTGAAACTTCACGTACACCGAACCCAGCATGAAGCCGAGTCGGCGTCCGCGATCCACGAGGGGCTGTACCACCGTCTCTGGCACGCTGACGACAGCAAACGTCTCCGTCTCCTGTCTGTCGACTTTATGGAGTAGCCAGCGGTCGATCTCTGCCCACCCGTTCTGGTACCGAAGAGTTCGCGCTATAGCGCGAAAATCTTCCCAGATACCGGGGAACAGAATCCCGCAGCGTACTCTGCGTGGCACCTCGCTCTGGCGCTGCACAACTACCTTCTCCCCTGTGGAGAGAGTGATGGTAGCTACACTGCGCTTGAGCCATGCCAACGTGGCCTGGTCCTCGCACCACAGCCTCAGGACGCCGTTAGCTGTAATCGGCTTCCCTCGGAACAGTGGACCCGAAGACTGGCTGTTGCCGGGCTGGCAGGCTTCTTCCATCAGCAGAGCCTGCAGCTGCTGTTGGACCTCCTCGGATAGCTGCGGGCTAAGGTGTCCTGAGGTCGCTGTAGTTACAGCTACCAGCAGGTCAGCCTTTAGGGCCTCCGCATACGCCATCCTTGGGGCTTCGTCCGAGGCCTGGATCCTCTGCCTTTTGGGTTCGCCTCGAGGAGATATGGTCTCATCTAGGCGCGCCCTCTTGGCTGAGGCTCGAGTCCCCGGATTTCCACCCCCGTCTGTTTTATTTTTGGCCCCTTTCCCTTTAGGGTGGGCACCAGCGGCTACTGGGGCACCAGCGACCTGCTGCGCCGTACCCTGTTTGGGAGCGCCTGGCTGTTGCCGTGGCACTGGGGCTGTCGGGTTCTCCAGCGCAGCCTTCCTCTGCCTGGACCTGCGACGCTGTTTTTTATTTTTTTTGTGGGCTTTGCCCGTGAGGCCGCCCTCGGGTTCGGGTTCTTTCCGCTGGGCGGGTTTCGCCCTTCCCCTCTTGGCACTCACTTGCAGCGTCCAGCCAGCGTCGAGCTGCGCGGTTGTCGCGTCTGTGGGGAGTTCAACCACTGGTGCCTGCTCCGGAGCTACGGATTTCTCCGTTGCCGAAACGGCCCCCTTGGTGTCATTCTCTTGTTTTTTGGGCTGGGTACGGCCTTGCGCCTGCGCCGAGCCTGTCGGTTTTGTCAACGCGCCTGGTTTCAAAGCCGTCGGTTTCCCAGCGGCCTTTCCACCCTGCGCGGACTGCTTCTTCCATGACAGCACTGTGGAAACAGCACCGCCACGGCGTGTCTTGTGTGGGGGCACTGTGGGAACAGCACCGCCACGGTGTGTGGAGTGTAGGGGCACTGCAGAGGCAGCACCGCCACGGTGTGTTGTGGTGTGTGCGTGCACTGCGGAGGCAGCACCGCCACGGTGTGTGGAGTGTGGAGGCACTGCGGAGGCAGCACCGCCACGGTGTGATGTGTGTGGAGGCACCGCAGAGGCGGCACCGCCAGGGTGCGTAGTGTGGGGGGGCACTGTGTGACCAGCGCCGCCGTGTGATGTTGTGTTGCCCGTCTGGGCCGCTGTTGCGTCCCTGAAGGCACGTGTAGTAGTGGGCAGCACTGCGGAAACAGCACCGTCCACCCGGTGTGATTGGGTCGAGGTGCCTGGCACAGCGTCAGCCGCACCGGCACCTGATGTGTGGGCGCCTTTGGGTTTCCCCTCCGGCACCAGTGGGGTTTGGGATCTGGGTGTATCCATGATCTTGTGTGTTTTACTTCATCTCTCGAGCTTCCCACCCGCCGTGGAGCCCGCACCTTTGGGGATGTTCCTAGAACACCAGGACTACCCGAGAGATATAGACGCGGTTGGTTGGGTCTCATGCGCGACATCAGCAGCTGCAGACAGTGTGGCTGGGGAAAACGATCCAAGTTCCCCCAGGTGCTCCACATGCCCTCGCTCCGTCAGCATGGCCGAGCCCCAATGTCCTCCCGGAGGACCCCCCCGCGTCTCGCCTGCGGACCGTATCCTCCTCATCCATACGGTACACGTGTCCGTTTCCCTGCAGTGGCTAGCTGCAGGGCCACCGTTTAGCCTGAAATCCAGACCAAAGGGGGCGTGTTGTCTCGCAATAGCATCGAACCCCGGCTAAGCTCGACTCAACCCCCCAGGACTCCTTCATCCCTGCGTACGGCGCTCAACTGCGCAGGACAAACGCAGGTAGGCGGATGTAGTCCACCGAGGTCGCCTACAGCCCTCGGCAGAGCCAGAAGATCTTTGCCAACATGGCTAGCAAAATGTAGGCAGAACCGGCATATTACTAGCGATGTCGCCCAGGGTGCTCCGTGGTAGCTGGTTTTAACCCTTTCGGGTTTTTAGGTCCTCGAGGGTTATCCCCAGCTACCCACACTAGGAGGCGATCTCGCTCACACCCCCTCAGTTTTATATTATAAAAGTCATAAAATACATTTAGGATTGAATCGTATATACTCGTAATTTTGCGTCGCTGTTGACCTTCAGTGTTGAGCTTCGCGACGTTGACGGCCGACGCAAAACGATGAAACAAAGTCAAAGTGTTGAAGACCAACTGAAAGCCAAGATTAATTTTGGGGACAGTCCCCAACAAAGTACATTGAGTCTTCTACTAAAAAGGTCAATAATTTTCGTATATGTATAGTAATAATAATAGTTTTTTCGAAATGATTTTTTAATTGCCCTAAAAAGTAATTGACCGAGCGAGCGAAGCGTCTCCGTTTCAGTTTGGCCGAAAATTCTTTCGTAAATCCGGATGTTTGGAAGTTCTGATGTCCAAATGTTTTCCGGCTCCTAGAGGTTGCATGAATTTTTCTAACTATGTTTGATAAGTAATATAAGCGGTGGTAGCCTAGTGGTTAGGGCATGCGACTTTCAATCCGGAGGTCGCGGGTTCGAACCCGGCCCGTACCAATGAGTTTTTCAAAACGTATGTACGGAATGTCATTTGATATTTAACACTCGCTTTTCGGTGAAGGAAAACATCGTGAGGAAACCACCTAAGCCCAATAAGGCCTAGTTTCCCCTCTGGGTTGGAAGGTCAGATGGCAGTCGCTTGCGTAAAAACTAGTGCCTATACGCCACATCTTGGGATTTAGGTAGCCGACCCCGATTGAGAATTCACTCTCTACAAAGATATGGGATAAAGGCTAGGAGGATTATGATGTTTGATAAGTACACAGGTAGGTATATGTAGATTTATTTATCGATTCACTTTGTCGAAATTTTGGGTTGGGTTGAATAAGTGAAACAGCTCACAGACACTCATCACTGCAACCACCGAACCATACTGCAACGAATGCAAGAGAAGTTCCAAATTATATTTTGAATGCACAACATTTTGTCTGAGTAGGATTAGTATTATAGTACACATACGACGATACACTCACGTATGTTTTTGTTCCCCACCTAATGAAGTGGCGGGCGCTTCCTAGTAAGTATTTAGCTCATACATTAGCAGACAAAGTGTGAGAAATAAGTCTCATTTTTCAACATAAGAAAAGTGGGACGTTCGCGCTCGACAAATGAGTAATCTCTAGTAGAGGGATTAAATTGACGCAGCATTTCATTCTCTCTTACCCAAGTTTAACGACATTTCAACCTTGCAGAACTGATCCACAGACTGAACTGACCGTTAAGGGACGTAACAATGATTTTTGTTGTAACATATACTTAATGTTGTATGACAACGAGCTGTACGACTGGACATGTAATCTTGTAGCTGTAGCCATAAAATAAAGACATAAAGTGCTAACACAGGGTGCCCAGGGGGGTGCTGGCAGCTCGCGGCTGTCCGTGGACTATACGGGGGCTGTTCGTACCCACATAACTAATACGTAGCGGGAGAGACCGCGGATCCCATGCGGATTCCATTATCTTTACTGTTTCTGTCAGGTCGAGCGTATAGTTGGCTGACTTTTATTTGATTTGCGAAGTAAAAGTTAAATGCAGATGTCTCTGTGACTATCACTTCTATTAACAAGAGCGTTTTACTGTATCTCCACTCGCATGCATTTTCTGTATTGTATCACACACAGCTAGTTATGTAAAGTGGGTGCAGCCCACATTGAGTCCCGAAATTGGAAATGCGTTACTGAGTCTGATGAGACAGCCCAATCAGATCCCAAGACGATTAATGGGTAATCGATTGCCTCTACAGCAGAGTGCGGGCGCATCGTCTGAAGGACCATTATGGCGATATCGCTCTGTCGCTGAGGTACCTAAATGTTCGCATTGCGTCTCTTGTTTTCTATGACAAATGAAAGAAATACCACATGAATATTAGCATATACGGTGAAGTGTAGAGCCATCATAAGAATAGCTTCCAAGAAATTATGCGTATAGAACAAGGTCCTCCAAACTTTGACGCGCAGACCTAAATTATCTATGTTATAGACCCAGCTGTATCTGTGATTTCTTGTCATGTTTGATACATGTTTGATACTAACATTAGGTGACCAAGGAGTACGAGTAAAAGTTTGCAGCGCCTTATAAATAGTAGAAGTATCCGACGTCATGTTAATAGTGTGCCGTTTGTTCGGCGACAACGCGTCACGGTTCCGCGCCGCGTCGGCAGCCGGGCGCCGTAAGCTCGCTGATGGACGTGCCATAAAAACGCCGTAAACGGTGCGGCAGAAGGACGGCTCGCGGCGAGCGGCGAGCGGCAGGCTAGAACGGTCGGACGGACGTTGGGTCCTGCTGCCCGCCTCGCGCTGCCGCGCCGCCGGCCGCTCGCAATCCGTTAAGCCAATTTGTCAGGCTCCGCTTGTTACAACCATTGTGTATTCATTTACGCTTTTCAGTGTTGAGTGTTCCAAAAAAGAATTTCTCATTTGGAAATGTTTGGAATGAAAAGTAACGCAATGCGCCCTTTAGGGCTGGGTAAACACGCGTGCTTTTGCGCCCGGCTGGGGGCTGGAGAGGAGGGGAGGGGGGATGGAGACAAAGTGACGGAGAGTAAATAGGACGCTCTTTACACGGATGTGGGGTACAGTGCACGAGAGTTAATAAAATTGTATTTCATACGTCGCGTGAGGGCACGGCACATTCGTAAAGGATGCAGATATGTAACGAAATTGGACGCGAGCGTTTCATAAAAGCTCTTTGTCGAGCTAACGTCTCTCGGGTTTATTGTGTTGTCGAATGAGATAGGTAGTCGAGTTTGTTGTACAATTTAGTTACGAAACGTTGTTATTGCAAGAGAGGCTCGCCGCGCGCTCATTGACTCGTCGACCTACAAAATGTACAAGTTATTTCCCAGTAACCGTGTAATAACGAGAACGAAAAACCTAATAAATGAAGAAAGAAGGGAGAGCAAAGTTGCTGGTATAAATGAGAAATGTATTTTCATGCGAGTGGTTCATTACCGCGGCAATGAACGGCCAATTTGCCGAGGCATTGTATTTCGAGCGGAATAACCTAAAATATTTTCCTATCGAACCAGTCGGAAATGCTTTTTACTGAAAAAATAAATAAGAGCATATTTTGTGGGGACATTTATATTTATTAGGAAATGCTTTCAACTAGAGGCGAACAGTTTTAATAAGGCTGGGCCGTAGGTATTGGCTTATTTAGTC
The DNA here is from genome assembly GCA_947623375.1 of Apotomis capreana. NCBI lineage: Eukaryota > Metazoa > Arthropoda > Insecta > Lepidoptera > Tortricidae > Apotomis > Apotomis capreana. The sequence goes on along the minus strand of OX392515.1, from coordinate 646,213 downwards.
ATTACGAATTGCTAATAGAGAGTGGATTTCAAAGCCGCCGCAGGCGGAACACAATACATAATTATAGACCTTAACTTAATGTTAATAATATACTAGCACATTTCTTTAACAATGTGATGATGGTCATTTCCCTTTTAAGTTTTAGCAAATATTTGGTACCTTAAACGATAGGTTAGTAATATTTTTTACTTTTTTAGGGTTCCGCACCCAAAGGGTAAAAAATGGGACCCTATTACTTAAGACTCCGCTGTCAGTCTGTCTGTCCGTCTGTCACCAGGCTGTATCTTTTTGAACCGTGAAAGCTAGACAGTTGAAATTTTCACAGATGATGTATTTCTGTTGCCGCTATGATAACACATTCAAAAAACTGAATAAAATAAATATTTAAGTGGGGTTTCCATCCAACAAAGGTGCAAACTTAACTTAACCTGGCCACTTAAGATGGAAAGTGTTTGTTTGGAACCCTTGGTCCGCGAGTCCGACTCGAACTTGGCAGGTTTTTTAGACAAGACTTGAACTGTATCTGATATGAGGGGCGGCAACGCACTAACTCTGGTGTTGCAGACGACAGCAGTCGCTTATCATCACGCGATCCGACAGCTCGTTGGCCTCCTATATCATAAAAAAAATATCTTGTTAGATGTCACTACTGGCGAGTCATTGGATGCACTAAAGGGAATGTCCCCGCGCCACAGGAGTGAGAAGTGGCTCCTACACTGACATTCCCGTTTTCGCAATGCCGCGGGAGCCAGATCGCGGGGAGGCTGTACCTAGGTACTCCGCTTGATGGATGTCGCCGCCGACAAATCGCTCCGTCGTTATTGGACGTTATTCGGTCACCCGAAAACTTCGGGCAAAGTGACGTTACAAGACAAAGCTGACGTCACGTCCTTACATTATAAATGCGGTGGTGATAAGTATCCGCATTATTATCGTCTCGGTAAACTTGGTTCTTTTAGACTTTTGGTTGTGAAGAATGACGGGTTACATACGCCGCGACACGTGGAACTAAATAAAAGCTTGTGAGAAGCGCGGCTTCGAGAGATAAGCAGAACGCCTCGCGGGCGAAAACGGGAAGAGCTCGTTATATCGCACATTTTCATAATTTAGCATTGAGCGCGTGACTTTTGTTGCGCGGATTATTTCGAGGAGTCGCCGCTCCAGTGTTCGTGAATATATTAGTATAATGCGCGTAATTTATTTGTCGGGGTCCGCCGCACTCGCTGCGGCACTCTCCGCCCCGGGACCGTTACGTCACCTAATTGTGACGACTTTTACGTACTCCTCGAAGCTCTGCGGAGATTACACATAAACCCCGTAAGGAAGTGCGCGAGCCGGCAGACGTGCCCCGCACTCGGCGGAGGACATTACATTAAACCCATAAATAACTGAAATTACCATTTATTCCCGGGGGAGGGCGAGCGCGAGCGGCGATTGTCGATGTCTCTGGTCGCGGTTTCCACCGCTCTTCTTTCCTCGCACTTTACAAGTTCTTCTTCTGTGTTTGTGTTAATATATAATTATATTTAAACTCGCCGCGAAGGAAACGACTGCGAGCGTCGTCGCTCCCGCGGGGCGCGCTACAAATACTTACAATGTTTTTCTAACGAAATTTCTGTTTCATCTGATTATGTAAAAATGTCGCTGGATTTTTCTTGCGTTTTTCTTAAGGAAATTTTGTAAGGTACATTAGGAACTGCGCGCTTCATTTCGATTCAATAAGCGTAAATATAATTCAAGATTTTATAAAACATGTTATTGAAAACTCATTCGTGCTCGGTTTTGGAGCGCCGGTGCGCAGCCCGACGGGCTCGCCTTCCCAGCGGCAGCGGCGCGTGTGCTCCGGCCGGAAGGGACGGTACGGCGACGGACCGGGCCGGACCGGATGCACGGGTCGGTGCTGCACACACCAGTGACTCACCATGGACACTTAAAATGCTACGCGACTTCGAGGGTACTCCGAGCTTTCTATCCAAAGTATGTACGATTATACACACACACGCTGCCATCTGATCTCAAGATTAGATAATCTCCTCGTAACCGCGATGCACTCAGCAGGGCTTTGAGCATATTACAGCCGCACGGATCGCGATTACCTCTTTCGTTCAGCGCCCAATTTCCGAGCCAAAATAGATTTGCGTAGAATTCCTTGCAGCTGTTTAAATGTTATGGAGAAACAATAATGTCATCTCCAGACAGCTTCGGGCCTGTATTTGACTTTACCGTTGTGATGTAAGGTAACGTCTTTGTGGTATCATCTTGAGCGGTTCGTTTTCTTCTCGGTAGTTTAGCGAAATGATTAAAATAAATGGCTTGATGTCGCTTAAAATAAGAAAACATTTGGAAACGCACTTCTCTTCTTCATCTGGCCTTGTCCCATTTTTAAGTAGTTGGGATCGGCTCTCCTAATATGTCGTCTCCAGAGATGTCGGTTCTGGGCCGTCGTTGGGTTTATGTTTCCACTATTTTCGAGATCTTTCTTGATTACAGGCAGGCACTTGTCAAAGTTAATCTAGCATCTATATTTCGAATCGAATACGATTATTAGGCCGGCTTTGAACTATTGAACAACCGAGACACATTACAATAAGAAAAGCCAATCAAGAGCGGGTCGAACTCCCGCACCGAGGGTTCTGTACAAACGACGAAAGCACTGAATATTGCTGTAATAAAAAGACAAATAGTACTAAGAGACAAACTTAACTTTGCCAATGCTAAATTGCTGTTCTCATACATCGCTTATGTGGCGGTTAGTTTTACAACGACAAGTAAGTTTGTAATCACAAAAAGATTATATTTGTTGTAATGTTTTTCGGACTTATATTTGCTTAATAACTTATTCAGGGGTTCCCAAACTAGGCGCAGCCTTAATGCGATATGATGTTGCTTCTTGCCAGATTTCATCATTCAATGGGACGTACCCTTTAGGTTTTCCCTTGCTAGCGTCAAAGGGTCGTTCTCAAAAAATTTGCACCGCTGCGTTAAATTTGCATTTTTTTTTTAAGTTGCGATTTCTTCCTTTATTTTTCATAGGATCGCTAGAAATATATTCAGACAATTGATATCACGTGGAGGGAAGTAGTTAAATTGAATATCTTAGAAGATATAGGTGTTTGAAATTTTAGGTCGACAGGTGAAAGACATCGATGTCAGGTAAACGACATTTGTTACCAAGTTATCGACAATGGGTGCAGGTTTGCGACAAATATGTTCCAACTTCACTGAATTTGTTAGCAGGTTAACGACGACGGTTGCAGGTAATTGACATTTTAAATAAAATCTACGTTGAACTGTCAACTAAGTAGTGCTTTTTTGATTGTTTTTGTTTTTCTTTTTTCCTTATGTTAGTAATTTGCATAAAAAAACAAGCATTTAATTCTCATATCACAGGACATTTCTCAGGAAGTTTTTTGAAGCCTGTACTATCCAGAAAGGTCATAACCGGCAAAAAGATGCAAAACTCAAGCACCCACGTGATTTTATAAATTTCTTGAAGTGTTTCATGAAGGTTCAACAGCGAATCATTTAAATAACGTTTCTGCATCCTGATGCTGCCTCTTTTGACATATTCTTTCCTACCCGCTGAGTATCTTACTGCTGTTTTCGTCATCTTCGAGGAATTCCTTCACATCTGATAAGCAGAAAGCCTTCGGCTGCGTTAGGTGGGATAAGTTATGGGAGGTATTGACTGAAGCTGCCAGCACATCTGGTAACACTTTATAAAGCCTTTACGAGTCTGAACACAGAATGGTGTCAGTAGGAGATGTCACATACAAGAACTTTAAGTTCCGGACAGGGATCCATAATATCCCCAATACTATTTAACAGATATGGAGCCCTTGAAGGTACGTGGTAGACATCGCCTATTTTGCATCACCCGAAGCAGAAGTGGCCCAACTTTTGGAATGACTCAAAACAACCAGCCTCAAAATGGGTCTCGATATTAATAAATATAACACAGAGCTGATGATAGTCGACCATTACTAGTCGACAAAGTACTAAATTTCTTCAAGAGTTTGAAACTGTTGATCAGTTCCAGTACCTTGGCTCCGTTGTCACAAATAGAGGCACATGGAAACCAGAGATTCACAGGCAAACCGGAATGGCCAAAACAGCGATGACCCAACGCGGCAAAATATGGAAAGATAGGCACATCCCTAACCGAACTAACATGCACCTCGTCTGTGCCCTTGTCTTCTCCATATCTCTTTATGGGGCAGAGACCTGGACGCTCAAAGCCGCTGACAGGCAGAGGATTGATGCTTCAAAATCTGGTGCGGGCGCCGCCTGCTAAGGATTCCTAAGACAGCTTGAAAGTAAAATGGAATACTCAAACTAAGCTACCTCGGTAATATATATGTTTTTATAACAACGAAACATGAGTTGAGACACGGTGAGTGACCGTTAAAACCTGGTTTACAAATAATTTTGTATAGGTGTTTAAATAGTTGTCGTTCACCTGCCGTATGTGTCGTTCACCTGTTTTTATATAGACAAGTGAACGACATACAGGTGATGGACAAAATGACAGTTATGTCATTAAAACAAATAAAGTATTTCGTTGATGAACTGCATATTTATACACCTAAAAGTAGACCATACTTTACGCGTTATAAATTAAAATGAATGCAATAGTACACACGTCAACCAAAATATGGAAGGCAGAATATAGACTACATACCCATTACAAACTCCCGCTCGCGTAAGAGTATGTATCGTATTTTTTTAGTGCAGCACACTGACGACGTGTCACTCGGAACAGTGTTAGGTGGCAACTGAAGGTCTCGATTTATGCGGGGTTATGCAGGGGAAACGAAATAGTAGTCACACAATTGTAATGTTTGTCTCATGACAAGTGAACGACAAAAAATGGCGTGGACAAACTTAAATTGCAAATAATTCGCAAAATAAGCATTGTATTATTATTCGATATGGTTGTATTCAATCTTCATCATATATGAAAATAAAATGGAGTACTGAACTTAAGCTAAGTCGGTAATGTATATGTTTTTATTACAACGAAACATGAGTACCTCGCGTTGGGACACGGCAAGTGACCGACAAAACCTAGTTTTAAATTGTTTTTTTGTCTATTGATATACTTTACTTTTAATTGAAAGCATTTGGCCTCTATGTAAAAAGTGTCTTTATATATGTGATGATAATTGAATATTTGAAATAATGCGGTGTAAAAAACTTCTTCTAAGACAAACCTGTTGACAGGTGGCGGTGCAAATATTTTGAGAACGACCCCAAAAATGCAGCATTATGGCCTATAGGTATCTTCTGATTGTGTTGACTTAGAAGTTAGAAGTAGGATTTTTTCACGACTCTAAGGGGTAGCAGACCTGAGTGTTTAATATTAGATTCAGATTGAGAACTCATTACTCACAGACAGACAGTTAACAAAGTTATCCAATAAGGGTTCCGGTTTTGTCGATTGAGGAACGGAACCCTAAGAAAGGCAGCACATAATAGGCCCTAATATCCAACACGGGGTCCTGGGCAATTTTGCGGTGCCTAGTGCTTCATATTTTACCCTCTCACTTAGTTGAGACCTTACTTTTAAGATAGTTTTATTTGTTGTTAATAAAATAAAAAATAAAACACCTAGATACGTATGCAGACTTCGAATAACAATAACAATCTCATTACTAACAGTGTTCTCTTATCCGTGTTGTCACTTTAGAAAAAAATCTCTTCATTTATTTTAGTTAGTTCACAGAACGAAGTGCTAAGATCACTTAGTCCTTCGGAAGGAGTCCCGGCGGTTGTGTTGTCTTGTCGCCCCGCCCGAGGACGTGTCGCCGACCGCCGCTCGCCGCCGCTGCTCCAAGTTACCCCATTAAAAGTTGTATTACTCCCGCGAACGGTAAATAACCCCTCCCCGCCGACAGGAATACCGATAAGGAGGTAGCACATTTAAAACATTGCTCTTAAAAAGTTAAACGTGAAAATTAAACATTTTGAGGCACTTCCAGCCCAGGTGCGGCACTCGCGGCGCGGGCCGCGCGGCGGAGCTCCACACCTGAAATATTTAGTGCTAAAGCCATTTTATTATAACTAGAGCGGTTGAAACATTAATACAAAGCAAAACATTATCCTAGTTTCCACATAATTTCAAATATATCACAGGCCACGGCGCATTATTCCCGTCCTGAAATTATTTGGTTTCGAGGGACCGAATAACTCTGAAATGCTAAAATTATACATATTTTTCGTACATATTGCGGATTCATGCATTCGTAAAATACATATCGACTGAAATACGAGTACCTGGAATATGGATATGAGGTGAGCGCGCTGGCTGCGGCACCCGCGGCCGCCCGGCACATGTGCGAAGAATTTCGGGTGGACGCGGAATTTGGTTCATTTTCTGAATGGGATTCTTCCGGTATCTGAATCAATAGTTAACAGGAATGTCCGAAGTCATGCTAGCCGCATGCATAGCCACTTTATACGATTTATCTATCAGGCGGAGAATGCGTCGATACTGTAGGTGCAACCCCGCTACAAACTTATCCAATTTAGTTAGCCTTATTTGCCGCGATTACATTTCGATGAGTTGAATACTACACTGTGAGTCGTGTAATTACCGAATAGTCGTCGCACTATCAAAGCTCAGCCTCCCGAGCGACGAGCTGTACAGCCCCTTGTTGTAATTTACTTGCGGATCAACAGCACCTAATATTGCCAGAGAGATAATGTAGAATGTCGCGAGCATCATGATTTAGGTGAGTATGGTTCTCGAGCACCGGCTATCGCACGACGTCTCCGGGGCACACGCCGGCACTAAACAATCGGAAACACGTCGGCGGAGCGAATATAACATGAGTAACGGCTAATATTCACAAAGCGCGAGCCGGGGCGGCGACGGGAGGGGTGGGGAGGGGAGGGGCGCGGGGCAGCGGCGGTAATAACCTCGCCCGATCATCCTTTGATGTGCTCGGAGCTGTGTTTGTGCGGCGACTGTTCGACGCCGTAAAGACCGGCCTCGTTAATAATTAATGGCCGGAGCTAACTTAACTCACAATTTTCTTTTAATTACCGGCGAGTCCGGCGGACAAAGCGGGCGCTTTCATTAAAAATCTCGTCCCGGGAAAGTTTCTCAAAAAAGCTAGCCGTTTTGTTATGACGAGGTGTCCATTAATGTGATTGGCGCCGGGACGGGACGGAACGGGCAATCTCCATGCTAAGCAGCGGCGGAAGTAGGTCGCGGGCGCGGGGGCCGAGCCGCGCGGCGCACTAGTGTTATAATCTCCATTGGCGAGGAGAGCGGCCCAAAGAGGTCCGGAGAGTTCCAAATATTTTAAACATGATGGCGAAATGCTGCCGGCAAATGTATTGTTGATGTGATCGCCCCGCCCCGCATACACAAGAATGGCTACACATTTGAATTGTTAAACGTTAAATTGGCGGGTCGGCCGGGCACACGCACCGCCGCTCTCGCTACAGCGCTACGTTCAAAACCAATTAAAACTTCGACACGAGTATCCAATACTAGCATTCGAATATTACCACGCACGAGCAAATGGCGAAGTTATAAACTAAACGGAAATCCAGTCTCTCGGCTGCCAATGTGGAGCTAATATGTGCGGCAGGTGGCGCCGACGGCCGGCGGAAGTTTTCGGAATATTTAATAGTACATTACGGCAGAGACCAGTAAGTAAGCCATACTGGCCGAGTAGGAATTAGACGGACCGAGCCGTAGGCGAGGTCCGGATATAATACGAGGCCAGGATGACTCTTACGGTCGAAGCAAGTATAGTGCTTTTCTCAAAAATTAAACAAGAAAATTAGATTTAAATTATATTTTGTAGGTGACATTTATATTCCGCCATTTTCCAATGAATATTTTTGTTATATCCCATCTTTATTATTTACACATTGTGATATTCGTCGTCGCAGGCACCATTAACTCCCCATGATAACCTATAACAAAAATAATTATGAGTTTATACTTGGATAATAGATATAGTTATATCGTTATCAAATAGTGGCAGCATTTATTTACCTTCATCGCCAAAATAGTTATCATCTAGAGCTTGGTTTAAGAACTTTTCTATATTTTGCTGCTGAATATTTGTGATTTCTTTCCTTTGTAGCCATCCGATTGTCTCAGAAAGATTGTTGAAATATTCTGACCTTATCTTCTCGGGTATCTCGGTGGAAGGACCAGGCTGTGTGACGTTGGACGGTTCCAATGGAACAATCCTTTGATGCCAGCCTGAGACTTCTACCCTGACGACACGCTCTCCTCTCAGAGCGACCGAGCGGGTGGGCAGGTTGCGGATAGCCCTTCTTCCATCTCGATGGACCCGGACAATGAGAGGACCTAATCCAAGGTGTGACCTACCGTGCTGAGGGATGCGTGGCTGAGAGGGTGCTCAGTCGCTAACGGTGGAACTTCGGGAACTGGGCGAAACCCGTCGTATTATAGCCTTATCTACGCAAGCGGGGCAATGCGTAGATGGACCACAATTCCCTAGCTACTCGTGGGAACAAAATGGAGAAGCCTAACTTGCAAGAAAGCAAATTAAAAATCATCAAAAATTCTACGCCCCCTGTGACTGGGACGACGAAAGTTGAACCGTCTAGGGAGGTGTCACACCAATCGTGTGGGCCAGCTGTGGAGGAGCCGTTGAAGCTGGGGAAGTCACTGGTGGCCGAGGTACCGAAAGGAACCCCAGCTAAGGTGACTAAACCAGGGACGACGGAACCTCCTAAAGATGGCCTATCACAAGAAAACAAGGCGGCGGAGAGCGGGACGACTAAGGTTGAACCCTCGAAGCAGGCCGTGGACCCTGGCTGGGAGATAAGGTGCAAACCAAGAGGGATACCTAACCTCCAGACCAACACGAACGAGCCCCCGAAGAAGAAGCTTTCGCAGGGGCAGAGGCGGCGGCTTCAAAAGAGGAAAGAGAGGGAGGAAAGCCACGCTTCGAACAACAGAAAGGTAGATGATGCCCCGAGTGGATCAGAAGCGGCAAAATCTACCTCAGGAACAATGACCCAGGCACAACCTACAACGACGAAGAGGGGACGCCTGGACGACACCATCTCTCCCAGAGGCGAACGCAAAAAACCGAGAACGGACGCCCTGGAGATGAACAAACAAAAACCACCAACCTATGCGGCGGCAGCGACGATGGACCTGACGGTGGCGATCACCAACGATCACACGGGCAGGCTCTCGAAGCAGGACGCTGCGGAGGTGGAGAAGAAGATCGGAGATGCTATCTTCCAGGCAGCGTTGGAAACCGATCTGGACACAGTCGCAGAGGCCCCAGCGTTCTCAGGGAAGCCGAGTTTCGTGGACGGCTACCTGAAGCTTTGGTGCCAGGATGCGAAGACCAAGGAGTGGCTGATGGGTTGGATCGGGTCAGCCACCCTAGAAAACGGAGACCGTCTCGTAGGCAAGAGGGAGGACGAGATGGTCAGGAAAACCAAGTGCGGCATCCTGATACCCTCGCTAGAGGACAACCTCACCAAGGTCGGCAGGGTCCTCAACTTCCAGAACCCGTGGGCCGAAGTGAGGAGATGGACGCTGCAGCAAGCTATCCCGCTGAAAAAGAGGGAATGTACACTCCTGCTGGTGGGAATTCCGGAGGACGTAGTCCCTACTGTGCTGGAAAAGTCCAGGAAACTGAACTACCTATGTGGGACAGTTTACATTCGTTTCCAGCACAGTGGCGGGCGTTTCAAGGACTCCCCACCCGCGAAGATGAGTACAGAGGAAACCAAGCCTGAGGAGGAACCCGCTACTGCGGAGAACACAGACTCCACCTCGGCTATGGATACCGAAAATGCACCCAACGATCCCTCATCGGATATCGAAGAACGCATCTTGCTGGACTCCGACGATGAAGAGGGATGCACGAAGGGTATCAGCCGCCTGGACCTAGTGGAGAAGGGAGCGGAAGGGGTATCGCCCGATGGCTCCTTCCCTATGTAAGGTGCTCCAGGCGAACCTCCAGCATAGCGAAACTGCAACGGCTCAACTTCGCGTATGGCTGGAGGCTAACCCAACATCAGTAGCCCTGATCCAGGAGCCGTGGATCAGAAACACACGTATAAACGGCCTCAATAACATCAGAGGTAACTTAATTTACAATAACCAAAACAAACCTAGAACATGTATCTACATATCTCAAAACATAATAGCACAATCACTAACTGAATTCTGTTCCAGAGACGTGTGTGCCATAAAACTCCTCAGAACACAAAACTCGAGTCTACCGGAGATAGTTCTTGCCTCCGCCTACATGGCGGCTGAGGACGAACCACCTCCAGCGGAGATGAACAACCTCATACGCTACTGCGAACGTGAGAGGCTCGAGCTGGTCATATCAACGGACTGCAACGGCCACCACAACCTATGGGGAATGGAAAACAACAACAAAAGAGGTAACGATATTGTTGAATACTTACTAACCACTGACCTGGATATCCTGAACAAAGGATCCAAACCTACTTTTGTTACTAGTAGATGTAAGACCATAATCGACATAACTCTAAGCACAGGGCTAGCAGTTCAGCACATATCCAACTGGCACGTGTCGGACGAGTTGTCCTGCTCCGACCACAGGTGGATCCGCTACGATCTTACTGCAGACGTGCAGACACCAGAACCCATAAGAAATCCGAGGCGCACAGATATAAAGGCGTACAAGGAACTTCTGGTAGGTAAACTAAAGAACTATACACTAACACACAGGCCACAAGACGTGGATGAGCTAGAGGAACAGGTAAACTCACTCACCAAACTCATAATACAAAGCTACGAAGAAACATGTCCACCGTCAACACCAGCTCGTGGCAACGAAACACACGGTAGCTGGTGGGGACCGGAGATGGAACGTCTCAGAACGAAGATGAGGAGACTTCTAAATAGAGCGATGAATACAAAATCTGCAGAAGACTGGGACGAATATAAAGCAGTCAAAGCAGAATACAAGAAAAGGTTACGATACAGGAAATCTACCTCATGGCGGAATTTCTGTGACAACATAACCACCAGCACACAAGCGAACAGAACAAGGAAAATACTTGCCAAAGAACCAAATCAGTTACTAGGCACCCTAAGGAGGCAGGACGATAGCTACACCAGTTCGCCTGCTGAGACAGAAAGTCTACTGGTGGAAACTCACTTCCCGGGATGCAAGGTAATTGATAAGCACAAACTGGAACAGCAAAGGACGAATTATCAACCCACCGTGAGTGAATGGAAGATAGCGGAAAACATAACAGAACTAAATAAAACCACCTGGGCAACAAACAGTTTTGACAATTTCAAATCACCAGGACTAGATGGAATCTACCCAGCCTTATTAAAGTGGGGAGGACCAACTCTTACCGTACTAATATCCAAACTTCTCTGCAGCTGTATTGCCCTCCGATATATACCTAAGCAATGGAGAGAAGTTAAGGTAATATTCATACCAAAACCCGGAAAAAGCGACTACACTGACCCGAAGTCATTTAGACCGATCAGCCTAACTTCTTTTATGCTGAAAATACTAGAGAGACTATGTGACAGAGAACTAAAGGATACTGCACTCAAAAACATAAAAATCCACCCAAACCAACATGCTTACAGTCAAGGCAAATCAACAGACTCAGCACTCCACGCAGTGGTAAGCAATATCGAGATCGCACTAACAAGGAAAAGCTCATGCCTGGGAACCTTCATTGACATAGAAGGCGCTTTCGATAAAACAAATTTTAGCAGCATCAAACAAGCTCTAGAAAGACATGACACAGAACCATTGCTAATAGAATGGATAATGAACATGCTAGAACAAAGAATCATAAGACTAGCAGAAAACAAAGATCAGCAAGCGCTAGTCGTGAGAGGATGCCCGCAAGGAGGTGTCCTCTCGCCCCTCTTATGGAACCTAGTGGTAAATGATCTGATAACAAAACTAAACGAGAGTCATTTCACGACCATAGGATACGCGGACGACCTTGTCATACTTATCAGTGGACTGGTAACAAGCACACTGTGTGAACTCACACAAACAGCACTCAAAATACTAGAGAAATGGTGCAAGGAGTACCTATCGGTAAACCCCAAGAAAACTGACACAATTCTCTTCACACACAAACGCAAACTGGGGTCATACGAAATGCCAAGCCTCTTCGGTACAAAGCTAACACTCTCCAAACAAGTAAAATATTTAGGGATAACCTTAGATGACAAACTGATCTGGAACAAGCATCTTGAGAACAGATTAAACAAAGCCACAGTCGCCTTCTGGCAATGTCGAAGAATGATAGGCAAAAGGTGGGGACTCGCCCCGCACATCACTCTGTGGCTATACAAAACGGTAATCGTACCTATGATCAGCTACGGAGCAGTGGTATGGTGGCCCCGAACGCAACTAGCGTGTGCGATTGCCGGCCTGCAGAAAACACAAAGACTAGCATGCACGGCCGCAACAGGCTGCATGAGGACCACTCCCACCGCAGCACTAGAGATGATCCTAGGTCTTACGCCACTGCACATACACATACAAAGAGAAGCAGCCGCTACGGCGATACGACTCAAAAGCCTAAACCTATGGACGAATAGTAATACCCAACACACAAAGATCTACAGTGAAATGATCACAAAATTCCCTACAATGGAAGCACCAATTGACAAGATACCTAAGACATTAACCTGCAAGAAGGAATACGTCATACTCCTAACAGAAGACCCGAATGAGGGGCTCAACCTAGAGGACCTGAGAATCTTTACGGACGGGTCAAAAACTGAGAAAGGAACGGGATGTGGTGTATTCTCGGAGGATTTGAGTATGCACATCTCTAAACCCCTAGGTGTACACAACACGGTATTCCAAGCTGAATGCGTAGGAATAATAGAAGCCTGCAACGCTATAAAAAGACGCCAGGTTCAGAACACAAACATACGAATACTGTCCGACAGCAAATCCGTACTACAAGCACTAAACAGTGAAATGTGTACCTCTGCTTTAATATACGAATGTCATCGCAGCATCACAGACGTGTGCGATGACAAAAATACGGTAACATTACAATGGATAAAGGGACACAGCGGCTCGAGAGGCAATGACGCAGCGGATGAATTGGCCCGTAAGGGATCAGAGACACCGCCATGCGGGCCAGAGCCAATAATACCCCTACCACAATCTTACATATACAACATAATGAACCAACATACATTATACCAACACCAAAAATACTGGGAAGACATGGGAACGTGTAGACAAACAAAAGAACTACTCCCGAATATGAACCACAAACTCACCACTATCTTACTGAGAATCCACAGGAACCAACTACGCAAGATAGTAGGATTAATAACGGGACATAATACTCTGAACAAACACCTCTTCAATTTAGGTATAACAGACAGCCCAGTATGCAGAGCATGCATGGAGGCAGAAGAAACCACCAATCATATTCTACTAGATTGCAAACAGGTAGAAGAATACAGGATGAAATACCTAGGATCTCCAAGTACCGTACACGAAGCCATAAGCAACATCAAGGCTTTGCTTAGGTTCGTGGAGGAGTTGGGGTGGTTGGAGTAGCGCTACCCCCTTTTCACGCAAAATAGGCACGTTGGATGTCGACTTGCGGAAAATGCCCAGCGCAACTAACTAACTCTGACCTTATCTTATCACACATTATCTGACCAATTGTTAACTTTTCTTCCTTCCATTTAATGAATCTCTTGTATTTTTTTATATCTCCTTGGATTTAGTCGGAAGTAAATTATTTTAGCTAACTCTGCCTCCACTTTTAAGTATGGAGGAGTGCCGTCTATTCGAAATCAGACTCGTCTGAACTCATTTTTGCTGAATTATTGTAATAGATCACACAAACAAATTTGAAATTTTTGTCTTTTAATTTAAATCCCGCCTTAATTTCTTTTTTTATAAATACTGCGTTTAATTATTTGCACTGTCTTACAAATCTAAGTCTTAAAGATAAAATTTAATTATTGTTATACATTGTTGCTGTAGCCGTGGAGTGCCGGCTGAAGAATAGCATTCCCCCATCTCTTCTCGTGGGTGTCGTCAAGGCGACTAAGAGATTCTGACCCGTACAAATGTCACCTGCTAATGGGTCGGACTGGTGTCGGGCAGCAGCGACACTAGTGCAATAATTATACTGCGATTGCCAACCCGCCTGCTCAGCGTGGCAATTAGAGCGAACCCTCCCATGGCAAGTCCCAACCATACACGGCCCCCAGTTCCTGGCCGCCCTGCTATTCCAGATCACGGCGGCGGTCTCGGTAACGGCAGGGTAGGGGGTGCGAAGAATCCCCGGGTTACGGAAGGCCGCCAAAACAAACTGACCTTGGCGACGTATAATGGACGCACGTTACGACTGGACGAGCACCTGGCGCAACTCGAGCATGAACTCGGAAAGATTAGGTGGCACATTCTTGGGTTGAGCGAAGTCCGAAGAGAGGGTGAGGACACGGTGACGCTTGAATCTGGCCACCTACTGTACTACCGAGAGGGACACCAGCTATCCCAAGGTGGCGTAGGGTTCTTGGTTAACAGGAATCTTTGTGACAATGTTGTAGAAGTTTCGAGTGTGTCGAACAGGGTCGCGTACCTAGTAATTAAGCTAACCGAGAGGTATAGCCTCAAGGTTGTGCAGGTTTACGCACCGACCTCGACATACTCGGACGATGAAGTGGAGGATATGTTCGGGGACATATCGAAGGCCTTACACTTCACCACTAAGGCCCACTACAACGTTGTCATGGGAGATTTCAACGCCAAAGTGGGAGTACAAAATTGCAGAGAATCGGTAGTAGGGTCCCATGGTTATGGTAGCAGGAATCATAGGGGGCAATTGCTGGTCAACTTCCTCGAAAAGGAGGGGCTTTTCTTGATGAATTCGTTTTTCAAGAAACAGCCTCAAAGGAAGTGGACATGGCAGAGCCCCGACAACATGACAAAAAATGAGATCGACTTCATCATAACGGACAAGAAGCGCATATTCAGAGACGTCTCAGTGATCAATAGGTTTAATACCGGTAGTGATCACCGACTTGTACGAGGCTCTCTGAATATCAATTTCAAGCTAGAACGTGTTCGTTTGATGAAGTCCAGGCTCCGACCTAACCCGCTCCAAACTATAATGGGATCTGAAACGTTCCAGTCAAATCTGGAGAACCGATTCGCTGCCCTGGAAACCACAAACAGCGTTGACATTGACCAAACCCTCGAAGGTGTGGTCGGAATCCTCAGGGAGGAAGGTGTGAGATTTTGCGAATTACAGCGTAAAGGCAAGAAGTCGAAGTTTTCGGGAGAAACACTCGGGCTTATGACGGAACGACGTGAACACCCACCAGTCACTTTGTCAGAAAAGCATGCTCTAAACAAGAAAATTGGTAAACTAGTGCGACGAGACCTCCGATGCTCCAACACACGGTCTGTTGAAAGAGCTATTGAGCAAAATCGGGGGTCCAAAGTGTTTGTCCAATCTCTTGGGAGAAGCCATCTGACAAAGCTGACCACTGCGGATGGAGTAGTCGTTGCTTCAAGGCCAGGGATTCTCGCGGAAGTTGAGAAATTCTACAGCCTGCTATACGCTTCACACGCAACTCAACCTGATCCCGGAAATGAGGATACCAGAGCCACACTTACGCGCCACTTTACTGAAGACTTGCCAGAAATCAGCCTAGGCGAAATCGAGATAGCTCTAAAACAGCTTAAAAATGGAAAAGCCCCTGGAGAGGACGGTATTACGACTGAGCTCCTGAAATCTGGTGGTAAACCAGTAATGAAGGAGCTCCAAAATATCTTTAATACTGTCCTCTTTGATGGGAGAAGTCCGGAGGCGTGGAGTAGGAGTATTGTCGTGCTGTTTTTCAAAAAGGGTGATAAAACTCTTTTGAAAAACTACCGACCCATTTCGCTCCTAAGTCACGTCTACAAGCTGTTTTCGAGAGTTATCACGAACCGTCTTGCACGAAGACTCGATGAGTTTCAGCCCCCGGAACAGGCGGGGTTTCGATCAGGATACAGCACCGTAGACCACATTCATACAGTGAGGCAGATTATACAGAAGACGGAAGAGTATAATCGGCCCCTGTGCTTAGCGTTCGTGGACTACGAGAAGGCTTTTGACTCGATCGAAACCTGGTCGGTTTTGGAGTCTCTGCAGCGATGCCAAGTCGATTGGCGATACATCCAAGTGTTGAAAGGTCTTTACAATGCCGCTAGCATGGCCGTCCAAATACAGAGCCGGCAGTCTGAACCTATCCCCATGCATCGTGGTGTGAGACAAGGGGATGTTATATCCCCCAAATTGTTCACAAATGCATTGGAGGATATGTTCAAGACGTTGGACTGGAAAGGACAAGGCATTAACATAAACGGTGAGTACCTTTCACACTTGCGATTTGCAGACGACATTGTCATCCTGGCGGAAACGCTGCAAGACTTGCAATTTATGCTGAACGGCCTAGCTGAGTCTTCAAAACGCATTGGCCTCCGGATGAACTTGGACAAAACCAAGGTTATGTTCAATGAACATGTTAGTCCGGAACCAATTGCGGTACAGGGCAGCTTTCTCGAGGTTGTTAAAGAGTACGTCTACCTTGGGCAAATATTGCAGTTGGGTAAAAACAACTTCGAGAGAGAGGCTAACAGAAGAATACAGCTGGGCTGGGCAGCATATGGCAAACTTCGTCGGGTCTTCACATCGCCAATTCCACAATGTCTGAAGACGAAAGTTTTCAACCAGTGCGTCCTACCCGTAATGACATACGGTGCCGAGACGTGGACACTCACGGTTGGGCTGGTCCACAAATTTAAAGTCGCTCAGAGAGCTATGGAAAGGGCAATGCTCGGAGTTTCTTTGAAGGATCGAATTCGGAACGAAGTGATCCGTCAGAGAACCAAAGTTACCGACATAGCTCACCGTATTAGCAATTTGAAGTGGCAGTGGGCTGGCCATATTAGCCGAAGAACCGATAACCGGTGGGGTAAACGTGTTCTTGAGTGGAGACCGCGGATCGGCAAGCGTAGTGTGGGACGCCCTCAGACTAGATGGAGCGATGATCTGTGCAGGGTGGCTGGCAAAAGCTGGATGAGAGTAGCCGAGGATCGCGTACAATGGCGTGCAGTTGGAGAGGCCTATGTCCAGCAGTGGACAAGAATAGGCTGATGATGATGATGATGATGATGATGATACATTGTTGTATTTTCTAACTAATTTTCATATCATAAAGCTTACCTTCAATTTTAACTCCGAGGTTTTTTCTAAACGACACAAAAAAGGAAGGAATTCCGAAATATCATTGTCATTTTACACAGCACAATTATGAACTAAACGCTGCATACAAACTTCCGCACTAAACCTTGTCGCTACTTTTTTTTTTTAAATATGCATCTTGAGTTACGTTTATACTGCCAATAGTGCTAGACCTCTTTTTATTTTACATTTGCTCTTAGTGTAAATTGCAAGTGTATACTGCAATGTCGTCTCTTTCTATTTAATCTATGAAAAAGGGACGCCACTTTTTAATTTCTACAATTTGCTGTCGCACTGTACTTATAATTAAAACAATTTGTGGAATGCATCCTTTTTACATTTATATACGACCTCATCGCCTTCACATCCTTAGTTTTTTTATAGGTCGGTGACGATGTAAATCGTGTTTCGATATTCAAATATCTTGATACGTAATAGGAATTACATACTTACTTACTGGACAAATATTGATTCCAAATTTTAAATCTCGCTGTTTACTGGACACTTCTAAAAAGTCTTCGGTATGTTCCACTTACTGTAGTCTATCTAGCGATGGTAAGGCAACATTACATGCAATTTTTGAGAAAAGACTGTTACGGTGCGTTCTCTGGAAACCGCCGAAACCGCCAAAACTCCGGCCTAAAAAGGGTTAAACCGCGACCGCCCCGCCCCCCTCCCGTCCCCCTCCCGCCGCCACCACGTCGGTGTTTTTCTCGATCGGGCATAATTAAACATTCATGGGCGGCGTTTTATCACCGGCGTGAAACATTTCTTGCGCCACAACAAAGCGGCGCCAACAAAGCGGCCGCAGCCCGATAATTACCGCGGCATAACTTAACATGTTACGGTGTATCATTGTAATGTTGTCAATATAGAGTTCTGTAAATTTTGTTTTGCATGACACTGATTAGAAACGAATTATTAAATGTCACCAACATGCCAGAAAATAAAAGTGTATAATTAAATTGCAACCGTCGGGCTTAAACTAGTAACAAATTGTTAAACAAGTCAGTTAATATTTCATTGTGTTTCGTAAACCCCATCAAAACGAACATTCGACTTTGATGTTGGCTGTTAAGCCTTTAATCCGCGCCGGCGCAGCCCCGCCGCCGGGCTGTGGCGCTAGCCCTGAACCCACAAAAACAGTCGTGCTTATCCAGTTATAATATCTGCTATAAAACGGCTCTCAGAGCCGCATCCGACGGCCGCTCGACGCGAACTACCAGCGGTGGCAAAACTGAACCGTTACAGCTCCGGCTTTATTGCCTCGTTGCATTAGAACAGAACGGAGCTGAAAAAATAAAAGGGTTCTGTTTAAAACCGAGACTGTAAACAAAAATGCAATTGGAAGGAAAAACTCTATAAAAGGGAATTAATTACTACGCGCTATCGACGACGCGGTTGGCTCAGTTTGCAAGCACCTGCCTACTGAGCGGCGGTCCCGGGTTCGAATCCCGGCCAGGACAAATATTTGTGTGATGAACTCGAATATTTGTGCTTGGGTCATGGTTGTTCCTATGTATTTAAGTATATGTATATTTAAGTATGTATATCATCGTCTAGTACCCATAACACAAGCCTTCTTGAGCTTAATTTGGGACTAGATCGATTTGTGTGAGGTTGTCTGACATTTATTTTTATTTATTTATTATTTATTTATTACTATTACAAATCAACCAGCCTAGGACTGTTTATATGATTAGATTCACAGACAAAGTGAAATAAAACTTACAAAGGTTCAAACGTAGGTGCATTAGTGCAAACAGTGATATCCTGATATCACAATAACACCGGCCAAATGTAAATCGTCGAGCCGTAGGTATCCACCGCATTCCTTTATGAAGCTAGCGGAACGACACTGCAAGAGGCGAAAATTGCGGCTCGCGGCGCCGAGTGTCCCGGCATGCACCTCGCAGCTCGCCGAGTGCCTCGACATGCATCTCGCAGCTCGCCGAGTGCCTCGACATGCATCTCGCAGCTCGCCGAGCGCCGAGGCATGCATCTTGCAGCTGCCGGCGCGCAGCTTGCCGCTGAGTTATGTAACCAATCGAAAGACGGACGGCGCTGGGAACTGGAGACAAATGAACTGCCCGCTCGCCAAGCTCCGCCACACAACGAGTCGCAGAGTGCGGGAATTGTATTTTACATTTTTGTGTTTGATTAATGACTCGGGACCTTTTGTAGTATCACACAACGGAAATGTGTTAATGCGGAAATTGTGTCCCAAATTGAACGTGAATGTATTCGGCCATCGACACGAGACAAACTTGGTCCGTGAATCCGTGATTCATTATACATAGTTGTTTGTATCTCCCCTCATTTTCTTTGTCACGCATTTGTTTTGTTTAGCCTCCATTTCCGCGCCTTGATTTGAATAATCATGAAAGAAAATTAGACAAAAGAGGGGCATTATTAGTTGAACGTGTCCATCTGTCAGACACTCGGTAAGTCGTTATGTGGTGTCGTAGCTTTCGCGCGAGTGTCCGACACTAGCAGACGCATTACTTGAGGACTGTACTGACGAGTTAGTCTCTAGCTCGTTTTGTAGGAGCCTAATCCCCGCGTGCCCGGATGCCCGAGATGCCGCTGTCGCGGACATTCTCCGGGTTGTGCCCGCGTTTGCCCGCTAATGAGTGCCCGAACAGCGTTGCCAACTATTCAAGAATTTCAAACAGGGCTAAAATTACGTACAAATAAAAAATCTGGGTGCAAAAAGTGCTTATGATCAGCACTGGGTGCAAAAACTATTGTAAAGAATTTTAGGGGTGCGTAATGAATGACGGTGTATTTCCATTTCGCCGAATTATGTTTCGCAAACGTTTCATTTCGCAAAAGTTTCATTTGGCCAAAAGCATTTTTCACTGAAACTGTAAATTATTTCAGATTGTTGTAAATATCATCCTTTAGATTAGGTTAGGTTAGGTTAGGTTTGTTTTATAACAATTCGAAATAGTTTACAGTTTCAGTGAAAAATGCTTTTGGCGAAATGAAACTTTTGCGAAATGAATCGTTTGACGAAACGTAATTCGGCGAAAAGGCAGAGAACCCGTAATGACGGATATATAACAACGTTTCATATAATTTCACTCTCTATCTTCTATCTAATGCTGTTCGTTTGTCTCGCTAAAACTCGAGACCGGCCGGGCAGATTTCGCTGATTTTGGTGTTGTAATGTTTATCGTAGTCCAGGGAAGGTTTAAATGGTGAGGTATTAGCAGCTTACTGACACAGACCGAATTCCACGCGGGCGGAGCCACGGGCACAGCTAGTATATAATAACATTTGATATAATGTTTCATTGGATATAACAACAACAAGTATAATTTTATTCATTTCAATTAGTATAAAAGACATTTTATATAGCATTTAAAGGCTCATGCTCAATACACACTCAAACTGCTCCAACAAAAAGTAAAATTGTCATAGAGTCATGGTTAGGTACGACGACGAGCGAAGCGAGGAGTTAGGTTATCTTGCGAATATAAAGGTTAGATATATCAAATGTCTTATTATACTAATTTAAATTATACCCAATGATATTATGCTTATTGTTGTTATGAAATTATATAAAACGTTGTTATATCCAACACCCACATAATGGGTGTATATATATTTCCGTCCCTCTTGTTTCCGGATCTCCTAACTGAACTCTGTATTGACGGGTCCGTTTTTGTGAAGGGAAGATTCGCCAACTTTCCTCCCCCTTTCCCCACCCCCTCGCCCCGTCCTCGTCACGAAACGTTTCTAAATACAAAGGAACAATTACCGGCAAAACAAACAAATGGAACTAAACACGCGGAGGTTTCCGAGCACCGCGTCCCGTTACAAAGAGGCGCGCCGCGCGCCGAGCGCCGGCTCGCCGCTCCCGGGGCTGGCGGTGGCGGCTGACGGCGCGACTCCTGTTACAAGTTACAACTATTTACCACCAACGATTCTAATTCACACCTAACCGGGTTTTACTAATTTTTAAGGCGACTCCGTACGTGGAATGGTGATTTTTAAAGTCCTAAGGCTCGTAACCTAGCCAACGGAAAAATCTGAAAAAAATACATGTTATTTTTGACTATTTCTTCTAAAAAATTATAGTTGAATTTTTTTTTAAAGCAATAATTACTATGGAAAAAATAATGTTGAAATAGGGTCGTTTTCAATTTTCAATTCCCTAAGGCTTCTAAACTACAAGTGATATTTATACGGCTCTTTCGCAAGAACATTGACAATTCATGGATCTTTAATCGTATTGTTTAAAAGTTAGTAAAATGGAAATTCGGTCTAATAAAGCATCAAAAAAACTGAATTTCCGCGAGCGCGGCCGTGCCCGGGCTGCGAGCTCAGTGTAAATCTAACCGTCGAAGGGGAAGGCTGTGTCACTTGCTCTCGCGATCCATCTAGTTACGGAAAATTGTTATAGTACCGGATCCCGCGGAGGTTCGATCTGTCTTCGTGCGTTTGAAGTGTATTTTAAGAGAGTGTATTCGTTTTTTCACACGACTACGCTATGCGACATAACAAAAAGCACTCATTTTCATAAATAATTAAATTCAACTGTTTTTTTTCGTATTTAGGTATCTATTAATTTTAAGTACTTATAAAAAAAAAATGTCATTGCTTAGCATTCCCCAACACATTTGGATACTTAGATATTCTCAGTCATGGGCCCACACCAGACAGGATTCCCAGAAAATAACACTTTTGGTGTGGGTTTTAGGGCCCTTCTCTGTGTAATATTAGAGTACCTTAGGTATTTCGGTTAGTAAAAAAAATCTGATAATACAGATATTTAAGTATGATAACGTCTAATGATCTTTATGAATTCAACCCTAAGAGATATGAATATCGTAATGCAGAACAAGTATTGTTCGTTTGAATACCATTGTAATATTCGGTAAAACGCTAATTTACGAATATTTATTGTAAGTACCTATTCACATTCGTTGCGTCACTAGTACAGTACATGGCATATGATATAAAAATACATTATCAAAAATTACAATAATTTTCTAGTCCAAGAAGGCAAGTGACAATTTTGGCATAGGGGCTTATTTATGTAAATATAGTCAGAATACATATTTGCATCAATAAATTTCCCACTTCATATTTAAATCTAAATGAAAGTTAGTAATTATTGACATATCCGCCGGGCCTAGCTAGACATACCTAGCCTGGCCATAAGTTAAGTTCCAATTGTTTACCGTTTATAAAATAAAAACCTGATTTTTATTACATATCGTTTAAAAGCCATATATTAATGATCGGATTACAGTCGAATTAATGAAAAAATATATAACTTTATTTAGACTCATCGTAATGCCCGGACTTGATTTTTGACTAATGCTCAGAATTTTTCTCTCTAAGTTTGCCAGAGGGCAATGAAACGATCTTGGATCAAATTAATCGATCGCGGAAGGAACGCCAAAACCCAAATAGCTTACGTAACCCAGACAACCGCTAAACTAAAGTAGGGCTGACACGTTTGCCGCATGTCAACCGATCTGCAGATCAAGAAATCTACACCCACCCAATAAAATTCGGCGTCACGGTAGATCACGATGGAGATGGTGGGACTACCTGGATGTATTACAAAAGGGTTGGACATTGCTGATCTAAATAAGGACGAGTGGAA
This sequence comes from Apotomis capreana, assembly GCA_947623375.1. NCBI lineage: Eukaryota > Metazoa > Arthropoda > Insecta > Lepidoptera > Tortricidae > Apotomis > Apotomis capreana. The sequence continues at coordinate 623,343 of OX392515.1, read as the reverse complement.
AAAAGATAGAGGCCTTTACCCGACAAAGGGACGGCAGAGGCTTATATGCATAATAATCAGAAGTAAAAAAAAAATTTTTGAGTCATGAATAAGTACATTCAGTTATCGAAAGCTTGTTATTTTATTAAATCTTTTATCTATCCAAATATCATAAACCCTCCATGATGCGTTCAAGAACGGCACATTATGACCACCATAAAAATAGACGGTTTTTTAGCACAAATTTCTTATTTCGATAGTATTATTCATTTAAATTTCGAACATCTCTGAAAAACAAAGAAATTTGATTTGACCTCTATTCTAATATCAATTGTAGTATGTAGCTAATGTCTACATTTAGTATTCAACAGTAACACAATGGTTTACTGTAGCATAATGCATATTGCTTGGGTAAGCGTTAACCTTATTGTAAAAATGTATATAAGCTAATGTTTTAAGTAATTAAACGTTCACTACTATCTAGAGCTCTGCATATACTTTGTCTCCCATAAACAACCCTTCTCTACGACATTACAACATATATTACATGGCGATCCTGCACTAACGTTCCGAAGACGAACTTCTGAACCAGCCAGAACCTCAGAACCTCGCACCGGACGGTGCGGCGGGACACCGCACCGTCCGGGACACCAGCAACAGCGACAACGGCAGCCGTTGACCAACGGCAACCACCAGACTGACGATGCAGTCTCAAGAATGAAGATTTGAATTAACTTGAAAAAAGAAGAAAACAATTTTGAAAGAAGCCATAAGAAAGAAGTCTCAAGAAAAGAAGAGCGTTGTCCAGGGTTATCCCGGCTCGCAAATCAAGAGGTGTCCAGGGTTATCCCGGCCCATCTCAAGAGGTGTCCAGGGAAATCCCGGCCCATGTTCGAGGGTGTCCAGGGTTAGCCCGGCCCGTCACCGCATCGCGCATCAGCAACGGCATCGTGCTCCACGTGCCTGCCAGCCGCCAGCGCATCAACGTCCCGCCATGCATCGCGCAACGTGACGACTCGTGATGACCTCAATATCGTTAGGCATTACTCCTACGTAAGCGTTGAATTAAGTAAGTGAATATTTTATTGTATAACTTTTGCTTTCGGTTATAATTATTTTACATTTACGCACGAGTTAATTTTATTATGTCTACTTGCAAGATTTATATACTAAGTTGGAATATATAAGAGAATATTTAGTTAAACTTGGCCCTCAGAGGCGTCAAAAGGAAATCGCATCTAAGAAACTAGAATGAGATTTTTTTTTTTATGATATTTTTTTTTATTATATAAAAATTAATTAGCTATACAGGTTAACGTCCAATTCATTAAAAAAAATAAAAAAAATTACATACATAAATTGTTAGATAACTTTCGTACATGAAATTGTTACCCGTGTCACTTAAAATCATAAATTGTGCAATTTATTCTATTTTTAGATTAAACTCATTGTCGTAAACAAGTTTCGCAATATATCCGGTATTGCAGTTTCGCAATACCGACGCGCTCGGAAACAGACACCCGTGCGCGTCAGCAAAATTCCTAAGCAGGCCGAGCGCCTTCGCCAAATTTATAATTAACTTTTCATTTTTATTGAATGAAATCCGATACCCACACTTAGTGCGTTCGAGATTAGTTTGAATATTTTTGTATTAACAATTACACTTTGACTAGTTATTGAACTGATCATTTAATAGTTTAGTCTAGTGAATTGAAGATTGAATTTATTACTTTCATTATAGGAAATTTTATTAATGAAATTTTAATTTCAAATATTTTTTTTTACTCTCTCAGTACTTGGTAAGGTACGGTACAGATTTATGTTAGGAGATGAAGGCACATTTGTATAGTGTGTACTTGCATCGGTTAGATTCACGATCCTTTTACTCGATCATAGTGTGACCCACCGTCCTCCGTGAGAGTAATTTGGGGACTTTTAGTCTTAATATATATATTGTGTTTCTAAGTACAGGCGACGGACCTGATATGCCATGTGGGTGACCATGCCCACTATTTTTGAGTTGAGGGTGCGCACAGACGCGCAGCCCATTGAGTATATTTTATAGGGTGACCATGCCCTGGGTAACCATTCCCGTGTATTATTATTTTTTTTGGAGCAAAGACTCCATTAATACGGCATTAGATATCTTATAGGGTAAATGTACCGATACCGTAATACCAGTACAATACATAATATGATATATACATGAGATTTAATGGTGAATTTTTATAATTTTTTTTATTTTGAGAGAGATTAGGTAATTGATAACAATACTAATAATTTTATTAAAAACAGACAGAAATTTTAATAAAAATAATTTAAACTTTAACTAAAAAATATTTCATTTGAAACAGTGACACTGGGATATGACGACATTTTTTTTATGGGGTGACCAACTAATTTTTGATAAATTCTTTTAAAGTGTTTAAACTTAGTTATAAGTAGTTTACACAGTGGTCCCCATCGAATTGTAAACAAGTAACATGCATTTTTTTTTTCTTTTTCTCCAGCACCCCGGGGGTGAAGGTATCTTACGGGGAAGCTGTAGTATGTAGCTAATGTCTACATTTAGTATTCAACAGTAACACAATGGTTTACTGTAGCATAATGCATATTGCTTGGATAAGCGTTAACCTTATTGTAAAAATGTATATAAGCTAATGTTTTAAGTAATTAAACGTTCACTACTATCTAGAGCTCTGCATATACTTTGTCTCTCATCAACGACCCTGGTCAACCACATCATTATCACATATATTACACAATCGAGATGACGTTTAGTTCGAAATGAGTTGTCAATTTTCAATCAAATTTGACAAATGTCACGCGTAAGTAAGATATCGAACGATATGATAGTTAGGGCCGACTCTAGTTTGTCTCTGAATTAAAATAAAAACAATGACAGCTGCCAGAAAACTTCATTACCGCCATTACCGGGTAATATTTGTTATAATGTGCGACTTCTCAATGCATCATGGAGGCTTATGATATGTGGCTAGATAAAGTAGTATATGTAACTGTACATAATTAGGCATTAAAACACTCGTGTGATGTTATTATGAAACTTGCCTTCGGCTCGGTTCATAAGCCCACATTCGTGTTTAATACCCTTCATTATGTACAGTCACATGAAGTACTATTTATTGTATTCATATATCACATTACACCGTCAAAATATGTTATTACCTTCTTAAACTTCAAAACCTACCTTTGCACTATAAAATGGTAAACATTTAAAACTAGCCTGGTTATGAATAATATTTTACATCTTGAAATTTTATGAGAATGACCATTTTTATCGGCTAAATTTCATATATACTGATAAAAAGTGATAAACCTCATTATTTATAGATTTAGGTATTTTTACCGGAAAAATCGGAGCCCATAGAATCATTTTGCTGACCGTCCGTCTTTCTGTCACGACCCTTTATCTCGGTAGCGCGTGTAGGTGTCGAGTTGAAATTAAAACCGTCTACACGTCGTACTTTGGTCTACAGTCAGTCCCTTGAAGCTGTAAAAAATCGAACTTCTAAGTTAACGTAAAAAAAAGATACGGCTTTTTATGCCGCAAAAAAAACGTATCTACGCTGGAAAGGAAAATTATCCAAGAGACACGGAGCTAACTTTACAGGAGATCTAAAAAAATACGAACTTTTTAAAAAAAATAAAAAGTTATTAAATATTCTGTGGACCTACTTTTTAAATGAAGCATTTTATACTTATAAAAAACATCATGTTCTCTACATGTCGCTTTTGTTATTTTGTCTATTAATGGAATAATTTAAAATTTAGCATCGCTTACGCAAAATGGCTGTCAAAATAGAATTAGGTAAAATTATCTAAACGACACGTGTCCCGAGATATTAGTCAGGTAAAATAGTATAATCTACATTTTACACAACAATCAACACAGTAAACAATATCTATGTGCATACGATGCTCATTTTATATAAACAATATCATGTTTTTTACATGTTGCTTTTGTTATTTTGTCTATTAATGGAATATTTTAGGATTTAGCGTCGCTTACGCAAAATGGCCGTCAAAATAGAATTAGGTAAAATTATCTAAACGACACGTTTCCCGAGAAATTAGTCAGGTAAAATAGTATAATCTATTACACAACAATCAACACAGTTAACAGGGTCTATATCTGTTTGTCTAAAATTTTTTGGCCGATATTTTTTTCGGCACATATTTTTTGGCCTAATAATCTTTGGTCTATTGTTTTTTACGTCGAAAATTGATTGGCCGAAATTGTTTTGCATATTTTTTTTTGGCCGAAAATTGTTTGGTCTACCATTTGTATGGAATAACATTGTTTGGTCGAATGTATTTTAGGCATAAAATTGGTATTCCGAATATTGGTGTCAATAATAATCGCATCCAAACTGTCGCATTTATTAAATTAATATTACTTAGATTTTGTTGGGTACGCAGTTCTAACCTAACCTAACCTACTGTTCTGGGAGCGCCTTATTTTTGTCAGGGACGTAGTTCTAACCTAACTTAACCAACTGTTGTGGGAGCGCCTTATTTTTGTTAGGGACGCAGTTCGAACCTAACCTAACCTACTGTTCTGGGAGCTCCTTATTTTTGTCAGGGACGCAGTTCTAACCTAACCTAACCTACTGTTCTGGGAGCGACTTATGTTTGTCGGGAACGCAGTTCTAACCTAACCTAACCTACTGTTCTGGGAGCGACTTATTTTTGTCAGGGATGCAGTTCTAACCTAACCTAACCTACTGTTCTGGGAGCGCCTTATTTTTGTCAGGGACGCAGTTCTAACCTAACCTAACCTACTGTTCTGGGAGCGACTTATGTTTGTCGGGAACGCAGTTCTAACCTAACCTAACCTACTGTTCTGGGAGCGACTTATTTTTGTCAGGGATGCAGTTCTAACCTAACCTAACCTATAAGTCAACTATGAGTCGAAATGTTACTTGAAATAAATAAATTTTAATTTTTTTTTTTTTTTTTTTAATTTTAATTTTTTTTTTTAAGCTAACCTAACCTACTGTTCTGGGAGCGCCTTATTTTTGTCAGGGACGCAGTTCTAACCTAACCTAACCTACTGTTCTGGGAGCGACTTATTTTTGTTAGGGACGGTGTTCTAACCTACTGTTCTGGGAGCGCCTTATTTTTGTCAGGGACGCAGTTCTAACCTAACCTAACCTACTGTTCTGGGAGCGACTTATTTTTGTTAGGGACGGTGTTCTAAGCTAACCTAACCTACTGTTCTGGGAGCGCCTTATTTTTGTCAGGGACGCAGTTCTAACCTAACCTAACCTACTGTTCTGGGAGCGACTTATGTTTGTCGGGAACGCAGTTCTAACCTAACCTAACCTACTGTTCTGGGAGCGACTTATTTTAGTCAGGGATGCAGTTCTAACCTAACCTAACCTACTGTTCTGGGAGCGCCTTATTTTTGTCAGGGACGTAGTTCTAACCTAACCTAACCTACTGTTCTGGGAGCGACTTATTTTTGTTAGGGACGGTGTTCTAACCTACTGTTCTGGGAGCGCCTTATTTTTGTCAGGGACGCAGTTCTAACCTAACCTAACCTACTGTTCTGGGAGCGCCTTATTTTTGTCAGGGATGCAGTTCTAACCTAACCTAACCTACTGTTCTGGGAGCGCCTTATTTTTGTCAGGGATGCAGTTCTAACCTAACCTAACCTACTGTTCTGGGAGCGCCTTATTTTTGTCAGGGATGCAGTTCTAACCTAACGTAACCTACTGTTCTGGGAGCGCCTTATTTTTGTCAGGGATGCAGTTCTAACCTAACCTAACCTACTGTTCTGGGAGCGCCTTATTTTTGTCAGGGATGCAGTTCTAACCTAACGTAACCTACTGTTCTGGGAGCGCCTTATTTTTGTTGGGGACGCAGTTCTAACCTAACCTAAACTATTGTTCTGGGAGCGACTTATACTTTCGCTTGCTCGCTTCAGCATATGGGTTTTTAGGAGGTTTTATTTTAGGCTAAAGAATAATTATACCTAACAATATTATACTTTTAGCCTTTTAATCATAAAAAAAATATACTAAACAATTTTAGGTCAAACATGTTTTAGGACAAAAAATATGTATGCAAAAAAATCTTTCTGCTAAATAATAAGTATACCATTAAATATTAGACCAAACATTTTCGGCCAAACAATTTTAGAACATAAAATTTTAGACCAAGCGAAGGGCACCCCAGTTAACAATATATATGTGCATGCTCATTTTATAGTCAGGTAAATATATAAATGTGCATAAATCAGCATGAAATAAATCAAGAAAAATTATCTAATCGCCCTTGTAGGAAATATTTCAGACATGAAAAGCTATTTATCGTACAACAAAACCTCACGATTAATGTTTTAATTAGAGGAAAATATTTATTTTCAAACATTAAAATTAATGAAATGACATTTAAAGTTCTCTAAGACAAAAACTTATGGTCCAACTACGCAAATACAAAAAAAACTGCTTTAGAAATGTTAAAGATTTATTCATCAGATATCACGTGAAATTTCAATTTTATAAATTTTTATGTGTGATCTGCTGAAAGATTTCCAGTAGTTCTAGACCAATGTATGGTAGCAAACGATAGCTATGACTAATGAGAACAGCACAAGAGTTCTCAAGACTGCAGTCACTCGGTACTCATTAAGGAATTCTATCACATATCTAAAGATCGGAATTTCACCCAAGTTGCCGTCGTTTTCAGGCGCCTGAAACATGTTTTCAGTCCGTTTCAGGGCACCCTCTATCAGATGACGCCATAACCCGAAAACCCGTTTTCAGGCGTTTTCAGGACCCCTTATGGGCCTCTGAAGCACAAATCATTATATGGCGAAATTTCCAGTAGGAGTGACAGAGATAGCGCTAGTAGAAAGAGATAGCTATGCTCAGAACATTCGAGAAGTGTGTAACAAGGATGGGGCTACTAGAAAGAAATAGCTATACTCGGAACATTCGAGAAGGGAGTGACAGAGAGTGCACCATTAGAGAGAGACATATATGGCCTCGAATGTTCTCGGCCCTCACGCTGGACTTTACTAGAATATTCGCGATATGTGTGGACAATGCGTCGAGGAAGCGGGCCCCGCGGGATATAAAAGGCGCAAGCAGCCTGCGCGAGTTAGTTACATTTTAACTGCGATCGAATGCTAGTACAAGGATAATCGGAAAGAAAGACTCGAGTGACTAGAGCGCTTTAAGTACAGTTCGTGTGAATAGTGAGTGCGTAATTTGTGTAATAGTGTGCTTGTGTTAATTAGTGGATTTTTAGTACAGTTCGTGTGAATTGTAAGTGCGTGATTTTGGTAATAAAGTGTGTGTTTTCATTTGTGGATTAATTTGTGCTTTTCTATCAAATACGAACCCCACGCTCGTAACAATATCCTATCCTAACAAGAATAACAAAACTACCTACAACTCTGTGTGGTATAAGTGACGTCTCGTAAGACACTGTTTGAGTGAGATGGCGTTTGGGTCCATCAAGCGAGTCCAAAGTAATGCCTTAGCGCCACAGACACAGATTTACACCGCAGGTGGGCCTAACGGCCTTTATAAATATATTGAATTACTACTAAATGTGTGATCCATACTATACTATACTATATACTATATATACTATACTTACTATAATATTATAAATGCGAAAGTGTGTCTGTCTGTCTGTCTGTCTGTCTGTTATCTCTTCACGCTTAAACCGCTGAACCGATTTAGATGAAATTTGGTCTGGAGATAGTTTGAGACCCGGAAAAGGATATAGGATACTTTCATTCCGAATAAATTTAGTGTTCCCGTGGGATGAGCGGGTAACACCGCGGGGCACAGCTAGTATTTTATAAAATAGAACCGGTTAAGTTGTCTAACTACCAATTTAACGAAAATATTTGTTTTTTAGTACATTCTGTGCAGCCCGGCCACCCCGACCACGGCAATTTAATTAAGAAGTTATGTTTTGTTTGTTATCTTATGTTCAATAAATATTACGTTTTGTTGTTGGTTATTAGCTATAAGAAATATGACGCTTTAGTAGCATAATAAGTGAATAAACGTGTAGGTTAAGTAAGATAGGCTAAGGAAATAAATAATTATCTTGATTGCATTTCATTCCCCCATAGTATAGCTTAGTACTTGGATAAGTACTAAGTTATAACGATTAGATCCTAACAGCACGACGACATCCCGCAGACTGACGGGCGTCAGAGGGGAAGTAGCGCGGGAGTATATTAAAAAGGTTGGGAGGCGAGGTAGCCACGCCCCGCACCCACCCGCGCCCCGCTGACGCCCGCGCAGGTAGTTTCCTAGTCGAAATTAGGATCTAATCTAGTGTTTATTTAGTGTTTACCAATTGGAATCTCATTAGAATAATATTAGGTATAAGGTATATTTGTTATTATATAAAAATAAGTTAGAATAAGTAATGTTTGTGTCGAAATTGTGTAATGTAAACAAAATTAATAATAATAAAGTGATACGGTAGGAGTGGGGTGGGCTCGGATCAAAATATAAGGCGATACATTGCGCCGTACCGGCATTATTCGATCCAGCAAGCTACAAGTGTTAAGAAGAAATCCCTGCCCAACTCTCTCCCCGGCTTTGAAGACTCAAGAAGTGTTTCATTACTAGAAGAAACCCCTGCCCGTCAGTACAGCGTTGTCCGTCAATCCAACGCTTGTACCAGTCAATCCAACGTAAACAAACCAGTCATAGGTGCGTCAGGCACATCATGGTCCTTCGGAAGCCGAATCAAGAAAGAAGATTCCACTAAGAAGAATATTCAAGAAAGAATATTCAAGAAAGAAAATTCAAGAAAGAAAATTCAAGAGAGAAAATTCAACATGCCCGTTACACGATCGCAAGGCAAGGGTCGGTCTCTGATCTCGCTACTAGCAGGATCGGAAACTACCTCGCCGGGAGAGAGCTCTGGGCAGGGGGACTCCACGACGGCTAACACACGGACGTCGGCCACGGGGGACACGGCAGAAAGCACAACCGCCACGTCCACCACGACCACGACCACCGCCGCCACAACCGCGCCGTCAAAACAAGCTTGCCCCGCCGCTCCGCCGTCGATGATGTCCACGAAGACGACGTCAAGCCGCCGCGTGCTACGCATCGCCCAAGCCAAGGAAGAGGTTCTACGCATCAAGCTGGAACTCGCCCAAGCACGCATCGCCGTCCTCGAAGCCGAAAACAGCGACAACGACGACGGAGCCACCGTTCTGTCCGCCCAATCCAACAAGCGGGTGGACGAATGGCTCGATTCCAGTCAGCAACACATACTGGCATTAACAGAGGTGCCACACAACGAAGAAGAGCAAGAACCAAGGCCAGCCACGGTTCATCGAGACGCACCGCGCAACACCACAGTCGACGCCGGGCAGGGCCCCCCGCTCCCCGCGGAGCCCTTGCCGCCCGCCGTCGCCCCCCCCCGCCCCCGCCGCTGCCGCCGCCGGGTGGGCCGGGAGGGGAAACGCACCGCTCTCCGCCGCCGCTCCGCCGTTCGAACCAGCGCAGCCAGCGCAGCCCTACGCGCAGCCAGCGCAGCCCTACGCGCAGCCAGCGCAGCCCTACGCGCAGCCAGCGCAGCCAGCGCAGCCAGCGCAGCCCTACGCGCAGCCAGCGCAGCCCTACGCGCAGCCAGCGCAGCCCTACGCGCAGCCAGCGCAGCCCTACTATGAAGCAAGAAATGCACCGCCGTGCTACAACAGCGAGAACATCAACACAGAAAAGGCCATCGTCGCAGCAAATCAAGTCAACCTATCCGAGTTGGCGTCCGCCATAGCCGTCGCTGCGCGTGCCGGCCACACATCTCGCTACCACGCCGAACTGCCGTCGTTTAGCGGTTCGCATGAAGAATGGCTGTCATTCAAGGCCGCCTATGAAGAAACGAAGTCAACGTACACCGAGGCAGAAAACGTATCAAGACTACGAAGATGCCTGAAAGGGAAAGCCAAAGAAGCCGTCGAGAACCTACTCATCTACCACGGCCGCTGCGAAGAAATAATCAAGACACTAGAATCAAGATTCGGCCGTCCTGACTCCATCGCCCTCAACGAGCTCGCACGACTACGAGCACTGCCGCGGCTGACCGACGGACCGCGCGACATCTGCTCATTCGCCTGTCGCGTGGCCAACACGATAGCCACACTGCGAGCCCTCGACCGAAGTCAGTACCTCTACAGCCCCGAGACGATGAAGGCGGTCACAGACAAGCTCACGCCTGCACAACGGTACCGCTGGTACGACTACGCCGCCTCTCATCCGAACAATGAACCCGAATTAATCAAGATTTCATCATTTCTTCAACGCGAAGCCGAATACTGCGCGCCGTACGCCCCGCCCGAGAACTATGACGTCACGGGGCAACCGCAACAAGCAAGAAGAGTACACAAGACGTTCGCCGCCATAGAAAAGCCGCCTGCGAAGTGTTCCTGTTGCAACGCCGATAGTCACCGAATAGAAAAATGTCCTAAGTACAACGCCGAGTCGGTCGACGAACGTTGGAAAATAGCTAAAAAACAGCGGCTATAATGTTTCCGATGCCTACGCTTCAAGAACAAGACGCATTTCTGCAAACGCGAGAAGTGCGAACAAGACGGCTGCGAATACTTCCATCATCGTCTACTTCATTATACCAAGCCGAAGGGGACCGCCATCGAAGCCGTCACGTCAACGTGGACACCCCGCAGCCCCCGCGCCTACCTCAAGTTAGTACCGATAACAGTGCGCGGACCGGCGGGAGCTGAACCCACACTCGCCCTGCTGGACGACGGATCGACAGTCACACTCATCGACGAAGACATCGCACGAAGAGTGGGCCTCGACGGGCCGAACGAACCCCTACATATCGAAGCTATCGCCAATCAAAAGGTGAATGCCGCCAAGTCACGCCGAGTCACGCTACACATACGGGGCAATGAAGAGGAGGTGAAAATACGTGCGCGCACTATGAACAGTCTGCAGTTGTCGTCGCAAGCCGTATCCGACGATGACATAGACGCCTGCGAACACCTGCGCGACATACGAGAGCACCTGAAATATGAAGACCAAGAACCCCGTGTACTCATCGGCCAAGACAACTGGGACCTGCTTGTAACAAAGGAGATGCGCCGAGGCAACCCCGGCCAACCGGTCGCCTCACTCACGCCGCTCGGTTGGGTACTACACGGCACTAACTCGCGACTCGCCTGCCGCCGCGTCGAAACGTCGAACCACATCGTGCAACACGAAGAAGACATCGACAAACAACTCGCCGAGTACTTCGCCATAGAGAATCTACTCATCGAACCGAAACGCCCGCAAAACGATCTCGAACAACAAGCACTTACCCAGTTAGTCCAGTCAACGCGGCATACTCCAATGGGCAACTACGAGGTCCCGCTACTGTGGAAAAAAGAAGACATGAAAATGCCAGACAACTACGAAAATACACTTAAGCGTCTTCACAACATTGAACACAAGCTGGACAAGAATGAAGCCTTCAAAAAAAGATATAATGAAGAAATGGAAGCATTCGTCAACAAAGGCTACGCCGAGCCTGCGCCGCCTACGAAAAATAGGAAGATATGGTACTTACCTCACTTCGCCGTACTTAACCCCATGAAGCCGAATAAAGTACGCATCGTCCACGACGCCGCCGCCAAGACGAGAGGCCTATGCCTCAATGACTGCCTACTCACCGGTCCCGATTTGCTGCAAGCTCTCCCCGGGGTGCTTATGCGTTTCCGCCAACATCCCGTTGCCGTTGGAGCCGACATTGCCGAAATGTTCATGCAAGTAAAAGTGAGGGAAGAGGACCGGGACGCGCTTCGCTATCTCTGGCGCGGCGACCGTCGTGACGACACGCCACCACAAGAGTACCGTATGACGTCATTAATTTTCGGAGCTACGTGTTCGCCGTCGATTGCCATATACGTCAAGAACGTTAATGCAGAATCACATAGAAGCACGCACCCTGAAGCCGCCGATGCGATAATCAAGAATCACTACGTTGACGATTACCTGCAAAGCTTCAAGAGCGAGGAGGACGCCATTCGAATAGCCAGCGATGTACGTGACATACATACACGTGCACACTACAACCTGCGTCAATGGACATCGAATGCGCCCGCCGTACTACGGGCTCTCGCGTGCGAACAAGGCGACAACACACACGTCGAGCTGAGCAAGACAGAAATGAAGAACGAACGAGTACTGGGCCAAGTCTGGAAGCCGATGACCGACGAAATCGCCTTCAACCTCGATCTCAGCCGATTGCCGCCGAATAGCCTCGACGTGCGCTGCCCTACGAAGCGTCAACTATTGAAAATAATGATGTCCGTCTTCGACCCGCTCGGTCTCGCCTCGCCCGTCAGCATTCAAGCCAAGAAGATACTACAAGAAGTATGGCGCCGCGGGACAGGATGGGACGAAAACATCGACACCGATCTCGGCGAACAATGGGCGCAATGGACGACGCAACTGAAGGCTCTACGAGACGTCGCGATCCCGAGATGCTACCCGCAGTACAGCTCGGCACACACACGCGAGCTGCACACATTCGTGGACGCGAGCAGCACTGGCATACACCTGCGCACTATATTGGCGGGTGATAACCGACGACGGCCGTGTACACGTCACACTCATCACGGCGAAGGCGAAGGTCGCACCACTCAAGCTGGCATCGATACCGCGGCTCGAACTGCAAGCTGCGGCAATGGGCAGTCGCATGGCCGCCGCCGTCATCGACGAACACGACTACAAGCCGAACAAAAGGGTGTTCTGGACGGACAGCCGCACCGTGCTCGCCTGGCTGCGCACCGGGTCGCGCGCCTACAAGCCGTTCGTCGCACACAGAATAGCGGCTATAGAAGACACAACGGCTGTAAGCGAATGGCGTTGGGTACCTACCAAACTCAACGTCGCCGACGAAGCAACCCGCCAAGCGCCCGCCGACTTCAACGCGACACACAGATGGTTCACCGGGCCCGCCTTCTTGCTCGACGACCCGTCAACATGGCCAGTCGAACAAGCGCAACCACACGACGTCAACACGGAAGAGGAGAGAGCCGTACGCGTCGAAAAATGCAACGTCGTAACAACGTCGACGTGGTTCCCACCGGCTGGCAGATTTTCCAAATGGGAGCGTCTACTGCGCACTATAGGCAGAGTGCTGCAATTCATAGCACTATGCCGCCCCCATCGAGCCAAGACGCTGTATAAAAGAACAAAGAAAAACAAGCAGGCGGACGAAGATTGGCGCACGGCAGCGAAACGGTCCACAACTCGCCCAACGACGCGCCCGGCAGAACCCCGTCATACAAAATACCTAACGCTCGACGCAACGTACCTAATAGAAGCCGAAAATCTAATAGTACGAGAAGTGCAACGCGCTGCATTCGCCGAGGAGGTAGTCGCCCTACGACGGGGCCGCCCCCCTACCCCGCACAGCCGACTCCGCACACTGGCCGTTGAACTCGTCAATGACGTCATCATCGTGAAGACACGCATCGACGAAGCAGCGGGAATAACGGAACGAACAAAGAAGCCGGCGGTACTCGACGGCAACCACCCGGCGACGAAGCTGTACATCGACTACGTGCATAGAAAATTGCATCACAGCGGCGTAGATGCAGTCGTAAACGAGTGCAAGCAACAATACTGCATACTTCGTCTGCGCGCCGTCGCACGCGGAGTACTACATCGATGTCTGCCCTGTCAACGAAGAAAAGCGCGGCCGACTGTACCGCCAACGGGAAATCATCCACGCACACGCCTCGCGCACCACGAACGGCCATACAAGTACACCGGCCTCGACTTGTTCGGCCCGCTTACCGTCACCGTCGGGCGCGGCACGCAGAAGAGATACGTGGCGCTGTTCACGTGTCTGACTGTACGCGCCATACACCTGGAAGTCGTACCAAGCCTGAGTGGGGACTCTGCGGTGATGGCCCTGCGACGTTTTATCGCGCGACGAGGCTGCCCGACGGAGATATGGTCGGATCACGGGACGAACTTTCACGCCGCGGACAACGAGATACAACGAGCCGCCGCCGAAGCAGCTGCGGCGTGCCAAGAGGAGGCGTCGCAACGACAGATACGCTGGCGCTACATTCCCCCGGGCGCCCCGTTCATGGGCGGGGGGTGGGAGCGCATGGTGCGCGCCGCCAAGGACAGCCTCTACGTAGTGCTCAAGGACAAGGCCCCCAGTGAAGAAGTGCTGACCACGCTGCTCGCTGAGGTGGAGTTCACGGTGAACAACAGGCCGCTGACACACGTATCAGTCGACCCAGAAGAACCTGAAGCCCTGACCCCAAACCACTTCCTCATCGGAGGCGCCGGGCGCACGCCGCTACCAGGGACCTACAACGACGCTGACGTCGCCGGACGCGCCACATGGCGTACCAGCCAACGCCTTGCCGACCACTTCTGGACGAGATGGATCCGGGAGTATCTGCCCAGCCTTCAAAACCGGCGGGAGCCTTACGGACACGGTCGGCCCATCGAGGTTGGCGACATCGTCTTGGTGGCGGACGGCAACCTGCCACGCAACACTTGGCCGCTCGGCCGAGTCACCGCCGCGTACCCGGGTCCCGACGGCGTCACGAGAGTGGTCGACGTGCTGACCAAGGGGAAGGTGATGCGACGAGCGACGAAGAAGTTGGTGATCCTGCCCACGAGCTCAGCCGACCTGCACTACGAAGATACGCAACACTCCGGAGAGTGATGCGCGGCGGGAGAGATGTGCAGCCCGGCCACCCCGACCACGGCAATTTAATTAAGAAGTTATGTTTTGTTTGTTATCTTATGTTCAATAAATATTACGTTTTGTTGTTGGTTATTAGCTATAAGAAATATGACGCTTTAGTAGCATAATAAGTGAATAAACGTGTAGGTTAAGTAAGATAGGCTAAGGAAATAAATAATTATCTTGATTGCATTTCATTCCCCCATAGTATAGCTTAGTACTTGGATAAGTACTAAGTTATAACGATTAGATCCTAACAGCACGACGACATCCCGCAGACTGACGGGCGTCAGAGGGGAAGTAGCGCGGGAGTATATTAAAAAGGTTGGGAGGCGAGGTAGCCACGCCCCGCACCCACCCGCGCCCCGCTGACGCCCGCGCAGGTAGTTTCCTAGTCGAAATTAGGATCTAATCTAGTGTTTATTTAGTGTTTACCAATTGGAATCTCATTAGAATAATATTAGGTATAAGGTATATTTGTTATTATATAAAAATAAGTTAGAATAAGTAATGTTTGTGTCGAAATTGTGTAATGTAAACAAAATTAATAATAATAAAGTGATACGGTAGGAGTGGGGTGGGCTCGGATCAAAATATAAGGCGATACATTGCGCCGTACCGGCATTATTCGATCCAGCAAGCTACAAGTGTTAAGAAGAAATCCCTGCCCAACTCTCTCCCCGGCTTTGAAGACTCAAGAAGTGTTTCATTACTAGAAGAAACCCCTGCCCGTCAGTACAGCGTTGTCCGTCAATCCAACGCTTGTACCAGTCAATCCAACGTAAACAAACCAGTCATAGGTGCGTCAGGCACACATTCTATGCGACAAATACGACTCAATTGTTATTCAAGCAATTCAAGATAAGCGACAGTAGTCGATCAAAGTCATATCAGGTAAAAAAGGATAAGCGACAATGGTTTCATAGTATCAAAGCAGGTAAATTTGGATAAACGCCAATAGTTAAGATACGACAATCAGGTAATTTAATCTAACTATGTTATTTTTTTTTATAGAATCTTATATCGATTCTGTTTATTAATGTGGAAATACCACATTTTTACTTTTTGGCTAATGCGCATAAGCATTTTAAACACACATGACACAGAGGGCGCTCCAGTAGCGAAGAATTATGGAATCAAAGATTTAGTGTGATTGACGTAACGAAATGATAGCTCAGTTGGTAGAGCACTACGCCGGAAACTTAGGGTCGCAGGTTCGAGTCCTGCTTACATTGCAGTGGATCATATTCAATTTTTCTTTCATAATTTACCTTTATGTTAATTTTATCATAAAGACATAGGTAAAATGCCTCAAACGACATTAAAATATATTTTACGATCAGGTAAAAACAGTTAACCAACAAGTGCAAGGTTAGTTGCAATAAAGAAAAATTATCCAAGTTGTTTGATCTGTTTTGACAAATAAGTAAAAAAGCTCTAAGGTTCATTCTTATGCAAAAAACTTTTTATGTAATCTCCATTTTGCTAAAAAAAACCTCAAAAATCAAGTCGTTTAGTAGAAAAAAAGCCCTTCGGCCGCGTACGTAATCGGAGTTTCGTAACCAGTTGCGATAGAAAACTTTTTCGGTCTTGTTCGAAACCGGTTGCGAACTAAAACTATTTTGTTCTTATACGAAACCAGTTACGAACGAACACTTTTTGTTTTTGTACGAAACCTTTCGACCATTCATAGAACCAGCAAAGACTTTCATACTATAAAAGTTTTCTCTACTCTTCATATACTCGTTATACAGGGTTCTCACGAGGATTCCAAATCATTTTACCAGCGGATTCCTGAGGTCGTTAGGAGTAAAAAATGTTATATGAACCTATGTCGAAATATGATTTTTCGCTTTTTTATGTTTTCATTTTCATACATAATAAATAAATTACCCTTTCTTTACCGGTAAAACAATAAGGTGCTTTGGGATAAAGTCGAAAATGGGGATAAGTCGAAAATCACACATTTCTACTAAACTGGGAACAAATTCTACGCTTGCAACGCTTGTCAAAACGCCATGTTTATCTCCTCCCCCGCTTCAGTTCACTTCGCATCGCTAGTCGTGAGGGCACTTGTGTTGCAGTCGATTAAATAAAAGCAGTGCGATTTTTGGATCTGCGGGGGTAAATTAGAACTAAAAAGAAATATGATTCTTAAACTCATATTGCATAAAAACCAGTTTCGAAATTACCCCACTTGCTTTCGAAATTACCCACTCCTTAAGAAATAGTATTCAAAATATATTTTTTTTTTAATTCTAATTTGTTTCCAAATTCAAGCAACGTATTGAAACGCTGTTTTCACAAAGTGTTGATGAATATATCCAATTTCGTAAAGATCTCATTACTTGGAAGGAATACTTCTTAGGTTCTGACTTACGAACCCAAACCCTAACATACTCTACACTCACCTAAAAATATGTCGAATTTACCCCACTTTAGAACGAGCTCGCGACCTTATCTCCAAGCAAAAAGGTCCTAGAGAGAGAAAGGAACAAAGTTAAAATTACATTTATGGTTAAAATGTCAAAACTATGTCAATTTGTGCAGCCCATAGAAGTGTATAACGAGTATATGAAGAGTATAGAAAACTTTCATAGTATGAAGGTCTTTGCTGGTTTTATGAATGGTCGAAAGGTTTCGTACAAAAACAAAAAGTGTTCGTTCGTAACTGGTTTCGTATAAGAACAAAATAGTTTTAGTTCGCAACCGGTTTCGAACAACACCGAAAAAGTTTTCTATCGCAACTGGTTACGAAACTCCGGTTACGTACGCGGCCGAAGGGAAAAAAAGTAGAGATTCTCTAAATCACCGACGGGATAAGTGACACAAAAGTCGTCAGACAGATGTATACGAGACCCAACCCATTCGATGCAGAAAAATCTGCCGATCCCAACAGTGTGTATAACTCAATATCCCCAAAAATGTCGCTTAGATAAGTTTTCCTTTCCAGCATCGGCATATTTTGACACTCAAGTAAATTAACATTTATAGGGTATCCATTGACCTTGAACATTGAAATTTGGCAAAAAATTCTAGTAAAATATCGTCAATATCAACAAAGATAGGGGAAAATCTGAGAACATTACTAATGTAGTCATAAAAAACTATCACTGTTTATTAGTAGGCAAAGAACGTAAAACCGTTTTCCAACGGTAAAGTTGAGTTTGTCGCTCTATTATTTATAGTTTATCTTTTCATTAGAGCAGCATGACCCGGGGGATAAAGCTGTGCCTCCACTACTATGTTAAAATATCGGTTCATCCGCTGGCTCACGATATGATTTATTTATTAAAAAACACCGGCCAAGTGGGAGTCGGACTCGCGCACCGAGGGTTCCGTACAAACACTTTCCATCCCTAAGTGGTTAAGTTAAGTTTGCACCTGGTATGTATAGCGCCCATATAAATTAGGTGCAAAGTTAGGTATTCAAAAAACTACTTACTAGATCTCGTTCAAAACAATTTTCGTTGGTAGTTTTTATAGTAATGTACATCATATGTTTTTCTTAGATTTATCATTTTCTTATTTTAGAAGTTAGAGGGGGGGGGACCAACTTTTTTCCACTTTGGAAGCGTCTGTCACGCAAACTATTCGGTTTAGAAAAAAAATATTTTAGAAACCTCGATATCATTTTTGAAGACCTATCCATAGATACCCCACACGTATGTGTTTGATGAAAAAAAAAATTGAGTTTCAGTTCTAAGTATGGGGAGCCCCCAATATTTATTATTATTTTTTTATTTCTGCATCAAAATCTTAATGCGGTTCACAGAATACATCTACCTACCAAGTTTCAACAGTATAGCTCTTATAGTTTCGGAAAAAAATGGCTGTGACATACGGACGGACAGACGGACAGACAGACAGACGGACAGACGGTTCACTATTATGTTGCATAAAATTGATACTCATATTTTCATTTTGCATAACATCATTTCTCCGAATCATCATTTCTCCGAATTTTATTTTGAATAATTTTTTTATCATAATCATCATATCTCATAATTAGCCGCCTAGCACCAATTTGAAATTTTGAATCGTTTTCTTTCGATATTTTCCGAATTTGACCGAATTTTCGGACAAGATTTCAGATTCATATTTTTGAGCCCCGAGAGCCTCCCGATACCGAGTTTTAGCCGCCTAGCACCAATTTGAAATTTTGAATCGTTTTTTTTTCGATATTTTCCGACTGACCGAATTTTCGGACAAGATTTCAGATTCATATTTTTGAGCCCCGAGAGCCCCCGATACCGAGTTTTAGCCGCCTAGCACCAATTTGAAATATTGCAAAAAAAAAAAAACATTAAGTTCGGTTCTAACCTAACCTACTTTACTGGCAGCAGTTCGGTTCTGTTGTGGTCGCAGTTCTAACCTAACCTAACCCATTAAGTTCGGTTTTAACCTAACCTACTTTACTGGCAGCAGTTCGGCTCTGTTGTGGTCGCAGTTCTAACCTAACCTAACCCATTAAGTTCGGTTTTAACCAAACCTACTTTACTGGCAGCAGTTCGGCTCTGTTGTGGTCGCAGCTCTAACCTAACCTAACCCATTTTACTGGTATCAGTTTAGTAAATAAATTCGGCGATATTAATGTTCTGCCATATAAAATTATGAGAAATGAATAGTACTCGTATGCCAACTGACAATTATGATACTAAATGATTATGAGAAAGAATCATTCGGAGAGAAAATTTTCGGTGATAGCTGTTATGAGAAATGAAATTCGGAGAATCGATATTATGCAAGATAAAGCGAACCCGGGTAAATAGATATTTAGTAATCCGAAATAATTATATCATTGTTTAAATGATTTATTTTACTTCGAGATTTTTCAATGCCTTTGAATAAGGTAAGTATAAGGTTTGTTGATCTTCAACTCACGCTCGGACTATGCGAGTGTATGAAGCTGCTTGGACGCCACTCAACGAGATAATGAACGAAATATTGTTCCGGGGGCGCACGGTCGGCGGGGGGAATAACGTTAGGCTCCGCCCAGATCCTCAAGGACGTTGGGATTAGGAGTCGCCTTAAGGATTTATAGAGGTCAATAAGTACAGGCGAGTATGTTCATTCCTATACATACGAGGGTATTTCTTTATCGCGTAACTACAGTCTGTTTGATATTATAACAAACATTTGTCACATCACAGGACCCATATAACGTAAATCTGCGCGACACATTGAATTTCATAAAAAAAACAAGGAATGACATAGTGGTTTTTTAAGTATCTATAAACGTTTTTCACTTTCTATTTGATACTATTGAGTTCATGTTATATTTTTTCTTATTACGGTGTTGAAGTATTTAACTATAATAAATCATTACTCAAACAGTTACGTACTACGTCTTATTTTTTTTAAAAGTTGTGTTGTGACTAAATGTTGCGTTTCGATTCATGTGCTATTTCTGTAAATTGGTTGAAATCGATTAAATCGATAAGTTTATAACCTAAAGAAAGAACAATAAAACCAACTATTACTTTACATAGAAAGCTTTAGTGAGTCCGGCGGCTCGTAGCTCAAAAAAAAATATTTACACAAAATAAACAAAAATATATTCAGGTTTGAAAAAAAGTTCGTCGATCGAAATCGATTTGACCAACCATTCATAATCGCTAGGTTTGGCAAACAATATGTTTTTGCTACATCACTACAAACATCAACAGAGAACTGTCAAATGTTTGTTATTAAATCAAACACACTGTACTTGAACTTATTCGTTCCGCATGTTTTTTTTTCAACTCACGGAGAAAACTGCGAAATTAACCGCATACGAAGCCATATATGACAGATAATAATTTCGACCTTATTGACTGGGGTTAAAGTTCAAATTCGTTTTTTTATATATGCGGTAACGGGTGAAAAAATATTTTATTTGGATAAGTTTGTTCACGAATTTAGAAGTAATATTGGTTGGCGAAAATCAGCAGTTTGGGAAACATTAATTAGTCAATCAACGAGTGATTAAGGGTTACATATTATCTTTTATTATTTAATAACTAACTAGTATGTATATCTATTGTAACAGTGATTATTTTAACGCGCAACAGACTGTGGTTGGGGTTTGTGTGAATGCCTGTTACTATTTTTCTGAAAAACAACTGGAACAATTTCGATATGCAGTTTTTTTGCATTAAAGACTATAATTTCATGTGTGTATATTGTTAATATTATATCAAACTTATTGAATTTTGTCTCATTTTAAGTTTTTAGCCACGGCTTTTTATGATCCTGCACCAAGTGCGTTTCTGTTTGGCCCTATGGTTGACTGGTAGAGAATGCCTTATGGCATTAAGTCCGCGATTTGTACTTTTGCTTTTGTATTTTGTGCAATAAAGTTTAAATAAATAAATCTTAGATGTGTTTTACGGTTGGTGGCCAACAGGGGGCGGTGCCGTGCAGCAGCATACTTGAGGGCTTCTTTCGATTACGTTTTTATCAGACGCGGATATTTTCCATTTTTATTTTAATTTGCATTTGTATGTATAGTAAGTACCTACTTGAAACACAGTAGTCTGCCTACGTCACTCGTCTGTTGTCGGCGGTCGCTCGTGACGCGACGCGAGGCAGCGAAGTGACGAACACCGCGCCGCTCGGAATGCAATAACGCTAGGCACAACTTTATTATTGGCGTAGCCACAGCTACGAGTGATACGCCGGCGCTACGAGAGTGCTACGACTATGCAATGCTCAGTAGCAGGTTAGAACCTTTTTTTAAGCATATAATTACACGACACTGTTATGTCATGTCATATATATACTTAATTATATACTGTTAGTAGTACCTAATTCATGTTTTATCGCCCACTTTAGCCCGTGTAGTCACTGCTATGTTCGATATCATAAATGCTATAATCTATCAAACTCTAAGCTTTTTGAGTGATATTAAACAAAATAACCAACGGGGATATTTAGTGCAGTAACTGCTTTTTGAATTATTTTAGACGGTAAGGTACTACTACACTTATTATAATAAATAAATAACTCAACTAGTTTAACTACTTGAGAAATAGCCAAATTGTGCTAAGTAAAGTAATCAAAATTATGCAATTTTTTTCACTGCTGGACAAAGCCCGAACGTGGTACTCCACAACGAACAGTCATGCGCCGTCCCCATCGAACGACTCCCCGGGTTTCATGACCAGGTCGGCGGTCCACCTTGTGGGCGGCAGGCCGCCGCTGCATCGTAATCGTGTGAAATGTACATGGTTCTGCAGAACTCCGCTAGCGCGGAGCCTGCGACGGCTGTGTCCCGCTCCGCGGAACTCATCAATTATTTATAAGTTATATATTTCCGCGGAATGTCAGGAATAGAAATATAGGCGGTTATTGAATGGAGCGAGGCAGGTCGCCAAGGCCGGCCTTATTTAGCCGCGCGGTGCCGCGGCTGCGGCGCGGCGGCGGCGCGATTTTATTCCCCAAAGAATAAAACCCTAATTAGGGTAGTAGATTCAGACTTTCGCGATTTCGAGGTCGTGGGATCTTGAGTAGTGAACGATTATTAGATTTGGGGATATTTTTATTCAAAATTAACGTGTTTGACTTTTATTTGGTGTTACTTTTTTGTAAATACAAATACAAATACAAAATTATTTATTGTTTGAATGTGAGTGGTTATAAATGGTGGTAGGGTTAGTATTTGGTTACATCACAATCAGCCAGAATTTGGCGTACAATACTTTGACTCTCAATATGCATGTCATTAAAACCAATGGAAAATAATCAAATTATAGCAAATGGCAATGTCGGACTAAAAATACGTATTGAAAAGATTAAAAATATATAAATAATAAATTAATGTCATGCATACAGTAAATAGCCAATTACAATAATTAATAATTTTAAAATGTCTATACGATACCATAACAAAAAACATGTAAAACAATGATAATAATTAGGTATAATAAAATGGAATAAATTTATAGGGCGTCAATTGGTGGTTGCAAAGTGTTCATTGACAGAGTAGAAATTTTTTTGTGGACACAACTTGAATAATTTGGTTTTGAACCCTTGACAATCCAAGGATTTCAAGTAATTTGGCAAATGGCATATCTCTCAAATGCTGAATTTACATGACGTGAAAAAATTCTAGATACATAGTTTAGCTTATCTAAGATAAAAATTAGACCGTGTTTAATAAGCTCAAACGCTTTACACCCATAATTTTCGTACTCTTTCTGGCGCGTGGCGGTAGCAAATAATGGGTAAAGTGACCGTGATTAGACGGAAAATGCCTTAAATGTATATTCGTGCAAGTAACACAGGGCTCAGCAATGAAGGTAGACATTAAAAAAATATTTATTAACTTTTAAATCCGGCGTTGTCATCAACCTGCCGCATGTTAACGGGGGCGGGCGCAGGGGCGGGCGCGGGCATGCTGCGTCGTCGCCGCGCGCGCCGCCAATCACATTAGTGACGCCACTCCGCTGCGCACACATGCCCGACCAAGTGGCTTCACCGAATATGCAACATTCGCTAATTACTTCACTGGATGGCGTATCTAGGGAAGACAGAGTTTAAACCACGGTTTAAACGCATAAGTGACATTATAATTTAGTTTGCAAAAGTATATTCCTATTTATAAATTATAAAATAACAAAATAGCTGTCAAAATACCTACAAAAGAGTAAAAAGATAGTGGCTATAAAATCATAGTTTCTAAAATGAGACTAATAAAACTTGATTGCGTTTTCCATTTATATTAAACGAATATAAAAATATAAATGGAGTGGCGCTTAAAGTTCCGACTGAACAATAACAAAGTGCTCGGCGGCGGCGGCCGGGCGCTTGTAAACTTGGGAAAAGGTCGGTTTGTTTGTACGGTCAGTTAGTCTAGTTTATACCTACTATTAGAAAGTTGTAAAGCCGTGCATATCTGTTCTCTTTCAGTTTCTCCACTAAGGTCGATCGCTGAATATAAGAGAACAAAGATGTGTGTGTTGCACCTTAAATGTAATTAAAAGATGTGATATTTTAAAATAAAATAATTTAAACGGATTATATTTCGCGTATATTAATTATTTGAGTTACCTTGATGTTAGCTTTCCAGTTACCGTAATCAAAGGTTAAGATGTGATCTATTATACTTAATCGATAATATTGTAAGTAAGTATAGAATTAATCCCTCTTCCCTTCCCATTGAAAATACAAATGAATTTGAATATGTAGACTATTTCAATCTACGATTAACATTTATAAAACTACCTACCTAGGTTGTAGTAATAGGTATTGCATTATATATATATGCAAGATTTGTGTATAGGTACATACCTATGTTTGTTACTGTATTCTATCACATTCTATCTTTTTACTCTAATTCCAATCTTCCAATTTGGCACAAAGGGTAAATAAAAAAACCGAGTCGTTAACGACGAAACCTGAATTCGCTCTTCTTGTCGCAGGCAAAGTCGCGGCAAAATCCTAGTTGTGATATAAAAATGTAATTGAGCGGAGAAATAAAAACGTAATTGAGGTGCAGTAATTGCGGCGCGGCGCTAACGAGCGCCGCCGCCCGCTCTAATTACCGCGCTGCTTTTTACTCTTACACCCTCTCATGTCGACCCGCTCACTCTAATAACGTTTGATAGGTGAGCGAGAGAGATGGAATGATGCGAGCTTCTAAGTTCCAACTTAGGAGCGCCGCGTCCGTGCGTTTTGCACAAAAACTGCACAACAACCAGTGATTTTCCCCTCTCAAAGTTAAACCCAACCAAACGTAAACGTGAAAATGCAGCCAAATTTGGCACAAAGGAAGTCCAAGCTTTTGCCGATAAAAGATGATCTAGGCGCTTACTTCTAAAAAGGAGAAAGAAAGTTTGTTAGGTTGTTTCTCTATGAATATTCAGCGAGCCAAGTTTTTTTAAGTTGATTTCGTATTGAGGCTTTAACTTCGTATCCCAGTATTTTACCAGAAATAGTAAAACTTTTATCATTCTATCTTCAGATTTTTACGTCACTTAGACGTTTAGCTTTTGATAAGTGAATAAATTAATCAAGATTTGTAAACCCTCAGGCGTGTAAACATTTTCAATTCAATTCAATTCAATTCAAAGCATTTATTTCAGACCATGTCCATATTGTTAATTACATAAAACTTATAAACTATGTTAGTTATTTATATTAACTTAAACCTAAAAAACATCGTACACACAGCCTCTTGATTCCATATGGATAGTATTCCAGTGCTTCCATATAGCGCTGGCAGGAAACTCCGACACTAGGCGCAGGAGGGTGTTGGAGCTCTCACACACACGCCGCATCAGTGAGGCAGTTCTCTTGCGTATTATGGCACTGAAGCAATCAGTGCGCGCCTCAGCGAACATACCTGACGCGCTGCAAAAGCGTGGTAGCCCCAAGAACATTCTGAACCCATTGTTGTATTGGACGCGCAGGGCCTTGAACGCCTTCTTAGTGTAATGCGTCCACAGGCTGCACGTGTAAAACGTCTGACAGAATGCCTTAAAAAGGGTTACTTTGACGTTTCTATCACAACGTGCAAACCTGCGTGCTAACATGTTACAGCGCACGGCCAATGCCCTGCGCTCCCTCTCAACATCGGCATCATCATGGAGATTTTCAGTGATCCAGTGTCCGAGATACTTAAAACTTGTGACTCTTTTTAGTGGAACTTCATTTAAGAATACCGTAGGAATAGCATCAAAGGCCTTATTTCCAGCTTTAAACACTAGCAGCTCACTTTTGCTAGAATTGTATCTCAGACCGTGGATCACCGCGTACTCCTCACAGATCTTCAGCAGCCTTACCAGCGCACTGATCGACGGGCACAGCAGCACCATATCATCCGCATAACTAATATTGTTGACCATAGTTCCGCCTATTGAACATCCGATACCTGTGCTGCTGAGCCTGTCGATCAACTCATCCATGTACAGGTTGAACAGTCTTGGTGAACTAATACCACCTTGTCTTACCCCACACTGCAACCTGTACTCGTCCGAGTACGCACCTGCCCATCTCACCTGGTTCGTCTGATTGCCATACCAATAGCGCAGCAAACTGATCACTTCCCTCGGTGTACTCGTGCACCTCTCCATCTTATTCCAAAGAACATCATAACAAACCGTATCGAATGCCTTCGATAAATCCAAAAAACAGGCAAATACTGGCGTTTTGCCGTCGGTATAGTATTTGACGGTATGCTTGAAACAAAGAATTGCACTTTCAGTTGATAAGCCCGGCTTAAAGCCAAACTGAGCATCCTGCGTTTTTATATGCCTCGCCAGCAGGTCGTCAAGCAATCCGTCAAATACCTTGGCCACAACCGTCGCCAAAGATATCGGTCTATAATTGGACTTATCGGTGGCATTACCGGTTTTATTCTTTGAAATAGGCACTACGATTGTCTTCATCAGATCATACGGAAGATGGCAGTGACTAATACATAAATTGAAGAACATTTTTAACACTCGAGGTAAGTGATCCCCTGCGTGTACCAAGTGCTCTATACTGAGACCATCATGCCCTGGTGATTTCCCTCTTGTCATATTTTTAATGATGAGTTTAACCTCTTTAAGAGTGAAACAGACTCGTCCGCCCTCTTGATTGGTCTCAGTAGAAAGCACTTTGCCGTCCTGTTTTGGAAGCTCGCTTTTAACCTTAAAAAAGTTCCTGAACATGTTGGCAATTTGGGCAGGTTCACACATACCATCAACGGTAGACGGGACACCAGTTTTAGGCTTAATGTTATTTGTGCACTTCCAGAATTTGCAAAGTCTTTCGCTTTGTGGTGAGTAGCTAAAATGTCCATCTTAATTTGAGTTTGATTGTCCTGACACCACTTCAGCTTATCCTTAAACATTTTTCGGGTAGTACACATCTCCTCATACAGAGGTCCGTCAGCTGGCTTCCCAAACATATGCCACTGTTGAAAACAAATTCTGGCCCGAGCATGGGCCTCTTTCACATGTTTATTCCACCCAACTACCTGCTTACGCTTGCGCTTTCTAGCATGACTCATTTTTGAGGCTGTCTGCATACTACTTACAATATCACTATACATTTTATCCAAAATATTTTTATGAGAAATGTCATTACAAAGATTATCACAGCAGGAAGTAAATTCTATTGGAAAATTTTCATGTAGGTACAAATAGTTTTTAAGTCAGCGGATCGAAAGTAGCTTGAAACTCTTGAAAGTGTGTGCATGAAGTCGGCTGACACGCTGCAGGTTTGAGACTCGTATTTCCACAGCACTGTGTTGAATGCCGTAGCAGATGCGACATGTGGTGCTGTGCAGTGCAACATGGTCGCTACTCGCTATATAGGCGAGCCCGCCGGCCGGCGCGCTTGCTTCTTTCGGTGAAACAGAGCGTTACCCGGCTACCCGCTCGGTAACCTGCTGTTCAATCACATGGAGGAATAAAAACCGGCCAAGAGCATGTCGGGCCACGCTCAGTGTAGGGTTCCGTAGTTGCCCATCCTTCACAATAGACGGGCTTAAAACAGTGGTATAAAAAGGTCGTAAACGCCAAAGCAACTGTTATTACTTATTACCTTTTGGAAGTTATCGATTATACGCTCCAGATTGAGCGAATGGTTTTAATATGGTATGGCACTTGACTAATATGTGTAATGTTCGAAGTATAAGGACACCGCGAGGCACTTACGTCATTTTAAAGAAAATTATGAATTTTGCGATTACTCAAAAACGGCTCGACCGATTTTATACAATATAGTTTTCGTTGAAAGGGTTTATAAGGCCTCATTTTTACGAATTTTTCCATAACTTTTTGACCCGTGGTTGAAAAGTTAGAGGGGGACGACGACACTGTTTTTTTTATTTTCGAAGTGAATATTTACAAAACTGCTGACTATCAAAAAATCATGTTTGAAGACACCTATTATTTTTAAAAGACCTATTCAACGACACCCCTTACACTAGTGTTGGAACGAAGAAAAAAAGTCACCCCCGCTTTAGGTGTAGGGGAGGTGCGGTGTAGCCCTCAGCTGATTAGAATCAAAATTATACATAGATAAATAGATAGAATTTTTTTTTTTACTATTTTATACATACTTAGTTTTAATCAGTTATTATAAACTATAATATAGGAGATTTAATATTAGTCCGAAAGGAGGATAGAGATAAGATGGACCCAGTATATAAGGGACAATATACTGTAATTCTAGACCTAGGTACTAACGTAAAAATATTAGTTTTAGGTAAAGAGCACATAGTGCATAAAAATAGAACTAAACCTTTCTATGTATAAATAAAATAATAACCACTACCACATCACAAGTAGCCACTAAGAAAGATGATATGGATATGTATTGCAAGTATGAATGTAACAATATCAGCCATACCCATATAGGGCACATGGAATGTAAACATTACAATACCACTAAGATAAGAACCACTTTGTAAACCATTTAGTATGAAGCTTATTTTAACCGACTTCAAAAGAAACTTCACTGTTTATATTCTCATCTAAAAGTTAACAACTCCATATTAATTTGTATACCATAGACATAAGTAGATTAAGTATTATATAAGCCAAAAACAGTTTCAAATTTTAACTATTTTTGGCTCAAAAATAAGGGGAAAGATGCGGTGTAGCCCTCAGCTGATATGAATCATAATTGATAAACACGTGTCGGTTCAAGGGAACAAATAGAACCTTGACCAGCAAGGCCATTTGCTGCGCAAATCACGTGCAGATAAAGGAAATGATCATATGTTGATTAGTATATATATAAGAACCTGATTTTTCTAATAAAGCGTTCATTCTAACACCGAGCTTCGTCGTATTATTATCTCCCGTACCTACCACACTTCAGAGGTACCCGAAAAAAACGTTTTATTTTAGTTTTTATTTTACTGTTTTGTCGGCGTGATACATACACATACTCAGACCAAATTTCAGCTTTCTAGTACTAAATGATCACGGAGCTAAGCCGCGGACGAACAGACAGACAGACAGACGGACATGGCGAAACTTAAGGGTTCCTAGTTGACTATACGGAACCCTAAAAATCATGCATCGTGTTGTTATCTGGTGTCATGATAATTCAGCATATTAGAACTGTTTTTAAGGTTCACGGAAAGTCGTAGGACGCGGGTAGCCCGAAATCTGTCATCGTGGAGGCTTTTGTCCCGCAGTGGACGCTGCAGCGGGGATAGCTCCAGCCATGGTTCCCTGTACCAAATTAAAATCACTATCATATGCGTATAAGTTTTATTTATGTATAAAATGTAGCTTTTATATTGCATTATTTATTTCGGCAAAGTTAGCTTAGTCTCTGGTCGAGTTCCCGGGCGAGGGCTCGCAGTGTAATGTCTCGTGCTGGCGGGGCGGGGGCTGGCGGGGCGGGGGAAGGGGACTGAAGTCGCGAATAATTCGCCAATTTGCAACACTAATACGAGCAATTACGAGGGCAAGTGTTTATTTTTCGCTCCCAGATTTCACTCCCGACCGTTTCAACGGAGATAGATGTTTGTGAATCGAGGTTGTTTGATGTGTAGCGCTAACACCTAATAATTGAGTAGGTAGGTAATCTTGGGGTGAGAATAAAATAAAATATTTCCATTATGTACTCATCTTATAAACAAAATGCACCCTTCTGAACCCTATAAGTTACATTCTATAAATATTTATTTATGGGTACTAGAGATAGGTACAACAACTTTATTAAGCAACACGAACATTTATAAAGCTCTTTGTAGTCTAAAGTAGAGTAAATGCCATCGCAAGCTGCGTAACACAAAGTGACTATCTAGAAAATGTGAAAGTAAGTTAGCTCGGTGTAAAGTTGCGCCGCAGTCGGCGGCGCGAGCGGCACTCGCAACAAAGGAGCCCCGTCTGGCTCTTTACTTAAACTTCGCTGCAAACAAATAAATCCCCGTCAGATGCGCGTATCCACGAACTATATTCATTTAAGTTGGGGCGCTGACGGCCGCAAATTTCATTAATATCTTTAAAGTGGTTCTCGGCCAGTATCGGCTCTTAGCGGCTGATATAAGGTTACAGTCGGTCGACGCGGAGAGGCGAGCCGGGCTGTGCTCCACATATGTAGGTCTCTCTCGGTTGTCGTCGGCGTACCTACCTGTCGGTCGACGCGGGGAGGCGAGCAGGGTTGTGCTCCACATATGTAGGTCTCTCTCGGTTGTCGTCGGCGTACCTACCTGCCGGTCGACGCGGAGAGGCGAGCCGGGCTGTGCTCCACATATGTAGGTCTCTCTCGGTTGTCGTCGGCGTACCTACCTATCGGTCGACGCGGAGAGGCGAGCCGGGCTGTGCTCCACATATGTAGGTCTCTCTCGGTTGTCGTCGGCGTACCTGTCGGTCGACGCGGAGAGGCGAGCAGGGTTGTGCTCCACATATGTAGGTCTCTCTCGTTTGTCGTCGGCGTACCTGTCGGTCGACGCGGAGAGGCGAGCAGGGTTGTGCTCCACATATGTAGGTCTCTCTCGGTTGACGTCGGCGTACCTGTCGGTCGACGCGGAGAGGCGAGCAGGGTTGTGCTCCACATATGTAGGTCTCTCTCGGTTGTCGTCGGCGTACCTGTCGGTCGACGCGGAGAGGCGAGCCGGGATGTGCTCCACATATGTAGGTCTCTCTCGGTTGTCGTCGGCGTACCTACCTGTCGGTCGACGCGGAGAGGCGAGCCGGGCTGTGCTCCACATATGTAGGTCTCTCTCGGTTGTCGTCGGCGTACCTGTCGGTCGACGCGGAGAGGCGAGCAGGGTTGTGCTCCACATATGTAGGTCTCTCTCGGTTGTCGTCGGCGTACCTGTCGGTCGACGCGGAGAGGCGAGCAGGGTTGTGCTCCACATATGTAGGTCTCTCTCGGTTGTCGTCGGCGTACCTGTCGGTCGACGCGGAGAGGCGAGCCGGGCTGTGCTCCACATATGTAGGTCTCTCTCGGTTGTCGTCGGTGTACCTACCTGTCGGTCGACGCGGAGAGGCGAGCCAAGCTGTGCTCCACATATGTAGGTCTCGGCTGTCGTCGGCGTATTTATCGCTTGTTAGTTACTTGCCTTCGTTTTTTTAATAGAATTCCACTAAAAACACGTTGTCATCGGCAGATGTTTTGATCGAATAGAAGTAGAACAGGACTGCCGTTGTATTCTCGTGCAAAGATATTGTCGTCGCGCCGCGCTACTAGCGCCACTTCGGGCGAGCGAGATACTTCTTGTAGCGCTTTTAGCGCCGCGCGGCAACTTTATGAACTACAACGGGAAGCGTCAATGTGGTTAACTTGGGTGAGGTCGGCACGAGGCTAGCAACACTAATGTTGCGTTGGTAGACCTGACAGTCAGGTTAGCCAACCGAATATTTTAAGCGGCACGGATGCACTCCGGCGCACCGCCATTATCGATTTGACCGCGCTTGCGTACCGACGTTAGCCTCGTGCTGAATTCACCACGTTTCCTGAAGGCTTATAAGCATAGTAGATTCAAATCCATTTACATCGTTCGATTGTGAAGTGATTTTAGTTGATTTCAATTTGTAATTACGGTTAAAGAATCTTTATTCTCAAAAGAATTACAAATTCACTTATATGAGAACATTATACATTAAAATTAAAAATTTAGTTAAACGTACAGTGCAATATCATAACGGTAATCACTTTATAACAATTTTGCAGGTAAGTTGACAATCGGCATGCAGGATGGTTTAAGTTGCTGTGCGGCGGCGTGTCGCCAAGCGCATCGCGATAAGGAGTTAGGGAACATTGATGTGCGCAAAAATGGAGTAGGCATCGAGATTACGTTGAGCGTAGTTGCATAAAATTCTAATGTACCTAAAATTTTTGTATATTCATGCGTTGATTTTATTTTTATTGTTTCTTGTTTACATGTTTATTTACTTATTGATTTATTATTATTATTATTATTTATAGATGTAACAACGTATACATATGTTTGATTGTGTTACATGTAATTACATATAGTGTTAATTGATATTAATTTATTGTAATTTATAATTCATGTTAGTATGCAAATAAATGTTTCCCTATTATCACCATGCAATATAATTTTTACAAGAACAACATTAAGTACGAAAAAAAGTCTAGGAGCCAGTAACTGTGATATTTATAAAATTATGTGACAATTAAAAAGATGTGTATTTTAATCTCTGGTGCTAAATTGCTAATTGGGACTAATATTTATTAAAAAAGTTTTAAATTATTGATTATGTGGTATTTAAGGTATTTTTTGTATCTGTTTATAGATTTTATTTCTTTAATGTCCCTCGGTAATTTGTTATATAGTTGAGCACCTTCAAAAACCAAGCTCTTTTTTCCGTAGTTGGTTCTAGGATGATGTAATACCAGACTATCTGCATTTCGGAGTCTTATTCTTTGGAATTGATGTTTTTTAGCGAATGTAATTTGAGTGTGTATTCTTTTTTCAAGAATTTTTCGTATGAGTATACAAGTGTAATAGATATATGTTTGTGTTACATTCATTATTTTAGTTTCGGAGTAGATTTTTTTGGTAGATGTGCGATAGTTGTAGTGGAATAAGGTTTTAATTAATTTGTTTTGGGCTATTTGGATTTTTGCTATATTTGTTTTGACAGCAGTGCCCCACACCTCAATTAAATAATCAATATGTGGTTTCGCAAGAGAGTTATATATATCATAAATTTAACTTTACGCGGAAGACATTTCGCAGTGCTCCCGTAAGAGATGCTAATTTCGCTTTTACCTTATCTACGTGTGGTTTCCATGTCAGTTGGGAATCTATGATCAAGCCAAGATATTTTTCATATGGTTTGCGGTTAATCACTTGCCCATTAATAGAGGGTGGTGAAAAATCGTTGATTTTTTTATTAATTGCAGAAAAAATTACATAGTTTGTTTTGGTGATGTTTATAGTTAGGAGATTCGATTGAAACCATTTGTTTAAGAGATCTAGGTCCTTTTGCACAGTAATCATAATATCTTCGAGGCATGTTCCGCTGTAAAAGAGACTTGTATCGTCAGCATACAGCGTTAGATCTCCGCTGAGCCCTATATCTTGGATACTGTTGATGTAGATAAGAAACAAAAGCGGGCCGAGAATCGAACCCTGTGGAACGCCACATGTTACAAATCTAGGGCCGCTTCTGCACTGACCTATTTTCACCACCTGTCGACGATTTTCGAGGTAGCTCCTGAGTAAATTGTATGCTTTATCTACTATTCCCAAACTAGTCAACTTTTTTAATAAGATGTCATGGCTAACTGTATCAAACGCTTTAGTTAGGTCTATGAATATTCCGAGAACGATTTGTTTTTGGTCTATTTTAACTTTTATATTAGTAACGAGATCTATTGTTGCGGAGAGGGTATTAGATTTCGGCCGAAAACCATATTGTTTCTGCGCTATAAAATTTTTTGCTTCTATAAATGTATTAAGACGCGCATAAATGACTTTTTCGAAATTTTTTGAAACAGTTGAGAGAACAGATATAGGCCGGTAATTTCCTGACTGTGATTTATTTCCTGATTTATGAATAGGGGTTACTTTTGCCATTTTTAAACTATCAGGAAACACACCATTTTCTAAACACTTATTTATACAATTTGTAAGTTCATGAATTACTACTGGAGTTATGCATTTGATGGATTTTATAGTGATTTCATCTAAACCGGAACTAGTATTCGTTTTAAGATTGTGTATTATTTTTAGTATTTCGTCTTTAATCAAATACATCCTTACGATTATTTATCAAGTTTTATTTTAATAAATTACATTATGGACGAGCTCGCACCTGATGATTCTCCTGAGAAGCCCCCGTCATATAATAAAATTTAACTATGGTTTGTATTGTAATATTCTCCTATTTGCTGTGAAGCTATTTTCATTTATTACGTAGGTATTAAATAAAGTTATTTCAATGTGTGGCTCACATTCACCGTGTGCCAACACGTGCCACAGACTGTGTCCACCACCACGCGGCTGAAGTGGTCACTAGCTCCATTGAAATCCTTGTGGAAGGCCACGGAAGTTTTTATTTTAAGAAAAATAGCCGTATATTATATGTTTTTTTAATATTAATTGAAATTAGCAGTCCTTAACCTTCGGCGCATCATGGCAGTGTGCTGATGCAGCGGGCACGCGACGCGACGCGGTATGCGCCAATTTTCTCACCACGGCCATTTTTATGTCACCCTGATCACCCAGTCCGCGGCTAAATGTTTTAATCGAAAAAAAAAACTCATGACTTAGTATGGTATCTATATGTGCAACGTGGTTAATTAACTCCACTATAATGTGGGGATTTTAAAATCGATCGCTACATTAGATTTTTACCTCTTAATAGTAATTGGACGATTACAATAAAGAATTTACATTAATAGTGTTAAGACATAATAATATAATTAATAACTTAAATGAAATTAAGCCCCTGCCCTAGTGTAGGGTGTAGGTAATAATAGCGAGCCTCATGTTAACCCAAACATGATAGAGATCGGGCGTCACTCGCAGCACACACTCGAGAAGCCTCGCGCGCCGTTCTACCTGTACTCGTACTCGCACTCGTGCCTGATCCTTTGAACAAAACAACCCCCGGGAAGTATCGCATTCCTCCGATATGAACCCGCTCCAAGGAGATTGTAAATTAATATTTGTAGGGAATTCCCGCGGCGCCTGTCGCTGCCCGCCGTATTACATTCCGGCGTCCCGGTATTCCCGAAATGAGAATTATGAGCTTCAATTACATGCTATTTTTATTACTTCCTGATGTTGTTTTGTCGAAGGAATCTGGAAACGTAAACAATCTGTCCCTTTGATAGCGACAGAATGCAATTAGAAGCCGGGGTCCATTACGCCAAGTTGAGTGATTTGGAATCGACATAATTTGGATCCTTTGTAACATGATGAATTTGATTAACAACAATTCGCAGCATGGTGCAGTGGAGACATTAACTTTTCGTGGGCGATTAAGCGCGCTGAGGGATTTGTAACAGAACAGATTTTTTTTTTTGTTGAAAATGCTTTAGTGTGGGTCATCACACATTTTGTGCATCCTTATTTTGCACGTTGTGTTAACGTTAAACGATTAACGATCAAGAAGTGCTTCTGCAGAATTCACCGCAGGCTTAGATTAAGATCAAGGCTTAGCGGATGTACGCCTGGCGAGGACACAGCGATCCCGGGGTTATGAGCACTCCCGTTACAGTTTATGAATTGGAAACCATTATCAGAGATAAGCATTTACAGTAGGTTGGCGCTCAACAGCCGGCGCGGAAGCGGAAGTGGTGGGAATGAGGGACATTATTTTATAACTAGGAGGCGGCGACGCGCAGCCATTACCTACCGCCGGCACTCGCGGCGGCTAATTAATATAAATAATTGACCGATATTTCAGCGCCGGGAGCTGGAGTTAATGCGCTTAACACACATCAAAATTTAATATAGAACTTTAAGAAAACTGCTGAGTTTAATTGAATTTTTTAGCCAACTATGAGATGGACATAGTTGAATATAATTTTAAATTGTTGCTCAATAATGTAAGCGCGTTGTCCTTTCATGTCTTTATAGCTGCATTTATAGTAACCGCGAACTGTCAGCTGTCACGCTGTTTTTTCGTAGGAAATATTTTACCGCGAAATGAAATTGCGCGAAATTGAAAATAAAATGAGAATTTTCGGGGATTCTTTTATGTAGCTATTCTATAATGGCGGTCATGTTACGATGTCACTGATATCGTTAGGCGGTCATGTACAAGGTGAGAAGTCCCGGCCGGGCTCACGCCGCGGCCCCTAATCCGCGCCCGAATCCGTGGAACACATTACGTCGGATTAGTTTGGTTGGCGGTCTCGTTTTGTACGACAAGGTTTTTGTGTTCTAATTTTTTTAGTAAGCATCGGGGTAGGTATAAAGAGGTGCTGCTTAGATACAGACATAATATTGTTGAAATTAAAACACTAGATTCTCCATTGAGACTGAAAAAAGTGCTACAAATGCGCCACCCGCCCGCCCTTGCCGCGCCGCCGCTGCCTCCCCCGGAGAAGTATTTCATTTAAATAGATCCGTAATGATTCCCGAGCAGCTTTTCCTCGTTAAACAAGAATGTCGGGTCTTAATAAATGATAACCCTGTCCGTTTCTCTCCTTATTAAATAATGGAAACAGCTTTAAAAGGCGTTAACAGGAAAATGTCAGCTCTGGAAGTTAAGTTTGCGCGTTGAACGGTTAAATCGAGTCGAATGCTCCGCCAAAGCTTGCGGAAGCGGTTGTAAAGCGTCGAATTACCTTTATTGTGAGCGATATTTCACTGCGGGCTATGGCTGTGCGGCGACGCGGGGCGCGGGTTGGGGCGAGCGGCGGCCGCGCGCGTGCGACTACGATGAAACTGTATAGTTAATGTATATGTATGTATTCAAATAAGTAATATTAATTTATTTTCTGAAAAATTTAGTACATCTTAAAAGCTAAAATACACAAGTAATCTAAGAATATACATTTATATTATAAAGTTACATTAAAAAATTGGCAATAAACATAACATAACACCAACACCAAACTTGGGTGTCGACGATTATACGACGCCGACGCCTTTCGGCGAAAACTCCTCCTTCGTAAAAGTCGACAGCTTGTCAGTTAATACCCTCAAATGAAGTAGAGCTCACGCTGTGGCGAGACTCCGGCTGCTTGACCCTCAACACGAAGTTAATCTTTACTTGCAAATACATCTAATCTGCTCCTTTCGTCGAGTGATAAAAACTACTTACTCTTGTTTGCATGGGATGGAAAGTTACGGCCTTGGTTGCATGGGATGGAGGTTGCGGGAGGTTAAGGAAACAACTATATCCAAATGATTAAGAACGGAGAATATTTATCAATGGTTAATATTTAACACACACCTACAAAATAAAAACCAGAGTTGAGAACATGAGATACACTTTCTAAGAAAGTGAAAAAAAGGAAATAACTACCTATTTCTCCCAAACGTTCCTAGGGTCCTATTTGCGCGGCGAAATCGAAGTACACAGAGCTTTACAAGCGTTGCGCTGGGACTATTCATGATAAAATAACGAGACCTAGCACTGTTGCTAGCGTTACTCTATTTTCAGGAATATTTACAAGGCTTCATATGACAAGATAACAAAATTTCATAATAAAGTGATTCGAAATATTCACATGAAGTGAGTTGTATGCGTTCGTGGCCCCGTTGCGCAAGGCTGCGCCGAGGGGTCGCGACCTTTATCCTCCGCTCGTGATGCCAGCCCGACGTGGAGCCGCGCTCCTCTTCAACGTGAGTGAAATAAGGTCAAGCAAATAGTGAAGGGCCGGATTGTGCCGAGGCCTAGGCTGAGAGGTGCCGTTGGGAGACCTACTCCGTTCAGTAATATCGGCGGAACCGACTGGGAGAGGTAACGCTTTGATCGATTCGTTTTCACCGTAGGAACGTGGCGCCTAACTCTAAGAGCAGACGCCGATTCAAATATGAAATACGGTTTACCCAAAGAAATGAAAATACTTTTACGGCATATATTTTTAAGCTATGCTTCACCGGCTATGCTTTCCGGTAATCTTATTAAAACTTTCGAGAGACATATTTAACAAACACTTTGTAACATTAACTTTAGGTGAAATCATAATTATAGAAATTATATGTTTCTATTAAAGTCTGGCACAATCTGCTTAATATCACCTAGGACTAAGACAAGCCGACGTTCTTCAAAGTCAAAGTCAAAGTGTTTTATTTGTTAAACATCGGTAATGGCTGCATTAATACAGAGATATATTTCCTCGTTTTGCACTATGTTTTGCCACTTGGCGTACAAAAACATTACCTTAATATCTATTATGCTTATTAAATTTCAAGATTACATAATATAAATAATATCAGATTAAAATAATTAGATTGACAATTAGATTTTCTTAGAGAAGTAACTTGTAGATCTTTCCTTTACAACAGCGACTGCCCCTGGTACTTGATCGAGAAAGAGTACTCAAGATGTGATCTCTGCCTAAATGTGAGAGGTGCTATAGGGCCGCCCCGCGCTGACACTGTGCCACGGTAAACAAGAATATCGCACTTCTTGAGCGGAGAGCACTCGCAAATGGAAGTAAGATAACTCTCGGTGGGATCTAAGCCTAATACAAGTAAGAGGCGCTGGTGGCCGCCCGCGCTGACACAGTGCCGCGTCACACCAGAATATCGCACTTCTCAAGTGGAGAGAAGTCTCGTCAAGTTCACGCCCCGCCCGCCGATAAGGAGCTCTTAAATTCCCTTTAAAGACGTAAACAACAGACTCAACAGACGTAATTGACTCAATAATCAAATGAACATTTTGGGGTACTTTATCACCGGGCACATTATTCATTTCCGGGGTGTGCGCCAGTAACGAATCGCGGTATTCCCGGGGCGCCGGGGCCGGGGGCCCGCGCTCGCGATATAACAAGTTTTTGTGCTCGTTTGCGGAAGCACACAGATTTATGCCCGCGTCAGCCGCAGCTCGCGGCCAGCGGACTCACTCCTCGTGTGTGGACGCCTTTTCTAAAAAATACCAACAGCCGGTTGCATGCACCACATTTATCAGATAAAATGCATTTGGACTGGCTGACGTTCAATATGGCGCTCATATTTGTTGACTCATAAAAAAGTTCAAATGTCCGGTACATACAAGATTCAACGCACGTAACTAGTGATTACAGATAGTGTAGAACAACTACTAGACCTAAGTATTTATACATACATCTACAAATTACGAATTGGCTTCATTAAGGCTGTCTGTTCACAGAAGCGGAGCGGAGATAATGAACCAGTCAGGCGGCGTCTTTGTGAAGAGCAAAAGAAATGCGTATAAATCTGAGGAAAGTGACAAGTCCATTAAACTCATCTCCGCTCCGCTCCGCTTTTGTGGACAAGCAGCCTATTGCAGACACGACACACATTACACGTTGAACAAGACGAACTTTAAAGCGAATTTGATTTCGCTTTTTTCTACATTGAATATCCGTCCGACCTGTTTGCCGTGTCCACAAGAGGCGACAGGATAAAAGCAGAGCAGAGCGGAGCGGCGCCGGCGAGCGAGGCGCGACACACGACTCTCACGAGCTCGAAGCCAGATTTAATGATGTTGACGCAGCGGTAAGTGGGTGTACCTATCGCGGCTAGCCGCGCGCGGCGCGCCGCCATCTCGGAGCTATTTTCCTATGCAAATGTCTATTATTCTGCCCTATCATCGCTAACAAAATATTGAGAAATCTCGTGAGGTGTTTCAGTTATGTTTATAATTTCTCTGAAAACTATATGAGCGTGCCGAGCGAAAGAAATTTAATTAAAAGGCGAAGATTTACAGCATAGTAAGAACCCTCTACAATGCAAAGCACAATTAAACAGGATTATTACTAGTAACGAAGCCTGTAGACGATAACGGCAAATATCTGGCGAGCTAGCTTAATTAACGTTGGGTCTATTAGTAAACATCACCAGAGAGTCAACGTAATAGAAAAACGTTAAATCTTTCTTTTACGCATGAAGGTCAGACCGAATTCAGCATAGGCCCTATTACTTAGGACCCAGTAAGCTCTTTATCTCCTTATTTTTAAGAAATAATATTGTGTTTTGAAAGTGAATAGTTGTAGGTTTGGTGGCGTGTAGCGGAGCTGTAGGCTGTCGCGGGACCCGCGCCCGCGCCCGGAGCAACAAATTAGTGGAGCAGCGAACTGCCGGGAACTTTGCTACATTGTGTGGCTTAATGACTCAACAAAGCGAGAAGGATGTTAGCAACGTGGAATAAATCTACACATATATACAACCCCGGTACTATATTATAAAATTTTCGTTAAAGCATAGTGACAAAATATATACGTTCAAGAACAAATATTAATTATCTCCCACGAGATGACGAGACTGACACATAACACTATAAGATTTATAACAATCACACTTGTCTATAATTGTAATGTTTGTAGGATAGAGGGTCAATAACGCCAAATTGTGGAACGGATAAATCTAGCATAATTTATAACGGTGTATTAGCTATTCTCGTGGACGCGGGCAGAGCCTACAGGTAAATGTCCGTTTTGTAAGAGATGTTATAAGTAGCACAATTATATGATAGGGTAGTTTAGCCGGTTTCCCGGCCCCCTCTGGTTTTCGGCCTCTACGCAGTAAAACTACAATAACAAGAAAGTTTTACCTCACTCATTCAAAAAAATACTGTTGTCACTCAAATTCGCTTAACACTGACGCCTCCTAAATGTTTTCGCTTAATAACGTTTCAATTGGCTCGCCAGTACGCCAACGCAATTTAGTCAGTGTGAGTGTGTGTCAAAATTAGTGAAAAAAATAGTGCGCGCCATTTTCTTCAAGATAAGTTAAAATGTTGATTATTTGGTTTTAGAAACATTTCTTTGACTTCTATACGCTCTAGAAGAGTATAAATGACATTATTTAATTTATATTCAAATGTATAAAATATGTAACAAAATCCTTTCAAATGTGATGGCCGGATGACTAGATTGCATTTCGTAAAATCATTTACCTTCCGGCCTCCGAGCCGAGAAATAACTTTAATACGTATATTATTAAATGATCAAAATCGCTATTAAATTAAAATCTATTTAATAAACATCGTGTCAATTACAAATGTGGATACAATCTCTTTCATGTATTTAGGTGCCAGCCGCATGTATCTTAAGCAAATTAATGATTTAAATCAGTTTATGATTGTTTGTTTTTGGCGGCCGAGAACTACGTTTTGAATAACTAGTTTTCGGCCTAGGTAAATGATAATGGCCGGAAAATAGAAACGATTAATTTAGTTTTCGGCCGGTAACTAAAAATTATAAAGCAATGGCCGAAAATAAGTCTTTTAAAAGCGAGTTTACGGCCACTGCGGTTAACATGGCCGAGCATTGGTGG
This sequence comes from Apotomis capreana, assembly GCA_947623375.1. NCBI lineage: Eukaryota > Metazoa > Arthropoda > Insecta > Lepidoptera > Tortricidae > Apotomis > Apotomis capreana. The sequence goes on along the minus strand of OX392515.1, from coordinate 582,800 downwards.
AGAATATTGTTTGTTTTCGGCCGCGGTGACAGAAAGCGGCCGTAAACTAAAACAAATTTAGTTTTTCGGCCCTGCTTTATCATGCGGCCGAAAAACAATTTGTATGTGTTCCATTTTCGTCCCTATAAATATAAGACGGCCGAAAGTCGACTCAAATATTTTTAGTTGTCAGCCGTATTAATCCAGTAAAAAAAAGGTTGCAGCTAATTACATTTTCCATAGATTTTTACTTTTTTTGTTTTATTGAATATGAAAACATATTGTTTCTCAAATAAGGGTCATTTAAAATATAAATAACAGTGGCCGAGAACTGGCTAAATAAACGGCCGTAAACCAAAACAAGCGGCCGAAAGCCAACTTAATAACTACTTTCTGATATTTTATATTATAAAAATAAAACTATATTATTCATGGCAAAATGTGATACGAAATAGGAAACTACAATATGTCTAAGATTCGTAAATAATACTTAGACTAAGGTTTGCTAAATATATCGCCCAATAAATCCACCTGAACTCAAAATTTTGCTTACTTGGCCGAAAACCGGCTAAACTACCCTAGTCTGGAGTTATAATGTATAATGTAGTTAATGTTTGCCAGAAATTTCTTTGGTCATAATTGTATTCTACAGTAACTCTTCAGGATTGTCATAATTGACATAAAATAAACCTAACCTGACCTTATAGGGTTCCACCGGACGAACTCGTAACTAGGCAGAGATACAATCCAGAATAGGAGCTAAGTGGCTTTATGCAACAGCAACAGCACTATCAAATATACAATAGTAACTCCAGTAATAGAGTAACTTTCAAGTATGTGCACCGTTCGAGTTGTAAGATTTTATGAGATCTCTGTAAGATTCACGTACCTATACTGCATACACTAATAATAACAAGCAATCATTGAGTCTTTCTTGACTGCGAACAGTCAGAGAACTAAAGATATGCCAAACGTAGGTACGATATAAATAACGTAGGTACAACGTAGATTCTTTCTACCCTTCAAAGTGTGAGGTAAGGCGGGGTAGGACTAACACAGTTTATTGTCTAACGGGATAAGTAACAGTAATCTAGTTATTGGACTGCGACATCAGTCTTCCCTCGGTGGTAGTCTTACATCACTGTTCCTTATGTAGGAGTTAGTTTCGGAAGATTAAAATAAATTCAGCATAGATCTGATTCACCACCGTTTAATCACTTTTAACGTCTGCCCTGTACAGTTGCTAGTTAGATAATGCCTTCTACTCTAAATCCCCCTCTCAACCATCCCTCGGTAGTCGTGTTTTTTTGGCGCGCTATGGTTCTAGTCAAAAACTACCGTACTAACGACTTCCGAAAGGTGGTCGAGAGGCATACATATATTGATAAATTTAATATACGAATCATAAATCATTAACAACATTTAACAATAATTATTCACTGATTTAATAGAACATACAAATAACTTATCAATCTAATATCCGGTAATCCTACGAAAAAGAAACATTACAGAGGGCGCTTTGCGCTAACAGTCGTGAAACTAGTTATAGTACTCATATTCTACCAAGTAACTTGTTATTCAATACCTTATCGTATGTATCAAGTATATTATTCACGTCATATTTACAGTTATGTTTTATTATCATATAAATAAGCTAACAGCTCGGCCATCCTGTTTTTAGCGAGTCCCATCGCTGCACATAACGAATAAGAGTATGGGACATATAAATATGCAAAATAGTTAATTAGATAGTCTAGTCAATGAGAATTGAGTTTGATTAATAAAGAAGATCTATCAATATTTCTAGTAACGTATGTACTTAGATTAACAAATGATGAACATAAAGTTTCTAAACGTGTTAGTTAATGGTAATTAGAATTAACTACATATATATACAACAGACAAAACCCTATATAGTCCTGAATTTGACCCAATTAGATAGCAAATTACTCTTCTTGATCAGTACTAGAGCTTTCATTGTCAATATCACTATCAAGATCTCTGTTAAAGTGAAGCCAGGGTTGAATTTTGTCAATAGCTACTACATTTTCGTAGCGGTGACCCTGTTTCCGAGTTAGGGGAGTATCTTCAATGAGATATCTGTCATTTGGGAGTATTTTTTTTTTTTTACGCTATAAGGACCTTGATATTTGTTCACAAGTTTTTGTGACTTACCATCGTGTGCAAACTGTCGTTCTACGCGTACCAAGCCACCTTCTTTGTAAACTTTACCTGGTTTGCAAGATTTATTAAACCTCTTCGTATCCTTCTCTTGTTGGTTCACTATCTTTTCCTTGGCCTGCTCTCTAATATCACCTTACTCACCAGGATTTACGACGTTTAAGGTATCACGTATCACGGAATTAAGGATGCCCTGCTAGTTGCTTTTCTACGCGTTCTTTACCCTTAGCGTCGTCCTTTGATTGAAGTTGCACTTTCTTGTAACAGTGCTCTGCTAAATGACCAAATTTTTCACATCGAGTACATTTTACAGCGCTCTTACCGCATTTGGAGCTGCGATCTCCCATCTCGTTACAATTGTAGCATTTGATGCTAGCCGATGACGTGCTGGGACTGGGAAGCGTGGAATCCTGCCTTTGCTCGTTATAACGAGAATTGTGAGATGGGTCTCGATTGTCTCTATCCCTGCTTTGTCCTCCTACCTTCACAGTCTTGAAATATTTCAAGACCTGTTCAGGTTCAGAGAATTGTGCCGCCTGAGCACCTACCTTTACAGCACGATCATCTATACCGTAGAGGATACAATCGACCGCCTGCCTGCCAGAAATTCTGCATCTATTCAATAGATTTACTTTAGCGTAATAGTACTGTTCAAAGGAGTCGCCGTACCTAACCCTTTTAGATAACATTTCTGTAAGTAGTTCAGCATAATCCTCACGACAGGGAAACGATTCGATTAATTTCTTTTTCCATTCAGTCCATGTAAACAGTACACTTGGGAGACCCTGGTACCAGGTTTTAGCCACTCCTGTTAGTTTGGGAAGAGCATAATGAATAGTTTCCCTGTCGTCCCAGTGATATATGGTAGCGCATTCTTCTACTTTAGTAAGCCACGTCAGTACAGTCTGCTCCTTGGACATAGGGTCAAACTCAGGAACAACATTGGTGTTAAAAGTAAGTTTTGGTTTATCGGAATTTTTAAACTGTTTTAGAATGTCAAGGAACTTGTCTAAAATAGCGGATTCACTTTCCCTACTTACTGAATCAGATAGCCTTAAACGTTTACTAGGATTTGACTCATTGGTGTCTTCCGAGGAATCCCTCCCTCTCCTGCAGCTTTCCCAACCTGGACGTCCATCTGATTGAGAGTGTCTACCTTCATTGGGTTCGTAGTCACGCTGAAGTATAACGTCGTGTTGCCTCCATTCCCGACCACTTACATTCGAACCGTTACTGTGGGTTTGTCCGAAATCCTGACCCTGTGACCTGGGTGCTCCTGGATCATCATAGTACATGCCCCGGCCCTGTGACCTGGGCGCTCCTGGGCTGGTGCTTTCCTGGCCCCGGCCCTGTGACCTGGGCGCTCCTGGGCTGGTGCTTTCATGACCCCGGCCCTGTGACCTGGGCGCTCCTGGGCTGGTGCTTTCATGACCCCGGCCCTGTGACCTGGGCGCTCCTGGGCTGGTGCTTTCCTGGCCCCGGCCCTGTGACCTGGGCGCTCCTGGGCTGGTGCTTTCATGACCCCGGCCCTGTGACTTGGGCGCTCCTCGGCTCATATTTTCCGTACCCTGGCCCTGTGACCTGGGCTCTCCTGGGCTGGTGCTTTCACGACCCTGGCCCTGTGACCTGGGCGCTCCTGGGTCGTCAGTCTCCATTATCTGTAACTTAGAATTATCGAGCTAAGAATATTGATACGAATAAATAAAAATACTCTTTATTGTACACCTCACAAAGAAGACATATGCATACAAGAAAATACAATAAAAGGTAAACAACATAATCTATATAATCTATACTGTTTTAAAATTCTGTATCTATATCTGTATCAAACATGAATATTCTATGGGGAGGGGCCATGGTTTCTTGTACACATTATATTATTTGAACTGGATTTTATAAAGCTTTTATTTTGATACTATAATTAGAAGGTAAAGATTAAATTTTGTTTTTTTTTTTCATATAAAGTAATCAATCAATCAATCATTTACTTATTTGTAAGACATAGGTACAAAGGTGTTACATTAATAAATAATAGTATCACTATGCTTCGCCATAGGGCATGCATAAGTTATCAGAAGACATCATTTCAACAATTGTTATTATTCAGGTAAGTCATTATTTTATTACTTCACTAAAAACTATTTTTGTCATCAAAATATTCTTGAATTGAATAATACGCTTTCTGAACCAGGAAATAGTACAATGTCTTTTTAAATTGCCTTATGTCATCATTATCCAATACGTTTGCAGGCAGACTATTGTAAATTTTGGGTGCCATACCAAATACACTTTTCGCTAACAATGCGGTTTTAGATGGTCGAGTATTTATTTTGCCTCTTTGACGAACACTATTAAAACTAGGGTATTGTTTAAAGTTAAGTAACTCTAAAAAAAGAGAAACATTTCGACCAAGGGTTAGTAATGGCAAGACACATATTTGCACGAGTCCTACGTAACTAATTGAGTAAGAATTAAAACTCCACACTAACAAAACAAACAGTCACATATGGTCATCTCCAGGGAGTACCCATGGCAAGATGGCCATACGTGATTAACCATATAAACCTCCGGAATGTCTCCGTTATGGAAAATATAGTTTAGGTTTAAAGTATGTACTAACAAAAGAAAAAAAACGTCACGTATGTCTATCTCCAGGGAGTACCCGTGGCAAGATAACCATATGTGATTAACCATATTAACCTCCGGAATGTCTCCGTTACGGGAAATACAGTTCAACAGCATTTCCTAACAACTAGCCAAAACCTTTAAACAACTCACTATGAATAACCTCAATATCAAGGAAACTAGGAGAAGAGAAATAAAAACGTACTTACACTTTGTGTGGCGTGGTAAGAATCCTATTGATTCTTTTTATCCCGTCTTCTGAAACTGTAGGAGTTAGTTTCGGAAGATTAAAATAAATTCAGCATAGATCTGATTCACCACTTTTACCGTCTGCCTTGTACAGTTGCTAGTTAGATAATGCCTTCTACTCTAAATCCCCCTCTCAACCATCCCTCGGTAGTCGTGTTTTTTTGGCGCGCTATGGTTCTAGTCAAAAACTACCGTACTAACGACTTCCGAAAGGTGGTCGAGAGGCATACATATATTGATAAATTTAATATACGAATCATAAATCATTAACAACATTTAACAATAATTATTCACTGATTTAATAGAACATACAAATAACTTATCAATCTAATATCCGGTAATCCTACGAAAAAGAAACATTACAGAGGGCGCTTTGCGCTAACAGTCGTGAAACTAGTTATAGTACTCATATTCTACCAAGTAACTTGTTATTCAATACCTTATCGTATGTATCAAGTATATTATTCACGTCATATTTACAGTTATGTTTTATTATCATATAAATAAGCTAACACTTACAACATTAGTTTAGCAACAAGCATTAACATCACGCTACTAAATATCAAATACTTATCAATATTTAGGTGGCAGTACATAGCTTCTTTGAATAAACGTTATTTAACAAGTTATCTTTAAAAGTTGTTAAATAAATGTTGTTTCGGTTTCAAGGGTAGAATCTACGTTCTAATGTATTGCTCCTCTTACAGGCCACACCCGGTATATTCTGTGACATAGCGTAAAAATGTATGGATGAATGGATGGCGTGTGAATCTCTTCCGCTGCCCACAGCACGTCCGGCGCTGCCGCACTGCACTGTGTCGGACCTCCGGTTGGAATATTCGACCGCAGCCTTAACGGATATGGCTATATGAGACTCGTCATCCTAATAATGCAATTATAAATAATAAGCAAAAGTGATGAGGTTTATTAAAATATTTAATAAAAAAAACGGAATAATGCGATGTGATGCTACCTGTCTTGCACTCGACCCTTATAACAGATCACGCAGATACGACATGCTTACTCGTGGAGAACTGGGTGGCAAGTGAGGTCCTTTTTACGGCAGGCAGTTTAGAGCGCTCGTATTGTCTTGGTAACTTTAGGTACATTTGACTGTTCAACCAGCTGCGGGCAGTCGATTTGCATGTTCAACTATTTCATTCACCTAAGAACAGAAAAGAAAATACACCAAATGCTGCGTCAATTTAAAAATAATGTATGTACTTCACAAAGTATATCCGCAACAAGCTTCGTCAGAATCAAATGACATAAAATAAATCCGCGACACGCCTCGTCAAGGAAAACTTAATATATTAAATCCCCCTCTGTGACATGTTCGTCCGAAAGTCCTCATAAAGCTAGCAGCAATGCCATACGCTGAATGGCAATTGAGACTTGCTAATAATAAACGTAAGTCGCGTCATTTGCACGGACTATTGCAGGTACATAGGTTCAATTGGTACAAACATTTAAAGCATGAGACGTGAATGGCCTTAAATGTATGAATTTTAAGGCAACTAACGTTGGTGTTAGACGTCGTTGTCGTTTCCAGACGATGCTCCTCGCTGATTAGCCACTATAGCACGAGCAAGGCATACACGTGATTGCCTCGTGATCGTGAACAGTCGCTAGTCCACTTCACTCCCACCCTCTCGTGTAAGCAGTGAGAGCGAGCGCGTGACTGCATCCACATTTTGTATTCATATCCCAGAGTCATTCATGAATGAAGCTTAATCACAGTTTTAATATTAAATACGTCAAATTTACATATTTTACCATGTGCTTGGATACGATATATGTATATTTTAAGAAGTAATGTGATGTAAATCTGATGAAACGAGAAATTATTCGCAAGCTATCTAGGCACCTCAACATTTTCTGTCTATTAAATTTACTGATTGACATTACGACTTACAGCTAGTAGGCTATTTAGTCCCTAATCTAAATTGTACATTAGTGTTAGGTTGTCAGGACAGAGAGCTAACAACTGAAGTACAAAGGGCAGTCCATCAAAGTCCGTTCGCCACTCGAAGGTATTCAAGTCGGCGAAATTGCGCGTCGAATCTGTGGACCGCAGCCCGCGGCCGCAGCGCCCGCAACTATCCGATTGTACCCGAGCCGAGCTGACGCCTTACTTCCCTCCAGAGAGAATATTGATTGCTTTACGCGGCTTTCAATACAAATACCTTATGTTCAATTTAAGAGACGTTTATAAAGCCGGACAAATTATATTAAAATATAACTTCTGTACTAAGCACTAGTTTGCTTTCAGATTATTTGGTTAGAACATTGCGTGCGATATGTGTACGACCACTTCTGACATTTTTTACTATTTTAAACCGCAAGGTTTCTACAATTAGGAGTAACATCCGGAGGATCAATATGACTTTACAAACGTATGTTGCTTGAAAAAGTTTGCAGCTTCAAATCTACCTTAACAAGGCTATTGTCAGCCGAGGCCGTAATTATGGCACCAGCCATATCTCCCTTATCATATCAGTGTATTTTCATAGTCGCAATATTTGGCCGGTCTGGTCTCGGGCCCATTCGACATCATGGGAAAATCTGTTTATGTTGCTGGACAACATCAACCCTATCTGCAGAAGTCATGTTTTGGATATTAAACTTGTGTATCTTAATCTTCTTGAATCTACTTAGGTATTTGTTATGCAGAAACATAGTTGACAGTACATATTATGTTGACAACAGACGACTTTGTGCTATTCCATCAAATGCAAAGTTAGCTTAACCCGGTAATACCTGCTCCGCCCGTCGCGAACGCGTACCATTACCGCGGGAGATTATGTTGACATTTCGCACACACCTTCGCGCACCTGCAGGCAGCCTCCTCTACGCTACGCACACAACACACACAATACACACACACGCATACACACAACACTTAGTACACTTCTTCCGCGCTCTTCTTCAGTGCAGGCTTTTCGATTCCCGTATTAAATCGTACACTGGATTTCGACAGCGAGAACGTTACGTGGATATATGTATCACTGCTCCTTTTCCCATACTGTCCGTTTATGTTAAGTTTCCACCTGGTAACTATGGCGTTGGAGACAAGTAAGGTCCAAACTTAACGTACCCGTGTTATACAAAACGAGGTTTCGTTCTCGTCTGTTTCCTTCTCTAAAACTTAACGAAACTCTACGAAATTTTAGGAACTGAATGGGAAGGAAATTTTCTATGTCACACCGTTTCCATTATTGCACAAATTATCTTAGAAATTGTGTGCTAGGCGTCCGTTTACGGCGGAATTTAGGCCAAAAACAGAGTCCCGGTACGTAGATTTTATAATAATAAGCGCAAAAACCTGAACAGGGCGTGAGTGATTCTTTGTGCCGGTGGTCAAATATTTTTAAACGGGTGCAACTATGACTTTATGTCCCGTACCAGAGAACAAGTTAATAAATTCATATTTCAAAACTTACAAAAAGTAAAACACAAATGTGGCGATGTTATTATCCCGATATGATTATGAACCTGAGTACTCATCATTGCATAGCTATTTAGTGCTGAAACGACTGAGCTACGCTGACCGTTAACGAATACCGAACGACATCCTAAACTGAATGAGCTGGACTCAAACGATCCCGAACGAGTAGTCCAGTAAAATTTGAGCGAAATAGAAAGTCTACATTTGACAATTCTAAAATTTTAGAATTTAGGCGTGAGCATAAATAATAACATTTGTAAGGTATTTTCAAAATTCTAGAAAATCTATGCTTATGCATGCCGTACAATTGAATAACGAAAAATTGGGCAAGTGCGAGTCCGACTCGCGCATGAAGGGTTCCGTACCTATATATATACATAATCTATAACAAGTTTGTTGTATGGGAGCCCCCCTTAAATATTTATTTTATTTTATTTTTAGTATTTGTTGTTATAGCGGCAATAGAAATACATCATCTGTGAAAATTTCAACTGTCTAGCTATCACCGTTCCTGAGATACAGCCTGGTGACAGACGGACGGACGGACGGACGGACAGCGAAGTCTCAGTAATAGGGTCCCGTTTTTACCCTTTGGGTACGGAACCCCAAAAAGTAATCACGTAATGTTACATGGTAATAATGCGGTACACAAAACAATATAAATATGATTAATAGAAGTTCAGAAATATTCAGATATGTGAAAAAGAGGAGACCACTGTAGAAAAGAAAGCCTAAAGAAACTCACCAGTAAGTATTCTTTTCGTAAAACAATTACAATTATGTTTCAAATAAGTGGTACATGTTATATACAATTTAAGCTATCAATTTTCGCAGAGATAGGTATAAAATATCTTTAGGCGTCAAAGTGAATAAATAATAATAATATAATAATAATCATTTTATTGCAGGCATAAAAAATCCCATATAAGTCTTACAGCTAGCTTAAATAGTAAAATACATCAACCGGAAATACAAGTCATGGTATACCTACTCGCTATTTCCTGTTTTCGTTGTGATGCACAGCCAGCCAATGCCTAAAAATATGACTGTCTGGGTTGTCATGAATGGTCTTTAAAATTTCATTTTTTGAATTTCTGATGTTATCCCAAAAGGACGCTACTCTGGATGTCATGATCGCAAAAAAGTCGGGTACTCTAGCCTCCGCGAACATTAATAACATTAAGAATAAAGTACATTAAAAAGTGTATAGTCTCTAACCGTGACAACATGCAATAAAATAAAATAATCGAAAGTGAAAACTGTTGACTACCAACTCGCCAGGCGGTAGGGAAAAAAGTAAAAAAGCATAAGAGTAGATCTTCTAACTTTTTAAATTTAATTCACAGGCAACATTAATAATGCACTCGAACAAAAATCAATAACTTTTAAATTATCAAAGGTGAAACCACATTTTTACTGCACTGAGTGAAATCCAATCTCTCTGTGTGACGTCATATGCTTTTAATTAAAAAAAAAATAATTAAAATTCATTTATTTCAAGTAACATTTCGACTCATAGTTATACAATTATTTACTTAAATAAAAATAATAATACTAATAATTATAAAATAACATTAACTTATTCTAATATGCCTCATACAGCAATGCTGAATGTACGGGCAGTCCAGCCTATCGGCTATCATCGCCAGGACGGTGTTGGGGCTGGCCCGGACCCTGCGCACTAGGGACGCAGCGCGCAGGCGTATGGTCGCGTGGAAGCACGCCGTACGCGCCTCCGCGAACATACCCGACGCGCTGCAGTGGCGGGGCAGCCCCATCACCGCCCTGAACGCATTGTTGAACTGGACGCGGAGGGCGTTGTACGCTCGCTGCGTGTAGTTCGCCCACAGGCTGCACGTGTATAGTGACGTACAGTACGCTTTAAATAAAGTCACTTTTACACTCATTGAACACCGTGCAAACCTACGAGCTATCATATTAGCTCGCACGCACATAGCCCTCCGCTCCCTTTCCAAGTCCGCATCGTCCTTGAGGTCGACCGTTAAGAAATGACCCAGATATTTAAACTGTGTCACTCTTTCTAGAGGTGTACCGTTTAACCTAATAGGTGGAACACTAAACGGTCGTTTCCCACCAGCCTCAAAAACCATGTATTGACTTTTGGTCACGTTATACCTCAAGCCATGATCTAGAGCATACTCTTCACATATACTAATCAACCTCCTGAGCCCACATACCGATGCACTCAGCAGCACCATGTCATCTGCGTAACTCATGTTGTTGACGCACACTCCGTCCACATGACATCCGACATGCTGGCTGCTGAGCGCGACGATGAGTGCATTTACGTAGAGGTTGAAGAGCGCGGGATAAGTCAGCCCCCCCTGTCTCACTCCGCACTCCAGCCGGTATGGCTCCGACGTTGCCCCCGCCCACCTGACAATGTTAACCTGATGTCCATACCAGTATTTAAAAATGTTAATAATAATAATAATAAATGACGAACAATTACCGGAGATATATCCTGAAGGACGGTACGGTCGACATTTGTCGGGCATGCCGCCGTCCCGGTGAGTCACTCAGGCATATAATCTCCGGTTGTTCTCATCTTGCTAACGGCGAGTACTTACACAGACATAACCAAGTAGCCAGGATTATTCACCAGCAACTTGCTCTTCGATACGGTCTTGTGGGGTCTGAGGTGCCGTACTATAAGTACGCACCGATGCCAGTTCTTGAGAATGGTCGTGCCACGCTCTATTGGGATCGATCTATCATCACGGACAGGACTATTGTAGCCAATAAGCCTGATATCGTGTTGGTAGATCGATCCAAGCGCCAGGCAGGGCTCGTCGACATCACCATCCCCCATGACGAGAACCTTGTGAAGGCCGAGAAGGACAGACTCAGCAAGTACCTTGACTTGGCTCACGAGGTAACCGCCATGTGGGATGTTGATTCGACGATCATTGTCCCGATAGTCGTTTCAGCGAACGGTCTTATAGCGAAGAGTCTCGACAAACATCTTAAGAGACTAATATTTTTTTCGGTTTCCGCGACTGTCACACATTTAAATAAAACAATTTAAACGGATTATATCGCGTATATTAATTATTTGACAACCTTTGACAACGGTATCTGTAAAGGTACTGAAACGTCAGGGAGGCTCAAATAATTAATATACGCGATATAATCCGTTTAAATTGTTTTATTTAAATCTTAAGAGACTCTCGCTAGATGGCTGGATCAAGGGTCAGATTCAGAAGGCGGTACTCCTGGACACGGCGCGCATCGTCAGGAGGTTCCTCTCTCTGCAGCCCTAACCACCGGTAGCCTGGGCCCTGCCCCGCTGCCGGCGGCACCCTAGGTTAGGTTTTTTATAATGTGTTTATATATTTTGTAATTTCTTTATTGTATTTTACTTTTTATATAAATTTATTGTTAAAAACCTAGCCTAAGAAGAAAGATTAATAAAGGAGATAATAATAATAACTTCTTTATTTCGGAATACTAGACTCCATAGTTTGGTTAGTTACATTCTTACTACTACGTTAGTAAGTATTTCACAAATTAAATTAAATTATTAAATTAAATTATCATAAGAAAGTCAATCAATAAATTACATAAAATTAAATCAAATTTAAATCAGTAATAATTAATTTTAAATAACGCCATATCTATATATTACTACACTAATCTAAAATAAGTGCCACCCCTTTAATCTGCTCAATCCAGTGTTTGAATATCGAGCAATCGTATTTCTCAGATATAACACTTAGAATCCTGTTGGGGCTTTGTCTGATTCGTCCCATAAGAGATGCAATCCTCTTTCTCAAGAGTGCTGGAAAGCCATCCCAGCCAGGCGGCCTTGCGAGGCTCGGGCTTCGCAAAACATACCAGAGGCACTGCATCTCCTGGACAAGCCCAACAGCATTCTAAAGGCATTGTTATATTGAACCCTCAGGGCGCTGATTGATCGCTTAGTATATCTCACCCACAGGCTGCTCGAGTAGAAGCTCTGACAGTATGCTCTAAATAGAGTTATTTTTACTTCATTAGAGCATCGAGCGAACCTGCGGGCCAGCATATTTCCACGAACCGCCAGCGCCCTGCGTTCCCTCTCAATATCTAGGTCATCGCTTAGATCGGTGGTAATAATGTGACCGAGATATTTAAACTTTTCTACCACTCTGAGAGGGACACCATTCAATGCAACAGAAGGTACATGATAGGGCTTAACCTTTCCCGCCTTAAATACCATTACCTCGCTCTTCTCGACATTATATGTAAGACCATGGGAATCGGCATAGGTCTCACATCTCTTCAACAGCTGTTCAAGCGCGCTGACAGCCGGCGCCAGCAGCACCATGTCATCGGCATAGCTCGATCGATCGTCGATCATCGACACTCACGCCATCTATGTAACATCCCGCATGCATGCTGCTAAGGCCGGCTATCAGCTCGTCCATGTATAAATTGAACAGCTTGGGAGACGTAATCCCCCCTTGCCGTACCCCACACTGGAGCCTATATTCAGCTGATAGCTCACCCGCCCATCTCACCTGATTCGACTGATTCAAGTACCAGTATTCGAGTACCCTAATACACTCGGTTGGCATGCCTGTTTCCCTCAATTTACGCCACAGAATGCTATAATTGACACGGTCAAAGGCCTTAGATAAGTCGAGGAAACAGGCATAAATCGGTGTTTTTCTTGCAGTGTAATACCCAACAGTATGCTTTACACACAGTATTGCACTTTCTGTCGACAGCCCCGCCCTGAATCCAAACTGGGCGTCATGTAGCTTCAGGTGCTTTTCAAGAAGTACGTTAAGCATACTGTCAAGTATTTTGGCGATCGTCGTGGCAAGTGAGATGGGTCGATAGTTGTTCTTATCCGAGAGAGCCCCCGTCTTATTCTTCACTATAGGGACAACAATAGTTTTCATCAGCGGTGCTGGTAAGTACGAGTGACACAGGCAAAGGTTGAGAAACATTGCCAACACTCTAGGCAGGTGAACGCCAGCATGCTTAAAGTGCTCGATGCTGAGGCCGTCGTGACCAGGCGACTTCCCTCTAAGCATTTTCTTGATCACCATCATCACATCTTTCGCTGTAAAATTGAAGCTCCGCCCGGTCTCAACGGCCACAGCATCAGCATTCAAGGACGCAGCCTGTTGCGCCCGTGAGTGGGTACTCACGGGCGCAACAGTGAAATGCTCTCTAAACAGTTCGGCTATTTTCCTATGTTCAACCTGGTTCTCAACGCTCCCAGGGAGGCCCGGTCTAACGTCCAAACTTTTAGTTTCCTTCCAAAAACTCTTGAAATTCATGTCATTATGTGCTAATGCTAAACTATCCATTTTAAACTGCTCTTGTCTATTTTGACACCATTTAAGCTTAGATTTAAAAACTTTTTTACTGCTAGACATAAGCTGATATATTCTACCATGAGTAGGTTTTCCCGCCAACTCCCATAATTGAAACTGAAGCCGAGCCTCCCTATGAGCGTCTGCTACATACTTATTCCATCCCGCTATATATCCTCCATTTCGGCGTTTTTTAGGACAATGCGTCTTTATTGACGCATCAGTTAAGATACCAATAATTTCCGAGTACATTTTGTCGAGTATAGCGCGGTGTTCCAAGTTATTACAGGTACAATCACAAGTTGTGATTGTACCTGTAATAACTTGGAACACCGCGCTATACAACAGTCACACAAAATACTAGGGAAATCTATATATTTAAGCTTCTCGTTACACAAACATCGATATTCTTCTATCTGTTCCATAGAACGGTCTCCCCATAAAACTTTCTTATTAACATTACTATATGGTATATTAATCACAGACTCAAGTATTTCTATATCACAGTCAATACAGAGGGGAAAATGATCAGACCAGAATACATCGTGTAGGATACTTATGTTACGAATAGTATCCCAGCCACATTGGGTAACCACACAATGGTCCAACCATCTTTTACTTCCGTTTATGTCACTAATATATGTATACGTATCTGAATTCAAACCCAACTTCTCAATGTCCGCACAAATCCACATCTGATCCGCACAGAAATCACTTAATTCCTTATAGAAACGTTCATCTGGATGTGCATTAAAATCTCCGAGTACGTATACCGCTTGCACGTCACTGTTATCTATGATAGACGCAGATAACGCACTTAAGCACTCCGTAAACAATGTCAGGTTTTCCCGTGTATCCGTCGGCATATAAACAGAAAATACTAAAAATGTCTTACCGCATGCACTAAACTTAACCGCCGAAATTCTGTCACTGTCACACTCAATGACTGTTGCTTTCTCAAAGGCACTCGTCCGCCAGTGTATCGAGACCCCTCCAAATGGTCGGCCAACCAATGGACCCTCGGTCACATCAACAGCCGATTTGCCGGTCCAGCTGAACTCACTGCTTACTGTGCTAAGAAGTGGCAGGTCAAACGGCAGCAACCAGGTCTCTTGAAGGGCCACGATATCCGCCCTACCACACAGCTGCCTCACGCCATCAATAGCCTTGCTCTTGAATGATCTACAGTTATAGCTTATCATTTTACAAATACTAGCCATTATATATTAGTTAGTTATCACCGCTTTACTATCGACATTAATCGCCTTCTTAATAAAGACGAATCTTCTAAATGTAATTCCTGAAGGCCACAAACTGTCGTTTAAATACGTCTGTAGTTTCGCCTTATCCACATATAATTTATACGAACTATAACCTTTGTCTCTTTTCATTGATAATTTCGATAACAGCACCTTATCTCCTGTTTTCTCATAAATATAATCAGTGACATCGTTTTCCGTTACGTCCGAATGCACAGATGAGATAAGCAACGGTATTTTAACGTCAGCTGCCTTAAACTTTGCATCCTTCTCTAAAACGGCCTTTCCTGTACTGCTGATAAATTTATTACGGAATCTTCTCTTCTTTTGAACCAGCTTCCATCCTTCATTCTCATCCTTATCTTTCCATTCACCTTCCCTTTGCACAACTCTAGCATACGATGTATTTGCATTCTGATTATTTACAATTAGCGATCTATATTTTAAATCATTAGCGTCGCTTATCTGAGTTGAGTTGCGCTCAAGTATATTCGCCGCTTGGGAAACCGGTTCAGTGTCTCTCGGTTGTACTTGCGCCGGCCGTTGGCTATTGCTATGTGTAAGCGCGACAGGTATACTTAATGACTTCTGTCGGCAACTTAATACCCTCGAGCTTTTCCCATAACACTTCGTAAGACACCAGGTCAAAGGCCTTGGACAAATCGAGGAAGCATGCGTAAACTGGAGTATCACGATCGGTGTAATATCTGACGGCATGCTTAAGACACAATATAGCACTTTCTGTGGACAGTCCAGGCCGAAACCCAAACTGATTATCGTGCAAATTCATGTATTTACCTAATTGTGTATTAAGCATGGCGTCAAACACTTTAGCAATAATCGTAGCGAGGGAAATAGGTCGATAATTACTCGTGTCGCTAACAGTTCCAGTCTTGTTTTTTATCACCGGCACTACACCGATACTACTTAATGAAAGGGCTTTTTTATTTGTAAGATTATATTAAACAAAGCTTTACCAATATACTTACACTTTCTGTTGGTAGAGTAGCCGTGGTCACATATTTAACACGTACAATAATCCAACTCTTTGCAGTTAGTTAATTGACACGATAAACTATCATGCTACGATTGCTGGAGTTTAAAAAGGTCCTTAAAGGTGAAGTAGCAGCTAAAATCGCCGTGCGCGGAATTGATCCGTCATCGGCAGGCGCTGCGGCGGCGGACATTGCGGCGAGTTTACACCGGAGCGGCCGCGAATTCGACACACACTACACATAGTCGAATGTTTGTATTCTGCGCTCTGTTGGCTTCGGGTGCTAGCCGGCGTTCCACCAGAGCTGTGTGAGGCAGTGGAGCGGTCTATCTACGAGGAAAAGCGTAGAAGGATTTTCCTGACCTCGCTCCGCACAGGTCTGATGGAAAAGGGTGTTGCGGACAGTACATACAAAACAATAATGCATAGCACTACAGAGCTTTGGTGGTAAACGTCGCACTGTTTCACAGCACCAAGCTGTGCCTCGCACAACTCTGGTGGACACGCAGCCTACACACGCCTTGGGAGAGCGCGTGCGGTCGGCTCCGGCCGCCGCCGCCCCGCCCGCTGGACCAGATTTTACTGCCACTCAATAAATTAATTAAATTACCTAAATGCCGATAGCGTTCTAAGAAACCTTCGTCGCTTGGAAGATTTTGTGTAAACCTCGGCTTTGCTAGAGTTAGTGTTTTCTTGGCGAAATTTCCACATTTATTTTGTGCGGGAGACTGGCGCCATAATGAAACCTAGCTGCTACTATTTTTATTTAAGCTTTGCTTGATAGTAGTATAAAAAAATAGCTTTACCACACGGGTCAAGACGCGGAAAACACGACTGTATTGGAATATCCGCATACCCCAATTATTTTTAATTGATCATCGTCTTTCTGCACGTACAGTTAGCTGTCTAATTAGACAGGCACAGAAAAGGCCGGCGGAAGGAAGAACCAATGAAACGGAAGGAACGCTTTGAACTAAAAAATGTATACGGCAATTAATTAAGTAAGACATTTTGAATCATTTACTTGGCGCGCTGTCGGCCCGTTATTTAGGCGCCGTGCTCTCGCATCGCCTATACTACGATTTCTAATTCAAGACCAAAAAAACTACCACAATGTTGCCACTACAATAAAATATTAGTAAAATCCTTTTTCTTTATTAGACACTAAGATAATTTATTAATTGATAACTTTAACTCTATGTTTTCACAAAATAATTAGATATATTTATTACTACATAAATACGAGATGAGATAATAAATACTTAAACATTGGAGATTTTTGGTACAAAATCTGGGTATTGTACTTGTAACACTTGAGGTATTCAAATCATTTTTTGCAATAATTTATATGGTCAGATGTCATTTAAATTTTGACAACTTTGACAGTGACGTATCTGTCGTAGTTTTTTTGGTCTTGAATTAGAAAACCGAGTTTATACAACGTATCGCTGACTCGATCAGTTTTTCGTGGTAATGAGGATCTCTATATAGTTTAGTTGATCATTTAGAGAGATTTTAGCGTTGACTTTTTCCCGGCTCGTTGTGGGACATGAGTAGTCTAAGATATAGTAGATTGTTATCCAAGGGTAGAAAGTGACCCATTTCACCCAAGATTCGTAATTTCACCCGAGTTAAACAGTCTACTTTTCATTTCGACTGCGAGGAAAATGAAATACTAGATAGTAGATACACGCACATTTCTGAGTGAGTTAAATTAATGTGCATGTCACTGGAATCACTTTTCGAAACCAGTTTAACCGTGTTCCCGCTTTTTGTATTGCAAACTCATTATTATTTTGTTTTAATAGATAAAAAAAGAAACGTACGAGTTAAAACATATGTACTAAGGCCAACATTAAAAAAGTAAAAAAGTGTCCAATGGTTTCAATTTTGTTTTTATATAAATGTACGATTCTATCAACAAACGTAGGACATAATTATATGTATGTCTTATCTATATAATAAAATTGAAAATGCCAGAACGGGATAACGCACTAGGGAGGAAGCGAGATGGCGCCTTACAAAACTCGACGTCCTTTTAGATCACGTTTCTCCAATACGATGCACGTTACCGCAGAAACAACGATTCAAATCTATTGTCTAAATATGAGAATAGAATAAGAGCGTAAAAAATACCGTTTTCGCTACGTATTTCCTTCACAATCGGCTAAAGAAATTTCATAAAATTCTTCATTTCGCGACCGTCGGCCATTTTCGGCAATACTCGGTTTCTTTTCGCTATGACTTAAGTTTAAGTAGCCAAAAATTTTTGGCGTCATGTTGGTACGCCGTTATGTCCAAGTTTTTTACTCGAAATGTAATGACTACGCACTTTGCTTGACGTATGTTGTTTTCTCAAACATGCAATGAAATATTGTCTTTGCGTTCCTTATAATAGGCTCGGAAGTATCGGTTTTTGGGCGCAACAACTCGAGAGGACTGTAAAGGGATTTCATACTGCTTTTCAGGCCTAGGCCTGCAAAGTAACTTTTTTTTTGTTTCAACAACAAGGTCATTCACACTGGCTGGTTTTGTTTTTAAAGGTTGGTTGTTAGACACTTGTGGAAAAAAAAATTCAAGATGGCGACTTTTTTTTTTCAAAATTTCAAATTGGAGCTAGGCGGCTAAAACTCGGTATCGGGGGGCTCTCGGGGCTCAAAAATATGAATCTGAAATCTTGTCTGAAAATTCGGTCAAATTCGGAAAATATCGAAAAAAAAAACGATTTGTATGGAGAGAATTTCAAATTGGTCCTAGGAGGCTGAAATTCGGTATCCGGGGGTTTTTGGGGCTCCTGAGTCAGAATCTGAAATCGGATTTTTAAAATTCGGTCAAATTCGGATTCGGGGGCTCTCGGGGCTCAAAAATATGAATCTGAAATCTTGTCCGAAAATTCGGTCAAATTCGGAAAATGTCGAAAAAAAAACGATTTGTATGGAGAAAATTTCAAATTGGTCCTAGGAGGCTGAAATTCGGTATCCGGGGGTTTTTGGGGCTCCTGAGTCAGAATCTGAAATCGGATTTTTTAAATTCGGTATCGAGGGGCTCTCGGGCTCAAAAATATGAATCTGAAATCTTGTCCGAAAATTCGGTCAAATTCGGAAAATGTCGAAAAAAAACGATTTGTATGGAGAAAATTTCAAATTGGTCCTAGGAGGCTGAAATTCGGTATCCGGGGGTTTTTGGGGCTCCTGAGTCAGAATCTGAAATCGGATTTTTTAAATTCGGTCAAATTCGGTATCGGGGGGCTCTCGGGGCTCAAAAATATGAATCTGAAATCTTGTCCGAAAATTCGGTCAAATTCGGAAAATATAGAAAAAAAAAAACGATTTGTATGGAGAAAATTTCAAATTGGTCCTAGGAGGCTGAAATTCGGTATCCGGGGGTTTTTGGAGCTCCTGAGTCAGAATCTGAAATCTGATTTTTAAAATTCGGTCAAATTCGGAAAATATCGGACAAACAATATTAAGTGTTATTCTTTGAAGTATATTTTTTTATTTCATTGTATGTTTGAGAAAAGCACTAAGTATACATGCCTCGTCGTGAAAACGGATTCCCGGCCTCGTATCACTATCCGGCCTCGCTCGCACGCTCGCTCGGCCGTATATACCTACTTGGCCGGAAATCCTCATTTTCCCGGCCTCTGATGTAATGTACTATTTCTCTGTCAAACTAAATGTCATCAGCAAGGAGCCAAATTTTTTTGACGTCATGTTGGTACGCCGTTATATCGATGTTTTTTACTCGAAATGTAATGACTACGCACTTTGCTTATACGATAGAGTGAGACTACATGTACGTCAGACTTCAATTGAAATGTCAAACGCAGTTGACATAACCTCAACTCTGTGATTTTTATTAATGTTTTTGAATGGAATTAGTGAAAAAAGATCAACTATATTGTTGCCAAAACGTTATACTCCGTATACGCCTAGCCTAGCATATATTGTATTTACCTATAACGGGTAGGAACGAGTTTGTGAGAGAAAACAAGCGTAAAATAAACACAGAAACTATGTTAGATAAATGGCTATGTCTTTTAACATATTACTTTCTATTGAAAGATTAAGAGGCCCTTTTACCGATAAAGGCTAACGTCCACCACTATTTTCCTAAGACAGACACAACGTAGGACTAAATATATATAATAGGACTAAATGAACGACTACCATAAAAGACAAAAGTAATAAACATATGTACATAAATAGAAATATGCAGATATACTTACATACTTAGACATAATAAATAAATATATGGTAAAGTAATAAATAAAACAAAATCAGTATGAGCCACAAAGTTAAAGGAGCGCTTAT
Source organism: Apotomis capreana (assembly GCA_947623375.1). Classification (NCBI taxonomy): domain Eukaryota; kingdom Metazoa; phylum Arthropoda; class Insecta; order Lepidoptera; family Tortricidae; genus Apotomis; species Apotomis capreana. The sequence goes on along the minus strand of OX392515.1, from coordinate 562,422 downwards.
TATTGCAGTGTACTAAGGGAGAGACAAATAGTGTTTTTTGACAAGGGTTTTAAATGTTGCAAGAGATTGGGCACGCCTTATATCCAGAGGAAGCGAATTCCACAGTAAAGTAGCCCGGAATGTGAAAGAACCATTATAAAATTTAGGAGATGAAGGGGGAACAGTAAGAACTAAGTTTTGTGCAGAGCGAACAGAATGCAAATAACTGAAGCGCTCCTTGAGGTAGTGGGGAGTTGTGGGGTTAAATAGTACATTATAAAGAAGAGACAGAATATGGGAGTGACGACGAGAACTGATTGAGAGCTACTTGAGCTGAGACCGGAAGTCGGATACATGGTCATACTTGCGTAACCCAAATATGAACCGAATGTAGATGTTTTGGATACGCTCAAGCTTATTAAGCTGCTCCTCCGTGAGGTCAAGGTAAGCTGTGTCAGCATAGTCCAATATAAGAAGAAATAGAGTTTGAGAGAGTGCAATTTTGGTGGCAATAGGCAGAAAATTACTGAGCCTAAAGACATAATAGAGACATAATATTATTATTGATAATTACAATTTTTTAAGACCCGAAACCCGACTTGGTTGGGTTAAGTTTAGGTTATTTTTTTTTATGACCTGAAACTTGGCTAGATCCGACTTGGTTGGGTTAGGTTAAGGTTATTTTTTTTTTATGACCTGAATCCCGACTTGGCTAGATCCGACTTCGTTGGGTTAGGTTTTTTTTTATGACCTGAAACCCGACTTGGCTAGATCTGACTTGGTTGGGTTAGGTTTAGGTTATTTTTTTTATGACCTGAAACCCGACTTGGCTAGATCCAACTTGGTTGGGTTAGGTTTAGGTTTCTTTTTATGACCTGAAACCTGACTTGGCCAGAACCGACTTGCAATGATGAACCGACTTGACTATGCGTTTTGCAATGTATGCGTTTATAAAGTATGGTTACATTGTTTTATGAGTAATCAATGTATGACCATGACAAAGTATGCTTAAATCATTTTATGCGCATCAACTGTATGCCCATTACACAGTATGTTCTTAAACATTATGATTAAAAACGTTATGCGCATAAATATATGACTTTTTACAGTTATGCGTAATGATGAGTATGACGAATACACGTATGCGTATCAAAAGTACGCCTTTCAATTTTATGCAACCCGACCCCTACCCCAAAATTACATATTCAAGTGTTTCAAATAGGAAGTAAATTTGATTTACGCGAGCGAAGCCGCGGGCACGTCTAGTTAATATAATATAAATCTATATTTAATTATTAGATATAAATAAATTAAGCTTGTATATATCTAATATGTGGAGGCCTGTTTTTCAATGGCTATACTTACCGCGCCCGACTAGATTGTACCTAATCGAGTTGTTCACGAGGTGCATCTGGATGGCCATGCCGAAATGTGAAAGAAATTTTGGAATAAAACCTTTGTGATTGTAGTAGCTACATAGTTTATACAAATAAACAGATTGATGTCACTTGGGAAAATGTCGTTTCAGGTTATGGGCCCACCGGCAGTCGTCCCTTAAAAATAGAAAATACTATGTAAAATATAAAGGGCCACGGTTGTCGGCGTAAAATAAGAACGGTGTATACGGAATAAGAAGTATACAATAAAAATTAGAATTTTATATAGAAATAATAGTACTGTAAAATTGCGTAAAACAATGTCGGTGCAGATTAAAACTGGGATCTTTAATAAACGGTCTAAGCACATTGATGTGCGGTATCATTACATCCATGAGGTGTATGCTAATAATGGATTTAAAATAGATTATTGTTCCTCTGAAAATCAAACAGCAGATATCTTAGCCAAGCCTCTAGACAAAATAAAGTTCTTAAAGCATAAAAATAGTTTAGTGGTCACTTGCTAGGAACTTTTATATTAACATTTTTTGGTGAGTTTAATAGTCTTTTATATGCCCTGGTTAAAGGAACTTTTCTGCGTTACTCTCTGCTAAATTGAACATAATCTGTTGTGTGTTAAGTTTTTTATTCAATCTGTTAGAGTTACTGTTATTTCATATATATAATAACATATTATTGACATAATATTAGGAGAGGTTCTTGGAATAAAACCTTTGTGATTGTAGTAGCTACTCGTACTTACATAGTTTATAAAAATAAACATATTGATGTCACTTGGGAAAATGTCGTTTCATAAAAACCTGTTATTTTAATTTAATAAGATGACGTAACACAATTATCTTTGACTCCGTGGCAATTAAAAAATATACTTTTCACCCTAGGGATGGAAAAGTTATTTTCCACCCGGCTATCTACTCATGGAAATGAAACTTTTGTCACGTATATAAGTCACCCTAGCCTGGTGTACCTATCACGGGAACAAATAAAACAAGGTGTAACTATAAATTACTATATTTTAAAGTCAGAGGGGGTTCGAATCCCTAGGTCAGGCAAAACGAAGAGGTCGGTCTGTTTGAGAGTTAGCGAGTCCCTCCTAATACCCGTACGCCCCTTGGCGGTGTGCAGCTCGACGTCAGGTGGCCGAAGGTGGAAGGGGGCCGCTGGTGGCATCTGGCTGCGCTGGCCGACAAAAGGTGGTGGCGGCAAAAGGGTGAAGGCGGCAAAAAGGGAGCGCTTCTGGGTCCTCCAGCAAGCGACAATAATGATGCGGGTATTTCTCACCCGGTAGGATGTTCCCAATTCGGGAACAAACAAGACACTGAGATTAAATTAAGTCAAGGGTTTTTATTAAAGTTAAGCACGTCCGCTCGGCCAGGAACGCGTAACAATATAATTTAACCCATAGCGACGCGGGTTGTGCGCTTGAAGCCGGCCGGCGGACTGACGCGGCGCATCTCGATCGGAGACAGCTGGCAGAGGTACTTATGCGCCTGCGACTAGTTTTCGTGATCCGTATAGTAAAATATTATTTGTGGGTTCGCTCTGTATGTTTGTTTAGCGATTTTTTTTATTCTAAATAATAGTATGTAAGTTTAGTTTTAAGTTTTATAGATTTATTTAAGTATTAGAGTAAGTTAGAGAATTTAGTTTAGTTTATAAGTTTGTTTAATATTTAATTTATAGTTGTTTGTTTTTATATATATATTAAGAGCTTGTAGTTTTAGGTGTTAGATTTAAGTAAGTTAGTACTAGCTATTAGCAATATGTATAATTCTCACTTAAGAATTAACGTTACACGTTACAGTACACGGTCTCCTAGAAGAAGGATTTTTCCTATAAAAAATCCGTCTAGCAGAACTATAGGTTTTGCAGCTACTGAACACTTTCATTCTTCATCTGTCGTACAATCATATCAGTCGTAAGGTTTTCTCATATAAGCGAGTACATATGAGGAAACTTCTATCAGAATGAGGAACGCACCAGTAATATTATGCGTTACTCGTATAGCAATTTACAGAACCAAAAAAAAATAGCCAATACTAGCTTAGGTTTTACTTTAAAGGTAAATTTACTTTGAGAGACGGCAGAAATAGTTTTTTTTTATTCTAGTTTCGCTATAAAAGAATTACCTAGTAATCAAGTATCAACCTAGCGAAGTCACCACCCGCTTCGATTAGAGCTTTCTTTCAAGGGACAGAAAACTCTGGTGAAGGCTTAGAACACATTTTAATTACCTAGTAATCAAGTATAAACCTAGCGAAGTCACCACCCGCTTCGATTAGAGCTTTCTTTCAAGGGACAGAAAACTCTGGTGAAGGCTTAGAACAAATTTTAATTACCTAGTAATCAAGTATTAACCTAGCGAAGTCACCACCCGCTTCGATTAGAGCTTTCTTTCAAGGGACAGAAAACTCTGGTGAAGGCTTAGATGTTTTCAATATAACACTACAGCTCCTAACACTACAGCTCCTAAAGATATACGTTCGTTACCGACTCACCGGTGACGATCAGCCCCACGTTGGGCGCAAATTTGTCACGTAAATAAGTCACCCTAGCCTGGTGTACCTATCACGGGAACAGATAAAACAAGGTGTAACTATAAATTACTATATTTTAAAGTCAGAGGGGGTTCGAATCCCTAGGTCAGGCAAAACGAAGAGGTCGGTCTGTTTGAGAGTTAGCGAGTCCCTCCTAATACCCGTACGCCCCTTGGCGGTGTGCAGCTCGACGTCGGTGGCCGGAGGTGGAAGGGGGCCGCTGGTGGCTTCTGGCTGCGCTGGCCGACAAAAGGCGATGGCGGCAAAAGGGTGAAGGCGGCAAAAAGGGAGCGCTTCTGGGTCCTCCAGCAAGCGACAATAATGATGCGGGTATTTCTCACCCGGTAGGGTGTTCCCAATTCGGGAACAAACAAGACACTGAGATTAAATTAAGTCAAGGGTTTTTATTAAAGTTAAGCACGTCCGCTCGGCCAGGAACGCGTAACAATATAATTTAACCCATAGCGACGCGGGTTGTGCGCTTGAAGCCGGCCGGCGGACTGACGCGGCGCATCTCGATCGGAGACAGCTGGCAGAGGTACTTATGCGCCTGCGACTAGTTTTCGTGATCCGTATAGTAAAATATTATTTGTGGGTTCGCTCTGTATGTTTGTTTAGCGATTTTTTTTATTCTAAATAATAGTATGTAAGTTTAGTTTTAAGTTTTATAGATTTATTTAAGTATTAGAGTAAGTTAGAGAATTTAGTTTAGTTTATAAGTTTGTTTAATATTTAATTTATAGTTGTTTGTTTTTATATATATATTAAGAGCTTGTAGTTTTAGGTGTTAGATTTAAGTAAGTTAGTACTAGCTATTAGCAATATGTATAATTCTCACTTAAGAATTAACGTTACACGTTACAGTACACGGTCTCCTAGAAGAAGGATTTTTCCTATAAAAAATCCGTCTAGCAGAACTATAGGTTTTGCAGCTACTGAACACTCATTCTTCATCTGTCGTACAATCATATCAGTCGTAAGGTTTTCTCATATAAGCGAGTACATATGAGGAAACTTCTATCAGAATGAGGAACGCACCAGTAATATTATGCGTTACTCGTATAGCAATTTACAGAACCAAAAAAAATAGCCAATACTAGCTTAGGTTTTACTTTAAAGGTAAATTTACTTTGAGAGACGGCAGAAATAGTTTTTTTTTATTCTAGTTTCGCTATAAAAGAATTACCTAGTAATCAAGTATCAACCTAGCGAAGTCACCACCCGCTTCGATTAGAGCTTTCTTTCAAGGGACAGAAAACTCTGGTGAAGGCTTAGAACACATTTTAATTACCTAGTAATCAAGTATAAACCTAGCGAAGTCACCACCCGCTTCGATTAGAGCTTTCTTTCAAGGGACAGAAAACTCTGGTGAAGGCTTAGAACAAATTTTAATTACCTAGTAATCAAGTATTAACCTAGCGAAGTCACCACCCGCTTCGATTAGAGCTTTCTTTCAAGGGACAGAAAACTCTGGTGAAGGCTTAGATGTTTTCAATATAACACTACAGCTCCTAACACTACAGCTCCTAAAGATATACGTTCGTTACCGACTCACCGGTGACGATCATGCCAAGGACCAACAAAAAAACAAAAAAAAAGATTTCGAAGATTTAGGTCGGGCAAAACGAAGAGCTCGGTCTGTTTGAGAGTTAGCGAGTCCCTCCTAATACCCGTACGCCCCTTGGCGGTGTGCAGCTCGACGTCAGGTGGCCGAAGGTGGAAGGGGGCCGCTGGTGGCATCTGGCTGCGCTGGCCGACAAAAGGTGGTGGCGGCAAAAGGGTGAAGGCGGCAAAAAGGGAGCGCTTCTGGGTCCTCCAGCAAGCGACAATAATGATGCGGGTATTTCTCACCCGGTAGGGTGTTCCCAATTTGGGAACAAACAAGACACTGAGATTAAATTAAGTCAAGGGTTTTTATTAAAGTTAAGCACGTCCGCTCGGCCAGGAACGCGTAACAATATAATTTAACCCATAGCGACGCGGGTTGTGCGCTTGAAGCCGGCCGGCGGACTGACGTGGCGCATCTCGATCGGAGACAGCTGGCAGAGGTACTTATGCGCCTGCGACTAGTTTTCGTGATCCGTATAGTAAAATATTATTTGTGGGTTCGCTCTGTATGTTTGTTTAGCGATTTTTTTTATTATTGTAAATAAGTTTAGTTTTAAGTTTTATAGATTTATTTAAGTATTAGAGTAAGTTAGAGAATTTAGTTAAGTTTATAAGTTTGTTTAATATTTAATTTATAGTTGTTTGTTTTTATATATATATTAAGAGCTTGTAGTTTTAGGTGTTAGATTTAAGTAAGTTAGTACTAGCTATTAGCAATATGTATAATTCTCACTTAAGAATTAACGTTACACGTTACACTTTCCGAACAGGAGAGATGAAAACGAGTTTTATAACCGATTTTTTATAACATTGAACTAAATCAGGGCTGATGATGATAAATAGATAATATAGATATATTAATAAGAAATATGGTACCTATCACCACAAAAAAAATAGGATCACCACTGATTTTGTTCAATATTATACTGTTCGGAAAGTTTCATTTTCATGAGTAGATTAGTAGATAGCCGGGTGAAAAATAGCTTTTCAATCCCTAGGGTGGACGGTATTTTTTTTTCTATAGAATACAAAAGATAAATAAGAAGCCGTAGTTTTACGCAATCCACTGAAGTACAAGCGAGGATCTAAGCTACAAGCTCTGCTTATGAATATATAAATAAGAAATGTGGTATCACCATAAAAAAAATAGGAGCAATATTTACTCTGTTCAATATTGTTAATAGCACTATCTTTCGCGCAGATCGGACACGTAAGTACTCACTTACTACGTGAATGCGTGCATTCAAACAATTGGTTAGAGCCCTAAGCATTTTAAAAATAAAAATACATAGGGCGCTTTTTTGAAAAAAGCGGAATAAGAAGGTACGCTATCCGCATAGTGGTGGTGCTCAGTGGTGAGAGGCGTGCGAGCACTGCTCCGGTCAACTTGTACTTCAGCGGATTGCCTAAAATTTTGGCTTATTATTTATCCTCTGTATCTATATATAATTTAAGTTTAGTTTTAGTAAGTTGTTTGTATCACACAACATAACTTATCAGTTCTCTTTCATAGTAACTGCTAAACTGTTACTATTCTTACCGTGGTTATATTTTGTACTCAACTTTGCGGACCAGAGGTAGTTTTGAAATTGTTTACGTATATGTACAGCCAGCAGCACAGGCAAGCGATCACTACTACACAGTACATACGAGTGCTGCACTACGAGCCCGGTTTTTTGGGAGTTGGTACGAGGTAAGAGGCGGTGGCTTGTCCACCGACAAGAGCGAAAGCTCTTAAGTTATGAATGAATGAATTAATAAGAGGCTTGTGTTTTCCAAAGGTGGCCCTATTGGCCCTCCTGCGTGCAAGAGTGGCCTCGCGCGAGCATATTTGAATACTCGTAGGTTACGACGACGATGAGTTAAAGCTCCACTACAGTAAACATTATTTATCCGTCCCACATTATAAATACATCAATGATATTTCTCATATTATCTGCTCGTGTTTATCCACCCTCGCGCCTTGTGCGCCCACGTGGCTCATGTGTTTTACTTACCCATCGAAAACCTTTTTACTTTCATGGGATTAAAAGGATTATGCAAAATATTATTTCCAAATGCCTGGGGAGAATTTAATATCATCTATCGTCAATGCAACACATACTTAAAAAATGAACTTTATCTCATTATGCTCCAAGGAAAAATATGGTACCTTTATAAATGGTGCCAGTGCCTATTAGACTTTTACGACCTTATTTTGAGGTTAGCTTGAGATAAAAGTTTTTATTTAATGTAGTGACGACATGTATTTAAACACTGTTATTTGCGTAATGTAAAATTCATAGAAAACCATATCTTGATTATTAAAATAACATTAACACAATATATTATTACTGCGAAGAGCAAAGAATTCATGGCGTAGTCGGTAGGATCCCAATTTCCACAATACGGTACATTACGGAAATATGCACCACGTAATGTTCCCACCGAGTACGAGTGTTGCTGAAAATAATTAACCGGTGACAATTAGCGGTGCCAGAATCGCGAGTGAAATGGCGTGCATGTGCATCACACCATTGCGCCAGTCGTATGAATAATGCAAACGATGCGTGTGCAAATTGATTTAAATATTAAACGGTGCGATACTCGCCGAGCCGCACCGTCACCGGCGCCGTGCCGTACGTAATTATCGGATTACGAGAATTAACGAGTGAGCGCGATGCCGGAGCGGCGCGCTATCGTTGCTGGGACAGAGACTTTTGCGGATCCTCTCAAATTTATACACTTATAAAATAAATATAGATAAGGAATATAATGCTGCTATCGTCACACCCCCGGGTACGAGCGCTCCAAATTTAAACTAAAGCCGTTGTGATATACATATTTACCAAAACTATGGGTATCGAAGAGACGGCGATAGACGGTGTTTACTTTGCACGCACACCCGCCGAGGTAGTACTGGCTTGATATATCATCATCCGTCCTTCTTGCGCTATACTGAATGTCACGCAACAAAGTCCGAGATGAGTTTAATTATGGTGGAAGTACTGCCTCGTGACTGTAGACAAAATAGGTAAATATAATTACAAATAAAAATCCTTTATTGGTAACACCAAGTTGCACGTCAACAATTTTGAGCATAGTTACTTATTTTACATATAAAATAACAGAAGGTTTTAACTTATGATTATCACATTAACTAATTACAACTTCATGCACAACATGAGTTGGTCTGCGACTACGACAGGTGGTGAGAGTGGTGGCGATGAATCGACACTGGTGACGGTGATAACAGGACACACCGACGGATTAAGTTTGTTTGTGCATGTGACACCCTGTCCAAGTCCTCGATACCCTATCGATGCATGTCTGCGCAGTTGATCAGAGTAGAACAAAAACAAAATATCATCAATTCAAATGACGACGCGTTTGGCTCGGTTGGTAGACACCTGCCTACTGAGTCGGCGGTCCCGGGTTCGAATCCCGGCCGGGGCAAATATTTGTACAAAATATTTGTTCTTGGGTCATGGATGTTATCTATATATGTATTTATATATTATGTATATCGTCGTCTAGTACCCATAGTACAAGCTTTGCTTAGTTTGGGACTAGGTCGATTTGTGTATGATTGTCCCTTAATATTTATTTATTTATTTTATTCATTTAAATCATCATCAACAGCCGAAAAACGTCCTGACATAGGCCTGCCCCAATAAATAAATAATAAATAAATATATATCAGACAACCTCACACAAATCGATCTAGTCCCAAATTAAGCTCAAGAAGGCTTGTGTTATGGGTACTAGACGACGATATACATACTTATATAGATAAATACTTACGTAATAGATACTTACATACATAGAACAACCATGACCCAAGCACAAATATTCGAGTTCATCACACAAATATTTGCCCTGGCTGGGATTCGAACCAGGGACCGCCGCCGGCTCAGTAGGTAGGTCTCTCTCTACAAACTGAGCTAACCGGGTCGTCAATGAGCGCTACATTGGCTGGTCCTGCGACACCTACATCCAGTGCCTTTCACCAAGTATTTGAATAAACCAATATAACGAAATATATGTGTAAATTTTACACAAATCGAAGCAGTCCCAAATTAAGCAAAGTCGTGTTAAGGTACTACACTAAGATAAACATTCTCTGCTGTATTGTAATCGGTTAAAATAAATCTCGAAATTGCATTGTTTTAAACCGAATCTGGTCACCACATGACAAATCAGCCAGACATGGCCAATCATGACAGGTCTAGCCTAGCGTAAGACCGTTGGACAAATTGTAAGATATTTTTCCAAATAAATAGGTACACAATTATTTTTTACTTCATTTCATAAAACAACTAACAGTTTGTTATTTGTGATGTACCATCCTCCGTTGGAAATTTCTATACCAGTGGATTGTTTCGCGCGCCTAGCTCGGGTTGAATGGTTAAATCCTAGCAATGTGGACAGGCAGCTAGACTGGAATTTCTCTAAAGGCAATTATGAGCTTCTTTATAAATTAATCTCAGAGGTGTGCTGGCAGGAAGTTCTTAGTGCTGAGGATGTCGACAACGCTGCTGATGGTATGTATAATGTTTTGTATGGGATATTTGACTTATGTATTCCGAAACGGGTTCGATCCAGGAAGCCTAGTAGACGTTACCCCATTTGGTATTCTGCAGATATTATTAATGACCTAAAACGGAAAAGTGAACTTCATCGGAAATGGAAAGCTACACAGAACAAAAAAGTGTATGATGAGTTTTCGAAACTGAGATCTGCGGTAAAGAAACGTATAGCGTCTGCTTACTCCAGCTACCTTGATCGAACTCAGAGTAAGATTAAAGACAATCCTCGAGAATTTTGGCAATACCTTGATAGTCTTAAGTCAAAGGGTGGGTTTGTCTCTAGTGTGACGTCTGACGGGAAGAAATTTAGAGGAGGTGAGGCAGCTAACGCATTTGCCGATTACTTCTCGGGGGTGTTCTTGTCTGATGTTCCGTGCCTAGATCCGAAGAAGCCAGGGACTGGAGATAGACGCCGTGATGCTAATGCTAATCACATCGATATTGAGTCAGTATCGATGTGTGAGGTTGAGGCAGCAATAAAGCTACTAAAGTCCAACTGCTCGGTAGGACCAGACAATATACCGGCATATATTGTAAAAGGATGTGCCGATAGTTTAAAAATCCCTATACATTATATTTTCAACTTGGCACTGAAATCTGGAGTTTACCCTCGTCGCTGGAAGGTGTCCAGAGTAAGGCCGATCCCAAAAGGAGGGGACACCTCTGCGGTAGAAAACTACAGACCCATAGCCGTTCTTCCCACGCTTGCCAAGTTGTTTGAATCCATACTCCACCGAACCCTATCAGCACAAGTAAGGCCGTTCTTAAGTGATGCTCAACATGGTTTTAGACCTAATCGCTCCGTAAGCACGAACCTTCTTATCTTGATAGATATTATCTCTGAGCATCTTGATAGGGGTGCCCAGGTTGATGTCATTTATTTTGACTTCAGGAAAGCTTTCGATCGCGTAGATAATGATTTGTTGCTGGAGAAACTGGACCAAATTGGCTTCTCTCCCAGGCTACTGTCCTTCTTCGCAAGCTATCTACGTGATCGGCAGCAATATGTCCGACATGGATGCTTCGTCTCGGCCCCCTATCATACTCGATCTGGTGTTAGTCAGGGCTCCATATTAGGACCTTTTTTGTTCGGAATTATGATAAATGACCTTCAGTCCGTTCTCAGGTCATCTCAATGCCTCCTCTACGCTAATGACTTAAAGTTAGTGCGCAGAGTGGAGACGAAAACGGATTCGGATTCATTACAGGATGATATCAACTTGGTCTTTCGGTGAAGTATGGATAACAAGCTTCTTTTCAACTCAGCCAAGTGTTGCGTTTGTAGTTTCAGTCGAGCGCGTACTCCAATACTTGCGCAATATGTTTTAGGGTCTGAGCTCATAAGCCGTGTGTCTTCAGTTAAGGATCTTGGTGTGGTCTTCGATACGCGTCTCACATTTCATGAGCACATATCGATACTTGCAGCTGACTGCTATCGAAGACTAGGCTTTGTCATTCGTAACTTGCGTGACTTTAATGACCCTTTAGCGATCAAGCTAGTCTATAACGCCCTGGTCAGAAGCAAGCTGGAAACTTCGTCGATTGTGTGGCTCCCATACGAATCAACATATGCTTTACTACTGGAAAAAGTACAAAAAGCCTTTCTCAGGTTTTTATATAAAAAAATGTATGGGTACTACCCGTTCATGTACCCAACCAAATATCTTCTGGGAACACTCGGCTACAACTCACTAGAGGCTAGGCGAAAGTTTTGTTTGCTGACTACCGCATGTCGAATCCTGCGCGACAAGTCCGACTGTCCTGAGCTTGTAGGCCGCCTCGTGCGACTGTTTGTTCCTGACGTCCCTAGGATAGCTCTCAGACCGCGGCAGCGCGATCTCTTGATGGCGCCGGCGGCGCGTACTGTGTCTCGCAAAAATTCCCCACTTGTTCGTGCTCTTGTGCTACTCAATGCGTTCCTGACATCAGCACCGGAGTGTGATTTGTTTGCGTGGCGATGGGCGGTTGTGTGCACTGAATGTTTGAGATTTTGTGAGGAATTGGATGATCGATGATAATTGTTATTATTATTATTTGTTTGTGTTGCTGTTTTTTTTATGTTTATGTTGGTTTTTCTATGATAATGTTGTACTAATAATGTAAGTTTCATGGCGCATTAGTTAAGAAACTGTAATGTCATGTAAACGTGTTTTTAATAAAATAAAAAAATAAAAATAAAAAAAAAAATTTATTGGACTGTAGCAGGCATCTTCAGTTGAAAACTGGCAAGAAACTGCGCAGGATCGGGACAAGTGGCGTGCTCTCGTTTCGGAGGCTAAGATCCTGTTTGGGTCACTGAGCCAAAATAGTTAGTTAATTAGTGGCAGTCTTCGTCCGGTGAGTTTCTACCCCCCACCTTACCTTATACTATATTATTACCGTATCAGACACTAGGTCTATTCTAGTGTCATATAACGGTGTCAGGTATTAATAAATGAGAGTATAATAATAAAATACTGCCAGCGAAAGATTGGGAGTCTGCGAGACGATTTATTAAAGGAGAGCATTATGCGAGGAACGATGGCATTTCGCGTATCATATTACATTATTATAAAGTGCAGGGCGGGAGAACTGGGACGTCTCTCAGAGACGCGTCAGCACCTATATTCAGATGTAGCTGTAGATTTATGTACTCCATATTACATGTCAAAAATGTCGGTAATAAAGTTTTATTAAATGTTACTGGACGATCCTAGCACTTCATGTACATTTTCCATTTGAAAGCGGATGTTTTAATGATTAAATTTGTTACTTTATCGGCCCTGACGCCTGCGAGTTATTACAACGCATATCGATCGGTTCGGTTTCGGCTAAATTATGAACCCAAGCGGCATCATCCACTCGGCCGCTCTCGTCTGCTCGCCTGCCGCGCCTGCCGCGCTGCCCGAATCAATGTGGTTTTCCACTGGCGAGGAGAGGCGGGGCGTGGCGGGGCGAGAATTGAAATCGCGCTGGCCCTTTTCCACTAAAAATTGTCATTAATAGCTATCGCGAGCCCGCGCGAGCCCTCGCGTGCCTACCCGAGCTCGCGGTTGACATCATCGCGCGACCGCCGCGCCGTAGATTGTAGGCTTGGACGTAGATGTAGTGCTGTTAAGTTCGTAGTGAAATACACACGTGATTGCTGTATCATGTCTCGTGAATTAGTATTATTAATCCCTTAAAGTGTGATAGAAATTACTTACCACCCTAGGGCCTAATTTACGACTTACCGCCCGCTTTTCTAGCATGTAAACCTTTGTTTACAAGAAAGTGTGATGAAAATTATATTCTACCACATTTTTTCCGTGAATAACATACTATACACCTGCCAAATTGCAGCTTAGTATTAGTACTAAGTGTGTGTGTGAAATAGTAATACGGATGGACGAAAGGACCCTAAAAAAGAAAATCAAGACATAAACAAAACGCCTATCGAACGCGTGAAGCGGTTTTTCTGTTAATTAATTTATAATCTGACGAAAGCAAGACGGTTCATTTTTACACCAACAAATATTTCAATTCATGTCCCGCACCGTACATCCTCGCCAATTCCTACTATTTCCACCGACCGAAGATGTGCTGGGAGGGGATTGAAAAAATGCAATACAAATTAAAATTCCCGCCCCGTCTCGTCTCTCCTAGCCGGTGGAAAAATCAGATTTAATCTCTACCCTATAAAAGCAATAAGGTTCATTTTAACACAAACAAATATTTCAATTCAAGCCCCGCACATCCGCGTCTCTCCTTACTATTTCCACCGAAGATGCGCTAGGCGGGGATTGAAAATTTGCCGTACTAATTTCAATTCTCGCCACTCCACGCCCCGCCTCGCCTCCCCGGTGGAAAACCACCTTTAACGTAATTTAGGACACACAACAAATATCTTCTTCTAAAACTTCTCTAACTCAATTTCAATTTATGCGAATTAATAAAACATCCGAGGAAAAACAAAACGGCTCAATTAAAGTCTAAAACGAAATATCGGCATAAATGTCTGGAAGCTTGAATAAAATTAAGTGTATATTGCCGTAAAATATTCGATAGACAATAGGTATTACATTGACTTCTGCTGCTCGTTGCCGAGAGCTCGCCCGTAACTAGCAACTATTCTATAGCAATCGATAAGTAGGTAACCTCGGTTTGTGTAGTCGGTCGAAGTGACGAACAAATCTATTGATAAATTGAAACTGTGATTAAATTGTGCCTGGAGCGAAGGGCACACAAAGACCGCAGGCGCGGCCGCCTCGGCCGGGTCGGGGCGACGTTCAGCCATTACCACAAAACCTATTACTGGAACCCGTCATCAATGAAGACGAAATAGCTTCTACAATCCAAACTGTAATTACTCGTCTATATACACAAATATAAATACACATTTACGATTAATTTCTTGTGAATTTAAAAGGTCTATTGTATTCGCAAATTCGAGTCCTTTATTAAGTCCGCAAATTTCAACAATAGAAGCCTACGATACGACGGCTGCCGACCGATTAAAATAATTGCATCAAAATTTCGGCACGAAAAATAAAATGAAGCGATTGTCGTCGGGACCGCTGGGGGTGGAAAGCTGGGATGTAATTGATATGATGAAACCGTGGACACGTGCAAATTGAAGTGATGAGTGTAATTAATACGTGTCCCCATACACGGTGTCGGACGCCCCCGCCCGGAGGCCGGCGGGTCGCGCGTTTCGTCAGCGGGATTAATCGCGCGACAGCCGACAGCGATTCATCAATAAGCAGCGCGAGCGGCCCTTCGTGATGTACCCACTGAATACGTTGTTACAGTTGCGGCAGGAGCGCGGGAGTATCGCACAATACGGCGGAGACGTGCACTCCCGGAATACATAAGTATTCTAGCTTCGTATACTCCCTCCACTTTTTTCACGTGGAATTCGTTAATCACGATAAAAAGTTGCTGTAATTTTCAACTTCAAAATCAGTTATGTACTACTTTTTTTTGGTGATTCGATAGTTTCGATGGAATTCCTATTACTATAGGCGGGCAAACGCTACGGATATTTGAAGTTATCTGAGAGAGCTACGATGTGTCCAGTCTAGCCCGTTATTGGGAATATCGACGAATAGGTGGATTTCGTGGGTTTGTACTCCCACACAAAGTCCGACTCACTGGTAGTGAGGGCTAAACAGCCTTGACACGTCATGCTTAAAATAAAACCGGCCAAGAGCATGTCGGGCCACGCTCAGTGCAGGGTTCCGTAGGTTGCTCATCCTTCACAATCACAATAGACTTAAGTTACGAGAAAGATTTCAAGCTCCATAAAAAGGTCGTAAAAGCCAAAGTAACTGTGGTTACTTATTACCTTCTGGAAGTCAACTTACGTCCTTTTAAGAAAATTATGAAATTTTCCGATAACTCCATAACTGCTCGACCGATTTTGTTCAATATAGTTTTCTTTGAAAGTACTTATAAGGCCTCATTTTCATGAATTTTTCCAAATTTTTTTGACCCGTGGTTGAAAAGTTAGAGGGGGGACGCTATTTTTTTATTTTCAGAGCGAATATTTACAAAACTGCTGACTTTATCAAAAAATAATGTTAGGAGACCCCAATTATTTTCAAAAGACCTATTCAGCGACACCCCACACACTAAGTGTTGAAACGAAAAAAAAAATTCACCCCCACTTTAGGTGTTCGAGAGGTACCCAAAAAATTTTTTTTTTTTAGTTTTTATTTTACCGCTTTGTCGGCGTAATACATATACATACTCATACCAAATTTCAGCTTTCTAGTACTAATAATCACGGAGCTAAGCCGCGGACGGACAGACGGACAGTCGGACAGATGGACATGGCGAAACTATAAGGGTTTCTAGTTGACTACGGAACCCTAAAAAACATAATCAGCCCAATGAAATGGCACTGGTGACCGATTTTAATTCATAACAATCACTCTTCATAAATTTTTTCTCATACTTTTTTACTTCATTTTTTTTTTACTAAGTACATCGGAACTCATAACAGTCAGTTATCATACTTTTTTTCTTAATAATATGTCATTACTAAGAAATGTTAAAACTCATAATTTCTTTTTTAGGGTTCCGTACCCAAAGGGTAAAAACGGGACCCTATTACTGAGACTTCGCTGTCCGTCCGTCCGTCCGTCCGCCCGTCCGTCCGTCTGTCACCAGGCTGTATATCAAGAACGGTGATAGCTAGACAGTTGAAATTTTCACAGATGATGTATTTCTATTGCCACTATAATAACAAATACTAAAAACAAACTAAAATAAATATTTAAGGGGGGCTCCCATACAACAAACGGGATGGGTTGCGTTAACTTTGCACCTCATTTGTATGGAGCGCTATACATACCAGGTGTACATACCTATACAAACTTAACTTAACCACTTAAGGATGGAAAGTGTTTGTACGGAACCCTCGGTGCGCGAGTCCGACTCGCACTTGACCGGTTTTTTCATAACTGTTTTACTTCATAACAGACAATGATCATAATTTTCCTATTAATACTTTCCTGGAAGTGGTTGGGTGCATTGTTCTTGTATGTAAACAGTATGAATACAAGCAAAACTTTTTTCGGTACGCAAAAAAAAAATAACCTCGAAGGCCAGACGGGAGCTCGCTACGCTTCGCTCCCGCCTGACCTTCTAACCTAACCCGGCCACGTCGGATCTGCTCTAAAAGGTTTTGCTCGCTCGCTTCGCTCGCTCGTTCGTTCAAATTTTGTAATTTATGGATTCGGATGATTATGAATTCTGATTATTATGAGTAAGATTAGTAGTGTAAGAAAATGAAATGAGTGTAAAAATATGAAAACAAATATTAGTATAAACAAGTTGTACGAATAGTGATCTTATGAGTTTTGATGATTATGAGTTACGATCGTTAGTATTAAAAAAAATTATGAAGTGTGATCATTATGATATAAAATATTATGAGAAATATTTTCGGACTTCCGATAATTGGACTTAAAAAGTTATGTGAGAAAATACGCACCCAAATTTTTTACTATAATTACATGTTAAGTTGTAACCTTCATAATGAGGCGAAAGCCGCTAAATCAACACGTAGCTTCATAAATATTTAATCTAGGATTGATTCATGATGATCTAAAGCTCGCTCTATTTACTTAACAAGTTAATCAGTTACTTGGTTCATTAATTGATGAGCTTTCTATAATTATGTCCCGCATCTAACATACCATCAACTGTTGTATTTCAAACGTGATATGTCCTAGTCCTAGCACACCCGAGAGAGAGACATACACACACACGCGCGGGCCGCCGACACTCCCCTCGTACCTGTTGCGGCCCGCAACCTCATCAACGTAATCAGATCTTGTTTACCGATCGTCAATATTACATTTACTTGTAGATATAATGTTATCGCTCCAGTAGTCACCGTTCGTTAATGAGAGACATGCCTGTCGCCAAATACCTACTCTAAAATATAAATGCCAGGGCACTAATTACGAGCTCTAATAACCCGCCGCTGGCCGCCGGATTGATATTTGGACGTTCGATCAAGCCCGGCCCGATAGCTGCAGACATTCGATATCCGTCGCAGAGTTATTTGGAGATATTTTGAGCCCCGGCGGAATGATTGCGGCCTCCGCGCCGCGTGGCCTCGCGGACAATGTTTCTCTGTCCTCATGTTATCACGTGTCTCTTCCATTAAAGGTTAACTAATATGCCATTGACCATTGTTGGGTCACTCACCTATAATATAAATATGCAAGAGCGCACTGGCTCTTAATTTTATTATATATATACCCAGTAGCAAACAAGCTGCAGACGCGCTTATACTGCTAATTTAAGTTGAATAAAGGCTGTATAAGCGCTTCTGCAGCTTGTTTGCTACTTGGGTACATAACTCACTACTGAATGTGACTAACAACGTTGGCGCCTTTCTTCCACAGTCACAGTTGTCCGGGTCAACTCATCTCCACAAGTCAGGTAAGACATGAATAGGTTAGGTAGCGCTTCAATACAGTAAGTCGTGCGGAACACGCAACGAGGTTGAAATTAAATTAAATAAAGTTCCACATACTATCAATTATGCGTTAGAGATCCGCAGGAGCGCAACCCTCCTTCCCTATAGTCTATATCGCAAGAGCCGAAGCGAGCAGCCCTCGTGGCCGCATTACCCGCTATGAATAATTCACCGCCGCCGCCAAGAGTGCACTTTACTGCTCGCCATAGAGCCGCACACCTACAGCCGCCTAATTACCGCATGAAATACAACAGCTAGCCCAACAATGTGGCAACAATGTCGCTCTTTCGTTTAAAAAAGAGTTGCCCGCTGCTCGGCAATTGAAAACCGTACCATGGGTTCTGATGTCATTTCAGCAATACTTACCTCTGACTAAAACCATTACTCAAAGTTTTAGGCAGACTGCGGTTTTTGAAATCAATGTTTGCTTATTATACATACAGGTTAACCACAGTTTAACTAAGGCGTTTCGTGTGCATCAAGATCACAAGAGCGTGATAGATAACCCAATCCAACTACATAAGTATATCCTGCTGGCAAGCTGGCGTCGATGCGCATTTCTTTCATAAGCGATTTGAGTGACATGCACACGAGATTGGAGAAAAATGGATCCTCCTCAATAATAATAAAAGTATTGGTAAGCTTCCGAATATGTATTTATAAAAAGGGATATATTTAAATGCACATCTATATAATTTTTCAGTACACTAGGTAACTCAACTAATTAACTGAATGCATACCAGAAAAACTTATGCTGTGCAAAAAAAAACAATTGATTAACTGAACATGTCCTACAGTCGCCATCGGATATATCGCAGCATATAAGGCGTTCATAAATATCTGAACACGACTCTTATTGACTGGGCGTTACAGTACTTGTTCAGATACTTATGAACGCCTTATATGCTGCGATATATCTGATGGCGACTGTACAACAAAAACTTAAACATCATACAAAACCAGATGACCTTTTTAACCGAATTCACACCAAAAATATGGTTTGTACATCAGATATATTTGAAAGTTTCACAGAAAATACTGACTTGCGCACTAATTATCCTCGCACTGCACACTGAGATCCGACTCGGCCGGGTTAGGTTAGGTTAGTTTTTTTTTATATCCAGTAAAACAGTTTTGCAAATACCTTTAAATAGTATATTGAATTCGCATTATTTAGTGTGCATAATTAGTGTGCAAGTGAGTATTTTTGGTGAAAATTTCAAATATTTTGATCGAAAAAAGGGAATGTATAGATTTCGATTTAAATACATACCTTTATAAAAGCAAGTACCTAAACATTCCGTAACTGAGCGAGTTTCCGGGAATGTATTAGGCCCGAAGTATGTTGACAGCACGGTCTTCCATACTTATTACATCATATAAGTAGGTATGATCTTATGTTATGGTATCTATATTTCGGTATCTTTTCTGTTGTTCAGTATTGTTTATTGTTATACACATAACATAATAATGCTAGTAGGCAGAATCGTACTTTGGGTTATTTTATAATATCCAAGCGCTGCACGCTGCGTGTCAACATGTTTTATTTACCTTATCTTATAACGTTGCAGACGTGCTGTTGGGTACATCTTAACATTACAAATTCAACATAATGTTGAAGTGTTTTTTGTTTTTGTTTGTTTGTAGTAAACGGGCGAGGTTTAATAATAATTGGGTAATATAAACAAGCTTCTTTTTAATAGCATTATTCGCCTCAGAAAATATAAGTTACCTTTTAAATTACTAAGTCAGCCACAACCAACGCGCGTCTGAATAATAATATCTTAGCCACTAGTTAAATCTTCTTTGTAAGCCACTGTAATTGTAACATAGCATGGAGTTTATTTTTTAGCATCTAAATTTGAGGCATGCATTCAAATAGCAAACTTTTAAAATATTAATATATGACACCAAAATAAAAATTCTATTAGCTTCTAATTGTATAATTTAGTATGTTTAAAATGTAAGTCATCCTACATTAATCGATCGTAAAATTTTCCTAAAATTGACATCAAATAGTATATTAAAGCCATTATTATTACATATGAACTATTGAGGAGAGAACAAAATAAAATACTTAAATCTCATTTTAGGTTAGGGTCGCAGTTCAACCTAACACTCCTCCTCGCTTCGCTCGTCGTCGTACCTAACCTAAGCCAAGTCGGACCTGCCTTAGAACTAGTTAGATTAATGGGTTACGTACCGTTATCAAATATGTAATGTTTAAACTCGATATTATAATTAATGTTTAACCTAACCTAACCTATTGTAATATGAACGAACGAATGACAATAAACAAACACGGGCGGGTCGGTACAAGAATCGAATGGCGCTCTCTGATTGGTGCAAATGGCCGGTTGCTGTCATGTCGCGCACTCGCGCCAAATCGTACAGTGGCTATTTTCACGATAAAAGAATATGAAGTATTATTTTACATGTTGAGTTATAATATATGATGTTATGTTGTCTATTGAAGCTCGAATATATAATTTTTGAGGAGCTTGTATTAAAGCTGTATAACTGGTATAACGTAAAATGATGATGAGTTGCAAATTCCGTGGCAGAGTTAGTAAATTAGTTGGCAATGTATAGATCAGAAGGAAAAGTAATAGTTATTTGTTATGCAAGGCTGCAAAGTTGTTATTTGGCGCGAGTGTTGAAATTGAAAGCTGAGCGTAGCGAAGCTTTCAAGACAGAAGCTAAATAATTTTGCAGCCATGCGGAACACACAACTTTTCACCTCACTACAGCGAGGAAAATGGAAGTTCAAGAAAAACAATTAAAACATAAAAATAATCATATTTAATTTTGCCTTCTATTTAACACATCAAATTTAAAACATTAACACACACAAATCCAAACCAAATAAATACGAGAGTAGCACACATATGAAAAATATGGCCGTAATTTGTATTATCGTCGTGTATATTTTATCGTTGAGTTTTTCTTAAGCACTGTTATATTCTATTTGTATTTGAAACTACTTGACACATTCGTTGTGAATGTGGGAGAATGGCATTCTGGGAAGGATTAGTTGGCCACTCGGAAGTATTTTCATAACACTTGCTTTGGAAGTTATTGGACGATGGGATCCGCACAAGATTATTTCGGCTTTATCTTCTTTAAAAACGCCAATAGTGTCGGTAAATTACTTATTGTCTCCAAATATTTATAGCAAATCCTTTTTCGTTTTAATGCACGCTTTTAGCATTGAATAAATACTCCAAATTGGGCTTAACTTTCTTGTTTTCCATATTTCTATAAAGTAAGACAACAGTAGTATTCTCCACAGAACCAATTTACGTTGTTTACGTGAATTGTGAAAACTTACAACTTTTTAATTATTATTTTTTTTCTCGGGTGCGTTCAGAAATTACACTCTTATGTTCCAACTTTTATAACAAATAAATATTAAAATTTGTGATGTATTTAATATATTTACTAGTCAAAATATTTAAATGAAACTGAAATACTTACTATTAATATATATAAACATATTCAACATAAAATAAAGTGTAGACAAAATAAAAACTTAAAAATCTGTAACCACAAACTAGGTTTCTGGACGTGATATTAAGGGTGTATTTTTATTTAAAGAAGTATTCAAACGTAGATATGATTTTAGCCGGCCAGACCAGATCGCCCTTTATTAGCGTGCGTTGATTGGTTATTCGAAGATTTATCGACTGATGAAATCAGTCACGCGTCTTCTCTTAAATAAAAAAAAAGTTACATGCACCACAGAGAATCAAAATCGTCGTGTTCTAAATTCAAATGACTTTTGCACGCTAGCGGATAAAATGGACTTTTGCACGCAGATTTCGCCCTATAAACGGAGGTTTTCCGAGCGAGTGAGGTGAAAAAATAATTGTTGATTTTGACTTGACGCTTTCTTTAACATTTTTAGTTGGCGTTGTTAAGAAGATGAATTAGTTTATTTGAGGCTTTTCCCGATGCTTAGTTATTAAATTTAATGAGAAGTTCAACCATGTGGCCAAAAACAATCTGTGGCCGGATTTATTATTTCTCATAATAATTTAATTCATATTAAAAGCGACTCCTCACGGCTCCTCAAGGGGCTCTAAGTTTGTTTAATGTTAGAAACCGCCGCCAAGTTTGTGACGTCCCGCGGCTAAATAGACGCCAAGCTGTCGCATAAATGTTACATGTAAGTTTCCGGTTGTTCACCGCTCACTAATTTGTTATCAAAGCGGCTACAGCGGCGGTAGCCATACCTGTGACAACTACACGACCGGCCCGAAACTTTACTACCTACATCTTTCTCAGATCCTCCGCAACATGAAAACATAAGTTGTCTTCTTTACTCCCTTCAGCTCAGAGTGAGACATCAAGATGTAAACAATATTGTTGCTTTAATGTGGGACCTACGTCGAGGCTTACGGAGTATTAAAATAGCCAACAAGTCGCCTCCCGGCTGTAAGTCCGCCTCGTGTGCCTTGGCGCGGCCGAGTCCGGAATATTTTGTACCTATTTCTCGGAAGCCGAAGCGGAGAAAAATTGCTTTTCTCTGATTTCTCGACCAGGCAACAGATTTATATTAAAGGCCAATGTTTATTTAACTGACTTACCGTTAACGTGGAGTTTGTTTTTGTAATGTACGAAACGAGATAAGGAATGGCAGATAACAATTCACTAAGGACATAATATTATTAAGCTTCAGTACCGTTATTCGAAGCCTAAATTAATATTTGAGAGTGGCAACACTCGTTTGCTGTGACGTGACGGTTGCTGATTGGTTATTACACCCACTCCTTTCACCCCTCCACTGGTTTAACATTCCTGCCACCAGGTGGCGCCGCTACGGCGGGAGCCCATGCGCGCCCTATCCTCATTGGCGTCTTGTTTGTCGAGACGTACGGTTGACAAATTCTTGGAATTTGTAAGTTATGCTGATTTAATTTAAATTTGAAATATATAACGGTGTTACCGTTCGTGTGTTTAGATTTAAGTTTATTTTACAGATTCTTGTAAGATAAGAATATGATGGACTCAAGTTCATCTAGCTCTAGTTCGTTATCTGTTGCGGAAGAGGAGTTTATACCCACTCCGGGGCCGTCATCGCAGCCACCGCCGCCGCTTGTACAGCCGCCACCAAAAAGAAAAGCAAAAAACTCGAATTCTGAGCCCAAACGGAAGTGGCAACGACGATGCGATGACATAGCACAATTGACTCAGCAGGTTAGCGAAATTCAAAATTGCATAAGCAATTTCTTACAATCTATGGCCCCCGTAGCACCTTCTGTGAATTTTGATGATGAAATAGAGGGTAGCGTGAGCGGCGAGTTGTATGAGGCCGACGAAAATGAAATCTCGCCCGCTAATGACACCTTGCCAATAAAGTTCTCTTTGAATACCGTTCTTAAAGAACCCTCAATCCCAAAAATCTTCGCCGGCTCACGTTAACCTCGTAACTTCTGTTCAGCACTTTCGTTCGGGTCAAATGTTAAATATTCAGAGGTACAGAAGCTTTACTGTTCCCAACCGGCCTTTACTGATCTCGAAACAAATGACGAATTGAAACCCTATGATAAGTTTTCGAACTTAAGCGTTTTTGACATTGAGTTATAATAACTCAATGGTTATTGAGCGTGGTTTTGCGGCCATAACGCTAGCGTTGATAAAACAGAGCGAGGCCGCTGAAACCTCTTTTGACGTGGTCTCGAACCACTACAGAATTGACCCCACAGTCATTACAAGATAAAATCAAAGAGCTTTTTATAGAAGGCAATTTCGTAAAATTTCCAATGACGCGTTATATTTAGCATGCGGTCACCATGCGGACCTAATTCAGCAACGACGCGATAGTAGTTCAGTAAAAGACAATTTTTTCTAGCTCCCAATTTCTGTTTTAAAAACATCCATTTGCTTCGGCTACCTATTGAAAAACACGGGGGAGTGTCAAAATCCTTTTGGCCGATTCGACCGACAACACAAAACAAACCTGCTGCGCAAGCAGGCTCAAACCAAGCAGCAAATTATGCTCAAAAAGTACCCGCGCAGGGCACTTACGATACGACCCGTCTAACATCTATGCTGGCTGGATGAATATGCCCAGACCTTTCTTACCCTTGCCTGCGCAAGGCAATCATAACTTTACCATGGGTTGGCGCGACACGTTTCGCCCAAACAACCCAATTTCAACTTTCCAAGGGAAAACTGTTCGCCAACAAATCGCGGGGTCAAGGCTACAGAGCGCCTATAGCTACATCCAAGCTAATGGGCGAAACCAAGTTCGATCAGCAGGACAGAACGTCCCGCGCAGGGGCTTTAGTCAAAAGAGAAAGTTGTGACTCTAAAAGGTTTATAGCTGGTCAGTTAAAGTATTTTGTAAACTAATGGAAATCTTTAAACGCCCCCTCCAACCCTAATAAAGCTGATTCAAGAATTTCGAATTCCATTTTACTCAAAGCTCTCGCTATGCTTTCCCAACCTGCTTTTCCAAACTCCATATTCAAACGAAATGGAGGAGGCCATTCAACAGTTATTAAAAAAGGGAGTATTGGAGCCTGCGGACAGAGGTCCCAGTTTTGTATCCCCCATATTTCTGACCCCGAAAAGCGACGGCTCGTCCAGGTCAATTTTCAACCTGAAAAGACTAAACGTAAACATGTACCTACTGATCCTGAAATATGCATAAACATGCATCGAATTTCAACCTTTCTACAACCGTTAGATTGGTTAGTAAAAATAGATTTATCGGGTGCGTATTTTCATCTACCAGTCGCAGCAAACCACAAACTGTTTCTCAGACTGATGTTCAACGGCCGTCTGCTACAAATAACCCCGGCCCCCCGGCCTGTGCCCCAAAGATGTTTGCATCTCTGACAAACAGGGTTGCCCAGATTCTAAGAGAAAGAGTCAGGATTATAGTATACTCTTGGACGACTTTCTACTTATTAGCCAACCAAAACCCTCAGACCCTAATAAAACAAGCCCACGAGACCGTACAGATTCTATAAAGGTTGGGCTGGCAGATCAATCATGTCAAGTCCGTTCTGACCCCTCAAAGAGTCATAGAAAACTTAGGGATAGGTTGGGACCCGCACACCAACAGAAAGTTTCTACCGACAAAGAAATGCTTGGCGCTCAAACAAAAAATAAGGGTTTTGTTAAAGCGCGGCTCAGCAAACATAAAGGAAATTCAAAGCATAGTGGGCTCAATAAACTTTGCCAGTTTTCCAGTTTTGCGGGGACGCTTACATCACAGAACCCTGTTAATGTTTTGCAACAGCCTGTTAAAGCAGCCAATTCTTTGCCGATTTTCTTTTCCGCAGAATGCTCTGCACGAATTGACTTGGTGGCTAAACAATGTCGAGAGCGACTCAATGATCCATCATTATCTGGTAAACGAAGCCTCAATGTTAGCTTGGGGCGCCCAAGTAGACAATACCAAATTATTGGGGAAATGGTCACGTGGCGAGGGAAACTGCTACTCGAATCAGAGAGAAATGCTAGGAGTCCTGTACGCATTAAAGTATCTCTGTCATTACAAAATGATACAAAGCGACAACAAAACTGTTGTTTCATTTTTGAGGAACAAGGGAGGGACTCGGTCCCCCGCCTTAATGAATCTATGCTACAAGATTTTTCAGCTCGTGGACCTTCACAACATACATTTCCAAATTCATTATATCCCCAGAAAGTTCAATTGCGAAGCAGATCGACTCTCTCGTCTATCTGCCAACCCGGAATGGCATCTCCTGCCCACAATAACAGAGAAAATATTCTCGAAATGGGGCATCCCAATAGTGGACCTGTTTGCATCGGCGACCGCGCATGTGGTTCAGAATTACGTGTCCCTAAAAGTGACAGATCGCCAGGCTCAATATCACGGCGCTTTCAGCCGGACATGGCGCTATCCACTAATTCCCGCCCCCATTTCTTGTGCCTGGATTTCTATCTCACATGAATAGGTACAGCAATAGGGACGTATATATGAATGTAGCCCCAAGGTGGCCGAAGGTGTTTTGGAGGCCCGACCTCAAAAACAGCCCCCCCCGTTCACGAAACTTGCCCTGGACCAAGTCCTGCCTGATATACACAGTTACGGATCAATCACCTCCCCAAATTCAAGACATGACTTTGGAAGTATGGATTTGTGGGGGTGGACGGAGAGCGTAAATAATTGGTCTCAGGAACAAAAAAGTTTATTACGCTCCAGTTGGCGTGAATCCTCGCTCAAAACTTATAAACCAGCCTGGAATAGATGGTGGTCCTGGACGCGTGACAACAGAGTCGATCCCTTTAAACCTTCTTCTGCTGAGTTAGAAAAATTCCTAATAGATTTGCATCAGAAGTCAGGTCTTTCATATTCCACCATATTGGTGTATAAGTCTGCGATTGTCCCCCTAACAGACCCCGACAGGCAAACTAGTCTTAAGTTCTCACACTCTGGTTAAGAATGCATTAAAGCCTATTGTCAATAAAACCCCTAAAGTAAACAAAGTTCCCATATGGGACACCGATATTTTAATAGGTTGGTTACGAACCAACGCTGTTAATGAAAATAGTCTTTATGATTGTTCAAAACAGCCTCTATATTGCTTCTACTATGTTCGGGCCGTAGGGTCCACGACCTTACTTTGCTTTCTATTGATCACAACGAATGTATCATCTCTGAAAATTCCATCACACTTTGGCCGATCTTTGGATATAAGACAGATTCTGCTACAATTAGACAGTCGGGATGGCGTCTATTCCAAAATAAAGATTGTAAGAATTTAGATCCTGTATTTTGGATAAATAAAGTTATATCCCTATCGTCAGAGAGACGTAGCATATGTAAATGTAATAACTTATTTGTAACTGCATGCGGGCCCCCATAGGCCGCATCACGAACAGTTGTCGCGAACTGGGTTAAGAAGGTGCTGCTGGAGGCTGGCAACCGGGCAAGCCCGTACAGCGTGTGCCCGGCAGTAGCTTCAAAAAATTGGGTGCAAGACTTCCCCTTGGACGAAATTCTAGCTCGCAGCAACTGGCGCTCACAAAATACGTTTGCTAATTATTATTATTGTAGAGAAATTAAACAATTAGCACCCCTTTCAAATGTCATCTAAAAGCTATACTCCAATAGATGCCTTTGTTTATTTCTTATTGATTCTTACACTATGTATAATATAGTAATCAGATATGCCCGGTTATTAAGAAGAAAGGTTATTAAAACACAATTTTGTATTCGTAGAAAGTTTATTATTATCTCATTACAACTTAAATGATAAGGCACTAACTGATCTAATGTTATTACTTACCAGATTGTATGTAGTCATCTATAAAACCTTGATTTATCATGTTAGATAACAATAAAATGTCGGTGTGTTTCTTTATTAATCGGGAGAATTATTGTTAAAGCGTAGGTATTAGAAATACCTTAGCATAAATACATTACCACCATACCTGGGGGGGTATTCGACCAATTTTAGAGATATAATGGAGATCTCTCATTTTCATCGCCATCCGTCACTTTTGACGTGTGCCTACTTGACAAGTGGCGATATCGCAACTTCGTCAATTCGGACGCGCAAAATTTTCGTTTCCTTTGTATGTGACGGCATAAATAACAGGCGCATACTTTAAATTGACCGCGTAGTACGTGAAATTAGTCCGTTACGTTTCGTTCAAAACAGAAATTTATATACATGAATAACATTTTTGACAATCATTATCGCCTTCGTATTTCCAATATTGAGATGAGATATGTCACTTTCAAGCTCATCGCATTTAAATGACAGTTCAATGGCGATATAACTGTTATCTAATGGAGATTTGACGTTCGGCGATATCTCAAACGGCATTCTCGAATTGGGCCCCTGGTTTTGAAACAATAAATAAATGGTTGTAAGGTGTTCATTTTATTTTGATTTGATCTCCCTTTTGTTTACGTTCACTACCTATTTCTCTCTATCTCCTTTCATTAAAATGATAGCTAATTATCATTGCAAACACAATCACATTGGCGTCTGGCCACCAGGCGATAACAGACAGATCTCAAATATTAATTTAGGCTTCGAATAACGGTACTGAAGCTTAATAGCAGTGTTTTACCAAACAATAAAACACTTATTAAGCGAAATACCTTATTCGAAGCCTATACTTTTAAGTCTGCCAGGTGGGTAGATTTAAAATCAAATGCAATGTACCATCTACACACTCTTTGCATTATTTCAAAGGTGTTTTTTGGTTTTTAAATGAATGTATACCATTTATTCATTCACATAAGTTTCACTTTAATTTTTTTTATAAACAATGTCGTGGTTACGTTGCATTTTTTGGTATATATTGATTAATTTTTAGAGGTATCCATTTGAGATCCAATGAGTTTTATTGTTTGGTAAAACACTGCTATTAAAGGACTTTCTGAATAAACGTGAAAGTTCGTGTTTCTTGCCGATTGTTCGAACACGAACGGCTAGACACATTAGTTATTTTCGGTTTGGAAGGATATTTTTGTAGTTGGTAGTTGGTAACATCGTCCTTAATCCAGAATCTGACTTTGGGATCCTAGAGAAATCGAGGGAATTCTTCATAATATATTCGTGGCACGGCAATATTTGGTGCCGTGTAAATGATGAGAGACTGCAGAAGGCCAAAATACTGTTTATCAAATTGAACTGAAAACACTGCGAAGTATTGTGAAAGATACGGAAGTTTGTCAAGCAAGGCCGCAGCCAGCTAAAGATGGAGAGCCCGGTATTAGCTGCATTTGTCGGTCTTTGTGCACGGGCTCGATATCCGGCGTCGTGGATTAACACGACACGGCCCGCAGGATGTACTTAAATAGTCGACTCTCAAAGCCTCTCCTACATTACAGCGACATAGTTTAATTCCTATTCCAATTGAACCACTGGATTTTCCCTTCTTCGTCTTTAGGAAATCCAAGTTCAATTAAACTCAGTCATAGAATAAATTTCACACAAATATGTGTGTGTGTGTTTTTTTTTCGTATGGTTTAATTGAAAGTGCCGATAAAGAATAACTGTATTACAACTTACAAGTCAGAAGTTAAGTGCAATCGACATATTCCGCCGACTGCACCGGTCCGAGGCAGGCCAGAGGAATGTGCGGTGTTATATCAACATACATATATATTCATTTAATTTTGTAAGTGTATTTAATCCTAAGAACAGGTAGCTTCAAAACCAACTTCGCGTTCGTATCGTTGGGCAAAAATTTATGTTTCCGTAGTCGGATTAAACGTACATAATATGTGGACTCAGCTACCCTCGGATCAGACACAACACGTGCAGCCGAATAAAAACACATAAATATTTTTTAATTCAACTTGACCCGACCCTATTCGACTTTCTTCTGTAAAATATTATATTCTATTCAATATTTAATTTTAAAGTAGTATTATAGATTAGATGCTTGTGAGTAGCAATATGTCTCGGAGTGGCGGTAACGCGATTAAGGCGCTCGCCACGCCGGTCACGTGCCGCTAGCGGAGGTTTCTAAAGACTTCGCGCTGCAAATTATTTCTGGGATTGATTATTCCAGCTTCGCAAAGTACTGCTTAATTAAATGCATTTTACCCAGAATGGTTTTTCAAGGCACTAATTTAGGAGTGTTACTTAACATTGTATTCGAAACCAGTGCTGGACTCATTAGAAATAAAATATTTTTTAAAATTTCGTTAGCCCGGCCGACGCACCCTGCTTTGCCACGGCTACGATCGATTTATTCTCCCCCTTGTAGAAGCTGTCAACCCTCGCAAGCCGGACAAAGCTGCAGCACAAAGTAGTTATCAGTGGTGCTCCACTGAAATGCTATATAACAGTCCCAGTCTTCCTCTCTTGCCTCAAAATTTCGCTTGTTCCTGTAGCGCGGAGGTAATCCCATTAGCGGGTTATACTCCCATACAAAGTCCGACTCACTAGGTAGTGAGGGCTAAACAGCCCGGATACAGTTCAAGTCATGCTTAAAAAAAAGCTTGTTTCTTCAACTTCGGGAGCTTTCTGCTAAGCCACCAGTAACTCGTAAGCTGAATAATATTTCAACACAAGCCGGTAACAATGGCACCAAACTGAAATCCGTAATTACAATCCATGTCTTACTTCTCATCTGATT
Organism: Apotomis capreana; assembly: GCA_947623375.1. Lineage (NCBI taxonomy): Eukaryota > Metazoa > Arthropoda > Insecta > Lepidoptera > Tortricidae > Apotomis > Apotomis capreana. The sequence goes on along the minus strand of OX392515.1, from coordinate 532,295 downwards.
TCTCTTGTCTCTTCAACGTAGAGTACGCTCTGTATTGCCACGTCTACGTTCAACGACTCCCTCCCCTGGCGGAAGCCCACAGCCCTCGTGAGCTGAGCACAGCTGCAATGGCGATGGCGCTCGACTCAAATCCCTAATTAGGGTGATTCAGCGGCTCGCGCGCTTCATATTTAAATCAATTCGCGGCGCGCAGCCCGAATACTAATGGCCGCCGAGCGGTGCACACCATTTCACTCGCATCGTGACCGTTAATTGCCGGTGCTGAATGATTTCCAGGACACTGAAAATGTGTGTTATATTTCGCCGTATTGGTTACTGTCGTTACTGAACGATTAAAACCAGTAGACATGCAGGAACATGCAGTCGCTGGAATAGTTTCCTCATTTGATTGCTGGCTGTGAAATAATGGGATAATAATCAAATTATTAACTTTATTTTGTAAGTACCTAGGCCAGACAGGCACTTTTACATGTCAGAGTCTACCACTGTGTTTTTTTTTTTCAGGCATTAATGTTTAAAAGAGACTTGAGAAGTTGTGTGTACTGAACGCATTAAAAAAAATCAGACAATCTCAAGTTCGAAATGGTCTTGAATTATGCTCTGGTAGGCTTGTGTTATGGGTAGGTTTAGATACTAAACGACACCGTGGCATGTTACCTAGCTATAACTGCCCTAGTTGTTGCGTAAACTTTTAGAGACCTGCGTATTTCATTACGTATTTAAATATATTCGACTATTCCTGCTCACCTCAGCTGCCGAAGACAGCACAAGCCTCTTAGAGCTCAAGTGGCGCAGTAGACTTATCCCCCACTCCACTCCAAGCAACACCGCAAATCGGAGATTCCCACTGTTTTCAGCTGAACCAGTAACAGCTAGTAATTATTCCGCAGTGTATTTACTATTTAGCCGTGGGCGAACCTCGCCGTGAAGTACATTTGCATTTTACACCATTGTTTGTTTGCGTCTAGGTTTAACACGATGGCATAGTATTTACTCGTACATTAAAACCGGAATAAATTTCCTCAGAGAAACGATTAGATAATGGACGTGAAGGGTTTTAAACTAGAAAATTTGGTACTTCAGAATTTTGGTCAGTTCGTCGTGGATAAATAGAACGAGGTAAAAAGTTACTAAAAGGTTGCTCACGACACATAACTATTTAAATTCATAATATGACTGTTGGAAACTGCAAGTGAAGGATTCCAGACGAACTGACCGGAATATCGCTTCAGCTGCTCCGAAGTCTTCCGATATGTTTTTGATAGTTTCTAGAGAGTACATATACCTACTGTGAGAAAACTCGGTAAAGTCCAGCCAAGGAGTTCTTTTGTGATGTTAACTGTGACTTAACTATTATAAAAGTGTCCATTTAGACTATCTGCAAAGCAAAATGATTGATTTAATTTGGTGAAATGAAATAAAATGAAGTTTAAATGAACTTAAAAATTAAATGAAATTTTGCAATGCAAATGCGAATGATGGGCTAAGATTACTAAGACATTGTCGAATGGTGGCCAAGTTCGCACGCACTGTGTGTCGATGACATTTAATAAGAGCCTGGCTGGAGTGTGGCGTCCGCTGCCTAATTCTCGTCACGTAGATGTAAATATTAACGTTGTTTCCAACAACAACGGGTATGTCGGAGGCGGGCCGAATTAGCGCTTAAACACAATTAAACGATACGACGTCGCGTCGTGGTGCTTTTTTGCAACGTCGTGTTACGTTGTGTCGCGACCTCCTTCGCGATTCTCATCATTGATTTTCACGACACGACATAGCGTTGTAAAACGACGGTCAATGCCGTGTGTTTTGGCTTGTGGGGCCGCGCTCAAATGCCATAAAATTAAGTTAAGAGTAAAACCAAATTGCCCATGCCATCATTAGTGTTAAGGCATTTACCGGCCTTTTTCTGTTTTAACTTAGTGGATAAATAAGTACCTTTAACTAAGTGGATAAATAAGTTGTTTTTATTTGAAGACGTGGTTGGCTAAATGCTACTGTAGTTGCCTACTATGCCGGCGGTCTTGGGATCGAATCCCTGCAAGCGCAAATATTTGTGTGATGAACTCCAATATTAGTGCCTGGGTCATGGATGTTCTTTGTACTCAAGCCTTCTTGAGCTAAATTTGGGAATAGGTCAATTTCTGTGAGGTTCTCCGATATTTATTTATTATATTTACCTACAACTAAACTCAACTATTTTAAAATACCCTTACTTAGGTATTCACTTTGTTTTAATATTCGATTTAAACACGATGAGTAAGCAGCACCCGTCAAGTATTTTATTATAATCTCCCTCGACTGCCTCTAACGAGGAATACGACGTAACAAAAAGAAATAAATTTTATTACCGAACTAAAATTAATAGGTAATATACCTAATAATAAAATAGAGAGACCGTTATTGTGGCTCGCCTAAGACCGTGATTTCACTGCGCTGTGATAGTTTACAGAGGAACGATGATTTACATTGTCACTTACGGTGATAATATAAAAGTGAGAGTTAATGTAAAAAGTTACAAACCCTTTTGCTTTTCCGCAACAATTCGTAACACACTTAAGAGTCCGTCTATAGACTCGACGTGTTGGTCTGTCGCCGGCTTGTGGCTTCTGGACTAAATCAACTTAGTGTCTCCGTAGCTCATGTGCAAAGCTTCCGCTGTCAAATATTTACACGCTGCTATGCCAGGGCAGCGCGGCATACGACAGTCAAACTGAAATATAAGCGTAGACAGATATTATATTATAACTATTCTTCAAATATTATAGTTTAACTAATTCTTTTCAATAATAACAATATGTAAGTAACCTCGGAAATAATAACGCAATGCAGATCCTTCCTACCCTAAACTTGGCAGCGTATCTAATAATGCACATTTTAAATAAAAAAAATCTACCGGTCAGTAACGATCGATTTATATTTTCTGTTTAGTATTAAATCGAAGCATGATGTGCACACTTTCTACCAAAAAATATATTTTTGTGCTCTGGCTACAAATTTTGACCAGTAGCTCGCCAGATGGCAGACCATGCGCGTGCGACTACGAAGATCAAGGTAAAAAAAATATATATAAATTTTTGATATTTACTTGGTAAACAGAAAACCACTTTAACTTATTGCCGAATAGTTGAAGTAACGATTTTAAACTAAAATTAATAGAAAAACACTCGTTTTCCAAGTAAAATATTAGCATATTTTAGGGTGTATCTTTTAATGCACAGTAGCTTATTATTAATTTGAATATGTGCATTTTTGGATACATTGCCAGTTTGCGGTTATTATAATTGACCGGCGATTGACCTCAGTATCACCTGATGGTAACTGACTACGGGGTCGAAGATGTAGGTCGCTGGTTCATCAACAACCTTGAAGACCTAAATTATATTTTTTTATGCAATATACACCGTGTGAGCGAGTTCCATCCCTTATAGCGATAGTAATAGCATATAAACTGACAACATAAGGATGAAGTCGGTTCTCTTGCCTGGATGTCTGATGGTGAAATAGGGATGGTAGGATTGAATCCTGCAATTCCTTCATAAAATCTCCAAAATAGATCCGATAGAAAACTGACATGCTGGTAACTTTGCGGCGATGTTTGAGGCTCTCGATAATGCCCCTAACCGGTGAAGCCGGTACCCCCGTTGTGTTTTTGTTTGAGCACTTTTATTAAGCTCTATAAGTAAGTAGTGTCCATTAAACGCTTAGATTTGAGAACATTTCTTAAACATTTTCTGTATAAAAGCACTCGCTTCTCTTATGCTATGTAGCAGGCAAAGTATCCTTAAATATACAAATTTAGTTTTGTGAACACTTGGCAATGTATCCAATAAGATACATGCTATAGATATTAAAATACAAGTCAAATATTTTTTTATATATTTTTTTCGTGTATTATTATCGCTAACTAACTAAATAAAACAAGAAAAAAAATTAAAAAACGCACACTGAATTCCCTGTCCAAGTATAGGATTAACGTATAACTATTTTGTGTTTCAATACTAAATGCTTTGACACTATAAAAAGTTTAAATACTAGAATAAGCAGTTTCAAATCTAATCAGATGAAATGAATATCCCATCCAAATCGAAGATTACATCTCCCAGCGAAGTGTCCGGTGTTGGGTTTACCGCCTGTTTCCAACTCCCTCCCGCCAGTTTTGTTGCTAATCTCGCGGTCGTCATCAAAACTGCCGATGAAATTACTTTTGTTTCTGCCAAATATAATAAAACTAATAAATCTTATAAATAACTACATTAAATTGGTAATATATAAATTTAAAAATATACCACTATGAATCGTCATTGTCCCTTTAACATCTATAACTGAACTGCTACTGAAAGATCGGGACCCAATCCTGGGCATCCTTGGTAGGCAGCATTCCACCTGATCGACTAACTGTGCTGTATAGCAATTGCTAACCTCAACTTATACATAATTATATTACAAGTAAACTATTTCAGAGTTCTCATTTGGTTCTCATACAAGTATGAGAAATCAGAGATGAGTCATGTAAATATAAACATGCGCGACGTTTGATTTGAATTGTAATTCACCTTATTGCTTTGGCTGGCTAAACCGAAGAGCAGAATTATCAAAGGCTACATCTTGGTTTTAATCTGACTGGACCAGTGTTTCACCGGCACCGGCTGCCTAGGCTCGGAATATATTTAGCTTTGCGATTTTAGGCAATATCATTGATAGGTATGCCGGCAAAACACGCACATTAATCGCTCTCTTCATTTTATAAAACGGACATAGTTTAGAGCCTAGGTCTTAAAAAAAAAAGCATTTATTTCAGACAAATTAATCCATATATTGTTAGTATTACAAAAATAACTTGAATAACTATGTAAGTGCCTAAATTAATGTGTTGAGAGGTCCAGTGCCTGATTAGGGCACTGTCCCATCTCTCCGCCACGGCAGTGAGTTAAAGAAGTCTCAATAATTTGATTACTGATCAGCTGTTAATTTTATAAAATTAAAACAAAGCTCTCTAACGTCTGCACCCAACGTCGTGTTACTTAGTTATCAATTTCTTTGGCTATCTGTACCTCTAGCACAACTATAACGCGCCACTCATTATCGCGCGTGATATATTAGCTGTGGCTATATCTATTTCTGTGAGAGAGTGACGGGTGACGCTATGTCAAGCAACAAGTCGCTTGAAATAGTAGATTGTACGACAAGTGCATAAAACGCATCATTTTACACGAGATGTTTATCCATCCGAGCGAGCTTGCGAGCGAGGATGAATATAAAGTCGAGTGTAAAATGCGTTTTATGGACGAGTTGCACACTCTACTTTTCACTTCGATTGCGAGGAAATGTAACTGTATCATGTAAATAACATATATACACATATCATGTATACCTACTTAAAAACAAATTTAATTAATATTTAAAGTAATAGTTTAAAAAGTAATAAATGATAGTACATAAAAGTTACAAGTTTATTTCAAGAAGTTTTATTGTGTACTTTGGCTGTTGGTATATTTGCCTTGGTCTTAGAATACTAACAAAACGAAATAAAATAAAGAGTTAAAACCCGTTCCAGACCTTCCGATCCGATCCGATTTATCGGAAGAAATCGGATAACGTGTAGTGCAATTGTTAGGATCTTATACACTACACATTATCCGATTTCTCCCGATAAATCGGATCGGATCGGAAGGTCTGGAACGGGTTTTATTGTATGAAGTTTTATGTTTTTTTTTTTCAACTGTTTATTAAGAATCTTTTTCGTGTGGCTGTTGGACCGATCGCCTTGGTCTTCGACGACGATTTTACTTTATGCTCTAGAGCATAAAAAGCGACTTTATGTCGCCTACGCACAGCATAAAGTCGAACTTTTAGAGCGAGAGAAGTGAAAAATAAATTACGGCTCATGACAGGCAAGAGGAGTATATAATAGACGTATGTCTAGTCTATGGGCTGGCTAGCGTGTAACTTGGTGAGTGAGCTCTGGTGATGCTTGTCAAATGTTCGACACTGACTGGCATAATCAGCCTGGCTTTGAGACTGTAGGAAGACAAAAGGCAGAGACAGACCTATGAAAACTGCTGTTGTACTCGTACTGTGGTATAAACTCGAAGTCCTACGACCAACGAGAGTTGTTTGGAAAAATTAATTAGGTATTTGCTTCGGTTACCTATCTGAAACACTAAAACGTTAATCCAATTTTCGTTTCGACAAAAACTATTCGACAAATATCATTTTAACTTTTTGACGTGACAACGTCTAATAAATTGATGAACGCCGGCCGTGCATACGAAAAAAGATGACGTCAATGTAGCAATACTTTAAGATGACGTCATTGTAGCAATACTTTGTAGCGCCGTGGAAGGGAAGGGGAACCACGTGACTGACACAAGCCTACGTCATCATGCTGTTCTCAGATTCTCAAACTTTAAAATATGGGAAGAGGGAAGAGGGAAGAGGGAAGAGGGAAGAGGGAAGAGGGAAGAGGGAAGAGGGAAGAGGGAAGAGGGAAGAGGGAAGAGGGAAGAGGGAAGAGGGAAGAGGGAAGAGGGAAGAGGGAAGAGGGAAGAGGGAAGAGGGAAGAGGGAAGAGGGAAGAGGGAAGAGGGAAGAGGGAAGAGGGAAGAGGGAAGAGGGAAGAGGGAAGAGGGAAGAGGGAAGAGGGAAGAGGGAAGAGGGAAGAGGGAAGAGGGAAGAGGGAAGAGGGAAGAGGGAAGAGGGAAGAGGGAAGAGGGAAGAGGGAAGAGGGAAGAGGGAAGAGGGAAGAGGGAAGAGGGAAGAGGGAAGAGGGAAGAGGGAAGAGGGAAGAGGGAAGAGGGAAGAGGGAAGAGGGAAGAGGGAAGAGGGAAGAGGGAAGAGGGAAGAGGGAAGAGGGAAGAGGGAAGAGGGAAGAGGGAAGAGGGAAGAGGGAAGAGGGAAGAGGGAAGAGGGAAGAGGGAAGAGGGAAGAGGGAAGAGGGAAGAGGGAAGAGGGAAGAGGGAAGAGGGAAGAGGGAAGAGGGAAGAGGGAAGAGGGAAGAGGGAAGAGGGAAGAGGGAAGAGGGAAGAGGGAAGAGGGAAGAGGGAAGAGGGAAGAGGGAAGAGGGAAGAGGGAAGAGGGAAGAGGGAAGAGGGAAGAGGGAAGAGGGAAGAGGGAAGAGGGAAGAGGGAAGAGGGAAGAGGGAAGAGGGAAGAGGGAAGAGGGAAGAGGGAAGAGGGAAGAGGGAAGAGGGAAGAGGGAAGAGGGAAGAGGGAAGAGGGATTATATTTTTTTCTATATAAGCAAATTACGTTCTACGTTAAAAGGAACAACCATCGACTTGACTTTCGCAAGACACATTACAGCAGAAACACTTCCTTTCATTTCATATTTCTCCTATCATCGTCCTATCCTCAACAAAATCACTCAAATAGGAATTACTTAGTTAAGTTTATGTTTACATGTACAATGTTTTAGTAAACAAAATATATTTCTATAGTTAAAATTTGTGCAATTCTTATTTTCATTAAATTCCTTGTTCCTATTGTGCAATTTAATAATATTCATATCAATAAATATTCTACCGAGAATAAGACGTTGTCACGTAAAATCTTCCTTCGCCCGTAAAACTGACTTTACAGGCAACCATTTTTTCGTTTGTCCGAAAATTCAATTCGATATTTTATAATTAGGCATGAATTATTTAGGTTTTTTTATTCACTCGACTAATGACACGTTTCCCTAAATCTCATTTTGTCCGTAATACCTATCAGTTTTCCGATGTAACGTTTCGGTTTATTAATTATTAGACTTTTTTGTATGACTTTGATTTCATTAGTCCGATGTAACGGTTAGGTTTTAACTACTCGGCTTTTCTCAAATGGACTTTATTAACCTAACCAAATCCGACAGTTCCGGTCTGGCGCTTCGCCGGCCGCTGCCGCGGCATGCTTACTTTGCTCGCTCGGCTCGCGCGTTGTTGTGATCGCAGTTCATACCTAACCTAAACCAGCCAGGTCGGTTTTAGCGCTTTGCCAGGTGCTGCCGCGGCACGCTAGCTTCGCTCACTCAGCTTGCGCGCTGTTGTGGTCGCAGTTCAAACCTAACCTAACCCATCAGCCAGGTCGGTTTTGGCGCTTTGCCGGGTGCTGCCGCGGCATGCTAGCTTCGCTCGCTCGGCTCGCGCGTTGTTGTGGTCGCAGTTCTTTTTAAGAGGGGAAAAAGCATTACGCGTACCACCAGGGTGCGGGGACGGACCCCGGTGGTTATGTGGGACTCCCAGGTTGGCTATGAGGCCTATATGGTATACCCACTAAAAACCCCTCTATTTGCCGCCTCTGTGCTATAGGGATGGTTGCGGGAAACGCTCTTCGCACACTACGGCAATCTTGCCAGCGGCCGTCCGAACTTCGGACCCGTCTCCGGGGAGCCCTGCTCAACCCCTAATTCGTCATTGTCGTGCCGACTACCCGGCAGCCTCCCGCTCGGAGACCTTCATGTAGGCGACAGACGTCCCCGATGTCTGCCGCCCACGGGTACCCTTATGGGGGCAGTCGGCGGTCGTAGGCTAGCCGCCGTCGCCCCACGCGTTTGCGGCGCATTGGCTGAGAAGCCGGATCGTCGCTCCGCTGCGTCCTTCGGCGACATCACATCCTCGCAGAAGGAGGCCATCGCCTCCCACGACCTGTCGCTGTCTATCATGGCCTCTACCACGGTAGGCAGGGAGAGGTCGTTCCCCACCACGGCCACAGCTCTAATCTAACCAAACCTAACCCAGCCAGGTCGGTTTTGGCGCTTTGCCGGCTGCTGCCGTGGCACACTAGGTTCACTCGCTTGGCTCGCGCGCTGTTGTGGTTGCAATTCTTATGTAATGCCAAAAATATCATTGGGTAAATGAAAAAAAGGGTATTAAACAAAAGACGTCTCAATTTAGAGGGAAAGTGGATGGGGCGGGGAGATTATAAAAGGAAAACTGAAAATTCGTTTAAATGTATGCAGTGGTAAAGTATCATTGAGTAAATGAAAAATGGGCTACGAAACAAAATACGTAACAACTCATAGGGCAAGTGAATGTGACGGGAAAAGTTTTTCGGACAAACGATACTATAGATGTGAAATGGTATAAAGAAAAATGTACGAAACCTGTCATCGGGATAAAAATTCGAATAGTTTTCGGACAAATTAAATTCGGTCAATGGTTGTTAGTGTTTGAGATAGGTTACCATTTGCTTGTTAGTTAGAACCAGTCTAAAATCACCACACCATCACCAATGCGGAATGCTAGCTCTTGCCTGATTAAAGCGAGCGGCGGCCCCTCAGCCCTAAGTGCAACGCTTGCTGTTTAATTTACTGTTCCCATGCAGCGTGCAGCTGGAATTAAAGCGGGCAATCTATCCGGTAATGACAGTAATGCGCTTTTAGTTACCCTGAAAGATCCAATACAGGGCCGGGAAAATAACTCTGCACATTAGTTCTGTGTAGTATTTACATAGATACCTACTTCTTTCTTGGGATACGACAAGCTGCTTCGTGCCTAGGTAAAAAAAAATATCTTCTAATAATCGGGAGCAGAGCATTTAGAAAACTGTTCAATATCTCTGCAAAAAATATTTTGAGCATTATCGGTCAGATAAATTGACATGAAATTATGATGTTTACCTACTTCTTTGAAACACAAATAAAGTGAAGGCTTTACATTTATTAGTGTCTCTCACACTGAGATTTAACTAAAAATTGTGTCGTGCAAAATTTATTTTATTTAAGTACCTAACAGTCATAGATCGTGGCATTCACTTAAAGTTGATCATGTTTTGTTTGACCTTACTTATCGAGAGAATGCCCGAGCTGTGATACCCTGCAACCCGATGACGGCCTTTAGAGGCCTCGTCGTGCGATTATCAGGCCTCAACCCTTACATCCGATTACACCCCTTTGTCATAATAAATCAGGAGCGGTTGATATTTCAGTAAAGGAGATTTATGGTTTCGTTATGATCTTACTATGAAATGACAATGAGCAGCTGAGTCGAAATCGGTTTCTATTCTTTTAGTAAGATATTAGTTTTAGTCCGTTAATTGAAAGTGGGTGCAATCTTAGTTGATCACAAAACCGGTCAAGTGCGAGTCGGACTCGCGCACCGAGGGTTCCGTACAAACATAACGTGTTAAGTGGTTAAGTTAAGTTTGCACCTGGTATGTATAGCGCTCCATACAAATGAGGTGCAAAATTAACGCAACCAATCCCGTTTGTTGTATGGGAGCCCCCCTTAAATATTAATTTTATTTTATTTTTAGTATTTGTTGGTATAGCGGCAAAAGAAATACATCATCTGTGAAAATTTCAACTGTCTAGCTATCACCGCTCTTGAGATACAGCCTGGTGACAGACGGACGGACGGACGGACGGACGGACGGACAGCGAAGTCTCAGTAATAGGGTCCCGTTTTTACCCTTTGGGTACGGAACCCTAAAAAAAAATTAAAATTGGGCAAGTGCGAGTCCGACTCGCGCACGAAGGGTTCCGTACCTATACATATATATATAGGTATAACAAGTTTATTGTATGGGAGCCCCCCTTAAATATTTATTTTATTTTATTTTTAGTATTTGTTGTTATAGCGGCAATAGAAATACATCATCTGTGAAAATTTCAACTGTCTAGCTATCACCGTTGTTGAGATACAGCCTGGTGACAGACGGACGGACGGACGGACGGACGGACGGATGGACGGACGGATGGACGGACGGACGGACGGACAGCGAAGTCTCAGCAATAGGGTCCCGTTTTTACCCTTTGGGTACGGAACCCTAAAAATTACATTAGTCTAGAAAATTATTACTTAATTAGCTTTGTGTAAACTACAACGCACATCCCAGCGAAGCGAAAGGGGAATGTTGGAAATAGCTTTCTTAGTTCGACATTCAACACTTTCACACTCTTAGTTCGCTAACACACTTCGCGGCTTCGTGAAAGAAGTGCACTATGTCTAAACTCGCTCCGAATTCCAGGATCTTTTAGAGTGAAAACGAAATACTTGAACTGGCGTTTAAATGGAAAGCGGCTTCACAATTCTTTATTAAATTCACGTTTAAGTTAAGTACTAGCAATAATTTATCCTTATAGTATCCCCATGAATTTTATCTCATATAATCGATCAACTTTGCGAATCATAATAACTTGTTGAAAATTACTGGCACTGCCTCGCGAAGCTTCATATTTTGATTCTTTGTGAATGACAGGTATCTAAAAAGTAAAAACGTAAATCGGCTAGAGCACTGTGGGCAAACGGCGCGGCGCGGGCACCGGGCTGTCGTGTCAGTTTGAGGTGAGAAGTGTCTATTGATGTTAGCAGAGCCTAGTGCTCGGCGCCCGGCGCAACAAAGGTGGAAATTGACGGCGCGACGGAGTGCTTAATCCGCTGTGAATGTGTAAAATGCCGTAGGATTGAAACTAGAGTAGGTGCGGGTACTGAATTTTATACGGGTTCGGTTACACCCGTGAACAAACACAACGCTAGTTCTTCCTGGTGTGAGGATTACTGATATTCTGATGAATTAAATAATGTCGTAGCATTCGCACCTATATAGTAAACGAGCGTAAAGTTGTACATCAATAGATACGTAGTGGAAGGCGTGCAGTGCCGTGCCGTAGGTTGTACTATTTAAGATTCAGAGCCACTCGCAAGACCGCTTGAAACAGTTTCGTATTCTCGCGTGGTGTCTGCGTAGTGTTCACTTGCTCAGTTTGCTTAAAGGTTTTGTCTGTCAATTGTAGAAACTTCCAGCGAGTCGGTATAAATTTAAAACTCTACCTATTTGGCTGGATTCAGCGGCGGTTCTCAGTTAAAGCCAGCACTACTCGCAAAGCAAACAACTTTCCTTATTTAGTTTAAAAAGTCTGGCTTTCAGAGTGGGGGACCAACTTTGCGAAACACGAGCACTGAAAGCTGTACTGCGCCTTGTCGCTGGCTAACTGTCCGAGTTGCTTGATGACGTCAGCATCAGCGCCAACGAAACTTATCTGGGTCACCGAAGAGAGCCGGCGTGAATGTTAAGCCTGATAGGCGCACCAGCTCCAGCGACTCTATCAGTGAGCTGGCTGCGCCGGGCTGTGGCGGGGCTCATGCCTGGACTCGGACGGCGGGGTGGCGATATCTCGCGCGACGCTCGCAACTTACTCGGTGAGATATTGATTGAGTTGTCGGCTCGTGGGTTTGGCGAAATTTGTTGATGAGGGTGGACATGGGGGACGCTCGTTAGTAACTACACGGTACACGTGTATACTACACCCACGCTCTGAGAGGACGATCAAAAGTTCATGCGCGCGTTCGCTATATGTGTTGGGGAACACATTCATTTAAAATATTTTATTTTCTGTACGGCCTTTGTATGAATAAACGATGTTTTCTGTTATAAACACCTACCCCAGCGAAAACTTGATCTGGTATTCCACGTTTTCAAATTAGAGCGCGAGCAAGCCTTTGCTTCGTTTGCTTCCGTTTCCCAGGTACAGGTAGTCCTCAGTAGATATTCTTCTTTATAAATATAAATATAAATAAATATAAATATCGGACAACCTCACACAAATCGATCTAGTCCCAAAAGTTCAAGAAGGCTTGTGTTATGGGTACTAGACGACGATATACATACTTACGAGTATATAAATAAATATATCCTTAAATACATAGAACAAACATAACCCAAGCACAAATATTCGAGTTCATCACACAAATATTTGCCCATATTGACAAATATTTTAAATATTTGCTTTATGTTCCATCAATACGCTTTTTTAGGGTTCCGTACCCAAAGGGTAAAAAACGGGACCCTAGTATCTACTAAGATTCCGCTGTCCGTCCTTCTGTCTGTCTGTCCTTCCCCCTATGGATCATAGTTTTGACTTTTTTGTGACTATAAATTTTACGAAACATGTAATGTCTCATTTTTTTTAATGTGGGTATACCACAATTTTTATTTAAACCATCCACCAGGTAGCTCCTTTTTCAATTTTTCTTTAAGCTTTGATCTTTGTATTAATTTCTAACACTTTTACACAACGGAGTTCAGGATAATCAAACAAACGTAAAAATAACAGTACCATTTGGTAATTTGCTTAAAGGAAAAGAAAACTTTAGGTAAAGCGTATTAAACCGAGCCCCGGGCGAGCCGTGAGAGTAAGCCCGTCGCGAGCCGCGCCGGGCGCGAGCCTAATTCCTTCACTAGTTTTCTTTTTCCATTTACCGTTTGAGCCTCAGTCAGCGAGGATAGCTGCTGTTTTATACGCGCTTTTGCGCGATTCGTTTATGCATACACGCGGGACAACTGACAAACCAAACAGAGATACGATATCGTTGACAAAAAGTTGACGAGCCAACACCCGCATGCCTGCGTGTGAAGTGTCGATTGAAACTGAAACGTGTATTATTTCGGGTACAATCGGGCCGTCTTACCGGAGTCGCGATCGCGATGAATGGCTCGGGACAAAACCACCGTGTTCATTGTTTTAGCATCATGCCCCTCCACACGAGGTCCCGTCCGCGCGTGTCAATATTCATCACCAGGCGGCCTATCAATGTGTTAATCTTGCCTTTGTCGAGTCGCTGTTCTTTGCGACACGTGCTTGAAATTAATATTGCAATAATAACGATGTCGCCGAATTTGCCATTAATAAAAATTTCATACCAAAAATTAACCAATATTGCGTAAAAAAATTAATAGGTAAGGAAAACAAGAACCTGCAGATAAACAGTCTGTGTTGTTCATAAGTTTTACGCCTGAATTTTGTTACACAATGAATAGGAAAAAGTTCTTCATTATTTTTGTCGGCCGGGAAGTTATTGGAGTATCAATTCGGGCTGTTTTTTGTTGTTGTGCTGGACCTCTATTCAATTTCCATCTCTAGTAATAATAATAAGCCCCTTTATTCTGAATTGAAATTGAGATTGGATTATTTGATAGTTATCTCTCTTAATAGTTAATCTATAATCTGAGACACAATGGACATTTTTTGTAATACGTAAACTTTATGATGGCTTAGTAAAAGTATAGACAGATAGATAGTAAGTTTTACTTTTTTGTTTTTATATTATATATTTATTACAAATATTCACACGCCATTACGGCTGAATATATAAGATGAGAAAGAGAAGAGAAATAATAAGATGCTGTACGTAATATAATGTTATCTGTAGTAGAAACTACAGCTAACATAATGATATTACGTACAAACATATTAAGTACCTATAAACATATAACGCAAAAAAATATTTGTGAGTTCCTGTAAGTAATTGGCTCTACGCTTCTATCTAAGTTTCCATGTGTAGCGTATGTATTAACAGTTGGTTCTCCTAAGGTAATCTAAATAAATAATTGTTCATATGCCGGTGATTACATCCAGTTTGCTATCAATGGCACAATTGTCACCGATGTGTGCAAATAATAGATATATAGCAACGCCAGGAAACGAAAAAAGGTTGTATATGTACTGTGAAGGTTCTCCTTCACTGTTGGTGCTATATGGCCACCGACATAAAAGTAAACTTGTATATTGTATGTTTATATTTAGAATAAGACGCGTGACATCCGTCAATAAAATAAAATGTAGTAGTTAGTCTTAGACTAGCCTTCGGGCAATAAACGTCTTCACGAAGTACCTCTGCTCTATTAATTATTCCACCTCTGAAGTTATTCCCCCCGGCTGTCGCCACACTTGGTGGAGGTGCGGGGTATCGATCCCCGTACCTCTCGCAAAAACACGGGGTGCCAAGAACTTCATGCGGCCTGCATCGGGCCGATGCAGTCTGAAGATTTTGTATTGTTGTTTCTTTTGCCCTTATAATAAATAAATAATTTATTTAATTTTAACTAGGAGATAGGTAGGAATCTAAATAAAGGAATTTTTCGTATTTTTCGTTGATAACTAATTTTACGAATTGACGTTGACATTGCATTTGACATGTCAATATGACGTGTCATGACATCGTCTATGGTCGTGAAATTAGTTATGAGGTAATTTTTTTATCGGTAAAGGTTTATTTTTTTTTGGTACAAATACTTGGAATAAATTAAAAATATTTATTCCAGGTATTTATTTAGAACAAGGTACGGAATCTTGAAGCATAATTCATATGCTTCAGGATTCTAATGTGAAAATAATTAAGGTACAGATTTCTGGGGCATATTTAATATATATGCGCCAGGATTCTAATATAAAGCTAGTGGTAGACGGGTATCACTATTTGTTAGTCCTGTATGGATGTTTGAAGCAAGTGTCATAGACAATGTTTTCAAGCATCTAATACAAGGGCAGTGATATACCGTGGTACAACTGTTTGGGGCATGCGACGGGTGTCATATGTCATACTCCAGGCAGTTAAGGTTAGAACATTCGTGATAATTAAGTCGAGTGTTGTGCCGGTGTTACACCAGGCGATTGAATTACTAAAGCCTGTCATTTTAAATTTTGTATCGAATGGTCTATGCTTTAATATATTAAGTCAGATGACTTTTGGGGACTAGTGAAGTTGGTGCCTTGCCTTTTTAGCAGGTTTTTGTCAAGGCGAAGCCAGTGTCAGTCAACATGTCAGATTACGTAACATGCCATAGGCTAGTGTCTGCTCATGTCCTGACCCTGGTTATCTCTTAGCAAGAGACCATCTGGGTATGAATGTATGGGTATCCCTGCATAGGTAGGGACCTCTTATATGTTAGGCAGGAGTAGTTTTGTTTAGTGTCTGTATAGTAAAACGAATGTCCCTCGTTTACCCCGAGACGGCGGGAAATGTGAAGGTTCTCCTTCACTGTTGGTGCTATATGGCCACCGACATAAAAGTAAACTTGTATATTGTATGTTTATATTTAGAATAAGACGCGTGACATCCGTCAATAAAATAAAATGTAGTAGTTAGTCTTAGACTAGCCTTCGGGCAATAAACGTCTTCACGAAGTACCTCTGCTCTATTAATTATTCCACCTCTGAAGTTATTCCCCCCGGCTGTCGCCACACTACCTACTTATACTATAGTTGATTTTGGCACTTGATGCAATGAATGAGCAATACTATTTATGTAAGTACTACATAAATAGTTAAACGTACATGTAACTACATTTTATAAAAAAAAAAATACGCCGTGAACCAATTAGCTCTCTAATTCCTCACAATGAACTTCTGAGCCGGCATGCAAATCATTCCCAGCATAGTTCGACAAGCTTTGTGCAACAGCGGAATCACTACAGCACAGCATCGCATTCAGCGCGGAATTTTAACTTAAAGTCGTAAGTAGGTCCGTTAAGCTAAGTGTGCGGCGGCGTGCAGTGTGCACTGTGCAGTGCATAGGTACTTAACTAAACTTAGAAAAAAAATTGGGCAAGTGCGAGTCCGACTCGCGCATGAAGGGTTCCGTACCTATACATATATATAATCCATAACAAGTTTGTTGTATGGGAGCCCCCCTTCAATATTTATTTTATTGTGTTTTTAGTATTTGTTGTTATAGCAGCAATTGAAATACATCATCTGTGAAAATTTCAACTGTCTAGCTAATATCACCGTTCTTGAGATACAGCCTGGTGACAGACGGACGGACGGACGGACGGACGGACGGACGGACGGACAGCGAAGTCTCAGTAATAGGGTCCCGTTTTTACCCTTTGGGCACGGAACCCTAAAAATCAAAGGTAGAAAATATGACACTGAGAGACGAGGTAATTTGAGCATTATTTACCTAGTATTTAATCAGCACACGAGTCAGACTAACCAGCACGTATTTTGATATTGTGTGGTGATAACTAAATGACAATTCGATATTCATGGCAAATATGACGGTCCTGTACCTATAACGTGTGTGAAAAGCAAATCCAAAGCGATCTTGTAGTAATCCATCTATCTATGTATATACTTAAATACGAGCGAACAGCCGAACATGCTCTACTTTATAATACTGCAATCAGATTTAATATGTAAATATGTGTCGATATTATCGTTGCGTACACTCTGTCATATTTCAATCAATCAGAGTATATATATTGTTTATTCTGAATAATCATGTGATATGTTAAACCGGAGCTGCGAGGCTAAGGGAAGATTAGCGAGCGCGCCTGGCGACGAAAAGGAACGTTTTTATAATAATTATTTTGAATAACGTGACACATTCGCTTCACATTCTGACGTAATAAAGTAGAGCATGTTCGGCTGTTCGCTCGTATTTCAAATTCAAATTTGAATTTGAATTTGAAATACGAGCGAACAGCCGAACATGCTCTACTTTATAATACTGCAATCAGATTTAATATGTAAATATGTGTCGATATTATCGTTGCGTACACTCTGTCATATTTCAATCAATCAGAGTATATATATTGTTTATTCTGAATAATCATGTGATATGTTAAACCGGAGCTGCGAGGCTAAGGGAAGATTAGCGAGCGCGCCTGGCGACGAAAAGGAACGTTTTTATAATAATTATTTTGAATAACGTGACACATTCGCTTCACATTCTGACAGAACAAAAATAATGAGTGTCTAGAACGTAATAAAAATACTCGGAGCGAGTACAGCTCTATTTCTCGCCGTCTCATTATTCTTTGTTATGTGTACAAATTACATTAATTACAGACGCAAGTGGCTTTTCCGCGCCGCCCCCGGCCGGGTCGGCCGCACCGCCTACTACAGCAGTGTTACGTAAGCGGTGTAAGACGCTTTTAATATTTAACAAAGAATTGAATATGAATGATCGAATAATAGTCCGGCATCGGCCGTCCGCGCGGCGCAGCGGGCGGCGGGCGGCGGGCGTGCAGCGATCCTAAACCAACAGCCGGTAGTTGTTTCAGCCGCGCTAACCGCGCCCTTCACTCGGATACGTCGATTGTCCGTTTAATAACATTACTCGGAACTCGCGCGGCCGTGGGAAGCTGTTGGGAATTATCTTTTCACTAAATTAGATCTAGCAGCGCAATGCGGCGCTATCTTTATCGGGCGCGCGCGAGAGGAGCCGGCGCGGCTTGCCGGCCTCCATTCAGGCTCTTCTCTTTTCCCCGTTTAGATGACATTTGCGATGCGATGCTGCTTTTGTTACTGGAGCGCAATAAACAGCCCATTTAACTCTTTCAGACAATTGACATTGTAGTGTTAAAGTTGGTAATACACATGTTTATTCACAAAATATACGCAGAAACTACTCGATAGTCACAAAATGCAGCCTTACTGTTGTTAGCTTTTATTAGTATAGAATGAAACGCATATATCGCGCGGTGTAATAAAAACGTCGGGATAAATTGCCGCGGCACTCGGGCGTATTTTAAACTTTTTCCTCCCGCAGATGCTCAGCGAGTTTAGTGAATCTAAATCATTGGAATAAAAAGGGAAGAGCGGCGCGGATTACGTGCGTCGAGTCGCGCCTCGACGCTACCGTTCCGACCGACGATGGCAGGTCGACGGTTTGGCACTGTGTCATCGTCTGTCACTTTACTAACATCATTTTTTTTTTTCATTTTATTAAGTACCTATTGCATGTATCACAAATGAAAGATCGACAGCAATTAGTTATTTAGTACCTATTGAAATTATATTATTTATGATTCAAAAGGCAAAATATAAAAAATATTATTGTGTTCCATTCTATTCAATCAAACTTTGTTCCACAACACAAAAAAGTTATATTAAAGTTGTAACTGTTTGTTGAGCGCGTCGGACACATTCGCCGCAAGTTTCTCGGATCTTTTACGGGCGGACATAAATCGGCCGAGCTCCAGAACAACAGAAAAACACGTTAAAGGCGTTCCCGGCCGCACCAAACAAATTATAAATAAAAACTGCGAAGTTGCGGCCGCGGACGAGCGCCGCGCCGCGGTCCGGGGTCCGGTCCGGGGTCCGGGCTCCAGTCCGGGCGCCTCGTCCGCGGGAGAGTCGGTGCTGTGCGATTTAAGGACCATTTACTGAGCAACTCGTACGTATTTAATTTACCACTACAAAGTTACTTCAAATCAAACTACTTACTCTTTGTGAAATCGAAGTCTACGACATTCCGGAAGCGTTCTAGTGTCAGTTCTTTAAAAAATTCAACTCCTTAGTAGTTCTCTGTTTTGAGAATTGGTGATCGGACTTTACATTATGCAAAATGTAATTGATTGCAGTATATATAAAATCAATGGAGTGGCAGCAGATAACTTATAGTCTTTCTTCAAGAGCAATGCTAATGCTTAGCGAGCCAACTCGGAGTCTCCGCACGCCTCGACACTTGACTTGAGTAAGCATTTAAGTAAGAATAAGGAAAATTACGTATAATCTAATCCCGAGATATTCATATCGGATTGAATATCAGAATTGTTGTTATACCTAAACGCTCGACACGGCGACACACCGACGTAGATGTACGAAGCGTCTCGTCTCGCAGTACAAAGTGCCCGACTTTCCTCTTCGCTGGGCCTTTGTTATTGTTATCTTCTGTGTTCTAGATAACGTTTTCCTCGAATTCATGTAGACAGAAGTAGGGCGGGCGCTACCTAATATAATATCCGTCTATCAAACCTATACTTTGTACAATTATGTGTAAGCGAGAGAGTCGTACGTATATTAAACAAAAGTTACGGCAAAATTTTTGAAGAAATTTGTAGTAAACATTAACCAACGATTATAATAAAATGAGGGGTTGTAATCCGGGTCATTTGTGTGAAAAAAATCATGTAATTCATATCGGGGTCCGAATAATCACACATAATAGATGCGGATGGCAATCTCTAAACATGTAGTGTGAATAGATAAGAATAGAGTAAAATATTACTATCAGATAATTAGTTTTTGTTAATAAACTGCGAACAAACAAATGTTTATGATTGATTGGTTTAAACGAAGAACGTCAAAATTTCTATGCGTGCTCGCAAAATTTGAGGGGATACCTTTACATAACATTCATTTCAGATTCACTCAGATAAAAAAAAAACCGGCCAAGTGCGAGTCGGACTCGCGCACCGAGGGTTCCGTACACACACTTTCCATCCCTAAGTGGTTAAGTTAAGTTTGCACCTGGTATGTATAGCGCCCCATATAAATTAGGTGCAAAGTTAGGTATTAATAGGTATAAAAAAAAACTACTTACTAGATCTCGTTCAAAACAATTTTCGTTGGTAGTTTTTATAGTAATGTACATCATATGTTTTTTTTAGATTTTTCATTTTCTTATTTTAGAAGTTAGAGGGGGGGGGGGGACCAACTTTTTTCCACTTTAGAAGCGCCTGTCACGCAAACTATTCGGTTTAGAAAAAAAATATTTTGGAAACCTCGATATCATTTTTGAAGACCTATCCATAGATACCCCACACGTATGTGTTTGATGAAAAAAAAAATTTTGACTTTCAGTTCTAAGTATGGGGAGCCCCCAATATTTATTATTATTATTTTATTTTTGCATCAAAATCTTAATGCGGTTCACAGAATACATCTACCTACCAAGTTTCAACAGTATAGCTCTTATAGTTTCGGAAAAAAATGGCTGTGACATACGGACGGACAGACGGACGGACAGACATGACGAATCTATAAGGGTTCCGTTTTTTGCCATTTGGCTACGGAACCCTAAAAATCTAAATCTGTTCATAAATGACGGAGTTTTGACACAAGAACATAGACACGCGTCCTCTTGAAAACCACCTGGTTTTTGAAGTAGGCAATAAAAAAAATATTTTTCGGGTAAACCGACCAAACCAAAATTTCTTTAGAAGCTAGCGCACTAGCACTATCTAGTACATGTATGTGTGGGTACCGGTTACTTGCAGGGTGTGATGTGTGTGTGTCGAACATCCCGCGCGGTAATGGAATGCGCGCGGCTCGGGCGCGCCGCAAGCCGCACAATGGAGCTTACGCGAACCAACTTACTTTACACATAATGCGATATTGTAATAGTGGGCTTAGTTTACATTCAATGTCGCGCGTGGAGGCAGCCGAAATCGATACTTTCCACTGAGTGAAACGGATGCTGTCACCTTAATGTGGGTATAATGACGCAGGGATTTTTTGTTTTATCAGAGTGGCGACTGGGGACACTGCACCTTGAAGGTATTTGGAGCGAAATTACATTGTACAGGTGGCAATGTATTTATAGATTTAATTATGTGTGTATTAAGATCCGATTTATTCCTAATAAAAGATTTTATGATTTAATTACAAATGTATAGTTTTCATTTTATTTCTATTTCAGATTTATCTTTATCCCTATACTGGTGGTATAAGACAGTATAACTTGCCAAATTTCATAGTTCTAGGTCAACGAAAAATATTCCTACCCTCAATTTTAATTCTCTTGAGAGTGTCGAAATATATGTTTGTTGCGGCATAAACGACTGCATCTTTTTTTACGTTAACTTAGAAGTTTGATTTTTCACAGCTTCAAGGGACTGTCAGACCTGAGTATATGGTTTTAATTTCCACTCGATACTTCCACGCCTTCCCGAGATCAACGGTCTTAACAGAGAGACGGTCGGACGGACGGACAACAAAGTGACCTTATAAGGGTCCGTTTTTCCTTTTGAGTTACGGAACCCTAAAAAAGTAGTTAGTAGTGTTTAAGTTTTTTTTATTTACTGTCACTTTGTTTTCACCCTAAAAACTAAATCGGAATCGGATCGGGTCACAAAATGGAGGAGCTGCGATGCCACAGTCAAATACAAATTAATATGTATTTGAACATGAATACCTATTCATTCAAACGAATAACATTCTACTTTTTTCTTTGAATCTTAAAAAAGAGCAAGGACTTATCAAGTTTGCGAAGTGCGCTAACGCTTCACTTTCGTCATGGCGAAGTTTGATAAGGCTTTGAGAAAACAAACACGAGGAAACGCGAAATTTATGCCCGCCCGTTCAGTTCCTGCCACCCCAAAGAAAATGAAGAGGAAGTTTATCAGTCGGAGTACATTGATATTGATACTCGTTCCTTCACCCTCGGCGCCGTATGCCTTGCGTCCGTATAGCATTTTTAATTATCCTCTAAAACCAATGAAGGCAAAGAGACGCGAACCGAGCTAACGCAAGAAACTAACCTAACCACATTTTCGTGTTCAAACCGCCTCGTGTGGCGATCTCCGAATCTCGGGTTTCTCCTGGCAGTATTTCAATATTATATGTATATCTATCTATATATGTAAAAGAAAGTCGTGTTAGTTACATTATTTATAACTCAAGAACGGCTGAACTGATTTGGCTGAAAATTGGTGGGGAGGTAGCTTAGAACCAGGAGAAGGACATAGGATACTTTTTTTTTTCTCTACATTTATCGACTTTCAGGCGGTACAAAGTTCGCCGAGTCAGCTAGTTTATATATATTGTAAAACCTTGTCTTCGAATGGTGGCTGTTGAGCATCATGAACTTTAAACCCAATTTCGGTAGGTACACTTTCCTTGTCGGGTACAGTAAAGGATAGGCTGAATATACGTTGGGCGGAGTTCCCTTTTCAACCATCAAAAGTCGCAATACTTAATCTTAAAGGGTAAGTAGCTAATATTAATGTTAATAGGAATATTAGTATTGGCCGATTAGCTACGAAGGTAAACCTAATCGTAATTTTTAATTTTCCATAAAATAAAAATGACTTTATTAGCAAACAAATCCTGCCTATTACACACATTACACATACAACTTTGTGCTACCACAAGGAAATTATTTTTATTTTGTTTTGTATACATGTAGTTGATTAAAAGCCTGTAAATACACTTGATACTCTGCCTGGATAGGTTTTTTTAAATTCTGCTTGCATGGTAAGTATATAAATATTAAAATTCTCACTGTCTCCGTACTGTGCCTCTCCAAGAAGCATTACAATAAGTATAATTTAAATTAAAAGTTCTCTCCAGCTTGCTCATCAGACTAGCAAAAAAATATACAGTAAAGTCTGTTTTATAAAATAATTGAAAAACTCAATTAGGAATAAGTTAATTTTATTGACCAAGTCACCAATCGGCGACATTTAAACAATATAAATTGTGATTGCTATGTTATTATCATTCTGAAATTAGTTTTTGCTGAAGTTTTCGTTGTGAATATAAGAACAATTAATTCACACAGAAAGTGCGGGGCTGTTTTGGCAGATCGTTTAGCTTTCTCTAGAAAGATCTAATCTAGATTTTTTTTAGTGCACGTGAATTCGCTGATGCTGCTGCAAAATCGGCCATAGCCGTTTTGTAAACCGTTCATGTACGGATGAATTTTAGGCTTTTGTTGGCTGTAGTTTATTTCACTTGGTTCTCCCCGCGGCTTCGGCACACAGTCGCTGGATGAATGACAAGTATGCGAGTGCGAGAGTGACGGAGGTTTTATCATTCAGTTTATGAATCGCGTTATAAATGTGACAATCATTTAGGCCCACTGCATTTATATGAGTAAAAGAAAATAATAAGATTTCAACAAATATTCCTAATTTGAGTTTTCTGTGGGCATCAAAAAATAAGTACGACGTAAGTATAAGAGACTCCTTCGTAAGTAGTATTAAGGCGACTCCGTACGTGGAATGGTGATTTTTAAAGTCCTAATGCTCGTAATCTAGCCAACGGAAAAGTCTGAAAAAAATATATGTTATTTTTGACTATTTCTTCTAAAAAATTATAGTTGGTTTTTTTTTAAAGCAATAATTACTATGGAAAAAATAATGTTGAAATAGGGTCGTTTTCAATTTTCAATTCCCTAAGGCTTCTAAACTACAAGTGATATTTACACGGCTCATCCGCAAGAACATTGACAATTCATTGATCTTTAATCGTATTGTTTAAAAATTAGTAAAATGGAAATTCGGTCTAATAAAGCATCAAAAAAACTGAATTTCCGCGAGCGCGGCCGTGCCCGGGCTGCGAGCTCAGTGTAAATCTAACCGTCGAAGGGGAAGGCTGTGTCACTTGCTCTCGCGATCCATCTAGTTACGGAAAATTGTTAAAGTACCGGATCCCGCGGAGGTTCGATCTGTCTTCGTGCGTTTGAAGTGTATTTTAAGAGAGTGTAGTTCGTTATTTCACACGACTACGCTATGCGAGATAACAAAAAGCACTCATTTTCATATAGAATTAAATTCAACTGTTATTTTTCGTATTTAGGTAGGTATCTATTAATTTTAAGTACTTATAAAAAAAATTGTCATTGCTTAGCATTCCCGGACACATTTGGATACTTAGATATTCTCAGTCATGGGCCCACACCAGACAGGATTCCCAGAAAATAACACATTTGGTGTGGGTTTAAGGCCCTTCTCTGTGTAATATAGGTATTTAGGTATTTCGGTTAGTAAAAAAAATCTGATAATACAGATATTTAAGTATGATAACGTCTAATGATCTTTATTAATTCAACCCTAAGAGATATGAATATCGTAATGCAGAACAAGTATTGTTCGTTTGAATACCATTGTAATATTCGGTAAAACGCTAATTTACGAATACGAATATTTATTGTAAGTATTCACATTCGTTGCGTCACTAGTACAGTACATGACATATGATAATATAAAAATACATTATCAAAAATTACAATAATTTTCTAGTTCAAGAAGGCAAGTGACAATTTTGGCATGAGGGCTTATTTATGTGAATATAGTCAGAATACATATTTGCATCAATAAATTTCCCACTTCATATTTAAATCTAAAAGCGTTAGTAATTATTGACATATCCGCCGGGCTAGCTAGCTAGACATACCTAGCCTGGCCATAAGTTCTGTTCCAATTGTTTACCGTTTATAAAATAAAAACCTGATTTTTATTACATATCGTTTAAAAGCCATATATTAATGATCGGATTACAGTTGAATTAATGAAAAAATATATAACTTTATTTAGACTCATCGTAATGCCCGGACTTGATTTTTGACTAATGCTCAGAATTCTCTCTAAGTTTGCCAGAGGGCAATGAAACGATCTTGGATCAAATTAATCGATCGCGGAAGGAACGCCAAAACCCAAATAGCTTACGTAACTCAGACAACCGCTAAACTAAAGTAGGGCTGACACGTTTGCCGCATGTCAACCGATCTGCAGATCAAGAAATCTACACCCACCCAATAAAATTCGGAACTTCTAAGTTAACGTAAAAAAAGATATGGCTCTTTATGCCGCAAAAAACGTATCTACGCTGGAAAGAAAAATTATCGAAGAGACACGGAGCTAACTTTACAGGAGATCTAAAAAACTATGAACTTTTTCAAAAAAATAAAAAAATATTAAATATTCTGTGGACCTACTTTTTAAATGAAGCATTTTATAATGTCGCTTTTGTTATTTTGTCTATTAATGGAATAATTTAAAATTTAGCATCGCTTACGCAAAATGGCTGTCAAAATAGAATTAGGTAAAATTATCTAAACGACACGTTTCCCGAGATATTAGTCAGGTAAAATAGTATAATCTTTTACACAACAATCAACACAGTTAACAATATATATGTGCATGCTCATTTTATAGTCAGGTAAATATATAAATGTGCATAAATCAGCATGAAATAAATCAAGAAACATTATCTAATCGCCTTTGTAGGAAATATTTCAGACATGAAAAGCTATTTATCGTACAATAAAACCTCACGATTAATGTTTTAATTAGAGGAAAATATTTATTTTCAAACATTAAAATTAATGAAGTGACATTTAAAGTTCTCTAAGACAAAAACTTATGGTCCAACTACGCAAATACAAAAAAAACTGCTTTAGAAATGTTAAAGATTTATTCATCAGATATCACGTGAAATTTCAATTTTATCAATTTTTATGTGTGATCTGCTGAAAGATTTCCAGTAGTTCTAGACCAATGTATGGTAGCAAACGATAGCCATGACTAATGAGAACAGCACAAGAGTTCTCAAGACTGCAGTCACTCGGTACTCATTAAGGAATTATAAATCACGAACTACGTGAAATTTCAAGTTTTACAATTGCAATAAGATAATATCCTATCCTAACAAGAATAACAAAACTACCTACAACTCTGTGTGGTATAAGTGACGTCTCGTAAGACACTGTTTGAGTGAGATGGCGATTGGGTCCATCAAGCGAGTCCAAAGTAATGCCTTAGCGCCACAGACACAGCTTTACACCGCAGATGGGCCTAATGGCCTTTATAAATATATTGAATTACTACTAAATGTGTGATATTTTATAAAACAGAACCGGTAAAGTTGTCTAACTACCAATTTAACGAAAATATTTGTTTTTTAGTACATTCTATGTGACAAATACGACTCAATTGTCATTCAAGCAATTCAAGATAAGCGACAGTAGTCGATCAAAGTCATAACAGGTAAAAAAGGATAAGCGACAATGGTTTCATAGTATCAAAGCAGGTAAATTTGGATAAACGCCAATAGTTAAGATACGACAATCAGGTAATTTAAAATATGTTATTTTTTTTATAGAATCTTATATCGATTCTGTTAAATAATGTGGAAATACCACATTTTTACTTTTTGGCTAATGCGCATAAGCATTTTAAACACACATGACACAGAGGGCGCTCCAGTAGCGAAGAATTATGGAATCAAAGATTTAGTGTGATTGACGTAACGATATGATAGCTCAGTTGGTAGAGCACTACGCCGGAAACTTAGGGTCGCAGGTTCGAGTCCTGCTTACATTGCAGTGGATCACATTCAATTTTTCTTTCATAGTTTACCTTTATGTCAATTTTATCATAAAGACATAGGTAAAATGGCTCAAACGACATTAAAATATATTTTACGATCAGGTAAAAACAGTTAACCAACAAGTGCAAGGTTAGTTGCAATAAAAAAAAATTATCCAAGTTGTTTGATCTGTTTTGACAAATAAGTAAAAAAGCTCTAACGTTCATTATTATGCAAAAAACTTTTTATGTAATCTCCATTTTGCTAAAAATACCTCAAAAATCAAGTCGTTTAGTAGAAAAAAAAATAGAGATTCTCTAAATCACCGACGGGATAAGCGACACAAAAGTCGTCAGACAGATGTATGGGCAAGGTCGTAAAATTGGCCTTATGCCACATAAAAGTAACATAAAAGTGTATGTAATATATAAGTATCAGAAAAGTTATGAAAATGCAAATCTACAATGAAACGAAATTGTTCATTTCGAAATTGTTTATTTTTTATATTATTAAGTTTAACTCTTGTTGTTTAATGTCAATTTATAATACAATAGTGAGCTGGCCTTTATACCACTTTTATGTAACGTTACATAGAAAACCGATTCATATCGTTACGTACGTTACATAAAAGTCACATAAAAGCGCTCTATTTCGACATTAAAATCCCAATTACATGACACTGCAACGAAGGAAAAACCACGCACACAGCCTCTTAGCACTAATCTAACATTAATATTACTATGTAATTTCACATTTGAACAATATAATGCACAGTTACCTTTAAAATCACCAAACAATTTTAAAAAGTCCGCAAACACGACCATTCCCTTTGAATAGGCGGCACACGACTTAATATGGCCGGCAAAATAGCGGCGGTGCACAGACTAAGTAGAAGATAGTGTTGCCATTGAATACATTTGGAGTCTTCTATATGATTGCCAAATTTCAATAATAATTATGGTTACATAAAAAGTGTTACATAATAGCGTACAATACGATGACATAATGTGTTTTAATGAAATAAGTATTATTTTAACGTGCCATTTCGTTGCTAAGGTTGTAAAGCTCTTCCATGATTAAGTCACATACGGAAAACCTATTGAAACGCCCGATGAATAATACAAAACACAAAAAAAACATTGCAAATAGGCAGGAGATCATTTTGCACACTTTTTTTTTGTACTGGGGACGTTGTGATCACACATTATTAAAATACAAAAAAAATATTAACAGACAATTTAACGGATTCTGTCAGCATTTTAACTATTTTTGGTAGGTACACATACAAAAGAAACTAAAAAGTATTTTTCGATGCGAGACTTCCAAATGGCCAATTTCACTTATTTTTTTGGAAAATAGCTTTAACGCATTTTATTTTTAATATTCTACTGTAGTGGGTATAGATATTTAGTAATCCGCAATAATTATATCATTGTTTAAATGATTTATTTTACTTCGAGATTTTTCAATGCCTTTACTTTAAATATTATAAGGTTTGTTCATCTTCAACTCTCGCTCGGACTATGCGAGTGTATGAAGCTGCTTGGACGCCACTCAACGAGATTATGAACGAAGTAATGTTCCGGGGGCGCACGGTCGGCGGGGGGAATAACGTTAGGCTCCGCCCAGATCCTCAAGGACGTTGGGATTAGGAGTCGCCTTAAATCTGTGTGCGCATGCGAAGTGGCTGACTAAAGAATAATTAAGTAGAAAATTCTTTGTACCTATAGTTCACTCGTCAGCTTGTTGGCTGCTATACTGACTGAAATAAAATTAACTAGATTATTCAGCTTACACCGAAGTCAAGTAAAAAAATGTGGCATAAAGATGTAGGTACTTAGAAAGTTCGCTCTCACCACGATTACTCACTCAGGCTTGCGCTCGCAAAGTGCTTTGATGGATTGTTTATACACTTCTTGATATTTCCTCTGATGTATGTTTAGTTGATAATATTAGTAACTTGGACAGATAAAAGTACACATATGTTTAGCGGTTTTTATTTCATTATCGAAGGTGCCGCCCGCGCCCGTGACTTCGGGAACTATAGACATTGTCATATCTCATCTCAAGCACGTCCGGCTTAGATACGGAACGCCACCTGACATAAATGATGAGAGAGGGATAGGTTCGTTCATAATTAAAAATACTATCTTCCTCTACTCTATATACGTTTATAAAATCTTCGACGTTACTTCGCAGAATTTCATGAACTCCGTGTTACATAAGTTACTAAATAAATGTAGGAACTATAATAATCTGGACTGGGTTTCTAGCTAAATAATTAATAAGTATATTATGTAAGGACCGTTCAATATGGATAGCCAAACCTTCTTAATTATTGTATTTGTTTTAATAATTCGGACCATTATAATATCATAAATCATAAAACATTATTTATCAAAGCCATAGATTTGGCAAGTCCTGGCTGTATGCGTACCGCGCTTTGCTCTATGGACTTATGGCGCGAATGATGGGTGGGGTGTTGGGGAATATAGAGAGGATTGGATATTTAATATAATATTTTATGCCTGTATTTGTGAAAGCTGTAATTGATTAGAAAAATACAAACGCAATTGTTATATGTGCATCTTCTAGTTTCATTCCTGACCCAAGGATATACCTAATAATTAGATGCAGGACCTCTCTTCCACAAAGGCACATCAAAGTACCTATACGTATCAGTAGATCAGACTACAGCAACTGGTTGTGACTTCACTATACTTGTTGAGGGCCCACCCGTCCTTCTTGCATTATTTTCAAAAGTAAAGAGATAAGTACCTAAAGCTTTTAATCCCGGGCCTCGTATTAATAATAAAGCTGCCCGTAGTCCTCGGACATTATGATGTTTTCCTTTTATCTGGATTCGAATACCATTTGTATGTTGGGTGAAGGCACCAGACTCGTTTGAATTCCTATCAATATTGTCCAAATGTGCTCACTGAAAGACGGGAGGTTGAAATAGGTGATCTAAAATTCAATAAAAAACGTTATAAGAAACCTCATGAAAATCTGCTAGTAATTTTTTTACTTGATTTTAACATATCAATGATCATTATAGTGTAATAAAAATAACGATTACCTAATTATTATTAGAACATATTTCTTTTCGTCTGTCCATTTTCTAAATATTGCGACATTTTATCAAGGTTAAGTGATTATTATTATTTTCTGAAAACATATTAATTGCGAGAGAGGAGATTATACCAAGAAGCTCAGTGTGAGTTGTTGGCAGAGCCGGGGCGGAATTGGCCAGCGCGGGGCTGTAGCACATTCTATAAAAGTGGTTTTCCACCGGCGAGGCGAGGCGGGGCGTGGAGTATTAGTACGGCAAATTTTCAATCCCCGCCTAGCGCATCTTCGGTGGAAATAGTAAGGAGAGACGCGGATGTGAGGTGCTTGAATTGAAATATTTGTTTGTGTAAAAATGAACCTTATTACGTTTAATATAGGGTAGCGATTAAATCTGATTTTTCCACCGGCGAAGCGGGAAGACGATAGGCGAGGCGAGGAGAGACGAGACGGGACGGGAATTTTAATTTGTATTGCATTTTTTCAATCCCCTCCCAGCGCATCTTCGGTCGGTGGAAATAGTAGGAATTGGCGGGGATGTGCTGGACATGAATTGAAATATTTGTTGGTGTAAAAATGAACCGTCTTGCTTTCGTCAGATTATAAATTAATTACCAGAAAAACCGCTTCACGCGTTCGATAGGCGTTTTGTTGTTCATTACCGCTGCCGTTTATGTCTTGATTTTCTTTTTTAGGGTCCTTTCGTCCATCCGTACTATTTCACACACACGCTTAGTAGTACTAATACTAAGCTGTAATTTGGCAGGTGTATACTATGTTATTCACGGAAAAAATGTGGTAAGAATATAATTTTCATCACACTTTCTTGTAAACAAAGGTTTACATGCTAGTAAAGCGGGCGGTAAGTCGTAAATTAGGCCCTAGGGTGGTAAGTAATTTCAACCACACTTTAGGGGATTACATGCTAGAAACCCGGGCGGTAAATCGTATATTACGCCCTAGGGCGGTAAGTCGTATATTACGCCCTAGGGCGGTAAGTAATTTCCATCACACTTCAAGGGATTACATGCTAGAAACCCGGGCGGTAAATTGTATATTACGCCCTAGGGCGGTAATTAATTGCGGTACCTATTGACTACTTTTTATTACTTTTGTTTTATTTCCTCCATAGTGTGATGAAAAACATCGTACGTGACTGGTGTAGAGGAATTCCAAACTCGTGTCATTAAAGCCCTCTCCTTCGGCTTCGGGCTTCTAATAGACACTCGTTTGTAATTCCTCTTTTACCACCCTTGTTACGTAATGTACTATTATAAACAAACAAACAAACAGTGAGTTCGTTTTCTTGAAAGCACTGAGATTATTTCTTGTTGCTTTATCTTCATCCGATTCTTCTTCTATTAACACTTAATAATACTAATTCACGAGACATGATACAGCAATCACGTGTGTATTTCACTACGAACTTAATAGCACTACATCTACGTCCAAGCCTACAACCTACGGCGCGGCGGTCGCGCGATGATGTCAACCGCGAGCTCGCGCGGGCCCGCCCGGGCTCGCGAGGGCTCGCGCGGGCTCGCGATAGCTATTAATGACAATTTCTAGTGGAAAAGGGCCAGCGCGATTTCAATTCTCGCCCCGCCACGCCCCGCCTCGCCTCGCCAGTGGAAAACCACCTTAAAGGTAGCCAAGAGGCTCTTGGTTTGGTTTAGGTTTATATTTTGCATATGGCAAATGTATTGCATAGGTTAAAAAACGTGTTGGTATGTCTCAGTAGGTATCTATTTGCAATTGTTTATAAATTACATGCCCATGTACGTGGACGCACTAAGTGCCTTGATGCCTAGAGTAATACAATAGAACATTCCATTGGCTATTTCACTTTATGTTCCACTCGTCTGGCCCGTCTTTAAAGCTTAAGGCATTCGAAGAAAGAGAAAAACAGAAGAGGAAAAACAAAGCGAGGTGCAGATTGGGGGGGCCGGCGTCTGCTAAATGAAATGATATTTCACGTCGTTATCTCCCGACGGCGGCGCGCGCTGCTCGCGTGCGTAGGTATAATGCTCGGAGCGTATAGCCACGAGTGAGTGCAAGTGCTTGTTGGAAATTACACCACTCTTCCAAGAGAAAACTACCGTCAGTATCCATGTGTACCCATGAGTTTACAATTACCGTACTCACTAGCGACTGCGTAAACGATTCGTATTTAGAATTATGTTTCTACAAAGTAACCGCGCAAGGGGTGCTTTACTATTCTCGATACAAATCGTTCACGCTTTCGCTACTGAGTACGGTCACGGTAACTCATGGTAGGGCACTAACAGGACTTTAAACATGAGTGCGCTATCTCGAAGAACGCGAACAGAGCGAAGAGAGCAACCGGCCGAACGCGCAATAATGATGAATAGGTATCATAGAAAATTATATGAAACTTTATGACCGCAGTGTAGTCTATTTGCTTAGAAAATACACTTGATTTTTATCTACATCAGCGAGTAATTTTGAAGTTACGATATGGGACATTTTGTACGGCACGCGATGCCAGTGTGACGTCATCAGACCAAAACTCGTCAGAATTCGTCAAGTACAGCCCCGCGCCCACCTGAATATTTCGGAAATCATAAGGCGTTACATTCATAATATCATCATCATCAATAAAACTTATTTATTTAGTTTTGAACGCAGTGTAATATAAAGTAAAAATCTATATTCAAGGATAAGCTTCATTAACGTCATCGAAATGGACCACAAAATGTCAAGCAGACCTCACTTTTAACGGTGTGGACTTTTGTAATTTAAATACTTATGTATTTACAACTTGTTGATAGGTATTCGTAGCATTTAATTATGGACCACACGTGGGCGACTGGACGTGGCGGGCGCTTCGTTTCAGCAGGTTAGCGCGCACCTAACCTGCCTAATTTATCTCAATGGCATTGTGAAAGGTATATTTTGGAAATAGGGTATACAGGCATTTAATATAATATTAAAACGATTGACATACAAGTATGTATTATATCTTCTCACCTATGGGTATGGCCATATTTAATTGTAATTTTACACATTTAAGAGGCCTTTTTCCTTTTAAAAAATATTATTTTCATATTATGACAAATATATTTTGGATTATTTCAACAAACTTTTTTAAGTGAATAATACTTTTCCCCGAGTTCTAGGTAGTGACATAGCTATTTCATGCTTTCATTGCGTGCCGTCGAAAATAAGTTGAAAAACGTATATTCCGCGTGAATTTTGTCAATTTCGAATTTAGTTTTTGAAACAAAAATTCAAACTGTAGGTTTCAAATATACACCAATAAATCCCAATAGCCCTGCTCTAGGTAGTAACATCAATAATATGTTAAGAAATATGTTTGATCATTGATAAAAATGTCTAAAACAATCAGCATTTTAAAAGGAATAGGTAAGGCCTCTTAAATGTCATTGTAATTTACAACAAAAGTTTATTTATAAAATCACGCAACACCACGTTGTAATGTGTGAAAATCGTGTATGTTATCGATATTTGATAATGAATATATTCCATTATTGTATTGCACGCTCATCCACCCACCTTCATCCACCATCCATCTTTAGCTTTATAAAGTAAAACGAAGTCGCTGAGTGAAAGGTGATTTTGTAAATTTCGGTCATTACCATTAATTAGGCACTAGCCTTGTAATTATAACAAATTACAGACTTAGATATAGAAAGCGCGAAAAAAGGTGTAGCTGTGGAGATACATTTCAAGTATGCTACTCAAATTTAATTTTGTCAAAAAGGGTTGCGTAATAAGAAACCATCTAGCAACTGCAAGGGTATTGT
Source organism: Apotomis capreana (assembly GCA_947623375.1). Lineage (NCBI taxonomy): Eukaryota > Metazoa > Arthropoda > Insecta > Lepidoptera > Tortricidae > Apotomis > Apotomis capreana. The sequence continues at coordinate 498,919 of OX392515.1, read as the reverse complement.
TCGCGTTCACATTACAGCACAGCCTAGTGTGGCTGCGCCGGTAATGAGCCTCGCGACACCTCATTATCCGCGCTCCCTCGTCCCTCTCATACGCACCCCCCACCCCACCCCCTCATGTGACCCCGAGCCCGACCATTTTGTACAAATTAATATGTTTGAAATTGCGGGAAGCTAATTTAGAGCGCGGGCTTATTACTGCCGCCGAGATGATCCTGTGGCTAGCTAGGTGCGCGCTCGGGGGGGCGGGGTGAGGCTGTTAGGTAGACCCATATGTACTGTACTTACCTAACACTTATACATACACGTTGACATATTAAAGGTAAAAGGTTCTAAAAATAAAGATGTGAATACTGTTTTACAATCAACAATTCCAAGCCCCAGGAATTGGTATTAGCCGATACGTGGGCATGCAGTACAGTATACAATTTTGTAGGAAACAGATATTTGGGCGCAGCACATGAATCGATATTTACTAAATACCTATGGTACTATCGGTAACTACTTACGTGGGTACGACCCAACGACATCAAATATTTTGAATGCCTTTGCCTAATAATATGTATACAATTTACCAGAGGACGGCAGGAACATTCTATATACGACAACAAACATAACTCGGTGCGTTCCCGGAGGGATAAGGAGCACTATTTTCTAAGCATTGGATAAAAGCTTGTTTTAAACAAAGTAACAAAAAGGCACGTCGTCATACTGGACTGCGATACAGCAGTCGTTACGTAGTGAGGTACCAAAGTGATTGTCAATTCGATTATCCCGAGGCGGTAGCGGCCGCGGCCGGCGACGGCCAATCTCGTCACGTCGTTTCACGGCCCGCCGAGACTTGTCGACGGCGACACATTACCGCGCCTAGTTTGACACTACGTTGCCGTATAAGGATATTAGTCTCTATCAAACCATTAAAGCTGAGTATACATGGCTCCAATTTAATCAAACAATAAATTGCCGTGCCTGTGGACTCATTCAAAGTAGTGAAAGTTAAATTGAATGAAACATTATCGTAAATCTCGACAGAAAGTTAGCGAGTTCGTAATGACAGCCGGGATAATTCGACGGTTGCAACGTCAGGCCGTGTCGGGCCACGGTATTATCGACTCTTAGTACACGATAGATAACAATATTATACTGATATACGACGGAGGACTCTCTCTTTTGATCTGAAGGAAAACCGCCTGAGCAAATTAACAACGCGCAAACGAGCAACATCAATCAATATTACTCGCACCACATACACCTCTGATTTCAATGTGGGGCAATCTACATTGAATGGCCCAAATATAATATCAAAGGTACTTAAAACATGTACTTGTGGCTTGGTGCCTAAAATTAGTGTTGCTCACTTCATATTTAGCACAATAAAATATACTCGTAAGTTATTGTAGGCATGAATCTATTCTAAACAGGTCAGATAACTCGTAGACCTCGTTGTCCGTTGCTTGTTGTCTAATAGTGTTTCTCATATATTGCTAAGTAATCTGCAGTATAAATAATTCTAATTCTAATTTTAAAATGTGGCTTCCATCAAAGTTAATGATGATTTCGCTAATTTCGAGTTTGCTCGTAGAGCATGCCGTTGTTCGGTGAGGTTTTGCTTTTTGTAAAGTGATAGCGATTTACAAAAAACCACGCGGACTATCGGGCCTTGACCCAGGAAGGGCTATGAACGCTTCAAGTTGAATTCTTCATTAGCTATTCACTCATACGTTAGATCACTGCACAATACGCTATCAATACTACACATTGAATAACAAAAATGAATAAATAACGAACAACAAAACTTAAACGCATGCGGCCATCTTGAGTCACGTACCTACCGGAAGCCCAGTATAAATAAATAAATACCTAAGGCTTGCCGATGACACTCCGTGTATGCGTGAATTTACTTTGAATAAACCGTACAAGCCGAACACATGGATGTACTTGCTTAAATCCTTTACACTTAGTAAACTTTTATTTAAATCTAAAATAAGGTTAGCTTTATGGTTATACAAAAATATGTGCCAAAATCTAAGTCGACTAAGAAAAAGGATTTGACTAGAGGTTGGTGGCTAAAGTGAGTGTTTCTCGCCTGTTGTTAGGCAATCTGCGGTATTGTGCCACTCGCGGCGTGTCGCGGGACGCGCGTGCGCCGTGCGCCCGCCCCGCATGCGCGCCGCGTTGCCGCGTAGGCCATATCCCTGGAATTGAATTTGGCTCGCGATCAGATTGCGTGCATTTTTAGCTAAAATGCCTGTCTTGCTGATAAAATGTAACGCTATTTTCTAGACCGCATAGTATTCTTAATAAGACGCTTTTCTTGATAGTGATTATATATTATTCCTATCTTAGACCATAGAGTTCTTCATGTAGTTTGCTTCCTATAATAGATTTGGTGCACTTGTGGTAATGGGCTTTTTGTTTTATATTATATCACCGCGGTGACAATCACGGCCTATGGTATAGCTATATAGCCTGCGCACGTGTCTGAGGCTGCCAAATTATGACATACTCTAAAGATAATGCGTAGATTTTGTGAAAAGATTTTTTTATATTGTTTTTAAACAACCAACTGGGTAATCGATCACATAACCCTGTCAACATTCACTAATGCCACCCCGTCATGGCAGCCTTATTTTCATGTTAATTAGCGGATGTGCAGCGGGTCTGCTGCGCGGCAATTATTCGGGAATTTCAACCGCCGCCATCATTTTTACCGACAGTTGTTGCTGAATTTCGATTTTCAATGGATGCGTGCAAATTATAATCACATCTACATCTAACGCAAACATAATCTTTACCGACAGAATTCTGACTAAAAATTAACGCAATTACATTCGGTTATTTAAAATTTTAAACAAGTTTCTTTCAAGAACGGGAAAGTTTCTGACTTCAGCGGTCTCTGTTCGTAGTGAACTTCTCCTTTAACTCAAAGGGCTACTGGACAATGATTGGTCGATGTAACATTTGACACAAACGAAATCAACAATTATATGTTAAATAAGTTTTACTGGTAATGAGCACAAAGTCCGCTCCTCTAATTTATGTAGTGATTTATTTAGCGTGTTTATTACATTGGTGATTGCTTAATATATTCCTCTATATCTAGTTGCCTCAACAACCCGACCACATGTCAGCAGGAGACTAATCTGAGTAATAAAGGCGTCTTGAGCAGCCGCTTGCCGCGGGGAGCGGCGGCGCTAAGTGCGCTCTGGGTTCACTGCTGATCAATTTGTCGCGCGTCTCGCCGTCTCAGCGCTCGACTGCGGACAGACAGACATTCATCCCAAGAATGAAGCACTTAACCTGTGGCTTGGATAGATTATATTATAGGAAATTTATTTTGAACAAAATTTCAGAATTTTATTTAAAACATTATAAAACATATAAACTTATACTAAAAGGTGGCGAAAACTATTAGAAAGTATTATAAAAACATGACCCTTTTATAATTGTATATATTTGGGATTGCGCTGCGGACCATATTCTTCTTTATCTCGTTCTCAAGGTCATAGATTCTTCCTTTTCTAATCATGGTATTGGACGCCTTGTGAGGGTTATTCTCAGGATGTTGACTTTTCCCTTTTCGCCACATCGTGGGCGATGTTCGCTTCAATACACGGCATTTGAAGAGCGCAAGTTCTCCTCCGGCAGGATGCACCTTCTGAACCCTAAGGATATTTTGTAATATCAATTGATAATACAAAATATCCATAGATAAATGTAAGAGCAATTGTGCTTTTGGTCTAATCATTACATTTCCTACAGGGTCATCAATGTCATCATAAATTACTTACTCACTTTTCAATCTTTTTAGGGATAATTTCCAGTATGAAAACTATCCTATGTCCTTCCTCGGATCTTAAACTATCTCCATGCCAAATTTCATCAAAATCGATTCAGCGGTTTAAGCGTGACGAGGTAACAGACAGACAGACACACTTTCGCATTTATAATATTAAGTATGGATTAGTATGGATAGTATGGAAAGTATGGATTATGATATTATGACAATAAATAATAACTCGCAATATTACAATAAATAATTACAACATTTCACGTTGACGTCCATTTTGTATACTGTTAGACTACCAAATAGCAAGGACAAAATACCACAAACTAAATCATAACTTTTTACAATTACTGATAACGGTTTAAGAATGATAGCCTTCGATATAGACATAGTTCTTAACTCGTTATATTATACGTTATAAAAATGCCCATCGCTATTAAATTGTTTGATATTATCCACTTAGAAGTATACACATATAATTTAATCATAAATATACAAGTTCGTTGATATTAACGAAAATTCAGGTACCTAGTACCTAAATAAGTAATAATCTGTAATAATATGATTCGTCCCTGTTGGATGGAAAACTTGAAGGTAGTTTAATATTCCGTTAACTTGAGATGCCCTCGATATTCTAACCGTGAAATTTGCTTAAGGAATTTATTCCAACAAATACACCTACCTACAAAATATACAATACAAGTATTAACATAACTTTATTGATTCCTAAAATTACGGATAGAGGTCACAAAACGACGATAACCGGTAGAATTCGTTATTTAACATTTGGCAACTTATCATAAATACACAACTTTGGTGGCAATTTTGAAAATAGCTAAAGTTATAAGCCAGCTAAATATAGCATGGCCGCCGTCGGGCCGTGAATTTGAACGTAGTTTAATATTCCGCCAAGTTAGGAGCTCGTCGCTTAGGAAATAAATTCAAAGTTCAGACAAATCTCATCTTTTCAACCATCAGGTTAGGACACATGAAAATGCATTCAGAATTTATAAGTAACACCTAAGATTCTTACTTTTTTTTTTTTTTTTTTTTTTTTTTTTATTTATTACAGTAATTAGCACTAACAGTTAAACCTTACATGCTAATCATAGTACGATACAAAACATATTACATTAATTATGATTATTGTAAAATATATTATTATTATCATTCACTCATTTAATCTTGTTTCTTAGGATAGGTATTTTTTACAATAAATTTATATAAAAAGTAAAATATAAAAAATACATTACAAATATAAACACATTATAAAAAAACCCTAACCTAGGGTGCCCCTTATTATTATTATTATTAGATCCATAATTAATTAGATACATAGTCTATTACACAAATGCAAGTTCAAATAATAGTACTAGCCGTTACTATAGTTTCCAGGTAGTGAATCGATGCTGTCAAAAATGCTGACTCTGAGCTAAAGAATATGTCCAGGTCGCTATCGCTGTCTAAAATACTATTCAGTAGGGTAAGCGCTTGGTGCAGAGGGGAAGACGTGAGCGCGCCCGTCCTTTTATGTTAGTGTTTAAATTTAACAAAAGTCTAACCTTATTACAACCGATTGAGAGTTGCACAGACTTTGTTTTCTATATTAAACTATTGATACAAAGATATCAAAGCTCAAAGAAAAATTGAAATGAGTTACCTGGGGGACGAGTCCGGGAACCGAACCCGGTACCGCTGGATTGCCGGTCCAGTGCGTTAACCACTTCGCTACTCGAACTCCAACCAACCTTTCGAATTTTTCCTTATGCTTCGTGTGTCGCTCTTTGCATTGTTTATTTAAAAGGTTTTTTACACCTTAGCGACGTCTATGTGAATACGTTAATATTCACATCTTACCGTACTACTTTACAGCAGTTAACGAGCAAGCGAGAGAGGGCGCTGTTATTTTTATAAATTTATGAACCATGTAATGTCTAACTTTTTTTGTGTGGGTACACTCGTCTATACACGGTAGGTTTGTCTTCTATATTTTAACTCAAATCGTAAATGAAGAATTTCGATGGAATTCAAAGCTATCCGAAGTTATAAGCCAATAAATATAGCATGGTTGTCTCCGCTAGCGTGCTAGAAAATTTTGAAAGTAAGTAGTTTAATATTCCGGTAAGTTGTTTTCGTCGCGGCTGCAGGTTGCGGCGCTCAACAAGTCGCAACTCGGCGCATACTGATGCGCGAGGGCACCTCTATTCTAACGAGATAAACTCGCTCGCCGCCGGCCCGCGCACGGCGCACGGCGCGCGGGGAAAACTTTAAAATATGACCGCCGAGCAGTTTATCGGGACGGGACGTTTTTATTGCCCGCGATATACGTCCCAAACAAAAATGAATATACATTGGTATTTTCACCACAAAGAGATACATATATATAAACGTTTTTACATAAAATAATTTGGCGAAATTTAAGCGGACATTTTATGTAAACTTCCTGGAAACGTTAAGAGAGTTGTTTGATGCGCTTGGAAAATGCAGGATGGCATTGTGAAATCAGATAGTAGAGTATTGTTATAATTACCTCGATCTTTCAAGCGTGATGTTACGTTCGTGGCGAGACCGTTGTTATAACAATGTGTGAAAATCATGTTAGTTGAAATCAATATAGATGGTAGAGAATTTAGTGCAGCTGAAGACATCCGCAGGGCGCGGAAGCCGAAATGGCCCGATAAAGACAGCGGCGGCGTTACAAATGGAACAACAGTTCCTACCCGCCGCTTCCAAATCTAATTTAGTGAAAAGATAAGTCGGGGCAGCTTCCCGCGGCGAGTCTCGAGTAATGTTATTAAATAGACAATCGGTATTATCCGGAGTGTGCGGGCTGTCGGCTGTCGGCTGAAACAACTCCTCCAGGTCCCGCTGTTGGTTTAGGACGCTGCAGCCGCGCGCCTGAGGACGGGCTTCATTAGTAATTTACCATTAAATTCCGCGCACAATATTAAAATAGTTGCTTGTCTGCTAAAGCTAAAGTAGCGTTAGTCTGGTTATTTTTGTAGGCCCGTATATCCTTAGATATCAACCAATTCCACAAATCATTCAAATATGACCTGAAATCAGAGATTCTTCCGTTTTAGTCTATTTGATATTGATTTGAGTTAAGTAAAAAAAAACCCAGGCTAAATACGGCATATTATACAAAGTATTGCTTTTCATAATAATACGGCACCGCGCTCGCTATCGTAATCCCCCGCGGCCCCACACTCGCGCCGGCTTAATTAACGTGTTTAAATAATAAAAGTATTTATACAGAATAATGAAGTTTAGTTTATTTATGCTGAATAACTTGGCCAAAATTAGGTCGTGTTGTACAAGTACATCCGAGCTCGGGCGTAGTGCCCGAACAATATTATGTTCTGAGTGGAAGAAGTGGGCTCACCATCACCAGTCATAACTACAAAACCGGCCAAGAGCATGTCGGGCCACGCTCAGTGTAGGGTTCCGTAGTTGCCCATCCTTCACAATAGACGGACTTAAAACAGTGGTTTTAAGGCCGAGGTTTAAATTACGAAAAAGATTTCAAGCTCTATAAAAAGGTCGTAAACGCCAAAGCAACTGTAATTATTTATTACCTTCTGAAAGTTATCGAAGCATGATATAACGCGGGTTACGACGACATTTCAGTGCATGTTTGAGCAAAAATCAATATTGATATTGTTCATAAAATTTCACGAAGAAACAGCCGGAAATCAGGAAAAAAGGACGTCCGAGCACGATGAGGACAAACTGAAACGGAGACGCTTACGTCGCTTCGCTCGCTCGGTAAAAAATTAGAAAATTGTATTGAAAATTAGTTGTCCATGGAGAGAGGTCATTATTTCTGGTATAATCTGAACAGCGCGATGCAGGATCTGAATTGGCGCGCGGCGTAGCCGTACAGCGCCACCTGTTGGTAGACATTTATTTGTCAGCTCATCACGCCCGAACGGCTAGGCGGACTTCAACTAATTTTGGTGTAGGAATAGCTGAACATACAAAGATAGAAGAGGCCATATTCCTTTTAAAATGCTGATTGATTTAGACATTTCTCTATGATCAAACATGTTTCTTAACATATTGCTACCAAGAACAGGGCTATTGGGATTTATTGGTATATATTTGAAACATACAGTTTGAATTTTTCATTGATACTTTTTGTTTCAAAAACTACTCGAAATTTTGACCCGCGGTTGAAAAGTTATAGAGGGACGCTATTTTTTGGATTGCTGGAGCGAATATATTTACAAAATTGTTGACTTTTTAAAAAAATTATGTTTGATGACCCCTATTAGTTTTAAAAGACCTATTCAACGACACCTCATACTACATTGGAATGAAAAAAAAAAAACACCCTCACTTTAGGTGTACGGGAAAAAAAACTACCGGTACTAATGATCACGGAGCTAAGCCGCGGACGGACAGACAGACAGACAGACGGACATGGCGAAACTATAAGGGCTCCCCCACATCTAGCGTCTCACGAACGTCGGACGCTGCGGGAGCGCGGCGTCGACGATGCGCGGGCGTTGGCGAGGCGTCGACGTTCGGAAGACGCTAGATGTGGGGGAGCCCTAAGGATTCCTAGTTGACTACGGAACCCTAAAAACGATGGGTAATTATGTTTACCAAATACAATTTAAGATTGATACATTTGAAGCCCACGGCATATCTTACTCGTATGTAAAGCAGTAAATGCACAGCCAAATAACAGTGATAGACGGGCTGTATATCGCAGACATGTTTTCACATGTCTTAACTAATCCGTACGATTGTAGATTACGATAGGTAATCGTTTTTCCTGATAATACCTATCATTAATGGTAGCACACAAGAGAGACATTATCCCGACGTAGATTTAGCACTTGATACAAATTATAGTCCGGCCTGAAGTGATAAGGCTGGGCGCGGGGGCTCCCCCCTGCCGCCGACCGTCCGGCCGCCCGGCACCCCGGACCCCGGACCCCGGACCCGCTGCTAATCTCCGTGTCGGAGTAAATCTACTCCGTAAACTCTTTCCCCGCGCCGCCGACCGCGAACTTTTCTTTTACTTAGTTACCTAACAAAATTTTAGACGTTAATGAAAAACACAATTCAAGACTTTATATAATTCTGAAAGCCATAATATATAATCTTTCCTTTTTGCTCTGCGAGAGCGAGACTCCATGACAATTGAATAGTAAATACTCAAAGAACATTTGCGAAGGTGAAATTGAATTCCTCCGAGCGTTTTGACGTTGTTATGATAGTGATATTAATTCCATACACATGTCGTAGCAAAGAAGAGCGTATCGACAAAGGCAAGATTAACACATTGATTGGCCGGGCAGGTGATGAATATTCACACGGGACTGCCCGGGCGGGGTGGGGGACGGTGACGTGTGTGGGGGGGGGGGGGCAAAGACGCATGCTAATACAATGAACACAGCGGCTTTGTCCCGAGCCATTCATCGTGCCCATTACGACTCCGGTAAGATGGCCCGATTATAGCCGAAATAATACACGTTTCAGTTTCAATCAACACTGTTCACACACAGATATGCGATACGAGAGCTACTCTCGCCTTTAGCGAAATGTTTTGCTTTGTTTTTCCTCCACATTTGGATATAACGTACCGCGCGCAATATAATACGGCGCTTATCCTCGCTAACTGAGGCTCAATCGGGTAATGGGAAGTGGAAAAAATAGTTGAGGACATTAGGCGGCTCGAGCGGAGCGCCCGGGCGGGCGGGGCTCCGCGCCGCGCGCCGCCGCGCCCGCCCGCGCCGCCGCGCCCGCCCGTGCCCGCCTCATACGCTTTCCCAACGGTTCTCTTTTTCGTGAGCAAATTACCAAATGGTGTTGTTATTTCTGCGATTGTTTATCTTGTCCTTAACACACACGTTTGCATAAAAAGATGGCGAATGTATACAGAAGACTTCATTGTTAGAACGTTAGTTGTTCTTTACGTTCCGAATCGTCGGAAAGATAGATAAGCGTCAGTCGCTGCAGGCGGGCGGAATCAAGTGTTGCTAGCTGCTAACGAGCTCTTGGCACGTGGTTACGTCTGTTAACAAGTCTTGTCAGAGCCACGCTCAGCTCGAACTGAGAACACAATCCATAACGTAGGAAATAATGAGCCACATGTACGCGTGCCGCCGCCTTTTTCATGTTTTTTTGTGTCGACATAGTCATGTATGTAGGTAGGTACGTACGAAGATCGTAGTTGGACATCATAACATGCTGCTCTACACAAGCCGGCAATGGCGTAGGACACATTATAGTGTCAGCTCAGTTTTCTCCACATCAAAGGAACTGATAAAAGCGCAGCCCCCAAGCAGTCACAGCCCGGTTTTCCCACACTAAGAATGGGTCGCCTCCCCGGAACATAAATCTAACGCCCGCGATGCGCTGCGGACGACATCATTACATTTCACTTCTTCATTTGTATCTGTTCTCGACGATATGTGAACATATACGTCTACTGGCATTCTATCATCAATGAACATTATGTGTTTATGATCGTGCCACCGAGTCAAGAGTTTAACCTTAGTTTTACCTTTAAAATTTATGCATAAATTATAATAATAATAATAATAATAATAAAATCTTTATTCATGAAATCATAGTAATAACAATTGGCATAAAAGGTCTTAGATCTATACAGAGCATTCATAATACTGGTGCCTGAACTAGGAGAATCCTGTATCTCAGGCTTTAAGAGTTCAAATTATAGTACTCTAAGTACAAAAAGAATAATCTTTTACAATTAATACAATACTACTTATTTAATTCATAATATAATAATACTATAAAACTATATAATTAAATTTATTTGATATTGCTTTTAAGACATGTTCAACTATGTAGGACATTGCATTGTCACCGTTAGCACAAATTGAAACTAGGACAGTCGGATTGCATGAATCGTCAGCTTGTTTAATTTGATTAGGTATATTACAAATCAGAACAATATTTAATAATAAGAAGTTACGCGGTTATGAAATATAGGAAATTATGAGTCGAGAATGTTTTGAGTAGGTAATACTAAGACTGAAAATTGAATTCTTAAAATCTAAAAAGGCTCTCTTAGGCGCCTTCGTAATCTATAGAGTTTTGGAACCTTTTTTCGGCTAGTTTTCTTGCTGGGCATTCGGCAGTGCCAGTTTCGTGATTACACGGTTTCTTATAGTGCATGCATGTCGCGCACTTTGTTGGTTCGGCCTTCTTGGTGCAGTCCTTTATTGCGTGCCCTACCTCTCCGCAATGCCCACAGATGTTAACTTCCATCTTACATGTCTTCGCCGCATGCCCGTACTGCTGGCATTTATAGCACCTTGTGACCAGAGTAAAATCCCTTACAGGGCACGACGACCAGTTCACGAAAACTCTGTCATTTGTGACTAGTACCTTGCGAATTAGAGCTGGAACTTCAATAATATAATTGCAGGTCTCGGCTTCCTTCCTTCCCGATTTATGGCTCAATCTTGACGAGGACAAAAACTTTTCTAGGGTCAGGTCTTGTAGTTTGTCGGCTAGGTTTTGTTGAAAGATACACTTGAAGACTTCCGCTTCTTGCATATCCGAGGGCACTCCGACTATTACTACTCTGGGCTTTCGTTTTTGTGTTTCATCCACAGTGAGGCCTGACGTCGCTAGCTGCTGCAACTGCTTCAGTTTCGCGATGTCCTCCTTGGAGTCGGTGCTGATAACAACGCCGCCGTTTTTGATTTTGCGCAATCCTCTCACGTGCAATTTCATTTCATCGGGCCTAATGATTTTTTGAACGAGGGATTTTGTTTCCTCGCTCGACTTCGATTTGTCAGCCGGGTAAATTGCTACCGAGCTGATGTTAGAGGGTTGGATGCGACTAGTAGTATTGTTCTTCAGTACGTCGGCAAAAGATACTTGGCCAGGATAAGCTATAGAGGACTCCTGGATGCATTGCTTGAGTTCCTGGAAGCAACGGGAGAGATCTACTTTTTCCTTAAGTGTCTTATGGGAGTTATAGGCCTGAATTGTTTTTTGTTTCAGGGACTGGTACTCGATAGTCATTTGTGATGAGCAATGACCCACTTTGCGGCATAGGGTGCTAATCCTTGATTTTTGGTCCGAGTTAAGTTTACCTTCTGTAGAGATGGTGCATACTTCATTGAGGTATTTTTCAATGGTCTTCATCCAGTTTTGAAGGTCCGTGGAGGTGACGAAGGCCAGGGGCTCGAGCTCATCCTGTTGGCGGGGCTCGGGCGGGGCGGGCTGGTCGGGCGGCGGTAAGGGCGAGGGTGGAGGGCTGCGGCGCGTGAGTCCACTCCGGTTAAATGGACTGCTTCCGTCCATTTTCCATAAACTCCGTTAAAAGTATGTAAATTGTTATACTCTAAACATTCTCACTAGCAAGCACTATGCAGTGACATAGATACTTGCTTCCGCGTTATGTACAGAGCTAGGTCACGCACGATTTAAAATGATTATTTATTTTATTAATTGACACGTCCGATACGTATGACGACTGCCGACTATATCATCACTATCACATTATGTATCACCCGAAGGAAAAGTTTACTTAGAATTTGTAAATTTTTCAAAATGGTAATAAAACAAACCTTAAGGCTCTGTACAATGTTATTAAAAATAACTAATGTAACGGTTAACTTTGTGATAAATATAACACTTCGTTGCCAGTCCGTAATGTTTGATGTTGACGTCAGAAAGTTTGACATCTCTTGCTCCGACACTCCACAACGAGGGTTTGTTCTAGTCCGCGCCAGATTAAACACCGTCGCATCACTCTGCCTTTGTTTCCTCCGATCGCCTCGCAGCTGAGAGCGAGCCTCCACGGCACCGATAGCCGTGCTCACCTGACGGCAACACCGCTCCCGTTTCAATTCCCGCCCGCTATTGTAAATGGATACGCTTAGTGCACGCCGCATATAGTTTTAATTGAGTTATTCGCTCGGTTGGATACAATGCGCGGAGCAATTGGAGAAACTTCGTTAGTGTCCGTGCGGAGCCGCGCGAGTGGACCAATTATATTTTGGCTTGGTGAATTTCAGCGACATTGCCTTGATATGGACGCGAGGCTGACATTTCTGTTTCTGTACTTTAGGAATGTATTTAAAACTGCTATCTCGAATGACAAAACGTAGTGTGTAGAAATCGAACGGCACGGCGATGATCTCTACTTATTTATTAGTATTTTAAATAGTATTTCCAATTTGTATCTATTCAGTTGAGACCTCGCGCCTGCTCCCCAGAGACGGACACGCCAAATCAAGAATTCATTGAATTCTGAGGAAAACGCTAGGTGGTAAATCTTGCCACACTACACGACTCGAATTCTATTTAATATAATAAGTAGGCACTTCGACGTGATTGTAGAAGTTTCCACAATACGATGAAATAAAAACAGCTCATTCATTTAAACTACCATCGCTGGTCATGTTTGACAGCTAATGCAAGCTAAAGCATATTATGTATACTAAGAATGGGCAAACATCGCAAAATCAACCTCGAATGATGGTGTCGGCGTGAACTAGTTCTAAAGTTCTAAACAGCTGCAGGACCCCAGGTTCCGCCTAAACACCCACGAGCATCGCGTGGGCTGGGGGTAGCTCACGAAATGTACTAAGGCTAACGAAGCATTTCATTATTAAATACTGTCATTTTTTTTTTTATGTCATAGGGGGCAAACGAGCAAACGTATCGCCTGATGGAAAGCGATTACCGTCGCCCATAAACACCTGCAACACCAGAGGAGTCACAAGTGCTTGCCTACCCGGAGGACGAAGATAGAATGCCTCTATGCTAGTAATTTCACCGGCTATCTTACCCCCACACCGGAACACAACAATGCGAACATTGCTGTTTAGCGGTGGGTTAGCAGGCAAGACGGTAGTAACAATCCGGACGGACCCTGCACGAGGCCCTACTACTCCAAAAATCGGCTAAAGTAGCAACGTAGATCAGCTTGCTCGAAATAATCCGTACAAGAGTTATTATTATAATAATAGCGTCGTGTGATAGTAACGCACTCTTGATGCGTGTACTTCGCCGATGTATTCCCATTTAACCACTATATTTAACTCCGTACCTATATTATGTCCATGTGATACATATGTATATTTTTAAGATCTCTTGTAATTACCATGGTATGCAATAAAGAATATGAATATGAATATGAATATTAATTAAATAGACATGAAGTAGTGGTACTTGTTCCGGATCATAGGTCAAAAAGTCAATTAAGGTGATGTCAAGTTTGATACCAATCCAGAGATTCGGTTATATTTAGTAGCGACGAGCGTCACTGTGTTCTGTGAATTTGATAGTAAAGTTGTTCTACTCTCACGGCCGCTGTCGACGCTGGAGCCGCGGTGTGACGACGATGAACACCGATGAGAAGGCAGCGAGCCGCGGCCGCGGCCGCGGGCAGCCGAGCGACGCCAGCCAATGGCTTATCGACGGAGCGGGCTCCGTGAAGCACGGGAGCGTGACGTTTTCATTTTATTTTCATATAATGCAACGACCCGGTCCCTGCTGCGTACTTCGCCAGGACGAAGTAATACCTAGAATTTAATTTAATTTTCACCTCACTCGCTCGGAAAACCTCCGTTTATAGGGTGAAATCTGCGTGCAAAAGTCTATTTTATCCGCTAGCGTGCAAAAGTCATTTAAATTTCGAACACGACGATTTTGATTCTCTGTGGTGCATGTAACTTTTTTATATAAATTTAAGACTCCTTCAACGCGTGACTGATTTCATAAGTCGATAAATCTTCGAATAACCAATCAACGCACGCCAATAAAGAGCGATCTGGTCAGGCCGGCTAAAATCATATGTACGTTTGAATACTTCTTTTAAAAAAAAATACACCTACAATATCACGTCCAGAAACCAAAGTTTTTATTTTTTCTACACTTTATTTTATGTTGAATATGTTTATATATATTAATAGTATGTGGCATCAACATCAATGGCGAATACATCACTCACCTTCGGTTTGCCGACGACATCGTAGTCATGGCAAAGTCGATGGAGGAACTCAGCGTGATGCTCGATGACCTCAATCGAGTTTCTCGACGGGTGGGCGACGAAACTCATGTCAAATGCCAAGGTTGTGCCCATCCCAGTCTCTGTTGAAAACTCGGTACTCGAAGTTGTTGACTCATACATCTACCTAGGACAAGTGGTCCAATTAGGTAGGTCCAACTTCGAGAAAGAGGTCAACCGCCGAATCCAACTCGGCTGGGCAGCGTTCGGGAAACTACGCAATGTCTTTTCGTCCGACATACCTCAGTGCCTCAAGACGAAAGTCTTCAACCAATGTGTGTTACCAGTGATGACTTACGGCACAGAAACGTGGTCTTTCACTATCGGCCTCATCTCAAAGCTCAAAGTCGCTCAACGTGCAATGGAGAGGGCTATGCTCGGGGTGTCTCTACGTGATCGAATCAGAAATGAGGAAATCCGTAGACGAACTAAAGTGACCGATATAGCTCACCGGATTAGCAAGTTGAAGTGGCAATGGGCAGGCCACATAGCACGCAGAGCAGATGGCCGATGGGGCCGAAAAGTGCTCGAGTGGAGACCTCGGACCAGCAAGCGCGGCGTAGGACGTCCACCTACAAGATGGACAGATGACCTTATAAAGGTCGCCGGAAGGCGCTGGATGCAGGTCGCTTCCAACCGGTATATATGGAAGTCCAAAGGGGAGGCCTATGTTCAGCAGTGGACGTCCTATGGCTGAGATGATGATGATGATGATGATATTAATAGTAAGTATTTCAGTTTCATTTACATATTTTGACTAGTAAATATATTAAATACAACACAAATTTTAATATTTATTTGTTTTAAAAGTTGGAACATCAGAGTATAATTTCTGAACGCACCCGAGAAAAAATAATAATTAAAAAGTTGGAATTTGTTCTGTGAAGAATACCTTCATACTGTTGTCTTACTTTATAGAAATATCGAAAACAAGAAAGTTAAGCCCAATTTGGAGTACTTATTCAATGCTAAAAGCCTGCATTAAAACGAAAAAGGATTTGTTATAAATATTTGGAGACAATAAGTAATTTACCGACACGAAACTATTGACGTTTTTAAAGAAGATAAAGCCGAAATAATCTTGTTCGGATCCCATCGTCCACTTTCAAAGCGAGTGTTATGAAAAATACTTCCGAGTGGCCAACTAATCCTTCCCAGAATGCCATTCTCCCACATTCACAACGACTGTGTCAAGTAGTTTCAAATACAAATATAATATAACAGTGCTTAAGAAAAACTCAACGATAAAATATACACGACGATAATACAAATTATGGCCATATTACTTTTAATTTTTAATATGTGTGCTTCTCTCCTATTTATTTGGTTTGGATTTGAGTGTGTTATGTTTTAATTTTGATGTGTTAAATAGAAGGCAAAATTAAATATGATTATTTTTATATTTTAATTGTTTTCTTGAGTCTTGCATTTTCTCGCTCGCTGTAGTGAGGTGAAAAGTTGTGTGTTCCGCATGGCTGCAAAATTATTTAGCTTCTCGTGTCTTGAAAGCCTCGCTACGCTCAGGAATCTATCTTTGAACCATTCGCTTCGCTCATGGTTCAATCTTAGATTCCTTCGCTCGCTCAGCTTTCAATTTCAACACTCGCGCCAAATAACAACTTTGCAGCCTTGCATAACAAATAACTATTTCTGTAACATGAACATTAGGAATGTATTTTTATACTCGCATACCTGTAAATTCTTATTTCGCAAAATCACAAAAATGCACTTTTCAACCTGTATGAAAATTGAACTATAATACCCGCTAGTGAACTAAAGTATTTCCTTCTGCAACTGTTATATAACGAGAGGTTTTAAAAGACGTGTGTGGTTTTATGAATCGAGCCGAAGGCGAATTTAATCTTAGTTTCACACAAGTGTGTTAGGACCTACATTTTATGTACAGTTGCATACACTTTTTTATCTACATATATATTCATCATCATTATCATAGATTTTCTCTTATGAAGATATTAAACACTCTACTGCCAGTCAGTCCGTGAACAGAGGAATAAATGAGGCGACCACGCCGATGATATCGTAATGTTATGAAATATATGAGCTGGCAAGTAATGTAGGTCCGTATCTGTATCTGGACTTGTTGTAGTAATTGAACAATATGTGAGTAGATGAAATACTATTATTAGTTGGCTTCAGACTTTTCATACTTTCGTAGTCGTCTGGCGAAAACTGACTGAGAGCAAAGCAAATAAATCCGCCGCTAAGACAATTATTCTATACCTTACTACTAATACTGAGTGTATTGTTGTGCTTTACCTATGTATGTTACCGATTTCGGGATACCTACCTACTCGCAGCTCAAGGGTGCAGACAGCGCGGCCCTCGCGTGCGGCATGCAATGTTCGTTAGGTTATGCAATTTCGTTTGCGAGCCATTGGGAAATGAGCCACGGAGTTTGTAATACAACTTTCGTTTTACTCATCTGCAGTTATAATAAATTGGTGAACAACTGAACACGTAGGTACATTAGAAAAGTTAGTTCCGCAAACCCAGTCTAAATGTTAGCTAAATGAAATATCAGCGTATTTCCTGGAAACTCCCTTTAAATTGAAGCAGTATTGTGGCAGTTTTACGAGTAGTGCACATCCTGTTCATTTCTTTTTAATCAAGCCGGGGCAGCGCCGCATTGTGCCGACGGCTCGAGGCTCGCTGCGGTCGCCGTCGCCGAGCGCTCGCCCCGCTCGCTCCTTAATACCGCTTCATCGATCCGACCTCAAAAAACAACGCTAATATTTACGTTTACGTGACACGAATTTGCTACCGAGATATTTTTTACGAGTTTTTATTAAACTGTTATCGAAACGCGACCGGCCTTGTTACTTAATCGGGCGAAATGTCTCGCGGTCCCGTTACAAATCAGTGGGTTGCCAAATGCTGGCGATGGCATCGCAAGATACATCGGCGGTTGGAATGGAGGAAATTGCATGCAGTTAAACATTCATGTAAGTCCATGTTTCGCTGCATGTAATTCTTTTCAATTTATGTTACCTTTTATTGGTGATGCAGTTACCGGGACTGGCAGAGAAAAAGCTAGATAAAATAATACAGAACACGAAGAAGATGGTAAATGTAAATTTATTAATTAGGGATAGGTATATAATCTACTCCTAACAAAGTATAAGTAGTTGTGACATTAACAGCGCTACTTGCCATTCGATTACCTGGCCTCAGATCCTGTCCAGTTTCATAAACTCGGTAAGGCCAATGTTAAGCACTGGATTAAAACAGGCTGACACGTAAATTGTAGCTCAAGGCTGGACTGCGAGCATTGACGTATCTAAGATTATTGTTCAGGTGGGGCCTGGGTGGGGCCTGGCCATGGCCTATAAGTTGAAGTCATGAATTTCTATGGGAAACCCAAATTTCTGGGGTAGGCACTAGACCAGTGTTTCTTAACCCTTTACCGCATATAGGAAAAAAATAGTTGTTTGAATTTGAACCTTGACCTGTGCCAATAAGGTCCAAGTTCATATCTGCCATATATGGCTTCGTATGCGGTAAAGGTTTAACCTGTGGTCCGTGGACCCCTGGGTCCTGGGGGTCCGCGAGCATATGTATGGGGGTCCGCAGCCTTATCTATGGACTATTTAAGAATCATAAATAAATGTCACCAAAAGTCTCGTAATCGCTACGCACGCCGTGCTATTTATTTCTGTTTTTATTTTTATTTTTATTAAGGGTGTCCTTAAAATTGTGCTTGATTTACTAAGGGGTCCGTGGACAAAAAAGGTTTAGAAACGCTGCACTAGACCATATTCGGGTGGGCACGGCCGGCCCACCCGGTCCCCCTCCTAAATACGTCATTGACTGCGAGTTGCAAGCCCGATTGATCGACCGATTGATTGAAGATCGATTGTATCGACCGACTAATGCGTAAATAATTTAGAATAGGGTGTATAACAATTCCATTTATGTGACGTGTAAATCAGAATCTCGTGGACTACGCACCAAACCAGCGATTCAATACAAATCCTCAAGTTCTTTAAGGCACATCACCCGCAACGAGGACTCCATGGAACGATTGGTGGTGCACGGGAAAGTCGAGGGTAAAATGATCTCGTGGGCACTCTCCAACGCGACGCGACGCGATAAACGAGAGGGTTACCTATCCGAAACACTAATTTTTGTTTTCCATCGGTAACGTTTCGCCAAATTTTCATTTGTCCGTAATCCGTTTTATTTTCAAAACTGATAATTTTTCAGAATAATTATAAATAAACCTGACCTAACCTAATGAGTTCTTTAAAACGATGTTTATAAAATTCTGAAAATATTACGGGTTTCAGGAAAAAAGGCGACAGGCGAAAGAATCGACCTAACCATGACCACGACCACTCTGCCAAGAGTGCACGACTACGAAAAAGAGACAAACAATGTGCCGTGTGTACCCCGGCTTCACTAGACATTCAATTGAGCAGGTTAGCAGAGGGTTTTGAGTCATTGCAATTAACATCGTACCAACGCTCAATACTAAACTATTTAGTGTCGAATTCGCCTAAGTCTACCCAAGGGTTTTTTTCGACGACCATGCGTCTCCCGCCGCTGGATATGGGTTATTTGCGAAATCCACATATTTCTCCAATCGTAGGTGTACAATTAAAGAAGGCCTTTTGTGTGTCTCCCAAGCTGAAGTTCTTGATCACCAGACCCCTTTTCTCTTAGCGGCCGTCGTTTCTGCGAGTCGTGTACCCGCCAACTAACAAGTGGTACTGGCGGTTTGGCAACTCTTAGACCTACAGTGGTTACTTTCAATTAAATTCAAAACTTTGGTTCACCCTTGTGTGGTCTATAAGAACGTTAACTAAGCAACATATTAATTATTTATTATTAAGTGCATGTATGATTTAAAATATTTTAATATTATTACTTAGTATCGCGCTCGCTCGACGGAAAATATTAGAACAAGTCCCCTGTTGCACTATGCTCGACGCGCGCTCTCAGCGCTCTGCTATGTCTAATTAGCAATTTGTATAATTCCGCTGCAGAGATGAGCTTTATTGGCTCGGAGGCGAGCGGCGCGGCGCGCGGCGGCGGCGGCCGCGTGCAGTGCGAGCCGCGACGCGCTTCGCACGGAGCCCTCGCACTGTAATTTTAAAATAAACGGCGTTTCTGTCGCGCGGCGCCGCTGAAATAGGTTGTGCTTGTTTGATATGAGCGCGCACACTTTTGCCATAAAATTTACATTTAAATTACAGCTGCCTCCTTCGACACATAATCTTACTATGCAATGTAATGAATACTTAATAAGTCGATTTACTCACGTGGTCCGTGGTCATCAGGACATGATACTTATTTCCAGTATACTTTCTTATGACTCCGATATCTATCGCTTTACGTATTTAAAGATTTATGTACTTAATAGTGAACTATTAAAGATATATGTATTATATGTAGTAGAATTGTAGGACTACTAGTGGGAACCTATAATTGAATCTATGTTACCAATCTCCACTGTCCATTTTATTACTAGCCGTTTATTTACTTCTTTATTTAGGAGAACCAACAGCTAATACCTATGCTGCTCATAGAAACTCAAGTAGAAGTATAGATCCAATTACAGGAACTCGCAAATAGTTGTTGCACATGTAACATACACTTAACACGTTGAACGCCACGTGGCCCACATGTGGGCCTTCTGATCTGAGTCCACCAATTTGGGCCCCTTGTTAAACACGAAAATCGTCAAAAATCGCTTTATGGTTTTATGTTACTAATTGATTAGAAATATGATATTTGGTACTCCTGGTTAAAAGCTCTGGGTATTTTAGGCCAGGAACAGGTGATAATTAAAAATGGCACACATGTGACCTCCGTGGCCTCAACGGAGAGAAATACGTGATTCCTTCCGCACAGGTTCACAGTCAGCGGCTCACCCCGCGACCCGCGTACTTTGCTCGGGTTGTTCCACATTCGCTACGAGGATCTTAATAATAGGATATCCGTAAGTTTATTCACGCGAATCTCCAAAACTATTGAATAGATTTTTGTACTGTCTTCACAAAATACATTAAGCTTAGCCTGGAGCTATACATAAACTTGTATCCATAATAGTCGGATGTCGGAAACAAAAGTTATCGTCAAATAACAAAAGTAACTACGGAAGAAGTCAAGAGCCAGTAGGTAATATATGAAGAAGACTGAGAAGAATGCTCGTAGGAGAGTATAATAAGGTTTAATTATAATAAATAAAAAAAACACTACTAGCTGAGTAATATAATCGGAATATTTACTTTATTTGGTCAACTTCAGCACAACCCTACCATAGTGGCGTCTTTTGCCTTACGCGAGAACCAAGCCGACTAAATTGTTCTGCAGGGCCACGCGGCTCACCTCACTACTGTGTGGCCTGTAAAAAAAAATTGAATTCCGACCGGCCGAAGGCTCATCTGTGACCCCCGTGGCCTGAACGGTACAGTACAAACAACAAATAACAAAAGAGCGGCGCGTCAGGAACGGAACCCGGCGCCCGCGAGTGCTGAGCTCCGCTCTTCGTGAAAAACATGTTCAGGGGGTGCGAGACGGGTGCGGGAGGAGGGGAGGGCCGCTGAAGCGAAACGGCTTCATACAAACCACTTACTTTTATGTCTCCTTTATCCACTGCGACAACACATAAAGGAGAGATATTCCGCCGGTTCCGCTCGGGCGACGTTCCTTTTCGTGTTTGTTTACATACGAAGCATCGCCGGAATCATACTTATGAATATTTGGGTATTTTTGATGCTGTTAGGTGCAAAAAGTAATGTAATAATTCTATGACATCTGCCACTTACCTATATATGTGGTCGGCAGAATCGTCCGGCGAGTAAATGGTCCAATAGGCTTATTTGACCTGAAGCATGAACTACACCCGGTTTATTGAATTATTTTATAACACTGCACACTTGGTCACCCGTGTTTGTCATCTCAGAAGCGGGATCACAACTCTGTGTAAGTACCTCTATCCAATACTTTACTGCCGCGCATCTGCAGTTTACGACTTTATTTTCAGACAAGTTTGAGCGAATCGAGGTTACATACAGCCACATTATACACAAGCAGCTTCGTAAAGCGCTGGCACGCAACGCCGCGTGTGAGTAATAGCTGCATCACGTACACATGTGGCTGCGGAAACGTCCAAATCACTATTTTACTGTGATAGAGACGACTGAAAAAGCTGGCAAGCCGACTGCATTTCATTCATTCATTTATATAATTTCAATTCATGTCATTCATATAATCTTTGATATATAAATATTCCTACATATGACTTAAATGTGTGAAATGTCAGAATGATAGTTGCTTTTTTCACGTGGTCAATGTAGCGTTTCTTTTGGAAAGCGTACATTTTTCGGAACAAAATAGTGTGTAAAAACCACTTTGAAAGAAAAGAACTTGTCTTTAAAACAAATAATTAAAGACCTGGCATTTTCGTATTTTGTCGCAGTTCCCAGACAGTGATCAAGATTCCTGCCACGTCTCCGCGACACCCGGCGGCTGGCTCGGCGCCCGCGCGCCAGTTTTATTGCAATATTTTTCTCGTGCTATTATCTCCTTTCACCGCCGCAGCTAGATGTGGTGCGGACTGCGGAATATTCGCTGCGAAAATATTTAAACAAAGGCGTCCAAATAAAACGCCAGTTATGCCTCATCCAATTATCCTGTAAATATGAACTGCGCTCATTGGGAGATATTTTCTCTTTAGCAACTTTTTGCATGGTTTAGCGAGGAATATAAATCCAGCATTTATGGCACCTTTAGTTATTCTTTAACAACTGCGCTCCTGTTTTGAAACTATTACAATAGTTTCACAAATTACGGTGTGCCTTTGAGTAATATTTTTGTGATTTGTTGGTACAAAGGTTGTCTGGAAGAAATCGCTCTTTAGCGATAAGTTCGCTGATTGTTTACCTCTCTTATAATGCTAAGTGTTATCTGTACTTGTATTTCTTTCTTGCTGAGGAGTGCAATAAAATAAAGAATATTCCATCTACTATATTTATCTAACGTACAGTACAAATTTTGATGGTATATTTCTTATATCGTTCCTTAGGCTATAACACTGCATAGCGTTAGTACGTTGTCGTCGTGACGAATGATGCACAGTTTCCCGGCAACTGATTGATTTTTGTTTCAATGTTCGAGATTGTGATGGCACTTTGACGTTAAGACGGGACCAGGCACGGGTTATCCGTGGTTACGCTGCCAGCAACACAGAGGCCTCAGGGTGTCTCAGGTCTGAGACTGTCGGTGTAAGTAGATTGGCTGAGCGGCGATGGGGTTATTAGCATTGCTTGCTTCTCACTCGCACGTGGTTCGCTTGAGTTAAGATCAAAAGAGCCTTCTTTACGTGTACTATTGTCTATTTTAACTATTTTATGACGAGACCCGCGCACCGTGTAATATCAGCTAGTGTTCTGTGAGCAGCCGCGCGCGCTCACAGAGCGCAGCCCCCGGGCTCCATCTTTGTCTACGTTCGCCGTCGTTCGCGCAGCCCCGCACGGCCCGCGCCGCCGCCGCCCCGAGCGCTCTCTTAGACGGGGCTTTGCGGGGCAAGCGCCGACTTATTGTCCTCATTGTTCACGTCTTATTTTCATATTTCTTAAGCATTATTTTATACTGATAAATTGTATGTGTGTGTTGTGTGTTGTTATTTTTAGCTCTTTTCATACTGGTTATTGTGAGTGCAGGATTCCGTACTATTCAATGTTTCATTTATTGTTTGCGCAAGGTTTTGAATGGTAGATATGAGGAGAAATTTTCGACGCAAGAATCTCTACGCGATTAGGCGCCCGGCGCGTGACCAGTTTCATCAGTTTCATCACCGTAGCTTATGCGCCTTAATTTGTAAAAAGAGGGCTACGGTACGAGATGATTGCGCGATGAGCTGGACTCTGTCTCGGGTACCTACATTTTCTAATCGCAAAAGTTTTTCGTTCATAGTTCTTTTAATAGCGAGCTTCTAATTATGACTGCGGCTCCAGTAGAAGTTGGTAACTATATCCCATTATCCAAAATTTAACAGGGCCTGAAGCTTATTTATTTATTAATTTAATCTTTATTGCACAAAAGAAAACTTATCGTACAAAAGGCGGATTTAATGCCATGGCGCTTTCTTTACCAGTCAACCTTTGGGCAAAGCAGATAAATTGTGGGCGGTGCAACTAACTCAAGCAAGTTTTGATAAATAAATACTTAGATAAATACATATATTCATATAATATATACACATATATTATTAAATACAGATGAAATATCCTAATCAGATACTTAGCTAAGGATTCACAACTCTGCTAGCGTAGAGATCACGCAAACCTTTTTTGAAAGCGAATTTATTCTTATGTCTCGCAAGTTATTACTGGTAAAAAAGCCTGGCGTAGTAACAAAAATCAGTTAAATTATGCAAATGGCGTGGAGGCAGAGAGTTCGTAGCAATCAGCACAATAACGCATCACAAACAATAGTAATTTGCGCGAGGTGGCGTTATTTACCGGCGGCGCACCGAACCTGCGACCCGGGCTCCAGCGACGCGCTCGACATACTAATCAGATGCAAACTGAGCTCTTCTCCGCACCGGCGTATTCCATTACCGCCTCTGTGCCCTCGCTCCCATTGTGTGCCGAGCTAAGCGGCGCATTGTATTTGTCATATTAATTTAAGTTCTGGATATAATGAGGCGGCGGCCGGGATGCCACCCGCGGGCGCACGAGCGCGGCGCGGCGGCGTGCGCCTCGCAAACTAAACTTGTTATGACGACTACGAGGGGCCAGAGTCTCCTGGAAGCGGGAGGATGAGGGACACTGCTACAATTTTGCACACTCTGTTCTGGCTCAATTTTCAGGTATTCACTTATCGGTCAGCTTTGAGGAATAGAATTTCAATACCTAATGTAGCTTTTCGTACATATTTTTATCTTTCTCATACATATATTTAATTTTTATCTTTTACATATGAGCTAGAGTGGAATCACCAATAACCGCACCTGCGGGAACGTTATGCTGTCATAAGACCTGACTCGCTGAAGCTGTATTACATTTCCACGTAGGTACACACCCGTTTGAAAGCGCACTATTTACCGAGGTACTTTGATTACACTTGGTGCTGTTGACGTCGCGTACAAAGCTGAAAACGTAGACTCAGTTAATTTCCAGCTTAGTTTAGAACGACATGTTATATTATAACAAAATGGAAATTAACCGCATAAAACGATGTATTTACCTAGACTAGACCTTCATTTTACTTGACTTTAGTTCGTAAATAGTTACTAAAAATAACCGGTATCTATAAGATAGTTAAAACTTTTCATACAACCGTTTTACAATGGAAGTTCTTAATCTCGAGCCCCTACTGCGTTAAGGTCATAATAAGTCATGAGTTGTTTATTTGCTCAAGATAAGGTATATAATTATATAGTTTCAATAAATTAATTTATCATTGTTTACTTACTGAAATGTTTTTTTTATTCTAATTAATTGTACATTCTAATTTAATATACACTTTAATAAGCGACACGAGGCATGTCGGGTACCATAGAGAATAATATTTTGGTACAGGTTTAAAAAGTGTATATTGTGTAGTTATTTTTAGTCTGTGAAATTATAATTGAACGATTATGTAGGCGAGTATAAAATATAATGGTGTCTTTTTTTGCACTTGAAAATACTGTTAAGAGCGTGGGGTTCGTATATGATAGAAAAGCACAAATTAATCCACTAAATAAAACACTTACTTTTAACCCAAATTACGTACTTACAATTCACACGAACTGTACTTAAAATCCACTAATTAAAACACACACACTATTTCACAAATTATGCACTCACTATTCACACGAACTGTACGTAAGCGCACTAATCACTCAAGAGTCTTTCTCTCCGATTATCCTTGTACTAGCACTCGATCGCAGTTAAAATGTAACTAACTCGCGCCGGCCGCCGGCGCCTTATATATCCCGCGGAACCGCTCTAGACGCATTGTCCACACATATCGCGAATATTCTAGTAAGGTCCTGCGTGAGGGCCGAGAACATTCGAGGCCATATATGTCTCTCTCTAATGGTGCACTCTCTGTCACTCCCTTCTCGAATGTTCCGAGTATAGCTATCTCTTTCTAGTAGTCCCATCCTTGTTACACACTTCTCGAATGTTCCGAGTATAGCCATCTCTTTCTACTAGTGCTATCTCTGTCACTCCTACTGGAAATTTCGCCATATAATGATTTGTGCTTCAGAGGCCCATAAGGGGTCCTCAAAACGCCTGAAAACGGGTTTTCAGGTTATGGCGTCATCTGATAGAGGGTGCCCTGAAACGGACTGAAAACATGTTTCAGGCGCCTGAAAGCGACGGCAACTGGGGTGAAATTTCGATCTTTAGATATGTGATAGAGCAACTTCTGAAACGGCCTGAAATGACTTTTCAGCCTGCTGAAAACGCCTCTAAAGCACTGAAATTGACATGTAAAGTTTTTGACCTAACCTACCGGCGTAACAATACTAAGGTCCAGTCAGAGTTAAAGTGTTTCCAGTCACTGTTAAAAATGTTTCCAGTCAATGTAAAAATGTTTCCAGTCAGTGTAAAAGTTAGAATGCACTACTAGTACTAGGTTAAATTGAATTGGCGTGGAAAGTGGCGCTCGTGCGAAACAAAACATTTTATTACTTAATTCGAGCTAACAAAGGCAGCAGCTCTGCATAACACACGTAACTAAGTGTTTTATTATGTTAAAAATACAACTGCAAACACGGTAAAAATACCAATGAAACGTGTATTTAAACATCTTATTGCGTTTGATATAACGTTTTTTGCCTAAGTGACATTTCACATAATGTAACGTTTGATATATCAAACGTTAATGCGTTATAACCCATTTTTAGGATTCCGTATCTCAAAAGGAACCCAAATATGATCACTTTGTTGTCCGTCCGTCCGTCCATGCGTCTGTCAGGACCTGACCCTTTATCTCGGAAACGCGTGAAGGTATCGAGTAGAAATTAAAATCATATGCACAAGTTTACAGTCCCTTCCGCCTTCCGCCTAGGGAAATGGCAAAGCCCGATCAGCCTACAATGTATTTTGTCAATAAAGAGTCAAGAGGATTAAGGAAGTCCTGGTTTGATGGAGGGGAATGTTCAGTTGTTATTTTGGACTTCATAATCGCGAGTAGCATCTTAATAGATTTTGTTTCTGCTATTGTCACGAAGTGCAAGTTGTAACCAACCATGTGGTTGCTATTTTACTCGACTTTAAGAACGTGCAAAGATTGCATAAAATATTGTCATTTATTATTTTGCAGTTAATTAGTTGTATAATTTAACTGTAAAACAATACATTTAAAGGCGAGCTTAACTATAATCAAATTGATATGGATCATTACCATTCGACTTCAAAAAGGAGGAAGGTTCTCTATTCGGTCGTTTTTTTTTAAATTTTAGTGGAGTTAGTACGCGCATCGTGCCGTGGTGCTTGGCGGGCCGCGGTGTCGCTGTGTCGCGCGGCACTCCCGCGGTGTGCGCGGCGCCCACATTAAACCTGATTTAACCTCACAAATTACGTCATAACTGCTACACTGGACAGCATAATCCTGCCAAATGTCCACACATTATACTTTGGGGAAATTTAGAAAGATTATCGTGACACGCCGTGTGGGGCGTGGGAATTTAGCACAAATGCAGGACATTACAAATAATCCTAATTAAACATGCAAATATTTATGTCAAATATCAGGTATCAATAATTAGGGAATTTAGCACAATGCAGGGCATTACAAATAATCGTAATTAAACATGCAAATATTTATGTCAAATATCAGGTATCAATAATTAGGGAATTTAGCACAATGCAGGGCATTACAAATAATCCTAATTAAACATGCAAATATTTATGTCAAATATCAGGTATCAATAATTAAAGAATTTAGAGCACAAATGCAGGGTATTACAGATAATCCTAATTAAACATGCAAATATTTATGTCAAATATCAGGTATCAAAAATTAGAAGCGGTGGTAGCCTAGTTGTTAGGGCATGCGACTTTCAATCCAGAGGTCGCGGGTTCGAACCCAGCCCGTACCAATGATTTTTTTCGGAACTTACCTACGGAATGTCATTTGATATTTACCACTCGCTTTTCTGTGAAGGAAAACATCGTGAGGAAACCACCTAAGCTCAATAACATTCCCCTCTGGGTTTGAAGGTCAGATGGCAGTCGCTTGCGTAAAAACTAGTGCCTACGCCACATCTTGGGATTTAGGTAGCCGACCCCGATTGAGAATTCATTCTCTACAAATATGGGACAAAGGCTAGGAGGATGATGATCAGGTATCAATAATTACCAGAGCAGTGTGCTGAACGGTGTGTGAGGTCAAACTTCATCAAAATACCTATAGCTAACTTCTGGGGGAAAGATAACTAAGTATATCTTTGCCATAGTATACTAAAATAGAAATAAGGTTGTTATTTATGGATCTTTTGCAAATTGAGGCAGTAAAACCACTAACCATTCAACTTCATGTGTGATCGAAATGTAGGGCATGAAATTGTCCCCTCAGAGCGTTGGTCGTGCGGGCGGCCGATGCTCGCTAATTTCAATTAAGTGCACTTCATACGCGGTGGCGTCCGGGGCCTTCGCTCGGCGCTGCGGGCTCGCAGAATCCATTAAAGTGATTTTATTGCCCTTATTAAGATGGTGTCACGATAGTCGAGGCCCGGCCAGATATCATCCACGCCGTGTTTCACTTTCGCCGCATAATTAACAAAGCCCTCGGCTGCCCGGGCTGCCGGTCCGGTCGCTGAGCCGGCTCCCGTCGGCGCCGCCGGCCCGCGTGGCTGTACCATCGCGGCGACGCATTACGCGCACGCAATTATGTTGTTATCTGGCTCATTCCCGTAATCTACGGCCGCCGTCCCGCCGTATCCGACTCGCGGTTTATTCGCTATTGTTTCGTCGCTCTCAATTATTTCCCTGCGGCAAAATTTGTTAAATCAAGATGAAAAACGAAACGTTGCCGCCTCGCGAGTCGCGCAGCGCCGACCGTATTTGATTTCCACTTCAAATACGAACCGACCCGCCGCTTCGGTTTACTCTCAGCTTACAGGTTTTGAAGCTTTTCCTAACATGAAACAACAAAATGTCTGATATTTTTTCACGTTTGCAAAACTTTGTTTGTTGTTTTATTTGTTTAATAAATATGGCTGTATTCATGGAATAGATATTAGCTGAAATAGCGAGCGGACCCTGCCCCGCGGGGAAATACGCCGGCGCGATTCAATTATGTGATATCGTTACTTTGTACACAAGAATGATAAAGGCTGCAACTCGCCTCCAATGGGCAAACCATTTTACAAAACTTAATATAACAATTGCCGCGATACAATACAATCTGAAGGCGAGAACTGAAACTTTCCGCTTTTAATTCCAACACAAACGTCTAGCTTAGCGAGTAGGTACAGCAAACCTGGAAACTGGAAACAGCGCAGTGTAAATATTAAACTCGGCTGAGTTTTATTTCCGACTGCGTTTTATTTGCGCGTAAACACAGTGGCATCAGTCCTGCATCGCTCCCGCTCCCGCGCCCGTTCCGCTCGCCGCTCCGCCGCGCCGGCGGCAGACAATGGCGCATGTTCGGGCTGCATGTAAATACCACTATTTCTATTTAGTTGCCTAGCAAACAAGCTTCAGCGCATACAGCGCGAGCGCTGCGCTTACCGCGAAAAATCTAGTTTTAAAGCGAATACAGTTGTATTATTTTCTATTTAAATGTCTTCTAAAATGTTAGTTATAAAGTGGCAATAATAGTGGTGGTAGTGGTATTATGTATACAAGTTCTTGTTGTGACACTGACATTACAAGGTTAACGCATTTACAGTCCGGGAGCTCGTAGATTTGGTATCCCCTTGTTTTACAGACACATTTTTTTTGTTTTGTTTCATAGAAAATATTTGACAGAATACTCAATTCTCGTATTTTTATATTTCTAATAGGACGCGTGCTGCCATCTTAGAGCCCCCTAGAGTGTTTTCGTAAAGCCGGAGGCGCGGAGGGAGGGCTCCGCTCCTGGGTTTTGTCACGCGGCCGGGCTGCTCTCCTCGCAGCGCAAGGGCTACGGCGGAGTCGGCAGAGCGATTTTCATTATGTACCAAGTATTATTTTAAGTACGCAATAAGAATTAAGAATACCCATCAAAAACATAAAATGTTAAATGAGAGCCAAGTTTAATAGCGCAACATTGTCGAATTCGCCGACATCTCAATTATTTTGTCGGCGAAGTCGAGTTGCACGCGATATTGAACTTGGCTCTCATTTAACATTTATGTTTTTGATGAGATAAAATATTTGTACAGAAATTACTATTCGTTAATTAGTTTATTTTCCTACGTTTACGTTGTATAGTTTTCTTTTTTGTGCTATTTTCCATATTCTCTTGTAAACCTCCGAAACATTAGAGTGAATTGCCCATACATCTGCAATTTTTCTTACACGTTTTTTGTTTATTTGTAATTTTGCTAGGTCGAGGCGATATAACGTGCGCAGGGGGTTATATTCTACTATTATGTATAAATCTTGCGTGTATGTGTGAGTGTGTGTTTGTGTACATCTTTCAAACAAAGAAATAATTTTCCAAATCGGTAATAAAATGACGGAGTTCTGAGGTAACAAGCATAAATAATAATAATAATAATGTTATTAAAACTATCGTGAGACATCTTTACTAATTATAAAAAACGGTATAAACTCACGTAAAAATTGTCAGGAACGGCCCGACATGTTTCGAACTCATTTGGAGCTCTTCATCAGGGGTAGCTATCCGTGCTGCTACGCGACTCGCGACCCACTGCACTTTTAATCGCTCTTCAGCTCCAAATGAGTTCGAAACATGTCGGGCCGTTCCTGACAATTTTTACGTGAGTTTATACCGTTTTTTATAATTAATAATAATAATGATAAAACTAAGATCTAAGGCTGGATCAAGGGTCAGATTCAGAAGGCGGTACTCCTGGCACACGGCGCGCATCGTTAAGAGGTTCTTCTGTCTGCAGCCCTAACCACCGGTAGCCTTAGGCCCTGCCCCGCTGTCGGCGGCACCCTAGGTTAGATTTTTTTATAATGTATTTATGTTTTGTAACTTCTTTATTGTATTTTACGTTTGATATAACTTTATTGTGAAAAAACCTAATCTAAGCTTTAAAAGAAATAAAGGAGATAGTGATAAAACTAAAAAAAAACACTGTTTTTTATTTTTATACGTGTACACACACAATCACCAAGCTGAATGCCAAATTTCACCTTTCTAGGTCACCTGAAAGTGGGTTAGGTTTTTGATTACTATTTAGTCAGTCAGTCAGTCAGTGGTAAAAATGCCGTTTTTTGGACTTTAATATCTCAATAACTATTTCATCTATATTTATGAAATTTGGGGTTCTACTTGTTCTAAAGGATCTAAATCGCACTTGCGCCGGTTTTTTATGTGAAATAGATTTGGAGTTATGGACACGCTGCTGCGTGTCTAGATATGAAATCTTGTTCTATGAAATGAATATTCGAGCAATGAATGAGCATTATTCTGTGAAACGATATTGTGAGAAACATTTGCTACGAAACAAAATATTGTTTTTAAAACAACGTCAACCCTTAGATTGGGATTCGGATTTGGGTCAAAACGGAGAAGTTCTTGTCTCGATGGCATAAGAGCGAGCGAGCCAAGTATAAAACTCGAATCACATTCTCTCCACTCACGGTACTGTAATTTGGTTTTCGAATAGCTACTTGTTACTACAGAAGTTTTATCACATTCTCACACACGAAAATAAAAATCTACTGTTGATTTTGGACCGAAATTAGGATTATAAGCCCGCGCCACGGCAGGCAAGTGCTACCTATTCAGGACTCATATTTCATTCTTACAGCTCACGCAAATGTAGTAAAAACCTAGTCCTTTTTTATGAAATTAAATGAAAAATTTACATCGAACAATAACATACTGCTGTTACCTAGGTAGCCAATTTTGTCATGCCAGGCCTGCAGGTCGCTGACGTGTGCAGGTGCCAGCAGCCAGCTTTATCCCGTGGGGAGAGTATCAGTTCGCGTCTCTGCACGCTTTAACGTGTGGCATGTACGCACTTCGCGCTCCGCGGACAGAGGTACGCTCAGCATTGACCATCATTATGTGGTTGATGTGGGTGTACCCTTGTTTTGTCGACAAACTTTTCATCGAATATTATTTCATCGACAACGATTCATCGAAACTTCAGTACTAGTAATATTGTTTGGCGTTATTTTATTTCAACTACTATTTATTTAAATTTATCTTACTACGTAGAAATACTATTCAACGAATATTACTTAATCGCTGATTTGTTTCAAATTATCTTAATTGGCACAACTACAAAACATTGCAATTCATTTCTTCGACGTAAATACAATTTTATATGTCCTACATTTATACATTTACAAAAAAAACGGCCGAGTCGGATCTGCTCTGAAAGGTGAATCATTTAAAGTTTGAGAATAGGTTGAGGTGAATCAATCACCTTTCAGAGCAGATCCGACTCGGCCGGGTTAGGTTAGGTTAGTTTTTTTTTTTATATCCCTAAAAAATATTTTCCATTTTAGTTGTAGCGAGCTGGACCCGTACATGCAAGTGAAATGATATTACGTGAAGTAAGTTTTATGTAATTTAAAAAGATTTTAAACGATAAATTATGAAACGTACTTCTATGAAATAATACATCTGTGTAATGAATCATCCGCCATATGAAAATCCGTGATATAAAAATACTCGTAATGAAATTTCGATGAAGTGAGTTGTCGATGAAATGAAAATCCCATCAAAAACATAAATGTAAAATGAGAGCCAAGTTCAATATCGCGTGCACTTCGCCGACAAAAGAATTGAGATCTGCAAGGGCGCCAAGTTCTTTGCCCTAAATTTTTAGATACAAGGACATGCGACATACTCAATGCATTTATTTTACTTGGGGAGTAATTCAATATCAAGATTTGACTTGGCTAGTTTTCACAAACTAACTAAATTTTATAAAAGTAACATAGTCATAGTTCATTATCAAGCTAACAGTATAAGTAACAAGACGTACACTAACTTGCGTACTTACCTTTACGAAAATAGGTTAATGATTTAATTGATTTTGATTTATGATATAAATTTATATTTTAAAACTAGCCAAGTCAAGTCTTGATATTGAATTTTACACCCCAGGTAAAATAAATGCATTGAGTATGTCGCATGTCCTTGTATCTAAAAATTTAGGGCAAAGAACTTGGCGCCCTTGCAGATCTCAATTCTTTTGTCGGCGAAGTGCACGCGATATTGAACTTGGCTCTCATTTTACATTTATGTTTTTGATGGGATATCATTATTTTTTGTACAGAAATTATTATGATGTGTAAATTACTTAATTATTATTTGTTAATTAGTTCTGTGTGCTATTCTAGTACATCTTTTGAAAGTTTTGAACAAACAAAGAATTTTCCAAAACGGTTTATAGTACGTATTGGATTTTTATGTGCATGTATGTGTAAGTGTGTGCGTGTGAGTGTATATGCTATTCTAGTATATCTTTCAAACAAAAAAAGAATTTTCCAAATCGGTTTATAAATTACAGAGTTCTGAGGCAACAACCATCAATAATAATAATAATAAAAAAACATAAAAAAATCACTGTTTTCGATTTTTATATGTATACACACACAATTACTAAGCTGGATGCCAAATTTCACCTTTCTAGGTCACCTGGAAGTGGGTTAGGTTTTTGATTACTAGTCAGTCAGTCAGTCAGTCAGTCAGTCAGTCAGTCAGTGATAAAAATACCGTTTTTTGGACTTTAATGTCTCAATAACTATTTAACCTATATTAATGAAATTTGGGGTTCTACTTGTTCTAAAGGATCTTAATACATAAGCCAAATTTCATATTTTTATGTTAAATAGATTTGGAGTTATTGGGGGGTCAAAAGTGGCTCCAAACGGTTCGTGTAATATAACACACGGCTGCTGCTCGCCAGTTCCTGCGGTGAACTTGGCTGGACACGCTGCCGCGTGTCTAGATACTTGAAACGTTATCTTTGAAGTAAAATTCGACGTAACGAGTGTCGGCGATTCAAGGGTAAACCGGTTGATGTGACCTATTTAATGAAGCGATCTTTGTTGTAATTAACAAAACAACACACACAATATTAAATAATCATACATTCCATCCGGTTCATGTCAATCCGGTCCGGAGGTCTCCATTTCCACTAACGGCCGTTTGCTTTCAGAATGCTTAACCGGGTCTTAATTCATATTGTGTGGTCAGCTACTCCACGTCTCTGATTCTCGTGGAACCGCTCGAGCAAATAGCGAGTGCCTGCAGGCCATGAGCAGCGCGCCTGGCGCCACCTGGCGGCGCGCGTCGACGTGATTGCACTTACAATCGCCGGCTGCCGACGGCGGGCGCTGCCATCTGTTGCTGCGGAAACGGCCGCGGAAACCGGCCTACACTGTATCCGCTAGTTGTTTCACTTCGGCTGCGAAATACCCGTTTATTTCGACTTTCGATTACATTTCAAGGTGTGAATTATTTATTATTGCACACCAATAAAAGTTTGCAAAAGGAAACAAAGCCAATACAATTTTAGTACCCAAGTGTGAACAAATGACGACTAGAAAATTCTATTTCTAAAAACATATACAAGTATTATAAAAACTAACCTAATTTATTTACACTAGTATAATCTAAAGGACCCCGCTTTGCATTATACCTGGCTCAAAGGTCTCCATAATGCCAGCAGCGTTGCCCCGCGGAATGGCTATATGGAGACTTGCTGAACCAGATAGGAGCTAGAGCGGGGATCGCAGCCCCTGTCCCTTAGGCGTCATCCTAGTTCCTTAACCAATTCATATCCTCCCTTTAGTTATAGTTTCAAAGGTTTGAGTGGAAGGTAGGAATTTAGATATTTTCAAGTTAGCTGATATGATCGATTATAATTATTTTTCGGCCTTATTACGGCCAAATACTAGTCCGGCGGCCCCTTGCATGAAACCCTACCTTATATAAAAATAGAAAATACCTAATCTGTAGGGGTAGCTGACTTTTAGTAGCTTCAACTCCTACAGGTATTTTCTATTTTTTATAAGGTAGGGTTGTATACAGTGACTATACGTATTTTCGACGTTCGCCTTTCGAGTCGCATTACCTTTCGAGTCGCATTATTCTATGTAAA
Source organism: Apotomis capreana (assembly GCA_947623375.1). Lineage (NCBI taxonomy): Eukaryota > Metazoa > Arthropoda > Insecta > Lepidoptera > Tortricidae > Apotomis > Apotomis capreana. The sequence goes on along the minus strand of OX392515.1, from coordinate 463,915 downwards.
GTTATCATTTATTTATAGAAGAAATAGCTTGGGTCTGTCATTTCCATTTCACTGATGTGATTCGGCTCCTTTGTATTTTACTCTTATCAAAAAAGAAATAATTTATCATTACTTATAAGAAAGAATATTACCTAAAGGAGCTAGAGCATATTGCTAAAGTATTCATATGGCGATATCCCAGGCTAGTGCGAGAGTTCGGACGCGCAGGAAACACACATGTTGATTCGCTGCCGGGGTAAGTGCAGCTTAATGTGTTTGTCGTGGACTTGGCCCCACATCTGGCCATGAGTGAACCTGATTAGTACCTACGACATTAATCGTTGTAGTGCTAAAAAGAAAATGGGATTTCACTTATATGTTATCGATTATTTATTTACAACATCCATTAATCGGAGAGTGTTTAATTATTATTTTCAGGTGTGTTTTGTGTGACTATTATGTTATTTCCAAAATGAAATACTTGTAAGTTAACCAATTCACGGCAATAATTATTGTCGCCCTTCCTCTAGTCGCGGTTCTTTTCGTAAACCTCTCGATTACTTAAAATCGGAAAATACTTATTTAGGAGGGCAACGACTTGTTTATTGAGCCAGACCCAATTCCGTTCGCCTTGACTTGTTTACAGCCTTCACCTTTGACATCTGCAGCCAATCGCAAACTTGCCAAATAGGCGTCCCGTAATGAAATTATACCCTTCCGCCAAAATTGGCCACTACAGACTCTTATTCATATCGTGTATAGAAATTAATCAATCATTATGTTATGGATTGTAAACACTAGGTACTTATACATTTTCAACGTTATAGTGATACAGAAACAGACTGGTGCTGTGGGTAACTAGGTCATCATCCTCCTAGCCTTTGTCCCATTTTTTGAGAATGAATTCTCAATAGGGGTCGGCTACCTAAATCGCAAGATGTGGCGTAGGCACTAGTTTTTACGCAAGCGACTGCCATCAGACCTTCCAACCCAGAGGGGAAACTAGGCCTTATTGGGCTTAGGTGGTTTCCTCACGATGTTTTCCTTCACCGAAAAGCGAGTTGTAAATATCAAATGACATTCCGTACATAAGTTCCGAAAAACTCATTGGTACGGGCCGGGTTCGAACCCGCGACCTCTGGATTGAAAGTCGCATGCCCTAACCACTAGGCTACCACCGCTTGTGGGTAACTAGGTACACTATGTTATATAATGAGCTGGCAGAACATCTTCATCTTTCTCGCTTCCTCATGACTGAGGGTCGTGACCATTTGAGGCCGTTATCTGTTGCACCAAAGCTCTGTTGCACTCCACACGGTTTTCCGCCTTCCGAATTGACGCCTGTACAGTTTCCTGACAGGCTTCAGAAACTAGGCAGTTACGAAATCTTAGCTGATATCTTTTCATAGCCAATATTTTTTTACCTACTATAGTGCTCGTCCAATAAGAAGTCAATCTTGACAGCTGTCATCTGAATATTTTTAATTATTTATTTCAACATAGTATACAACATTATTTATTTATTATATTATTATAAGCTATAATAAATTTTTAGGTTAGGAAATTATGGAGATGACATGTTATTGCCCGCGCACTCTAAAGCATGATCACTAAGGCTGAAGTACTCTTAAGACTTCATGAGATCTACTTACTTTTGGTCACGCGCACCGCAGGTGACACCGTTGTGCCACCGCACCTACCTATCGTGAGTGAAGACGCGCACAAGTGCACGTCAAGTGAATATACATATTCACAAATAGTTCATGAATGTTACGGTGTGTAGAAGGTCCGCACCGGGAGTCCTGACGGGGAGCTTCAAGTTCCCGGGCGGTCGGGATCGGGAGCCCCCTCAGCGAGAGTTCGCGCCAGCCATGGTAGCTTATCTATAATATTATAAAATTCTAGATTTGTATTGAAAATCAGTTTTCTATGGGGAGAGGTAATGATTTCAGGAAAAATCTCAATGGCGCGATGCAGGATCGTCATTTGTTTTGTATGAGCGCGCGGCGCCAAGCCAGTCTGGCGCCATCTATTCGTTATAATTTCCATTGTCATTTGCATTTGCATTGTCATTTTGATGAGAGCATCACGCCGAAACGGCTGGACAGATTTTAACCAATTTTGGTACGTACAGGGATAGCTGGACAAGGACATTCAAAGATGGTTATAGTATGTTTCTCATCCCTTACATAAGTTTCTGGGCTTCGTCTCGGAGCTTCGCATTTGTTCGCCTCAAACTACCGATTGTGGATTTGGTTTCAACGAGACCTCAACGTGCTCGAGCAGCTGAGGCCCGGTACCACATATTGATATAATAATGTACACTCACTGGACCTCAGCGAGCGCACGCAGTGAGTGCACACGAAGCATTGCGCCTTCTTTAATCTTGCCGCCAACTTGGACATCCTTTCGCCAGAGAACGGTACAATATTTAAGATAACACAATGGAATGACCTCAATTTGCACTGTAATCTATGTACTTCAAAATGACGTGTGTCGCAAATTTGAGAATGATTTTTTATGTGCGCGGGCGAGTCCTGCGTAATGTGCGCCATTTGTAGCCGCTCGCCGACCTTCACGCATTTGGACATGGAAGTCATTATTCTTCTCGGCTTGTGTCGTTCCGAGTCCTTTTTACGTTTATAAAGAGCTGCCCCGACGCGTAAATTTAATGAAACGCGTAATATATATCACCAAAAAGGATAAACATTTGTCGCGTCTCCGAATTATATATGCGGTATGCGGGAGAATGTATCAGGATCACCGCAGGCAGTGTCTTGACTCGAGTTAGGTACCTACTTTCACTCGTAAAGTTAAACGATCTCCGCCCCCGTCGTCGCGGTCGAGACTAAGCCCTAACAACTTTCATTAAATTAAAATAACAAAACGTTATTGTTAACCCGTCGAAGTTGGAAACTCCATCGAGCGCTAATCGCAGCGAGCCGCCGTAATCGCCGCCGAGATCATCCTAATTAGAAAGGAGATTTGTCTTCGGAACGACCGAAGTTTCGCCCGAATTGAAAACATTTCATCTAGAACCTTTTTGTACAATGATTAATAGTAGCGCGGTGGAAGAAGCGTGACGGTTCGGTTACAATCCTTTGTTGGAACATGTGGTGAGGAGGAGTATATCTGGGCAGGTCGCGGCACCCGCGTCGCCGCTGACGGCTCCGGCCCGGCGCCCGGCACCCGGCTCCCGGCCCGCCACCTGCCCGCGGCGGTAATTAATGGCCGCCACGTCTCCGCATAATACGGCAACAGGAATTACGCCGCGGGACAAACAAACGGCATGAACACGCTCCGCTGCTTAGCTCCTATTATTCCGTTCAAGAGATAAGCGCTGTACGTAGCCCGGACGTAAGGTCATACTTTATGTTGCCTCGGGTACAAACAATGTGTCAAGTTAGTGTAGGATGTGTATTTTTCCTACTAGTTATGTCTTCGTCTGACAATATTTGTTGTTACTAAGGGAGTACATATTATACTACATATGTACTTGTGATGCTCTCATAATCTGAAAATTTTGTAGGTGTAGGTATACGTGACGGACTATATTTTGATATCGTTCTTTTAAATTACACGATACGTTTTTTTTGTTGCAATAGTTGCATAAAAAGCCTGCTTCGTGAACTTATTGACTAAAACAATGTGCATTGAAAATGTTTAATGTTCTCCTGATCGGGTACAAAGTGCCCCTATTTATGAAATTGTGACATTTACCTGTTGTTTCACAGATATGAGAGACACCGCAGATAAGCTATATGTCAGTGTGTGTTTGCCGGAGGACTTTAAAGTGCAATTTGTTTTCCCAGAATTGGTCAGTAACTGTTTAAGATTTTCTAAAATTAGACAAAATTTCAATTTGTTTTCGACTTGAATCGAGAATTTCCCAATAACTTGTGTTGAGCTCTCTATTCAAGAAACGGAAAATTGGATGTTGGGGTTAAATTAACCTACATTTGGAGCCATCTTAGGAGGCGGGCGGATCAACAATTTAGGCGGTAGCGGGTCCCTTACATGCGAGGTCAGAAAGCAAATTGTCAAATTTAATTATGTGCCTTATTTCTAAATTCCATTTTCAATGCCTTTGATAGATGCGCGTAGTGAGACATCAGTTTTTTTTAAATGAATTTGAATGAAAAACTTCACAGTAATCATCGAATAGTTGATAACGCCCAATAAATACACGGTAATGTGGTTTTAGCCGAGCTCGTGTCGCACTACACGGCGGCGGCGGCCGCACTTATCGGCCTCGTGATTACGAAGAGTAATGGTCGTACGGACAGCAGCCGCCCGCCATGCTCTCACATGCTATCTGTACCTCGTCCTGTGACAGCTCCAGCCATACGTCAGACGACGAGACGGCCTTCTAGCATGAGAGTTGTACCGATATACTAACGTAAAAGTAATGGTTGAAGTGACAGACGCGTGACTACATTTTGAATATTTGTACCCTGTACTTTGGCGGCTCTAGCTATATAGAGGTAGATACGTAAGTGGTCCACTTCTAGTAGGAAAGCCAATAACGTCAGTAGGAGAGACAGCCGCGTGCCGTGATTAGCGCACTAAATAAATAAATAAATAAAAATAAAAATATCATTTATTTTCACCTCACAAAGGACGTAGGTACAAAACAGTTTGACAACTTGTTGGTAAACATGAAAGTGGTACAAAGTATCCTTTGTGAGGGACTGGAGTCTGAACTAGTTATTGAAAAACCTGTAATACAGATCTCCAGGCTCTCATCCTGGAATGCGACACAATTTAGTAAATCTAGTAAATACCCGTTTTGCACTTATGGAAACTTATGAGGTAGATAAATGAAGTACTTTAAAAAGCTTTAGTGGAAAACTTACAATAAAAATTTGGAACGCGGGCGATGAAATTTGTACGAAAACGATAACACACTTTAAAACGGACGGAGATAATATATGAACTCGAGAGGAGTTTGTAGTAAATTTTCCAGAGTTGTGATAAATGGGCGCAGTTTGAGCTCGGGGCTGACGCGTGTCGCGCGGCGACACGACACGACACGAGACGCCGCGCGACACGTGCCCGCGGCACAATCTCGGCCGTTCACCTCCCGACAACATCCACGGTGAGCACTAAGCCAGAGATATTTAATAAGTAGTGGGCTTATTGCCGGGGCGTGTATTGTTCCGCGGATGTACGACTCACTCGCCGACCGCAGCCATAAGTTCCCTACATATGTATATATAAATGTTCATTTTCTTGGTAGTGTCTGCGATTAAGCTTCTACGAGAATTTCAAGAACCATATATGTATTCTTATATAGTTTATACGTTACTAGGAGGTGCCGGCAACTTCGTCCGCGTATTTTTTCTTTACCGTAGACGGAGAAAAAGTATCCTTTGGATGTCCAGCTATCCTTGTATCATCATCATCATCATCATCATCATCATCAGCCTATTCTTGTCCACTGCTGGACATAGGCCTCTCCAACTGCACGCCATTGTACGCGATCCTCGGCTACTCTCATCCAGCTTTTGCCAGCCACCCTGCACAGATCATCGCTCCATCTAGTCTGAGGGCGTCCCACACTACGCTTGCCGATCCGCGGTCTCCACTCAAGAACACGTTTACCCCACCGGTTATCGGTTCTTCGGATAATATGGCCAGCCCAGTGCCACTTCAAATTGCTAATACGGTGAGCTATGTCGGTAACTTTGGTTCTCTGACGGATCACTTCGTTCCAAATTCGATCCTTCAAAGAAACTCCGAGCATTGCCCTTTCCATAGCTCTCTGAGCGACTTTAAATTTGTGGACCAGCCCAACCGTGAGTGAACGTCTCGGCACCGTATGTCATTACGGGTAGGACGCACTGGTTGAAAACTTTCGTCTTCAGACATTGTGTAATTGGCGATGTGAAGACCCGACGAAGTTTGCCATATGCTGCCCAGCCCAGCTGTATTCTTCTGTTAGCCTCTCTCTCGAAATTGTTTTTACCCAACTGCAATATTTGCCCAAGGTAGACGTACTCTTTAACAACCTCGAGAAAGCTGCCCTGTACCACAATTGGTTCCGGACTAACATGTTCATTGAAAACCTCATATCAAGATTGTTTAAAATTCGTCCAGCCGTTACGGCGTGATGCGAGGACAAAGAAAATTATGAAAACAGATGGCGCCAGGTTCTCTATAGAAAAATAATTATCCATACAATCCCAAATTTTATAATAGTATAAAAGAAGAACATCAGCCCAAAGTTGCACCTTTTTAGGATCAGTCCTAAAAAGCGAATTAGGAATTTGGAAGCGTCATCACAGATGCGACCCAGAAAATGGACCATTGAAATATAGGGTACTTATGGTACCTATGGCTGCGGTCAGCGCGAGTCATCACTCGTACATACGCGGAACAATACCAATACCCATCAGATTGAGATGCGGCTCAATTAGTAAGTAAGGAAACACTTTCTTGTTCACAAAAACAGTTAAATTAATAAAATATATCAATTACAAATAGCATAGGTACAAAGGCGAATTAATCAAGTAGAATTTCTCTTTTATGTATTTTCTGTAATAGCTATTGTCTCCATATAATCCGAATTACCTGCCTCGCGTAGCCAAAGTACCTAAGTGGCATTTATAAGATCAAAGGGCCCGAGATGATTTTGAATAATACAAAGGGGCCACTTTTCAAGCTAAAGTAATGTAAAACTCTGCAGTTACCCCTTTTAGGTAAATAACATCGCCATGAATGTACCCAAAGTTCGTACATCGTTATTCCAAACACCCCACGCCAGGTCGCCTTCACTAGATATTGTTCCCAAAAGCGTTGCCTCGGATGGCGAGGCTCAGCTGTGCAAAGTTTCGACCAGGCGAGGCTTCAAAGATAATCTTGGCTCCGGGCAGAATACTCAATATGATGATGTTCGTTGGTGAAAAATTATATGATTAAAAATTATTAATGTGTTCGTTGGTGAAAAAAAATAATATAAAACTAAATGCTTAAAAAATAAAAATACGCACATCAAGAAAAACAAATCCGCGAACATCAGTAATGATTCCTTTTGTAAAACCTGTGATAAAGCTTATGACTCTGCAAACGTGCGCAGGAGCACCCATCGTGAAACGGTAATTATCACTTCTAGGCGTGCTACGTTTGTAAGTTCTACCGCGAATTAGCATTCTCTTCTAAACGAGTTTGCTGCGAAACGGCGTAGAGGGTGCTACGCCGTAGAGGCACTACGGCGTAGCGCGGAGCGAGCGATGAGACACGCCGTTGGTCTCAATAAATGGAAATGTTTCCTCGTGTTTCGCAAATGAGGCGACGGCGGCGAAGGAGGCGTGTGCGCCGAGTGCGCGCCGCCGCCGACCGGAAAATTGAGTTTACTCGTTTCCTTCTTCCGAATCGGGATACTTAATGAATACATCAAATACATGCGAATAAACATGAAGATCTTATTAAAGTATGCACGTATGGAGCGGAAAATGCGAGCGTTATTTCCGAGTGATTTGCTCCAACGGTTTATTACGCATTTGGGTAAAAGGTATAGCTCTGCCGCTCGAGTAACTACAGCATAAAGCGGGTTTACGAGCGCCACGCCGCGCGCCGCGCGCCGCGCGCTGCGCGCTGACCGCACGAGTGCTCGTTTATTGCCGTGTAACAATAAACCGCTTCAACATGCGTTTTTCCTGAACATGATCTCGACGCCCCGCTCCGCGCTCGTTAGACAGTTGTTTATTCAAACTGCGTAGATATTAGAAAGCGATCGTCCGGGTCCACGCCGTACGTGCCCCCAGGAGTTGTTCCTACTAACTTTGCTCGATAAAAACTTTTCGCAATTTGTTTTTATTATTATTCCTCTCGGGTCCACAGGGCTGCCAACTTTTACAATCTCGAACACTTACTGCGCGCTATACGTCAAGTGTGCCGATTTCAGGACATAGTAAAGTTTCCGAACAGTTCCTCGCTGACGTCTGGCCGTACCTGGCCTCGACTGAGAGCGGTCGCCTTGACGACTTCGATATAGTGTAACAAATATGATAAAGTGGCCACTGGCAGCCCTGCCAGAACGAAACAATCGCACTCAGGTTGACCCAACACGGTACAACACGACCCGGCCCGCCCCGATTAATTCCCGAACAAAGGGCCTCGGCGCCGGATATTAGCGGCGCAGTCGCGGGACACGCATTAATAAGCAAATAAAACTTTGTAATGGCGGCCGCAGCTCGCCGGAGCACAGCGCGTGGTGCGGTGTGCTCTGAGTACATCACGGAAATCGAATTGTCTTTGCCATCTGATAATTGTCGATTGTGTAATCTACTTATAAAATTGCGGCTCAATGTTACAAATATCACTCCAATGGCACATGAAAAAGCTGCGAAAGTTAAATAGAGGTGTAAGAACACTCCGCGGCGCACGATGCCTTTGTGCTATTCTGTACACCGCCGCTTGCCGGCCGCGGGACTGCTTTGCAGCATTCATTTCTTTGTCCAGATTATACCTACACCTATGAAACCTACTTACCGAGGTACAATATGCAACTGTGTTATGAATTACTAGCTTTTGCCCGCGACTACGTCCGCGTGGAACTTTGAAGTATGGAAGCAACCTCGTACAACACGATAGATATCCACCTAATCACCTTAATTAATAAAAGAGTGCCTAAGCAAATATAAGAGACGCGCGCGACGATAGCGAACGGACGTTTTTTTAGTTCAGTGTATTGAATCATTGATCCAAATTTATTTGTGTTGTTAAATGGGTACAAAATGTAATGGCTGTGAGGCCGATATTTACGATATTTTGTACATGGAGTGTTCCATAGAAACATGTAAAAAAATATACCATCTGAAATGTTTGGCGTTGACCCAGGAGAAGTTTGAGGCGCTCACTCAGGAGTACAAGGAAACTTGGACGTGTCCGGAATGTATACGTACCATCCCAAAACGAGGAAATTCCGATACACCAGTACGATCCAGCCTTATTATGAACAAAACATTCACACCCGTGACGGAGAACCGGTACGTAAACATTGAGCGCGGTAGTCAACGCAATATTGTCAATACGAATGAGTCACTGATCGAAAATGATATCAGAGAAGAGCAACGGATTTTTAGGTTGGAAATAATATCACGAATGGATGAACAAATGAAGCAGTATGCATTGCTTCATAATAGATTCATTAAAACCGAGAATGAATTGCAAGGTTTAAGAAAAATTATGGAGGTAGTTCAAGAAAAAGCTAATAAAGTGGATATGGTAGAAAAACAACTACAAGTTCTACTAGAAAAAAATGAACTTCTACAAAAATGTCTTGATGAGAAAATTTCAACGCAGATTAGTACCATGAATAATAGGGAAAGTAAAGAGCTCGTGGCATCGACATCCGCAGTACTATATGCGGACGCGGCCAAGGTAAATAAAAAGCGGGTAGTGCAAGAAAATAAAACACATACAACAGAGTGTGGGGCCACAAAACCCGCGAGTATAGTCTCGGTTGAGAAGATAGCTTCGAGCAACGAAAAAATTTGCGAAAAGGAAATGGCTGAGGCGAATCAGATACCCGAGGCGCAAGGGAAAGAACAGGATGAAGGACGCTGGAAATTAGTAAAGAATAAAAAAAGTAGATACCCTAACAGTGAAGTGAAAAGAGGCGGGAGCACTAGTGTGAACGAAATAAAGGGAATGGAAAAAAAGAAATATTTACACGTCTGGCGTTTAGAGAAGGACACCAAAGAAGAATCTTTAGAAAGTTATGTCAAAAGTATATGTGGGGCAGAAGTGCCCGTTAAAGTTGACAAAATCAAACACAAAACGGAAAGAGATTACGCCTCTTTTATTATAGGGGTCCCAGAGAGTAAATATGACATGATAACACAACAACAAATTTGGCCAGTAAACATAGAGTTTTGCGAATGGGTGTGGTTTCGTGGACCACAAAAATACAAAAATCCAGATTGACTATATTGATATATATTATCAGAATGTACGAGGTTTACGTACAAAATTAGAGGAGTTTTATACTGGATTATCGTCATTTAACGCTGACTTGATCGCAATTACAGAAACCGGCCTAAGCGAATCGATTTATAACGCAGAAATAATCCCTCCCGGATACAGTATTACACGATGTGACCGAGCGGACGGGCGGAAGCAGGGCGGCGCGTGTCTCGTGGCCACACCGCGTCTCGAGTTGCGGCGAGTATCGCTACCGGACGAACTAAGCATTGATGATCATGTTTTTGAACTAGCAGGTGCCACAGTTTATTTACATAATAGGTTTTTGTTTTTTATGTGTGTCGTTTATATACCACCAAATAGTAGTGACAACGAATATATGTTATTGTTTAGAATCATTGAGCAATTTTGTAATAACTATAGCGAAGTACTAGTAGTAGGTGACTTTAATTTATATTCAGCGTCAACAAATATATGTAACTATTATGAGTGTTTTTTAACATATTGCGGGTTCACTCAGAGCAATGGAGTAAGTAACTGTAATGGTCGGTATTTGGATCTAGTACTGAGCACTTTAGGAGAAAGCAATGGGGTGCTGGTGCGCGCGGCGGCGGTGCCGCTCGTACCGGTTGACGTGTACCATCCTCCGCTAGAAGTGCGCGTGCGACCGTGCGCGCGCCGCGAGCGGGAGCGAGACACACATAACGATTCGGTCTTGTATGCGCCAGAAGATTATGAAACGAGGTGGAATTTTAATAAAGCCGATTTTCATTTATTGTATGCAAAAATAGCAGCCGTGGACTGGACACCTTTGTATAGCTTAGATTTAGAGAATAGTTTAAAGTATTTTTACGATAATTTTAATTCAATTATAGACCAATGTGTTCCGAAAAAAAGAGAAAGTCACGGCCGCTTCAAGTACGTCTACCCCGAGTGGTATACAGGGGAGATAATTCGAGATTTAAAACTTAAAGCCAATCTACATAAAAATTACAAGATTAGTGGGTCAAAACTCGATTACGAAGCGTTTGCCCAGTGTAGGACTCGAGTTAAAAATAAAATACTACTGGCGCACGAACAGTATCGGGACCGCATACAAAGTCACATGCTAGAGGATCCTAAAGCCTTTTGGAGTTATATGAAATCAAAAAGGGGTAGTCGAAATACACAACAAATTGTTGTAAACGGGGAGGCATTGACAGGTGAACAGGCGGCTCAAGAATTCGCAACATATTTCCACTCGGTGTATAGCTCCGAAAGGCCGAGGTTAGATGTGAGTCGAGCGATAGCGGACGCGGGTGGCGAAAATGGAGCGGCGCGAGTTAATGTTGACAGGCTAGAGGTACAAGATGTGCGACGAGCGCTTAAACAGCTTAAACCGAAAAAATCGTCAGGTCCGGATGGTATCCCCCCGTACATTTTTAGGGATTGCAGAACAGTGCTAGCCGAGCCGCTGTTGCACATCTATAATCTATGCCTCAAAATGGCAGTTTTTCCAGAAAGATGGAAAGTCACCAGGGTCATACCGGTGCCCAAGGGAGGTTCGGGTAACAAGGTAGAGGAGTACCGACCTGTGGCGGTGCTGTCCACTCCAGCGAAAGTGTTTGAATCGGCTCTCCACAAGAGCATATACGGGCAAGTAAGCCTGCAGCTTACAGATGAGCAACATGGTTTTCGGCCGGCAAGAAGTACAGCCAGTAATCTGCTTAGTCACGTAGCCGATTTAATGCCTACCGTGGATAGCGGAGGCCAGGCCGATACTACATACTTTGACTTCAAAAAAGCCTTCGATTTAGTAGATAACGACGTCTTACTGAAGAAATTTGCAGGCTTTGGTTTTACCCCACATCTTCTTAACTTTTTTTCCGATTATATGAGGGATAGACAGCAGTTTGTAGAATATGTAGGATATCGGTCTAAACCATATTTTACTAGATCTGGTGTAAGTCAAGGTAGTAACTTGGGGCCTCTGGAATTTTTATTAATGATAAACGACCTGCCAGAAGTGATAAAAGATGCAAAATGTTTATTATTCGCAGATGATCTCAAGTTATCTCTCGTAATAAAAAGTGTGGAAGACTGCACAAGATTGCAGAGGGATATAGACAGAGTGGTCCACTGGAGCAAAAACAATCTTTTGGAGTTTAACACCGCGAAGTGTATGGCAATAACCTTCTCGCGGGCACGTTCTCCGATTACACACAATTATACTGTAGACGGGAGACCTATGGTTAAGGTTACCGAAGTTAGAGATCTGGGGGTTCTTTTTACAACTGAGCTAACGTTTCGAAATCATGTCACAAATGTTTGCAAAAAAGCATTTCGAAACCTCGGTTTTGTGCTTAGAATGGCAAAGGGATTCACAAACATGAAGGCGATAACTGCGTTGTATAATGCATTAGTGAGGAGTCAGCTGGAATGCAATGCCGAAATATGGGCTCCGTACGAAGCAAAGTATAGTCTCATGCTAGAACGGATACAAAATAAATTTATAAGGTACATGTACATGAGGCAATACGGTGTCTATCCATTTTATCCGCTCATGTATCCCACATTATTTGTTTTAGGCATGGTCGGATATGAGGAGCTGAAAGTCAGAAGAGAACTCTCACTCGTGACGTATGTTTTTAAGGTGATAAGGGCTAAGATACACAATCCGGATATACTGGGTGCAGTGGGTCTGTGTGCCCCCCCCGCGCTCGCGACGCGCCGGCGGCGGCCGGGGCTTCTGGCCCTGCCGCGCGCGCGCACCAAGCTGCTGCGAGAGGCGCCGCTGACGCGTGCACTACGCACCCTGAACTTGATCGCGATAGATCTGGACTTGTTTCATTGTGCACTGAGTGAATTCAAAAAAATTGCTTTATGGAAGATTGCCTATCCTAGTTAGGTAATCATGAAATGACACCTGTATTTATTTAGACATAAGATTGTTTATATGTTATGTTTGCAACAATATCGCATTGGGTATAGCCTGTAATGATAATTGTATGTGTGGAAAATAAATAAAAAAAAAAAAAAAAAAAGAGCAATTGTGCTTTTGGTTTAATCATTACATTTTCTACAGGGTCATCATGAATTACTTACTCACTTTTCAATCTTTTTAGGGATAATTTCCAGGATGAAAACTATCCTATGTCCTTCCTCGGATCTTAAACTATCTCCATGCCAAATTTCATCAAAATCGATTCAGCGGTTTAAGCGTGAAGAGGTAACAGACAGACAGACAGACAGACAGACACACTTTCGCATTTATAATATTAGTATGTTATTGTCATAAATCTCGAATTTGTCCTTCATAATTATAAATCACGATGGGCGCTCGCGGCGGGGCCGCGGGCAACGTCTCGGCGACGCAGATAACTAACGATCGCGTTTCATAAATAAAAGTGATATTTTAATTAAATTTCCCGTCTTTTGCTCCCTACCGTGGGAATATAAGACGTCCAATCAGTCAAAATATACAAAGAAATATTCTTAGAATAGAGCAATCGTATTAGACCGCCGCGGTCGGCGGCGCGCGGCGCTCAAATGGTCGTAGTGGGCGCGCGGCGACCTATTAATTTGCAATCTAGGCCCCGATCAGAAATTACGCGGCGCCTGCATAAAAACCGCCGCTCTCCAGCGACCCACTCTTTCAGCAGCTAATTGAAGGGCGGCATCAGCCGAACACCGCTTTGTTGCCGAATGTGCGCTGCTCGTTTTTATGCGCGGCTTCGTTAGCGGCAGAATCTGCTAACTCGTCCATTGGCCTCGTTCCGCGAAGGCGGCGCGCCCGGCGGAGATCCCCGCAAGATGCTGACTACACTATACATTTCCGTTCATGCCGCAGAAACGTCGTGTCACTGTATGTGCGAAGTGCGAGGCCTTTCCTATGTGTATGTTGTTTTAAAGCCTTTTCTTCGCTGGTTTGAATAAACACATTAGCTTTAGCTCAGGCACCTTTATCTTTTTTACCACCGCACAACTTATTTTTTAGCCCATTTTCCTCCTTGTGTTAATGGCACGCTTTTGATAAAGATTACAAAGTTTAGCTCATGTAGGTACCTACTGCATAGAAAGTCTAACGTTTAAGGAAACCAATCCGGCAGAAATATGATTCACATTTATTTACTTAGGTAAACGTGTTTTAACAACTGTATAATTTACCTCATTAATTTTTATGAATTTATCAATAGAAATCAATAAACCTTAGATTTATTTTGGAGTCATCTTCCAAAGATGAACTTTCGGTTGGCGACTTTTATTCCGATTGATTTTCAATATTAAACTTATCATGGCGCCATTTACCGCAGTTCATCTTTAGGAGTCAAAGTGTGACCAAAAACTGTATATTAATGAAGAGAAAGCTTTGAAAATATATGCAAGCAAGTACTGAATATTGTCTGAATGAGAAGCACACGAAAAGAGTTTGTTCAATTGGCATTGCATGAGGATCACGGCATCGCTCCACGAGTCCCGCCCGCGCCGGCCCACTGCGCGCCGCCGACAGAACGACGCGATCCGCGAAACACCTTTAGGACATGAAGCCGCTTTGTAAATAATCCGATTTCAGCGGTATATTTAACTTGATTGTGAGCTACTTTAGCGTTCCGTCCACCGACCATTCATCCACCACGGCGAGCCCGCCGCGCGGCTTTGTGAATAAACTTTTAAACTAAAATATTTTCCGGGCAAACGAGTTTGTTTATATTGGCTAACAATTAATGTTTCACATTTGTTCGCCGTGATATACAAATCCCTCGGGTTTATCTCTATTTCATTTACTTTACAACGAGTATTTTTAATTAAACTGAATGCGAATTAAAGTTAAGCAAACGACAGAGCTAGACAGTAGACAGCGTCATGACCGGGCTATTGTTAGAGTTGAGAGTCCAATAACGCGAGCGTGTGCAAATGAAACAACGCGCCTGAAAGCGCTGTCTATCGGCCGCGGCACAGACCACAAAGGAATCCCGATATTCCCGCGCAGGGCTCCGATGCGCCTAATGAAAAAACTTTCGCTGTTTAAACACACGACACCGATACACGACTCGGCTGCAGCGAGCTCGCGAGGTTAGGTTCGGAGTGGAGGGACGATAATTAAAGAATAAGGCGAAGCGCGGAGCGGGCGCGACTCGACTGGACCCACTCCGTAACTACAGGCGGGAGGGCGAGGTCCTACGGGAGAACCGAACTGAGGGAAGCACATGAAGTTTGAAACTCAGAAAACGAAACGACCTTCGATATCGGTTCGAGAAATAGCAGATTTTCACTTTACTAGCTTTTATTATGCACTTCAGAGGTGAGCAAACCTAAAGAATGACGTTTTGTTTTTGTGTTGCGGAGTGAAAATTCTGTATGTATTTCATTCAAACCCGGCCAACCAGGCGGCCTTGCGGTTTGAAAATCGACAACCTTATGTAAACCTTTGCCGATTCGCAATAGAACTAATTTAAATTGGCTTGTGTTTAAACGCCTACCAAATATGTTACTAAATTACTTCCAATAAATTCTTAATACTTTTGCCAAAACGGATGAATGCTCACCAAATAGTGTATCACAAACTATTGTATAAATAAAGCTAATATTTCTTTTTCTTACGTGCTATAAAAATATGTGAACACCGTTAAAGTTAATCCGACGGGTAATGCGAAATTAGCGCCACTTACAAATTTTTATTATATCTTCTAAACCAGATCAATTTCCAGTAATTTCAATATTTGAGGATCTGGAAAAACACCTATAGTATATTTATAAAATTATTATACACAATTTCTTGTTCTTTAGTTGTCTCTAAAAACTTGCCCGAAACTATTGTGGCCGCTTTTGACGTGAACAAGTTTTGTAGGGTGAACTACACTGAACAAATTGTATATAGTGATTTAATAAATATTAAAGGTGTTTTGCTAGCTCTTAGATTTCAGCTATTTCTAAAAAATATCAGATTATTGTTGTAAACTCCACTTATTTAAATAAAACACTTGTTCAGGACAACTGATACTTTTATTTTATTTTGTGAATACAAGGTAAGGTAATCAGATGGTAATCAGTACACACTTCACCAGTCGCAACGAGAGAATGCCCCACATCAGCCCAGTGCTTGGTCTTTTATAAACTCGTCCTGTGACGACAGCTTTGGCGGGTATTTCTAAATGTTACCAGACTAAAAATAATATTGGCGCGTTTTATTAATATTGCCAGCGAAATAAACAGAAACCTAACACTCGACCATCCTGCTATCGTGTATGTCCCCATACACGTATCATGTTGTAGTGTTCTCTTACCTTGGTAATTCCTTTAAGCGATGAAATTCGGGGTTCCCGTATAATATCCAATACTCTGTTTATCTCTCTAGCACGTTGTTCGTTCGGTATATTCGCTTGCTTCGATGTATTGACTGAAACGATAAACAATATTAACTCTAACTCACTGAAAATCGATTTGACGCAGGCTGCTACTTACATTATTTTTCTCTCCTCCTTTTTCTTATTATTATAGTGGCGATTTGTTGTATAAAATTACTAATTCACAATTTAGCTTTGTTATGACATTTCTGTTAGAAAAAATGTCATAGCAACGTCTTGTCATATAAAATTGTCCATTTCACGTAATTTTACTTCCAAAGCGGTGAGGTTGGATATATTTGAGATAGGTCGTATTAACTTTATCGTTTGGCTGGTGCCTTAGTACTTCTTAAAATTCAAAATTCATATTTTTATCTATTCTGGAACATTTTGTCAGCGAGCCTAATATAAAAGCGCTGCCATCAGCTCAAAATTCAGTCTTCTCGTGCCTCTCAACTAAGGAGGAACTCGAAATTGGTCTGTGCAGGGCCAAAGCTTGGCCCTGCACTCAAGAGAGACCCTTTTCCCCTTTGGCTATCCCCAAACAAGACTACTGACTCGCTCGGACGCTGAAAGGCCTTGCCTGCTACGGCTGCTACAACTGCATTTTCGTCCATCTGCTGACACCACGAATACGCCCACCTGCTGCCACTGCGTATCTGCGACCGCTGTGTATGCGACTGACTATACGCCCTCCTGCTGCTGTTGCGTATACGCCCTCCTGCTACTGTTGCGTATACGCCCTCCTGCTGCTGTTGCGTATACGCCCTCCAGTGCTGCCACTGCGTAAACGCCCCCCTGCTGTCACTGCACATACGCCTTCCTACGACCACCTGCGTGACCACCTGCTACGGACTGATACCAGGCTATACGGACATCGCCTCATCTGCAACCCACCTGCTACGGACTGATATCAGGCTGCACGGACATCGCCTCATCAGCAACCGCTTGGACCTAGGACTAACAACCTCCCCTTTACTCCGTTATCACACTGCCTTGGTGACTGAGTGAAAATAAAGAACCCTAACCCTGAATTTACTGTTTTTCTCTTTCTTCTTCTTTTCTACCTTATCTTTCTGTCTCTTTCACGTCTGTTATCCTGTCCTTCGACTCCTCGGAGGACCGGGTAACACGACAGTTTGGCGCCCAACTCTTTTTATTTTCACTCACTTTTCTAAATTCTAAAAAACGCTTGCACTAGCGCACAACTTTTTTCGGTTAACTTTGGCCACAATAGTCACCATGGCTCGGCCGATCAAATATATCCATCTCAACAAAACGACCACCGATCTTGGGACATTCATCTACCACTAATACAGTCAGCCATGATTAACTCGGTAAACATGGTTACTGGCTTTTCGGTCGCGAAACCTTTGGTTTAATTTTTCATTCTCACCATCTAAATCTAAAATTTAAAGGAATTACTTAAGAAGCTTAAAATATTTATTTCATTAGTTTGTACATATGTATATTTGTGTATATATTAGTATCACATTTCACTATGCCATCTCCATTGATTTTTTTTTGTTTTCTTTTTCCTTGGTTGTACTGTGTGCGGTGTCATACTAGTGGCCCGCTTTGCATTACTCCATCTTGTTCTTCCTTCTTCTCCTTTACTATACTAGAGCGGTCGTCCAACTCTGAAAAAAAAAGCCAAATGGACAAAAACTTTCTTTAAACTTGTGCTTGTGTTTTGCTTGGTCTACCCCAAACACAAGTACCTCTACTTTTACTAAAAGTTGGCTCTAGAATCAACTTCCCTAGTGGGCTCTAATCTACTAGGCTTGTAAATAGTGTATATCCCTTCATCGAGCGGCTGACAACTCGGTAAATAAGCCCTAGGTCAAATTTTTCTCATAAAATGGAGCGGCTGACTACTCCTAAAAAAGAAGCCTTAGGTCATAGGGAGGACTTCCGTAGGAGTGTGCGTCATTGAATGTGAACCACATCCCCTTCCTTTGTAAGAGATGAATGACTGCGTGACTAGGACAGAGATGAATGTTAGGTCCGGAAGTTCTTCAATCATTTTCGTATCTCACCAACCATTTCATTTCATTAAACTTATTATTAACTTTTCTTTTAGATCTTTGACACAAAAAAAAAAAACTTTTCCTCACATAAGACTACGAAAAAGTTTTTTTTTTCCTGGGTTTTTGGGGTAATGTAGTGTTCTCTTACCTTGGTAATTCCTTTAAGCGATGAAATTCGGGGTTCCCGTATAATATCCAATACTCTGTTTATCTCTCTAGCACGTTGTTCGTTCGGTATATTCGCTTGCTTCGATGTATTGACTGAAACGATAAACAATATTAACTCTAACTCACTGAAAATCGATTTGACGCAGGCTGCTACTTACATTATTTTTCTCTCCTCCTTTTTCTTATTATTATAGTGGCGATTTGTTGTATAAAATTACTAATTCACAATTTAGCTTTGTTATGACATTTCTGTTAGAAAAAATGTCATAGCAACGTCTTGTCATATAAAATTGTCCATTGCACGTAATTTTACTTCCAAAGCGGTGAGGTTGGATATACAGGGTGGAACGAAACGACGTTATTTCCTTTAACTGTGGCATTATACAGGCTTAGAATATTATTTTCTCCAAATAAACTTTATTAATATCTCTCACCGTTTTCCACTTATAGCATGTTAAACTTTCATACGAAAAAGTGTGTGTGTACAACCCTATTTTAGAGTGCAATGACCTCTTCATAACACAGTTAACTTTTGTAAACAAACTTTTTACAAATTGTCTAGCCATTTCTTATCGGTTTAAAAACCTTTGAAAATACCCTTAAGATTGTTTTTAGACTTTTTAGTTGACATGATTGATAGACGTTACATTGACTTTTTGTATCGTATGCTGTGTGCAAAAATGCCGGAATTAAACGCTAGAGGCTATTTGAATTTGCTTCTTTTGTACGCGGAGTGCGATTACAATACTGGAGAGACTTTGCGCCAATACCGGAACAGGTATCCTCCTCCTCACCCAACACACTCTAGTACGATATTACGCGCTCTTGACCGTGTTGGTAACAATCGTCCTATTGTGCCACGAACGGGTCAGGATGACCAGCGCGGAGGACGCGTTATTCAACATGATGTCAGATTGGAAGAGAGAGTGCTGCAGTACTTCGAAGATTATCCGAGGTCAAGTTCAAGACAAGCGGGCCGACATTTTCGTATGACTCATACGAAAATACTCAGAATACTAAAACGTGAGGGCCGTCACCCTTACAAAATACAAAGAGTCCAGGCATTACTACCAAGAGATTGCCCCGTTCGCGAAGCCTATTGCCGGTGGCTACTGCAAAAGGTGTTAGAAGACCGAGACTTCATCAAACACGTAATATGGAGTGATGAAAGCTTGTTCACACGGAACGGTATGTGGAACAGGCATAACGAACACGTGTATGCCGAAGAAAATCCGTTTGCCTACCGTTATACGGGACACCAGTATCGTTGGTCTGTTAATGTTTGGGCGGCGATACACGGGGATACAATAATAGGCCCTGTATTTCTGCCTCAGACTTTAAACAGACACGGATACATGGCTCTGTTGAGGATAGAGCTCGACGACTATCTGGATGAGTTGACGCTGGCAGAAAGAAGATGCACTTGGTTCCAACAAGATGGAGCACCAGCTCATTCAGTAGTCGAAGTACGTGAAACACTGAATAATGTGTTTGAGGATCGCTGGATCGGCCGATATGGGCCGCACCGTTGGCCTCCTAGGTCTCCAGATCTCAAACCCTTGGATTTTTTTCTGTGGGGCACCGTAAAGGACATCGTTTACAAGACTGAGTGTGAGACGGCTGAAGAGATGAGGGAAAGGCTAAGGGTGGCCTTTGAAAGTCTTCGCAGAAGAAATAACCGACACAACATCTTGTCGAGGGTGCATCGCCACACGCGGGCACGAGCAGCGGCGTGTATCGTACGCCACGGCGGTACTTTCGAACACCGGATGTAAATGTAGGTAATTGTAAATACTCCCAAACGTCAAATAATAGTTTAAAAAAACTAGGGTTGTACATACATTAAAAAATACAATTTTAATCGATTTTCGTTTTTTTATTATTAAAAGAATTTAACTATTGCAGGTCGATTCTACATGAAATACATAGCATTATAGTTTCAGGAATGAACATCGCTTCGTTCCACCCGGTATTTGAGATAGGTCGTATTAACTTTATCGTTTGGCTGGTGCCTTAGTACTTCTTAAAATTCAAAATTCATATTTTTATCTATTCTGGAACATTTTGTCAGCGAGCCTAATATAAAAGCGCTGCCATCAGCTCAAAATTCAGTCTTCTCGTGCCTCTCAACTAAGGAGGAACTCGAAATTGGTCTGTGCAGGGCCAAAGCTTGGCCCTGCACTCAAGAGAGACCCTTTTCCCCTTTGGCTATCCCCAAACAAGACTACTGACTCGCTCGGACGCTGAAAGGCCTTGCCTGCTACAACTGCATTTTCGTCCATCTGCTGACACCACGAATACGCCCACCTGCTGCCACTGCGTATCTGCGACCGCTGTGTATGCGACTGACTATACGCCCTCCTGCTGCTGTTGCGTATACGCCCTCCTGCTACTGTTGCGTATACGCCCTCCTGCTGCTGTTGCGTATACGCCCTCCAGTGCTGCCACTGCGTAAACGCCCCCCTGCTGTCACTGCACATACGCCTTCCTACGACCACCTGTGTGACCACCTGCTACGGACTGATACCAGGCTATACGGACATCGCCTCATCTGCAACCCACCTGCTACGGACTGATATCAGGCTGCACGGACATCGCCTCATCAGCAACCGCTTGGACCTAGGACTAACAACCTCCCCTTTACTCCGTTATCACACTGCCTTGGTGACTGAGTGAAAATAAAGAACCCTAACCCTGAATTTACTGTTTTTCTCTTTCTTCTTCTTTTCTACCTTATCTTTCTGTCTCTTTCACGTCTGTTATCCTGTCCTTCGACTCCTCGGAGGACCGGGTAACACGACAATGTGAAAACCTAACACTAGGCTGGATGAGGCAAAATAAAAATCATCAAAATAATAATAATATGGAAATTAAATAAGAATAATTAATTATATTATTATACATTATAATTAAAAAAATTGTGGTATTCTAAACTGTTTCCACACCATTTTCACATTGGCGTAACTAAGATTATTTTCCAGACGGGGCCTGGGGGGGGCCTGGCCGGGGCCTGGCCATGGCTTTTGAGATGAATTTCTATGGGTAACCCAAAATCCTGGGGTGGGCACTAGACCATACTGGGGTGGGCACGGCCCACCCGGCCACCCCCCTATATACGCCAATGCATTTTCATATTACTATTTCGAGATGTGGGCAAACCTGTTCCCACATTACCTAAGTGAGCAAAACTGTTCTCACTTTACTAATTAACTAATGTGAGCAAAACTGTTCTCACTTTACTAATTAATTAATGTGAGCAAAACTGTTCTCACTTCACTAATTAACTAATGTGAGCAAAACTGTTCTCACTTTCCTAACTGACTAAGTGAGCAAAACTGTTCTCACTCTCTTAATTGACTAAAGTGAGCAAAACTGTTCCCACTTACAACTGACCGTGAGCGAACCTGTTCTCACAGTAGGTATGAAGGTATATATGTAATCAACATCTTAACTAACCAATAGTAGTTAGTATACAATTATAGTTACATAATTTCTGAAATAATTCAATAATACAATACACAAAAATATTTCATTCAGTGTAATCTCTATTTGTGTACATAACAATGTATGAATACATTATGTTAATCAGCCGTTTGCAAGGATTTAATTCATTAAGCTTAAACCAACATAAAGTTAGTAAAGGTAATCTTTTATTTACAAGTATTAACCATAAATTTCGTTAACACAAACATTTATCCATTATTTTGCTGACTAGAACAATTTTCATCATCGCTATCAGTGTCATCATGAACTTCCAGGGCAGCAACATGAATCCAGGGTTTCATGCGATCAGCGGCTATAACAGAACTACGCCCATGTTTCATGTTACTGAACCCCGGTACGGAAGAAATCTTGTATCGGTCGTTTTCCAACACCTTTGACACACGGAATGGACCGACATATGCAGGAAGCAACTTCTTGCTCTTGCCATCATTGTTAAAGGACGTTTTGGTTATTTTAATAAGATCACCCTCATTGTAACAACGTGCAGGCCGTCTGCCCTTATCGTAATAAGCCTTTTGTTTGATTTGTTCATCATCAATCTTATTTTTAACCTCCTCCCTAATTGAGCCTATATCTTTATTCTCGCGAGTCGTTTGCAAAATGTCATTGAAGGCGGGATTTATATTTCCGTTCATAAAAGTACCGAATAATACTTCAGAAGGCATTCTTCCGGTAGTTTTATTTACGGTATTGTTCATACCCCACTGTATTTTCCCTACTTCATTGTCCCAGTCCCTTTCATTATTGTTGAGATTTTGGGCCGTCAAAGAGTTCAGGATCGTGCGGTTGTAGCGCTCCACTTAGGACTAGCCACCGCATTTAATATGTGCTTGATTCCTTTGTCAGCGCAATATTTTCTGAAGGAATGGGAGGTAAAGCAACTACCACGATCTGTCACTAAACGAACAGGAATCCTAAAGGTATAAAACACATCGTTCAACACCTTAATTACATTTATTGTTTTGGTATTTCTGACGGGTTTGACAAAGGTAAACTTCGTGAAAGCGTCAACAAGAACCAAAAGGTAAGAATTCCCTCTTTTTGATCGCACAAAAGGCCCAAGGTGGTCGGCATGTAAAGTGTGAAAAGGCATTTCGACTTCGGCAATGGGATGCAACAAACCCTCCTGATTATTTCTATTTTGTTTCGCATACGCGCACTCAATACAAGCAGTGACATATTTCTTTACAAAACGAGACATTTTTGGGAACCAGTATTGCTTTATTTTCTCTAGAGTTTTTTCTATGCCAAAGTGGCCAATATCGTCATGGTTCATTTTACATATTTGCCACCTTGCGCCCTTTGGTATCACCCATTTGAGATCGTCCTTGTTGCCATTGATACAGCGAAATAGCTTGTTATCTTTGATAACATAATTATCCCTGATATGTTGTAGGTCTGTAGGATCTACATCACTCATGAGAATCTCGCGAGTCCTAGCAAGCTCAGAATCACCTAGCTGGAGTGTGAGCAACCAATCGTCCGCGGTAATACTCATTATAGCAGGAAAGGGTTCAAATTGGGAAACGTGGTCTGAAGTTGGGTTACGCGAGAGGGCATCAACATGCGACATTTTAATCCCGGCCCTATACTCCACCGAACAACTGAACTCTTGTAACATGAGCCACCAGCGGGCAATACGAGGAATCAGGTCCCGTTTTGAGAAAGTAGACCGCAGTGCACTACAATCGGTCATTATTTTGAAATCTCTCCCTATCAAGTACACCCAAAATTTCTTCAGGGAGCAGACGACGGCTAAAGTTTCCAATTCATAAGAATGGAAATTCTTTTCCTCGGGTGAGGTTTGGCGGCTGTAATAAGCAATGGGCTTTAAATCAGTAGTGCCAGATACTTTCTGTAATAATATTCCACCAATGCCATACTTACTGGCATCAGTGTGCAGTTCTATCTCTGCTGTATGGTCATAGATAGCAAGTATAGGCCTGCTGATTAGTCTAGCCTTAAGAGTCTCGAAAGCCTCCTCCTGTGCATCAGTCCACTCCCAGATAGAGTCCTTTTTTTAACAGTTTTGTTAATGGATTGGCTATTTGGGCAAAGTTCTTTATGAATTTTCGAAAAAACCCAACTAGACCTAGAAACTGTCGGACTTTGTGAACATCAACTGGACGTGGAAAGTGTTGCACAGACTGGATTTTCTTCTCTCCGGGCTTTACTCCATCAGCACTGATTTCGTAGCCTAAATAATCAATCTTATCGCGGAGGAAACTACATTTAGAGAGGTTGAGGGTCAGTTTGGACTCTTCAATCAATTGCAAAACTTCCTCCAACCTGTCCAAGCACTCATCGGGACTTTTACCAAATATGAGCAAATCGTCGATATACACTGTGGCCTTAGTAAAGCGCGCGGAACCCAGAATGCGGTGCATCATACGCTGAAACACAGCCGGTGCATTCGCCAGTCCGAATGGCATCCGATTAAATTCGAATTGGCCATCTGGGGTCACGAATGAAGTCAGATGTTTACTTTGCTCCGATATGGGTACCTGATAGTATCCGGATGCCAGGTCCAGGGTTATAAAATACGCCTCACCAGCTAAACGAGCGATCTCGTCATCAATGATTGGCATCGGATATCTTTCTTTTATGGTTACGGAATTTAACTTCCTGTAATCTATACACATACGTAGACTACCATCAGGTTTACGCACTAGAATAATTGGGCTGGCATATTCCGAAACAGACTCTCGAATTATACCTGCCTTCATCATTTCATCAATCATATTACGCACTTGCTCTCTTTCATGGTGGGATAGTCTATAAGGTCTAAGGTCTAAGGTTATGCAATAGGACATTGGTTATTGAGCTCAATATTCATCTGGGTGACGTTAGCACAACCTAATTCTGCTAAGTTTGTGGCGAAACATTGTTTGTACTTGTTTAACAATGTCAGAAGCCTATGCTTGTGGTCTTCCGAAACATTGTCGCCTATTCGAAGTTTAGCCTCAGTTATATTTTCAACATCCGCGGACTCTATTATCGGTGGGTCCTGAGCCATAATTCGATTCACGGCAGCAACCCTTTCGGCTCTACAGACCACAAAATGTTCCATCATCAAACAAGGACTACAACATGGGGCAACGATTATGTTGATGGTGCCGCTTTTGACATTGTACACCCCACCACATAAAATGAACTGTTGCCCCGGTTTCCCTACTAACCTCTCTTTGATCACAATGTTCCCGCTAAAACTTTCATCGGTTATAGCCTTAATAGAAGCAGGTCCGTATAGTTCTACATCCTGAGCAACTGAAATTTTTATTGTAGAAGTATTGCTTGATTCTGTTTGTGGCATTTCATTTCCAATATCTATGAAGCGCAAATGGTTCAAATCCTTGTACACAATGATATGAGGTAGTTCCGTGAATGATTGTCCGACCAGTACCGATTTGTCTAAAAGATTATCCTTCACTACTTTACAGGGTGCCTTAGCTACGACACCATCAATGTTAAGATCAAGCTATACTTCTCCAAGAGACTTTACTAAGCTGTTCCCAAAACCTTTCATAATGGACTCTACTTGGTTATGAGATGTACCTAAAGTGGTGATAAAAGACTCCTTGACTAGCGTAACTTCGCTTCCGAAATCGATAAACACCTCTACTGACACGTCATTAACAAGGGCATCTTTAGTGTATTTTGAATTTGCCATGCCAGTTAGACATAAGGATCTAACTTCGGGGGTTTTCGTGCTTTTAGAATTATTATCAGATTTCTTGAAGCAGTTTTCGGACTTATGACCGACCTTGTTACAATGATTACACTTGAGCAACGGTTTCGGACAATGCAAAAAGTGATGACCCTTTTCTTTGCAGTTGAAACAAAAGGTGCTCTGTGGCTGTGCTTTGCTTGCCCTTGAACTTTGATTATTGCTTGCAGAGTTATCAGACCAATTTCTATTTTTGATGTTCCCTCTATCTTGATTGTTTAGATCCTTATTACTCATTAAAAATCGCAAAAGTTGATCAGGGTTTGAACAACGCACGGCCACAGCACTGGATTTTGTTGTCCTATCGGTAATACCATGTATAATGCAGTCAACTGCCTGCCTTCCACTAAGACCGCATTGATTTACAAGAGCCAATTTATCATAATAATAAACCTCTATTGATTCATTAAATTTACTTTTCCGTTTCAGCATCTCCTCCAATGTTTGGCCATAGTTTTCTTCGCATGGAAAAGCATTGATCAATTTTTCTTGCCATTCTTGCCATGTAAACAATATGGTATCCAAACTTTCATACCAAACTTTGGCCACACCTTGGAGTTTTTGCATCGCGAAATGGATCGTAGTTTTATCATCCCATCCGTAAACAGATGCACATTCGTTAACCTTTTTCAACCATATAACAATTCGTTGGTTCTTAGTAGATGGATCAAAATTTGGAAGAATATTTTTGTGATCTATAGATTTGTTGGTTGAAATGGCACCTGCTGGCGTATGAGATGATAAATTATTTTTAATAGAATTTACTATTTGAGCTACGTCTTCGGTAGAAAAGTTACAACTACATGATCTGCGCTGCTGCTGTTGTCTGCGATCACGACTAGAACCTGATCTTTCTACTTCATTGCATAATCTATTGTTGTGGCGACTACGTGATCTAGATGGTGAACCACGCATGATGCGGTCCTGTGGTCGTGATCGCGCTCTGCTTTCCCGTTCTTTCCTATGTTCGCGTTCTAGCGTATCTAGTCTAGCCCGTAGCCCCATTAACTCTCGTTCACGCTTTTGAGAAGTACTATTTCGGGTACGTACTGTGCCACTGCGATCACGGGAACGGCTTCGGCTGCGTCGTTCTGTACGACTTCGACGGCGATCCCGGTGAGAAGGATCTTCAGGTGGTTGACGCGAATGAGCACCCTCTGGGGTCGTCAACCGCTTGTGCCTGTGATTTCGCTCTCGATCGCCGTCTTCCTCCATGATGTGGACGTGGTATAAGCGTTGGTAATCCCACTTTTCTGATTTGTTGTAAACTCCACTTATTTAAATAAAACACTTGTTCAGGACAACTGATACTTTTATTTTATTTTGTGAATACAAGGTAAGGTAATCAGATGGTAATCAGTACACACTTCACCAGTCGCAACGAGAGAATGCCCCACATCAGCCCAGTGCTTGGTCTTTTATAAACTCGTCCTGTGACGACAGCTTTGGCGGGTATTTCTAAATGTTACCAGACTAAAAATAATATTGGCGCGTTTTATTAATATTGCCAGCGAAATAAACAGAAACCTAACATTATGAAGTTATAAGAAAAAAGTCGAAAGTGGCGCTAGTTTCGCATTACCCGTCGCCTTAATTTCAGACCAAATAATCTATATTACTGTTTATAGAGATGTCACCAATATTTTATATTATTACTTCCATTTTAGTCATTTTTGCTGAGGCAAAAAACTAACTGTGGACCGTGAATTTTTTTGTTATACCAAAGATATTACTACTTACCCCAAACACAAGTAACTTGTTTATCGCTTTATGCATTCAATTAATATATGATACTAGAGACCCGTTGCGGCGTCGAACCGCCGCTAGAATATGGAAATCCGGTAGTGTTACAGAAAATAACTACTTTATCGATAAGAAGTTTTTGGGGAATGAAGAATAAATTAATACTGTAAAAAAAC
Organism: Apotomis capreana; assembly: GCA_947623375.1. NCBI lineage: Eukaryota > Metazoa > Arthropoda > Insecta > Lepidoptera > Tortricidae > Apotomis > Apotomis capreana. The sequence continues at coordinate 436,338 of OX392515.1, read as the reverse complement.
ACATTAAAATTATGTTTTAAAAACGTTAAAACATGCCAGGCTAGAGGCAGGCCTGATAGCCAACTGCCAGCTTCATCGTGACAATTTATTCAACTCTTTTGTAAAAATAACTTGTGCATGACATGTGATCTGCTGATCTGTTTCACAAATAAAATGCATATTATTCGATTTATGGAAAAATATATTCATGACAATAGTCCCATATCTTAAAAATATAATTGACATATTTTCATAGGACCGAACATAAGATTGGTAGAATTTTAATTTGTTGTTCTTTCTTCAGGACATAAATTTATCGATTTGATCGATTTCTATCAATTTCCAGAAATAGCACATGAATCGAAACGACAGATTTGAGGAAACAGGAAATCATGGAGTGCGTAACTGTTTATGTATTCATTTATAATCGTAAATATTTCACAATATTAATAATAAAAAATGTTACAAAAACTCAATTGTATGAAATAGAGAGTAAAAAACGTTTATAGATACACGAAAAACCACTATTATCAATGCTTGTTTTTTTTTATGAAATTCATTAGATCGTGCAAGTTTTCTTAATATGGGTGCTGCCATGTCATCATCATCAATCATTTATTCAATAACAATTACACATTGTGTTTGAAATTCTTACGCTAGTTATACTTAATCAAACCCTACTTACTAATCTAAATAAATTACTGACCAACAATACTCCACCATAAAAAAAAGAATGTGTCAAATATGTGTAATAAGAAAAAACAATATATAAAACAGCTAAACATGTTTGAAAAAAGAATAATTCAAACTTTCGTGTCTTTCCTCTCATTGAAATTGTGTCTGACAGAAGAGTGAGGGAGATGCTAAAGACTCTCAAGCCTATAATATAAACCTAATTTTAGGGTTCCTTACCATATTCGGTAAAAACGGAAACCTTATAAAATCAATTTGTTTTGTTGACCGCAGAATTTGTCAATTTTTATTTTGAATGAGAATAAGAATGATCAGCCAGACGTCATTAATTCAAATATGATTTATTCTTGAGCGCGTCGATTTTTTGAAATTTGCATCATATGTAGGTTATTTCTCCATCAAGTTTCGCATGTTAGCGTAACATGTTAATTATTCCACATTGCCAACTCGTCCACAATGTCAGCTCGTCTATATTCCCATCTGGGTCACAATGCCAACTTGTCCATACACCCAACACGTCTACATTGCCAACTCGTTCATACGCCCAACTCATCTGCATTGCAAACTCGTCTATATTACCAATTCGTCTCCATTGGCAACTCGTCCATATTCCCAATTCGTCCATAATGCCACCTCGTCCATATTACCAACTCGTCCACAATTGCAACGCGTCCATATTGCTTACTCGTCCACAATGCCAACTCGTCCACAAATACAACTCGTCCACATTCTCAACTCGTACACAATGCCAAATCGTTCATATTGCCCACTCGCCCATACACCCAACTCATCTACATTGCCAACTCGTTCATATTACCAACTCGTCTTTATTGCCAACTCATCTATATTCCCAACTCGTCCACAATGCCAACTCATCCATATTGCTAACTCGTCCACATTTCCAACTCGTCCATACACCCAACTCGTCTACAATACCAACTCGTCCTTATTATTAACTCATCTTTATTGCCAATCTCGTCCATATTATTAACTCGTCCGTATTAGCAACTCGTCTTCATTGCCAACTCGTTTATATTCCCAACTCATCCACAATGCCAACGCGTCCATATTACTTGCTCGTCCACAATGCCAACTCGTCCACAAATACAACTCGTCCACATTTCCAACTCGTCCATATTCCCACCTCGTCCACAATTCCAAGTCGTCCACATTGCCAACTCATCCACATTTCTAACTCGTCCATATTCCCAACTCGATGATACACCCAACTCGTCTACAATACAAACTCGTCCTTATTATCAGCTCGTCTTTATTGCCAACTCGTCCATATTCCCAACTTGTTCATTTTGCCAACTCATCCACATTTCCAACTCGTCCATATTCTTAACTTGTCCACGTTGACAACTCGTCCGTATTACCAAGTCGTCTTCATTGCCCACTCGTCCGTGTTCCCAACTTGTTCATGCCAACTCATCCACATTCCCAACTCGTCCATATTCACAACTCGTCCATAATACCAACTTGTCCGTATTACCAACTCGTCTTCATTGCCAACTCGTCCATAATACGAACTCGTCCACATTGCCCCCTTGTCCATGTTCTCAACTTGTCAATTTTACCAACTCATTCATATTGCCAACTCATCCACATTTCCAACTCGTCCATATTCCCAACTCGACGATACACCCAACTTGTCTACAATACCAACTTGTCCTTATTATCAGCTCGTCTTTATTGCCAAATCTTCCATATCACCAACTCGTCCGTATTACCAAGTCGTCTTCATTGCCAACTTATCCGTATTACCAACTCGTCTTCACTGCCAACTCGTCCATAATGCGAACTCGTCCATAGTGCCCACTTGTCCATTTTCCCAACTTGTCAATTTTACCAACTCATCCACATTGCCAATTCATCCCCATTTCCAACTCGTCCATATTCCCAACTCGACGATACACCCAACTCGTCTACAATACCAACTTGTCCTTTTTATCAGCTCGTCTTTATTGCGAAATCTTCCATATCTACAACTCGTCCGTATTACCAAGTCGTCTTCATTGCCAACTCGTCCATATTCTCAACTCGTCCACATTGCCCACTCGTCCGTGTTCCCAACTTGTTTATTTTGCCAACTCATCCACATTTCCAACTCGTCCACATTGCCCACTCGTCCGTATTCCCAACTTGTTTACTTTGCCCACTCATCCACATTCCCAACTCGTCCATATTCCCAACTCGTCCATATTCCCAACTCGTCCACATTTCCAACTCGTCCATTTTACCAACTCATCCATATTACCAATGAAGATACATTCCCAACTTATCTACATTGTCAAGTCGTCCATATTCTCAACTCGGCCACATTTCCCATCCCGTCGACATGCAAGCGGAAGGACTAAGTTTCTTCTTGTAAAATACCATTTAATTTACCATAACTCATGCCATTTTCCTTGGAATTATTTTTTTGATGGACTTATATATTCATATTTATAATAATCTACCATAAATTTACATATTTGAATGACGTTTAAATTAGTTTTACTATTTTTTTTCTGCTTTGATTTAGATTTAGTAAAACTCGCCTATAGAAATAATCTATTCTTGAATGACGGTCAGTTTTTCTAGTCTTTCGAGCACCAGTCCAACTCACACTTGACCGGCTTTTTTCTCCACATTTTTAACAGGTATGCGAAATAAGTTTCCATATCAACATTTAAAAAAAAAAAACAACCTGGCAATTTAGAGCATTGACATAATAGCCCCCAATAAAAAAGACATTAAAAGTTGTCAGAATATGGCTACTGTCATTCATTGTCAACAAACTGTAAAATTATTTTTGCATATTTGTACATGTTTTAAGTGTTGCGGATATTATGTTGCCGACTCAAAAATAATATTTCATCATGCTGAACAACTTACTACAGGTTTGTGAGCAAATCATGCTTATTATTATTTGGTCATCTTATGTCAAAATAGGGATCACAGGTCACGTGGTCAAAGTCACGTGGTTAGCGCACAGTAGTTTTTTCAAATCCATTTTTCAGTACCTTTTCAGGAAAAAATTAAAATTCCAAGAGTTTTATGCACCTCTCCAGCATGAGACGAATCTAATGACATATCATTTATCAAAATCGGACCATAACTGTAGATCTGATGGGATGTACAAAAATCGGCCTCGCGTAATATATATATAGATAGTACTTAAATAAATTTTGCGGGGTAAAGAAATAAAGGGAAGCTATTGTAATTTTAGATTGACAATAATATATTTTGACTAAAGGATAGATAATTTGATTACACTAAAGCAAATTAGACTGCACATTTTGGTATTAATGTTGATGTTTTATGAAAACAATATTTGGTGAGCAAAAAAACCATTTTGTGAAGCAAAAAAATATATACGCTCAACGTAAAATTATTCTGATGTGTGTATATTGATTTTGGAATACAAAATGATTTAGTTTAGGGAGCTCTGTATAGAGTGGGTTTATTTTATATGGAGGTAATTAAGTAAGAAGGTATGTTGTGACCCCTGGCATACATTCGGTCTATTCTATTATGCCAGGGCGTCACGTTTCTCTATAGCTGGACATCTAGCGGCCAAGATTCTAGTTATATTAGGTGCAGTCCAGATTCGTTATAAAGTATATAAGTGATTTTTTTATAGTCTACAAATTGGATATTACAAAATGATCATACCCTAATTTATCATAAATATCAATTAATATTATATATACAGCAGTAGACTACATGCAGAAAACAGTTCGGTGTTTTAAACAATACTAAATACTATATAAAATCAAATCAAATTAAAATATCAAAAATATTAAAATTGGGCAAGTGCGAGTCCGACCCGCGCATGAGGGGTTCCGTACCATAATCTATAACAAGTTTGATGTATGGGAGCCCCCTGAAATATTTATTTTATTGAATTTTTAGTATTTTTTGTTATAGCGGCAATAGAAATACATCATCTGTGAAAATTTCTATCACCGTTCTTGAGATACAGTCTGGTGACAAACGGACGGACGGACGGACGGACAGCGAAGTCTCAGTAATAGGGTCCCGTTTTTACCCTTTGGGTACGGGACCCTAAAAACTATGGGTACTGTTAGGTTTAGAGGTTAGGGAATCGGGAGAAAAACACACATGCGTACGGTTCAAGATACTCTAATCGACTAATGAGCATGTGGTGGGGCGCAGCCACCGTTATTTGCTACTTGTCCTAAAACTAGTTACCTAATCTATAACAGGTAAAAATATGTAGTATTAAAACAAAAACTTTAGCTGAGGCTATAGGATAAGAACCTCCTTTTTTGAAGTTGGTTAGAAATACATCTATGTGCTTAACGCAATTATATACATATGTCGAATTGTGAGGGCGGCGCCACCAGTCAGCAACGATTTAATATTTTGATTATTCTTTTTTTTACTGCGGGTATCACCGTACATTGAAATTCTCTTTCTTACTTGTTAAAGCTGCCAACAGATTCGATTTTTATTCCTGGTAACATTTAATTGATTATGTTGGCCAACCTGTATGATTTCCGTTCGTTCTATTTTTGTGATTGGTTGTAATCTAATTTGTTAGGTTGGTAGACTGGAAACGCAAGCGAATGGCTGACAGCTTTTCCCCCTCGCTTGGACATGGCCCTTGGCGGGAATTGTACTCCACGTGGTTGAGTTGGATTTAGTTTTTGGACACACTTTACTTTGGTTCGTGATCGAGTAAACATCTCCGCCAAGAGACTTGTCTGTTTCCATGCTGCCATAAGTTAATTTTTAGCTTACAATTATTAAGTAGGCCGTTACGCTAATTAAGTTTACAGTTTATCGTGCATAATCGTGAAATATAATTATGGTTTTTCTAGTACAGTGATGGTTGTAAATAAAAGACAGTGATTGTGCAAATAGTGTTTCTTTCTTCTCGTAGTCAAATAACCTATCGCTATGTCCGATGTCCCTGAAAGCGCCCAGTTTCCCGCCCCGGCTGTCCATGATGCGACACATATATATGCAGAAGTGGATGTTTGCCTATAATACTTAGTATCTACACAGTCTATGGTTGACTGGTAGAGAATGCCATTTGGCATTAAGTCCGCCATTTGTACTGATATTTGTTTTGTGCAGTAAACTTTTAATAAATAAAATAAATAACCATGAGGAGGATGCAAATTCTATTTATAGACGAACCTGTGTTGCGGATAGCAATGTTTGTATTGTATTTTTGGAAGTAAATAAATTGATTATTGGATGATCAAACGAACTTACCTAAGAGAAGTTCGATCACAATTATCTGGTCTTCATCGACGAGATTTAATAAGATGATATTTGATGAATAAATATCTACAACCATCTCAATGTTGAACATGACCTGAGTGTTTCGGCAGATATCAGATAGGGACCAGGCTCGGGGAGTCGGGCCGGCTATGACGTTCCGATCCTCACCGGCTCGGGCTGGTTTTTGCCGGTTGTCGGCAGTCGTACCGGTTGTACCCGGCGTGCCATGAATCCCGGCCGGATTACTCGGGCTTTTTGCCGTCGTCGCCGGCACAGCTGAGATATTCGCACTCGCGCTGCGCCGCTCGAGCAGAAACTAGATTATGCGATATGAATTAAACATTGCAGCACGGAGCGGAGTGGTTATATTTCGTAACTTTGATACGTACCATTATTATAGTGTATAAGTGGTCGCTACACTGAACAAATCGCGCATGCATGTCTTACAAAATACTTGTGTCACGTTCGTTTTGCATCCATATTTCAGAGCGACAATAATTTCATGTATCTACTAAAGTTATAAGTATCTCGTACTCGTATTAGAAATTTATATTCCTATTCATATAAATACTCATCCTCATAGAGTTCCGAGCGACGGCCGACACTCGGCTGCTGATGGAGAGCTATCGCCCGTCTCCGGTTCACGCTCAATATAGCTCCAGGGGCCCCTGAGATACTAACTAAATACATTATCGACGTATATATGCACTCTATATTTAGCGCATGTAGCACAATTACAGATAAAATATTATAATCTGCTCAGTACTGGTCTATCGTTTACTGTCAAATTAGAATCCATTTACAAAATATAATATTCACACGCTTATTTGTAAGTTGTCCAATGGGAGCTTACCCGAGCATCTTGCGGCTATCAGAACACGGCGGTCGCTCGTTAGTCCGCAGCCCCGCACTAATCGCCGGCGATCTGCATCAAACTACCGTTTAGACACCGCCACCCGCTCCTGCGGCCGCTTATCGCGGGCGGCTGCGGCCCGTGCCCCGTGCCGGCCGGCCGAGGCCGAGTGAGTACCTCGCTAATGTACTCCCGATCTACCCCTTCCTAAGCTACAGCGATCCTCCACCATCTGCGTCACGTGAACGCAGCCGGGCTTTGTTACACAATTAAGCGCGCGTAACCTACCATCTAGCATAATTATATTAAAATACTTAAACGGGTTTACTCACGTCGTAGAAGTCGAATAACGCTCGACATGTTTCGAATCGGTACGCGATTCATCATCAGGAGAGACGATCAGTCGCGGCGGCGGCCAATCGAACACTGCGGGCATGCGCCCTGTCCGCGCGGATGCTCGACGCGGGTGTCACCGGCGGCGGCGCAAAACTACCCTCATCATCACACACAATGCCAATTGTCGGGTTGCACACAACACTCACTACGTCATTTGCTAAGGTCTCGTCCACACTAACCACCGATGTAGTATCCAAAACCGTCCTCCAACTAGGGGGCACTGACCATCCACAATCTCGGTTAAAATTCGGATGACGACTAATTTCGATAGCCTCCCGTACTTTCCGCGGAATGGAAAACTTTTCTCTCGCCAGCACAGTTACCTTATCGAACCGAATATAGTGAGACGTATCCGAATTCAGTGAATGTTCCGTCACTGCAGAACCCCGGGTATCCTGATTTTTCATACTACGTATGTGTTCAGTCACTCTTGTGGAAATGTTCCGGCCAGTCTCTCCTATATAGTTCTTCCCACAGGAGCACGGAATCATATATACGCCAGGATTACATAAGGGTTCCTTATCTTTGGGGGAACGCACCAACTGTCTGAGCTGTATATGAGGGCGGAAAATCGTCTTGATGCAATATCTACGGCGTAACAAGTATCCGATTTTATCCGTCACGCCCTTAAGATAAGGCAAGTATAAAGGTAGCCTCTCTACTGCAGTTGGGCGGGGACGAGCCGATGCGTTCGCAACCCGATTACTCTGCCTCCAGTTGTAGCCGTTGCGCTCCAAAACATGTTTCACGTGACTTAGTTCACCATCCACAAACTGAGGATCACACAGACATAAGGCTCGATTGATCAACGTCCTAGGCACAGAAGACAAATGACTCTGGTGATGATGTGAATCCGCCCTAAGGTACCGGTCAGTATGAGTTGGTTTACGATACACTGTAGTCATCAACCGCCCACAAGGTCTACGCATCACCAAAACATCCAAAAACGGCAACCTTCCTTCACTTTCCTTCTCCACCGTGAACTTGACCTTATGATGTAATGTATTAAGGTACCCCGTAAACTCCAGTAGGCCGGTTTCCGAGACAACAGCAAATACGTCATCCACATACCGCCACCAATATCTAGGTGTGACAGGCCCGCTATTTAAAGCACGTACTTCCAACCACTCCATGAATATATTGGCGGTGACGGGTGCTATTGGCGAACCCATGGCCACTCCATCAACTTGGAGATAATAATCGCCATGCCACAACAAGTATCCACTTTTCAGACACACCTCAATGGCTTTCATGTAGACGGTAGGTAAATCAGTAGTACTAATAAGATCAGAAATGATGTTCAAAGTTTCTTCTACCGGTACATTAGTAAACAAGGAGGTGACGTCAAAACTCACCATAACTTCATTTTCGTTCAGTTGGATATCCTGCAGCAAGCTAATGAAATGCCTAGAATCCTTTACATAACTCGCAGTCTTGCCCGTGAACTCCTGTAAAATTGACGACACATGCCGTGCAAGCTTATAAGTCGGCGAGTCAATTTGGCTGACTATAGGTCTTAACGGCCAACCAGACTTATGGATTTTAGGTAAGCCATAGATTTTTGGGGACGTTGGATTCTGTGGTCGCAGGCGCTTCGCCAACTGTTTATCAGGCAATTCCGCTAACAACTTATTGACCTTGGTCGACACTCTAGATGGAGGGTTGTAATTGACCTTTTTATATGTCGTAACATCACTCAGCAAGGTGGCGATCTTGTTCTCATACGCTAAAGTGTCGACAATTACTGTTGCGTTGCCTTTGTCCGCCGGCAAGACCAGCACGTCCTTGTTGTTCCTCAGCTCACGCAACGCCCTCAGCTCCCCGTGCGGTATATTAGATTTCGGCAACCGAGACCTACGCAACATCGAAGCAACATCTTGTCTAATGCAGTCAGCGTCTGTTGCCGGAATTCTGTTTCGCATAATAGTATCCTCGACGCTCGTGATAATCACTTCGGTGGGTATGCGACTAGGTATTGGAGCAAAATTCAAGCCCCGCGATAAAGCTTTCTTGGCTACTTCGCTCACACTGCACGAAGAGAATGGTGCAAGGACACCATTGCGCCACACTTAGTCCAAATATATCAGGCCTGCCTAAGACATCGATATATTCCCAAGAAATGGAGAGAAGTTAAGGTGGTATTTATACCCAAACCAGGTAAGAGTGACTATACGCAGCCCAAGTCATACAGGCCGATAAGTCTCACGTCGTTCCTATTAAAAACTCTGGAACGCCTCTGTGATCGCGATCTCAGAGATGGAACCTTGGCGCAATATCCTCTTCACCCGCATCAACACGCCTACAGTTCAGGCAAATCAACCGAATCAGCACTACACAGCGTTGTTTCACCCATAGAACACGCATTATCAACACAATCCTCAGCGCTTGTGGCTTTCATCGATATCGAAGGAGCCTTCGACAAGACGCAATTCAACAGCATTAGCCAAGCCCTGCTCAGACATGGAGCCGATCAAACCGTAGCAGGTTGGATCGACAACATGCTGAGACAAAGGGCTGTACAGGTAACAGTGAATGGCACAACTCGAGCTATCGTGTCAAGAGGCTGCCCACAGGGTGGAGTTATATCACCACTCCTGTGGAACCTCGTAGTGGACGGATTAATCCGGAAGCTCAACGAGGCAGGCATCTACACTGTAGGCTATGCAGACGATGTAGCGATCCTCGTAAGAGGAAAGTTTGAGGCAACCCTCTGCGACCTTATGCAAGAGGCACTCAAAATCGTCGAACAATGGTGTTCTGACCATGGCCTGTCAGTCAACCCAGCTAAAACAGAACTAGTCTTGTTCACCAGGAAGCGAACCATAAATATCAGTCGCTTGCCAAAACTCCAAAACACAACTCTGACTCTCAGCAAAGAGGTCAAGTATCTGGGCGTCATCCTGGATGACAAACTACTATGGAACAAACACTTAGAAAACAAACTGAACAAAGCCTGCGTCGTATTTTGGCAGTGTAAAAGACTAGTTGGTAGAACCTGGGGCTTAAACCCCAGGATCACAATGTGGCTTTACACTGCGGTGATAAGACCTATTATCACCTACGGCGCTGTGGTTTGGTGGCCCAGAACCAAACTGACAACAGCCAAACATAAACTGCAGCAATTTCAAAGACTTGCTTGTGTAGCAACGACGGGCTGCATGAGAACAACACCCACAGCGGCAATGGAGGTACTGCTAGGACTGCCACCCCTTGAACTGTTCATTCAGCAAGAGGCGGCATCAGCAGCTATCAGACTGAAGACGCTTAACCTCTGGGGTGTAGCACACGGGGGTCATGCCGAAATACTTGAGGAGGCTATCAAACACAAGCCAATGATAGCTGCTCCCAACGACAAGATACCCAAACAGCATTACTTCAATAAGAGATACGAAATCGAGTTGATTGAAGAACCTAACGATCAATCCGATATACACGAAATACGCATATATACGGACGGGTCAAAGACACAAAAAGGGACAGGAGCTGGAATATACTCACCTGAAATAAACGTAAACATATCAATAGCCTTAGGCAAATATAGTTCCATCTTCCAATGTGAATGCCTTGCCATCACACAGGCTGCTAAGGCAGTTGCTGCGCGAGGTATCAAAGACCAAAAGATACGTATTGTTTCCGACAGCGCTGCAGTCTTACGAGCTCTGGAGAATAAAACAATCAAATCCGGGCTCATACTAGAGTGTCACTCAGCGTTGCAAACGATCGGTTCGAATAATCGGATCACGTTGCAATGGATAAAAGGGCATAGTGGGTCTCTAGGTAACGACGCAGCCGACCAGCTGGCAAGGAGAGGGTCCGATCAATCGGCAATTGGCCCAGATCCCTTGCTCCCCTTGGCGTTTAACCAGCTGCGTACATGGCTTCGTCACAGAACACGATCACAACACGCCGATCAATGGGCAGAAACCAGTACATGCAGGCAGTCCCGGGAAACAGTCCCATACCCGGACACACGCCTGACAAAGCGCTTATTATCGCTAAGCAGGCCCGCCCTGCGAGTAGTAGTAGGCACTATCACTGGACACTGCACACTTAACAAGCACTTATATGTTCTAGGAATGACCGATAGCCCCCTATGTAGGGGATGCCTGTCGGCCGAAGAAACAGCTACCCACGTGATCCTGGAATGCGCCGCCGTAGCTAAGCAACGGGCTGAAATCCTCAAAGCACCGAGGTCACTTCGTGAAGCCTGTGGAGACACCAGGAGAATCCTGCGCTTCTGGACGGAGTTAGGCTGGCTAGACTATTAGCTGGCAAACATGCACGCACAACGGCCCGAATATACACGGGCTAAGTGCGGAAAACGGAGCCCATAACCATAACCATAACCATAAGGTCAAGTTCACGGTGGAGAAGGAAAGTGAAGGAAGGTTGCCGTTTTTGGATGTTTTGGTGATGCGTAGACCTTGTGGGCGGTTGATGACTACAGTGTATCGTAAACCAACTCATACTGACCGGTACCTTAGGGCGGATTCACATCATCACCCGAGTCATTTGTCTTCTGTGCCTAGGACGTTGATCAATCGAGCCTTATGTCTGTGTGATCCTCAGTTTGTGGATGGTGAACTAAGTCACGTGAAACATGTTTTGGAGCGCAACGGCTACAACTTTGCGAACGCATCGGCTCGTCCCCGCCCAACTGCAGTAGAGAGGCTACCTTTATACTTGCCTTATCTTAAGGGCGTGACGGATAAAATCGGTTACTCGTTACGCCGTAGATATTGCATCAAGACGATTTTCCGCCCTCATATACAGCTCAGACAGTTGGTGCGTTCCCCCAAAGATAAGGAACCCTTAAGTAATCCTGGCGTATATATGATTCCGTGCTCCTGTGGGAAGAACTATATAGGAGAGACTGGCCGGAACATTTCCACAAGAGTGACTGAACACATACGTAGTATGAAAAATCAGGATACCCGGGGTTCTGCAGTGACGGAACATTCACTGAATTCGGATACGTCTCACTATATTCGGTTCGATAAGGTAACTGTGCTGGCGAGAGAAAAGTTTTCCATTCCGCGGAAAGTACGGGAGGCTATCGAAATTAGTCGTCATCCGAATTTTAACCGAGATTGTGGATGGTCAGTGCCCCCTAGTTGGAGGACGGTTTTGGATACTACATCGGTGGTTAGTGTGGACGAGACCTTAGCAAATGACGTAGTGAGTGTTGTGTGCAACCCGACAATTGGCATTGTGTGTGATGATGAGGGTAGTTTTGCGCCGCCGCCGGTGACACCCGCGTCGAGCAGCCGCGCGGACAGGGCGCATGCCCGCAGTGTTCGATTGGCCGCCGCCGCGACTGATCGTCTCTCCTGATGATGAATCGCGTACCGATTCGAAACATGTCGAGCGTTATTCGACTTCTACGACGTGAGTAAACCCGTTTAAGTATTTTAATATGTCTGAGACTCACGATAGTTTTCTATGTAATCTAGCATAATTACTTACTTAACCTACTGTTCACAAATAAATTATTTGTATTTATATTTGTATTTGGGCTTCATACTCTAAAGATACCTATTTTGAATTGATCATATCATATCATATCATATCATATAATATCATTTGATGATATTATATTAAATGGTCACCCGAAGCTTCGACTAGGCGTTCCGATATCTTTTTAAAGAGAATCTTGGCGCCCTGGTCCCATATCGGGCCGAATGTTCTCCAAACTGCGCAAATATGTAGCCTTCGCCTAGAGGGCAGCATATTTGTGCCGCTTGAGATTTTTAGCCGTTGTTGCTATATATTTTAGCTATATATACATACATATCATATCATATCCTTATAAATATCATATATTTATTTATTTATTAGGTTTGCCAACAGATACAATACTATATCTATACTGTTATAAAATCCTAAATTTGTATTGAAAATTAATTTTCTATGGAGGGAGGTCATGATTTCAGGAAAAATCTCGATAGCGTGATGCAGCTTGATAGTTGTTTTGTATGGACACGCGTCGCCTTGCCAACCTGGCGCCATCTGTTTTCAAAAAAACCTTTGTCCTCGAATCACGCCGAAACGGCTGGATAAAAAGTTACTAATTTTGGTACAGGAATAGCTGAACATCCAAAGATGGTTATAGGATACTTTTTATTATGATTAATATTTATCTCTGAAAACATAAATTCCATGAAATATTTTCCTTACAATGTGTAACGTTATAATGACAGCGTCTGTGGTTTTGGTGGTGGAAGCCGCCGGCAAAAGCTAGTAACATACATAAAAAACAAATGCAAGTACGAAACCTATCAGAGTATTTACCCAATTACAGGCAAACACAACGTGCGTTATGAACAAAAATTCGCTTACGTTAATAACTGACTTTAAGTTCAATAGGTAACATAGAAAAAAAAAGTGTGTGTGTCAGCTCCGACGCACGACTGGAGTTTACTCTTCAGGACAGGCGCGCACCACGATTTTTTTTTAGTCGCGCGATAATTTTGTCGCAGAAATAAGCGTACTTCTGGGTTTATGGAAATCGTGGTGCGCGCACTCTCATATAAACCCATATCTTGCATTTATGCGACAAAATTATCGCGCGACTAAAATCGTGGTGCGCGCCTGGCCTTAAGAACGATTATAAAATATATACTCAATACTCAATACGTTTATTGCACATAATGATTAGTAAATGGTTTAAGTATCACATTATGTACCCTGTTGGGTGCTGCAAACAAGAACGAGAAGGTTAGGCATTTACATAATATTAATATACGAGTATAATATGCAGCAAAATTACAATATTTTACAAGGAAAATTTACTTCCGATTGATTTTTAACAAATTGGAGAGATCATGAGTAGTAACTAAATAAGGAAGCGTGATGTAAAGCGCCCTCGAGCGGCTAGTTTAGTTACTACAGTCTGCAGTGCTACGGAAAAAAACCGTATCTTACTATGAAATCCATACAAAGATACGACCTTTCTACCGTAGTATCGCAATACTTTTTTTTTTTTAATCTATTAATTAAGGAGCTTTGATCATTTTTATGAACATGCCAGCTCCAGCAGGCCTAATACACAACATCGTTCATCTAAAAGACATAGATAAATAAAAACATAAACCGTATAAACTTAAAAATAACATGTACACGAAAAGAACTAAATTTGTATACACTATTTAAATAAAAAAAACTGTATACAAATTTAGCCGATTCCGATAAGGGTTCCGCCAATATTGAATTGAACATTACATTCAAGAAAGATCTGGTATTAGACCTAGCCATTTACATTAGACAAAAACAAACGTACAAAATCACCTTCCTTAAAAAAATCCTTAAATAAATCCAAAATCTCCTTAACAACAACTCCAAACAGCGTTTTGAACTTCTCCTCCCAACTTTCGGTAGAAAACAAAATATCCTTCGTCTTCTCAACCAGCCTTTCAAAAGTAATACGTCTCTTCTTCTTGTCCTTATTTTGTCTTTTATCTTCCATATCAGCCCGCTCAATAGTAGGCTGATTGACCAATAGACACTCGGACCTCTTCACATCTGTTACTCTTTTTGAATTCCGCGGCTTACGAACCTCTTGTTGTGGCTCGCTCTCTAATCTATACTGACTTACTGATCGCTGGCCCTCAGCCTGACAGACAGAATCTTCAGACTCTTTAGATTGTAACGGCTTCGACAAAACAGCATCTCTATATGACTTTCCAAAACTTAAGTCATTCTCAAAAACAGATGGCGCATCCTGACTACAAACATCCGTATCCTTTTTTTCCTTATTTTGCATATACAACCAAAAAGCCCGTTTATATATACATCCCTCAGCAGACATAATCCTGCGAATTTCTTACTCTTTCACAAAAACCGGGCACGGTTTATCTCAGGCCATATGGCTGCCTTTACAATTAATGCATCTAAAAATAGTCGTTTCGCAATTGGCATGCTCCCCGCCGCATTTCGGACAAGTAACTTTAGTAGTAGGACAAAACCTGCTCAGATGACCGAACTTCCAACATATTGAACATTGGGTAACCGGGAAAGTGTACTGATTTACCTTAAATCGGTAACCGTAGGCATAAACATATGGCGGTAAAGAAGTTCCCTTAAAACACAGACGAATAGCTTCAGCCTTAACCCAACGCCCATCATGATCCAAACGGTTCAGTCTACATATTGACAAAATGTCTTCAGACCCTTCAATATTCTTTAAAAATTCGTCTTCCTCAACCTCCAACTCAAACTGCCTTATCATTCCATAAGTGCAGCATGCCATATTAGACCAATAAGAACGTCTCGTCTCATTGTTAAACTCCTGAGAAGCCAGAAGCTTCTCCGCATCATCCTTAGAGTTAAACTGTATGCGAACTTTACGTGGACCCATAAACTTGACGGATAAAATTCCTTTTATACCCTTAAATTGCAGCAACTTTGCTAAACCAATCCGTTTCGGTAAATCTTCTTTTGACACTATATAAACTTCAAATAGCTTGTCAGGCACACCGTCCGGCTCCAGCTGCGTTTTGGCGGTTGCTAAAACCCGCAAGCGTTTAGGTTTCCTGCCTATTGTGATAAAACTATCACTACAACCACAGCTTTCGTCGCTCAGACCACAAGCACGCTTCACCGCTGTATGCCGTACATCCGACATGGACTCAGCGTCCGATACAATATCCGATTGACTCGGCCCTGCCTTATTATCAAACTCCACTTCCGATAGCCACGACGGAGCTGCCCGCTGCCCACATTCTAAAAGTGACGTATCACTCACGACACCTCGACTTGACTCACTCATCGCAAAAACAGCGAAAAGGACTCTAAAACTGAATTAACTTATAAATAAAATAAAATTTGATAAAATTTTCAACCGTCGCCTTTGACAACCAAACGTCAATCCTCGCAATACTTATATTTTTGGAACGTATCTGCCGTGCTAATTTAAAAAAAAGTGTGTGTGTCAGCTCCGACGCACGACTGGAGTTTACTCTTCAGGCCAGGCGCGCACCACGATTTTTTTTTAGTCGCGCGATAATTTTGTCGCAGAAATACGCGTACTTCTGGGTTTATGAAAATCGTGGTGCGCGCACTCTCATATAAACCCATATCTTGCATTTATGCGACAAAATTATCGCGCGACTAAAATCGTGGTGCGCGCCTGGCCTTAAGAACGATTATAAAATATATACTCAATACTCAATACGTTTATTGCACATAATGATTAGTAAATGGTTTAAGTATCACATTATGTACCCTGTTGGGTGCTGCAAACAAGAACGAGAAGGTTAGGCATTTACATAATATTAATATACGAGTATAATATGCAGCAAAATTACAATATTTTACAAGGAAAATTTACTTCCGATTGATTTTTAACAAATTGGAGAGATCATGAGTAGTAACTAAATAAGGAAGCGTGATGTAAAGCGCCCTCGAGCGGCTAGTTTAGTTACTACAGTCTGCAGTGCTACGGAAAAAAACCGTATCTTACTATGAAATCCATACAAAGATACGACCTTTCTACCGTAGTATCGCAATACTTTTTTTTTTTTAATCTATTAATTAAGGAGCTTTGATCATTTTTATGAACATGCCAGCTCCAGCAGGCCTAATACACAACATCGTTCATCTAAAAGACATAGATAAATAAAAACATAAACCGTATAAACTTAAAAATAACATGTACACGAAAAGAACTAAATTTGTATACACTATTTAAATAAAAAGAACTGTATACAAATTTAGCCGATTCCGATAAGGGTTCCGCCAATATTGAATTGAACATTACATTCAAGAAAGATCTGGTATTAGACCTAGCCATTTACATTAGACAAAAACAAACGTACAAAATCACCTTCCTTAAAAAAATCCTTAAATAAATCCAAAATCTCCTTAACAACAACTCCAAACAGCGTTTTGAACTTCTCCTCCCAACTTTCGGTAGAAAACAAAATATCCTTCGTCTTCTCAACCAGCCTTTCAAAAGTAATACGTCTCTTCTTCTTGTCCTTATTTTGTCTTTTATCTTCCATATCAGCCCGCTCAATAGTAGGCTGATTGACCAATAGACACTCGGACCTCTTCACATCTGTTACTCTTTTTGAATTCCGCGGCTTACGAACCTCTTGTTGTGGCTCGCTCTCTAATCTATACTGACTTACTGATCGCTGGCCCTCAGCCTGACAGACAGAATCTTCAGACTCTTTAGATTGTAACGGCTTCGACAAAACAGCATCTCTATATGACTTTCCAAAACTTAAGTCATTCTCAAAAACAGATGGCGCATCCTGACTACAAACATCCGTATCCTTTTTTTCCTTATTTTGCATATACAACCAAAAAGCCCGTTTATATATACATCCCTCAGCAGACATAATCCTGCGAATTTCTTACTCTTTCACAAAAACCGGGCACGGTTTATCTCAGGCCATATGGCTGCCTTTACAATTAATGCATCTAAAAATAGTCGTTTCGCAATTGGCATGCTCTCCGCCGCATTTCGGACAAGTAACTTTAGTAGTAGGACAAAACCTGCTCAGATGACCGAACTTCCAACATATTGAACATTGGGTAACCGGGAAAGTGTACTGATTTACCTTAAATCGGCAACCGTAGGCATAAACATATGGCGGTAAAGAAGTTCCCTTAAAACACAGACGAATAGCTTCAGCCTTAACCCAACGCCCATCATGATCCAAACGGTTTAGTCTACATATTCACAAAATGTCTTCAGACCCTTCAATATTCTTTAAAAATTCGTCTTCCTCAACCTCCAACTCAACCTGCCTTATAATTCCATAAGTGCAGCATGCCATATTAGACCAATAAGAACGTCTCGTCTCATTGTTAAACTCCTGAGAAGCCAGAAGCTTCTCCGCATCATCCTTATTGTTAAACTGTATGCGAACTTTACGTGGACCCATAAACTTGACGGGTAAAATTCCTTTTATACCCTTAAATTGCAGCAACTTTGCCAAACCAATCTGTTTCGGTAAATCTTCTTTTGACACTATATAAACTTCAAATAGCTTGTCAGGCACAGGCACACCGTCCGGCTCCAGCTGCGTTTTGGCGGTTGCTAAAACCCGCAAGCGTTTAGGTTTCCTGCCTATTGTGATAAAACTATCACTACAACCACAGCTTTCGTCGCTCAGACCACAAGCACGCTTCACCGCTATATGCCGCACATCCGACATGGACTCAGCGTCCGATACAATATCCGATTGACTCGGCCCTGCCTTACTATCAAACTCCACTTCAGATAGCCACGACGGAGCTGCCCGCTGCCCAGGACGTGACGTGCCGTATCACTCACGACACCTCGACTTGACTCACTCATCACAAAAACAGCGAAAAGGACTCTAAAACTGAATTAACTTATAAATAAAATAAAATTTGATAAAATTTTCAACCGTCGCCTTTGACAACCAAACGTCAATCCTCGCAATACTTATATTTTTGGAACGTATTTGCCGTGCTAATTTAAAAAGTCGTATCTCAGTATACGATCGGGGTAAAAATACGACTTCTTAATTTAGCAGGTCATGCGTTAAGCGTTATAGACTAAGCTCCCGATATAAAATGACCTTTACAATGCCTTTACAGAGATGTTTATTTGATGAAATGTATTTTATATTTAGTTTAAAATGACAATAAATATATTGGATATGGGTTGCATAACAAATTTTAGTCCGGGGTATGTTTAGTTTAAAATTAAAAAATTTTTTTTTTACATTTCACCGATTTGATTATTAGATAAATTCATAAATAATCTTTAATTTTATTTAATTTCAATTCAACAATCAGACCTTTGCAAAATGCTAGTACGTATAGATTTACCTGTTTATACCTGGCTACACAATAGTTGTGACGGGAAAAGAATAGGCAACCTAACGTTTGCATATTCTATGGGCTTCATACTTTCGATTGGTATAGAATTTATCTCATATTAATCAAACCGGTGAAATGTTTAAAACAATTTTTTTTTATTATTAATTAAACATACCCTGGACTAAAATTTGTTAGGCAACCCATATGCAATATAATTATTGACATATTAAATTAAATATAAAATACACTTCATCAAATAAACATCTCGGTGAAGGTTATTTTATATCGGGATCTTAGTCTATAACGCTTAACGCATAACCTGCTAAATAACGAAGTCGTATTTTTACCCCGATCGTATACTGAGATACGACTTTTTAAATTAGCACGGCAGATACGTTCGATTTTACACCCCATATTTTTCATACCCCGGGCTTATATATGAAAATCGATTCTTAAGGAGTAAACTCCAAAAAGTCGTATCTCAGTATACGATCGGGGTAAAAATACGACTTCTTAATTTAGCAGGTTATGCGTTAAGCGTTATAGACTAAGCTCCCGATATAAAATGACCTTCACAGAGATGTTTATTTGATGAAATGTATTTTATATTTAGTTTAAAATGTCAATAAATATATTGCATATGGGTTGCCTACCAAATTTTAGTCCAGGGTATGATTAGTTTAAAATTATTATTATTATTTTTACATTGCACCGATTTGATTATTAGATAAATTCATAATTAAATAATCTTTAATTTTATTTAATTTCAATTCAACAATCAGACCTTTGCAAAATGCTAGTAGGTATAGATTTACCTGTTTATACCTGGCTACCCAATAGTTGTGACGGGAAAAGAATAGGCAACCTAACGTTTGCATATTCTATGGGCTTCATACTTTCGATTGGTATAGAATTTATCTAATATTAATCAAACCGGTGAAATGTTTAAAACAATTTTTTTTTTTATTAATTAAACATACCCTGGACTAAAATTTGTTAGGTTACCCATATGCAATATAATTATTGACATATTAAATTAAATATAAAATACATTTCATCAAATAAACATCTCGGTGAAGGTTATTTTATATCGGGATCTTAGTCTATAACGCTTAACGCATAACCTGCTAAATTACGAAGTCGTATTTTTACCCCGATCGTATACTGAGATACGACTTTTTAAATTAGCACGGCAGATACGTTCGATTTTACACCCCATATTTTTCATACCCCGGGCTTATATATGAAAATCGATTCTTAAGGAGTAAACTCCAAAAAAGAACACTAAATTGAATTAAAATTTACAATGTTACAATATTTAAAAAGCTATTGCACTATACTTAAAAGACTAAAGTGTTATATTTACGTATACACAATTCTAGGAATAGGTAGATAACTAGATGCATCGAGGGATCAAAACTACTCAAAAATATGTAATTATTTAGACCAGTCTTAAATTTATATAAATTATTTTTAAACATATTCAAGGAAACGTTTAAAATGTCTATTTGGCTTTCCTTGGAGAATTTATTGTGCTCTTTGCACATTCTGGGTATGATGTTATGACAGCCAACATTGGTCCTAAATGTCTTAATAGCAAATGGCCTGAAATTACAGATGCGAGCACGGGGTCTAGGAACAGTGAAGTTAATTTTCTGCAATATATAAAGTATTCAATCTAATTAACTTCGACAAGATCTGAAAGCCATATTTTTTAAGCTTTCCTTAAGTGATGCCACGGATACCGGCAATGCGTTCCATAATTTAACAAAGTAGACTGTGAAAGAAAGGCAAGAGAGAGATTGACACTCGAGCGCAGGCAGTGTCTGCTGCCAGACAAAGAAGTGGAGAAGTGAAGCAGAGTTGAATAATACATTGTAGAGCAATGACAAGACATGCACATCCCTACGATGACGAACCGGCAACCAGCCTGAGCCGAGCTGCGCACGGTCATGAAAAACATGATAAAAATTTTTTTAGACCAAAAATGAATCTTATGCAAACATTTTGCAGGCGCTGAAGCTTGTCAAGCAGCTCTGCCTTAAGGTCCAGGCTTTCCTGGACCTTACAATGTCATAATGATCAAGAAGAGGAAGTAAAAGAGAACGTGCGCTGGCCACTACAGTGTTTGGTCCATGATGACGCCCAGGTTTTTAACTATAGCGGACATCGTTATACCATCAAAAAGTATATCTGGTACCAACTGCTCTGACATTTTGGTAACAAAGTGAAGACCTCCAATGACAATCGCTTGCGATTTCTTTGCATTAATTTTTAACCCGTAGGTAATTAGAAGCCAACACACGAATGGATTCTAAATCTCCGTTGATTATAAATCTACCATCGAAGGAAATTTGTCTATGCTTGCCGAAGCATACATTTGTAAATCATCTGCGTAAAGATGATAATTGTACTTTAAAGCTACCTTGAAATGCCATCAATTAAAATGGAAAACAGAAGTGGTGGGAGCTCACCACCCTGCGGGACACCAGCGGAAAGGTCACAACGCTCAGAGACCTGGTCATCAACTCTAACACTAACACGCTGAAAAACTTCCGAAAAGGTACTCCCTGAACCACGCTACAGGTGGCATGGGAGGCATTAAATGTCTGAAGGATTCCTAAAGGGATACCTATCAAAGTCAACAGTATTGAAGGCACTACTGAAGTTCAATAAAACAAGAATAGCGGGATTTATGTTTTCAATATTAAAGCGAATGTCGTCGGTAACTTTAACCAAGGCAGTGGCAGTGCTATGGCCGGGACGAAAACCAGATTGGAACGGATTTAACAAATTGTGGCTGTTGAGGTGTGACAAGAGGCGACGATTGACAAAATGCTTTATAATTTTGGACAATAAGGGAAGAATAGATATTGGATGGTATTGGAACAAGTTGGAAGGGTTATAGGTTTTGAGAAGTGGGATAACCTGAGCATATTTCCAGATAGAGGGAAAGGTTCCAGTGGTAAAGGAATAATTGTTGATGTTTGAAAGGATGGGAGCGATATGGTCCGCCACACGCATGAGCATAATAATATATATGACGAATCGCGACGGTCTTCGTATTCTTGCGCATCACCCATAGTAGCTCGGTCAACCTGACCATGAATAAGCAACTAGGTTTTTTTTTTTTGTAGATTTGTTGCAAAACTTTAAAATTAATCGTTATTCTAATATTAGCAATAACAACACACAGAACAAAGCAACTTTCGTAATAGAAGCTCAAATAAAATTAAAACCTGTCGAACAGCAATCATTCACATTATCATTATACGCTTACAACAGCTCATCGCAACATTATAAAACCAATCTGAAATTACGTCATGTCATGGTTTACTCATAAACATTCCTCAAGACAGCCTACATCCGGCGTCTGACAGTGACTCAAGACAACCTACATCCGGCGTCTGATAGTCTGATTGTTTGCCGTCAAAGACAACCTACATCCGGCGTCTGATAGGCACTCAAGACAACCTACATCTGGCGTCTGACAAACTCTCATTTAAAGCAAAGCATGACGTATGACTTTACGAATTAACAAAATTATGCAATATACAATAATAAAAAAATGAAATCATTGCTCAACAGTTTCACTAGTATTCGAATCATCCATATCATCATCAATGTCTTGTCTCAAATTTAACAACTATGCCTTTGCCAAATCGGGAATTCTTGGTACGTATACTTCTTCTCAATATTCTGAACAGCACATTCTTTCAATACCTACTACATGTCAAAATTTCTAATAGGCTCGCTTCAGTAAGTCTATTTACTGCACAGTACTAACAATTTTAGCTAGACTGATACATGTCATACGTACTCGTAGTCACTGAATAATGCACCCGTTTGCCATGAAACTTAATGGAAATCAACTTGTCCATAAGCGATCACTCGGCAAACAAATCACAATAAAATGAGAACTCCTCACCAGATTGCCTCATATAGTTTGGTGACGTCACACGTCAACCCTCGTCCCAGTGGATGAAGGCGCCCTGCCGCTCGCCTTCGCGCGGTTCTTTGCGTGATGTCTTGTACCGCGGCAGCTGAAGCAGACGACCCATGGCTTCGCTGTTAGCTGCTAAGTTCACGTATCTTTTCCTGAAACAAAAAACTCCAAGCACAGTATCACAAAGCTCGGCCATTCTAACCTTAAATCCAACAAAAAAGGAAATTCACATCAATCTAACAAAGTTACACTAATTAGGATACGTCAATGTCAACATCTAATCCACGACGTAGATACAAAAAAGATTTAAATTAAATCATTATTGCACTTTAGCAACTACAAGCCTACTTTGTATGATATTTTTTTGGATTACCAAGGCTTTACGGATTATTAAAACATTAATGATAAAAATCAAACTTTCAATCTCAAATTCTTTTGTCCTAATATTTTCCAAATCCTATTAGTGTCTCCAGCTTAAATATTTTAAGCTATAGCGATCACCACAATATTAACATTAGGATCGTTTAAACAAATCTCAAGCTCACCAGTTCTTACGAAAGTTATAGACGCTAAACTATACACCAGCTAAAGTACACAGAGTAAGAAACTATTCAAGACTTCAACAAATTCAATTCTACGGAACGATTGGAAAATCATGAAAAGAGGGTAGATTATTATCACCGCAGCCACGACTACTCCTGTATGATTGATATACCTTCAATAGCGCAATGTTAACATTCTAAATTTTTAAATAATGGTAAACTGCGTAGTGATCATATTAACACTAACTCTCTGTAGAAACATTTCGCGTTCGGTCATATCACTACGAAAACAATCGTTAGAAAAACGTGCAATAAACTTTGTTTCAAATGATTATTAATTTCTATCACACAATATTCAACTTTTACTTGGAGGGTACTGGTGATACTTTTTGACAAATACCCACTAAACTGAATAAGCGTAACTCAAGTCTACCCCAGAATCTAGCTACACTTTTATTTGTGAACAAAATATCGGAATCGTAGTGACAAGTTAACGACTGACCTGATGTGTTTTTCAAAATGTGTCGGTGAGGCCATAGTGCCTATGTACGTCCACGCGTCGCTTGTAGTTGACCGTCGCTTCTGGGTCACTTCCACTGGTGCAACGACTGTCGATGTGTCCCGCTGTTCTTGAAACAAGCAATGAACTTCGATGTAGTTTGTTGTTGACTGCCGGCGTTTGTCGCCGAGGTGGTAAGTAGTAGCCCCGATGATTTCTCTTTTATACGAAGTAAACAATCTAATTTCTCATGTCCGTTTCTCTCGCAATGAAAACCATTTAAACAGTGCAATCTTCACTAATTATAAAAACGGTATAAACTCACGTAAAAATTGTCAGGAACGGCCCGACATGTTTCGAACTCATTTGGAGCTCTTCATCAGGGGTAGCTATCCGTGCTGCTACGCGACTCGCGACCCACTGAGGAGAATGGAGGTACCTCCAGCATGGAAACCTGTGATTCCGGCGTTAAAAAACATCTCGCGTTCAGACAATGTCGTTGATACAATAAGTCAAGTGTGCGTGGTATCAGTGGGTAATAGTGAAAATGCAGTGACAGACAGTCCAGTGGTGACAGCGCAAGAGCCCTGCCCTCCCCGCGCCGCGCTATCTGCGCGTGCGCAGAGGGCGGCAAGAAGAGCGATTAAAAGTGCAGTGGGTCGCGAGTCGCGTAGCAGCACGGATAGCTACCCCTGATGAAGAGCTCCAAATGAGTTCGAAACATGTCGGGCCGTTCCTGACAATTTTTACGTGAGTTTATACCGTTTTTATAATTAGTAAAGATGTCTCACGATAGTTTTAATAACATTAGTGCAATCTTCATTTGTTTTCATACGGTTTTGTAGGTCTCCGTGACGGTGTTAGCTTGAGTTTCAATAACGCAAACGCTCCTGTTCCTTGATTTAGTGATGTAAAGTTCGTTGTATTTCAAAGAGTATCCACAAACTTTTTTTTCTTCCATTTTATTAGCTTCGTGTTCCACCATTCTTCGTGTTCGCTCATGGGCCCGTAGGTACTATCCCAACTTCTGATGACGAATCGCGACGGTCTTCGTGTTCTTGCGCATCACCCATAGTAGGTAGATCGAAAATAAAAGCACTCGTCGGTAGTATAGACGTGTATTAATCAATTCCAAATTAAAAATCAACTTGATCTATCGCGATTACAAGGATACGCACGGATTACTTTTAGGAACGTAGTGAGTTCAATACGGGGCTGGCTCAAGTTGTTCACTCGACCGCTGCTCAATCAAAAGTGAGGTCTGTCACCTCCAACCACACCTCCTGTCATCCACTCCCCACCAACTTCCTGCCGTGTACCAACCTCCCAGCACTAAGCAAATGTTGCCACAGTTGCCAGCCCGGTATCGACCTCACTCAAGCTACCCACTTGACGTTCCTTATTAAAAGAAAAGATAACAATTTCTGAACGTAGCTCGAGTGACAGCGCCTGTGAAAACATTCAATCGGTCGAAATGTCATAACAATTTGTGCCACCCGTTGTTACGCTTCGACATATATGTATGTAGGACTTCCGGTTCGTGTCCCAAAATGGCCGCATGCGTTTAAGTTTAGTTGTTCATTATTTATTCATTTTAGTTGTTCAATGTGTAGTATTGATAGCGTATTGTGCAGTGATCTAACGTATGAGTGAATAGCTAATGAAGAATTCAACTTGAAGCGTTCATAGCCCTTCCTGGGTCAAGGCCCGATAGTCCGCGTGGTTTTTTGTAAATCGCTATCACTTTACAAAAAGCACGATTTTTTCAACTCACCGTACAACGTGGTATCAATCCTCTATCTAGTCGCCTAGTGCGATTGGCAACGAGACATTGGCAGTAATGGTCGCTTAACTGTGACCGGTTGCCATTTAAAAAAAAATAGAATAGAATATATGTATGTAAACTCATTATTGCACATTTACATAAAAAACAATATAACAAATACATAAAACAGGGTATAACTGTAAGGGATTCATCCAGTTAACCTTTTGACCAAATGAGAGATAACAGAAATCGTCCACAAATCGTACAGAGGTTATGTGGTATGTTATAAAGGCTAATTCTGCATAAAACAGTATAATAATTATTCATCAACTTACAAGTCATTATAATTATAAACAAAGTAATAAATATAATATAATAATAATAATAACGAGGTGACCGCCATGTGGGATTGTTGATTCGACGAACGGTCTTATTACGAAGAGTCTCGACAACCACCTTAAGAAACTCTTTCTAGATGGCTGGATAATGGTCAGATTCAGAAGGCGGTACTCCTGGACTCGGCGCTCATCGTCAGGAGTTTCCTCTTCCTGCAGCCCGACACGACGGGTAGTCTGGGCCCTGACCCGCTGCCGGCGGCAGCCTAGGTTAGGTTTTTTATGTTTAAGCTTTTTAATTTTTAACAATAAGTATTTAATCTTAACACTTATAAACATCGCTCAACTAAGTCACGGCAAAGGTAACGGCGAAGATACGTTTGGTGCAGCTTGCGATTTGTGGCTGGCACGTAGCGGACGCCGTGTGTGCGCGCTAACCCCGGCTCCTTATACACACCCGGCCTTACACACCTTGGTGCCGCGGCGAGCGATAAATCACAGCACACGTCTGACTCATTTACATTAGAAACTGTGTCGAGTGGAGTCGCACTAATCCAGATCCAGCATTAATCTGCTGTGGGGCATGGAGAGGGGGCGGCGAGGGGAGGCGGGATCAAAGGGCCGCTGTCCGCCCGCCTAGTGACGCGCACTACGTAATTAAAAACGACGGTAATTCACCCGCTCTGCTTACTTCTTAGGACGCGGGGTTGAAGGGATTTAGGCGGATTGCGAAACCTTTCCACCTATTTACACATAATATTTAAAAAATATCGTTATAACAATGCTGAAGTTTTATTCCACGACAGTAAGTTTCAGTAAAGAGGCAGCACCGGGAAAGCCGAGGCATTAGCACGGCTCGCCGCCCGCCGTCCGCCGTCCGCCGCCCGCCGCGCGGCAGCCGCAGCGCGACACCGGTAATGGCGCGAGAATCAAGCCACGCCACATTGCGCTCTTAATTACTTAGTTTTCTCAAGTCCTCGTGCCTCAACCGCTTTGCATTCTGCTGTAGCCGCGTGTTCTCCCTCCCCCTCGTCCCTCCGAGCTCCGCGCCGTTTCCTCCTTGTTACATTTTTCATAATTTCTTCCGTCCCTGATTCAGCCGGCGCGTGCCAAATTATTAACGCCGGAGTAAATAAACTGCTGTTAAGGTGAAAATGGAATTTCTTTTGAAAGGCATATAAATTAGAACGTTTTCGCGTGACGTGGATTTACACATGGTACGAGTTTATTTCATTTAATCTATTAGAATCAAACATATGTATTGCTCATTCGTGATTTAATATATTACTTTGTACATGTTTAATTTGATTTCGTTGAACCTGTTTCGCCGCGGGTGGCGATGTTACAGTCCAGTCATTTAGTTAATTAACATTGTAATTCTTACGATGGATGGGTTTAAATATAATGGTGCACTTTTGCTAAAATTGGGACATATATAAAACAAACAACTTCTGGACTCATATTTACGTCCAAACTGCCGGAAGAATTCTTTCTATTTAAATTTCTTAATGTTCGTGTTTAAAATACCTTGAGAATAGCACGGGCTGCAGCCCGCGCCGCACGCACGCCAGAAACACGTGGTTTGAAAGTACCTCAATGTATTTCGAGGCCAATTTCTTTGTAAAAACATTTCTCGTGAATTGAGACGTGAGTTTTCGCCAGTATATCTTGTGTGTCGTGGATGATGTATGGAGGGGCCGCGGGGAGGGGGCCGGAGGCCGGGAAGGGGGCGAGTCGCCGTTCATCATCGAGCCCTCGATAATGCGTCCTAGGGCTCAGCCAAAGGCGAATTCCTATTATCTGCGGCGCGGTCAAGCACTTTCGGGCGGATACTCGACTGTATATGAGATCTGTAAAATTCAAGTTTACTAGCTTTTGACCGCGGTTTTGTTTTTATTAAATAATCATGTTTTTAATTGATTGAGATCTCTAATTAAGATTCGGTTTACATAGTGAATACTCTATTAATTAAATTAAAATTCAACCGAGGCTGGAAGCTACTTCGCTTTAAAGTAGATATAGGGAAATGAGATAATAGAGAAATTGTATAGGTAGTTACATTCATCGCCATTATTTCATAAAGCGCCGCCGCCTAAGCACAATGTTACGAAAACTACGAATGATGTGTTGAATATCTACATCTGTCACAAATGTGACAGATGTGACATGATTTTTCTATCGAGTAACTCGAAGCCCAGTATACGTACAATATCATATCTTTGGCATGCATCCCTGACGCCTTAACATATTGTGCATGGACCTTTTAATGGTGAATGCTCCGGAGGCCATAACGCGAGTAAATCACGCAGCACCGAGCATCCGTCGCCGGCAGCCGCACCGCACATAGCTCTTCGCTGCGCTTATTTTCATGCAAAAGGAAATTCCAGAGATATGGCAGCATCGCGCCGGCGACGGCCTGACTTACTGCCGTGTCCGGCCCGCGCCCTGCAACTATATCTCACTTTCTAGTGCAGACCTAGCTCAAATTCGTTGCAATTCCTTCGACTGAAAACGTACGAGGGGCAATAAGATGAGCCTGCTGAAAGACAGCTGGCACCGCCACCGCGGGCTCCGGGGCCTATGTTGGCGTGAATTAAAAACACCTATTCTATACCGATTCGGGATCATCTCCCGCCGGCCCCCCCCCACGCCTTTATTGCCGCGCTGATATTGTTCCAAACTTTCCCATATTTCACGTTATTCCGCGCGCGCTAGACGAGCCATTATACTTCTCATGCAAAAATGCGGACGTTTTAATGGTGTATGTTGTACGAGGCTACTTGATGTTTGTGCTGTGCGGGAACAATGATTTATGTTTGCTCTTTGTCCGGACTGAAGCCTGACAAAGCTAGAGTTAACGGTACGATTTTATGTGCCTTGTTAGTATAATAATATAAACGGACGCAGAAGTTTGAGGAGTGCCCATTTAATGATGAAAGTTTCAAATTGTGTGTACATATGTACATATTGAGGACACAGGAGCCTCTTCTTTCGTACCCTTGCTCGGTTCCAATGGCCTGTCGCAGCGCAGTATGAGGCCTCGTACAACGATTCAATTAAATTCCTCCGGCGGCGACTCAATCTCTGCCACGCCACACGTCACCACACACCGGCAGGGGCCGCCCGCTACACGCCGCACTCCGCACGCCACGCCGCGCCGCGCCCGCGCCGCGCAATCATATTACGAATACCTCTATTATTATAATCGCGAGAGCGACGGATGACGGCGAATTGATGAAATGCAAACATGAAACGCCTCGCCGACGGCTGCGGCGCGTCGCGGCTCGAGCCCGCGTTCCACCTTACAAAACAACTTCCATATCCGTACCCTCATCATCTTAATTGAATAGAAGCATCTTGGAGGATTACGGAGGCCTTACATTAGCAAATGACCTCCGTCACAGCCGCGGGTGCGAGGAAACTATACGGTATTAATTGAATATGGCGGGACAATGAGGACCGCTCTTGGGCGCTGAGATGCTCGGGAGCCGGGACGCAGAATCTCGGCGCGTGAATAAGTGATGGCGCGGCTCGCGCGGCGGCCGGTGCCCGCTCGATACGCCGCATCTACTTAACTCGATATAAAATACAAAGTCACGAAATGCTCCGGTATCAATAATGCAAGAATATCTCTCCCAGAAATGATGTCTTTAACTTCAAAGGTCCTTCCGTCTCGCGCACGAAAACGAGCTAGACCGTGTGCGGTTACGGCATAATTTCGTTTGTTGCGGGCGTCTTTAAAAATTCAAGGAGAATGTAGGTCTCAGGGGGCTCCCGCGCGGCGGTAATAGTGCCCTCACACACGAAGGGAGGGAGCGGCGAGTGACGAACATTTACATAGATTTCCCAGTAGGTACGTAGTATTACATCTTGTAACTGTCATTAGTCAAGAGGACTTTGTTATGTTTCACAATACATTTCATCGTTAAAACTATTGTAATCCACTATGTAATAAGCTGGGCAAATGAGCCGGCTGGCGAGCAACAACGCCTGAAAGACGCATTTCCACTTTCTCAGCGTGTGGATATTGTATGCGGCATTCATACAATATCTACATTCACAAACGTAACGCTGGCAGGCATTCATTCAACAAAATGTGCATGTGTGGTGGATAAGAATCCTAATTAAGGTATGAATACTCGTATGTTCAAGGAAAGTGATTATTGTTTCGCAATAAAGTGCTTCATTATTTTTGTATTATCACATTTATTCGATTCATTAAAGATAGGGTAATTGATAATGTACGTTCATTTATATTGACCAGTTATATAAACGTAAGTATGTAAATTTTAAGAGCTGATGTTTTATGATCAAACAATTTTTTTTGTCCTGAATATTTTTTCAGTCGTAATATCATGCCTACATACTTATATGTAGTTGCGACCTCGTCGGCACTGAGAGGTGTCATCAGCTGCGTTACATCAGTATATAGTCGCGCCAGCACCGCACCGGAGTACCTGAAGATCACGTAATGAATCATTTGGAGCAGCGAATTAGTGCGTCTCCAGGCGTGGCTCCGACAATGCTGGTCGCCGGCCTCGCGGGCTCTCACTCTGCAGGTGCCACTGCACTACATCAGGGTTCGAGCAGAATATTTCACAAAGCTGCCGGAATAAAGGATTTGACTTCCAGTGCTCAAGTGTAGCGGAGCAGATTATAGGCAGCGGGATAATTTAGCAGGATCGATACGTTCGTATGATAACAGTACAAGGTAACCGCAGCCATGGATACGGCGCTGTCCGAGACTGTCCGGGGTTGTCCGAGGCGCGAGCGGTCGCCTCGTTCATCAATTATGCCGCGCCAGTTACAGAGCGCTCGAGGTAAATATTTAATCATTAATGTCTTGTTTTTCTCCGAGGGAGAAGAACGCATAAATCGAAGTATAAATCGTTTGTTACCGTGGACTACAGAGGATGAACACCCTATACCCGGTATACGATGATCCCTGGCACACTAATATACTCGTATTTGACATTTCAAAAATTGACCTTGTACCAAGGCGCCGATGTCAAATAAACATTATTGTAAGACTGGTGTAATAACAATTATTTAATAATTTAAAAAAGGTTTTAATTAAGGTTTAATAATTAGTCTCACTTTTTAAATACATATATAGATTTAACTTAATATAAATTAATCTCACAACTGTAGACAAATAAAAAAGCTGGCGTTAACGCTGTTAATTTGTAACGAGTGAAACACTATAAAAGTGTAAAAATTGGCTGATTTCAGATTTTTTATTTTGTATACACACAAAATTTCAGATTTCTAGGTCACTGAAGTAGTCAAACAGTTGTATGAGTAAGTGAGTACCTTTAAGTGAGTGAGTGGTAAAAATAGTGATTTTCGGACGTTAAAATATCGTGAACGGTGTGAGATTTTTGATTCAATTTTATAGTTTCACTAACAAACAGGATAGACTCACGAATTTGCAGGTCTGTAGATTAATTAGCTTTTAAGTTATTGAGGGATCAAAAGTGGGCCGAAAGGTTTCGTGTAATATGACCCACAACCGGTGTGTCGCCGTTTTGCTTCGCGAACTTGGCGGACACACTGCCGTGTGTCTAGACCTCATATTGTGAAGTGTCCCAGGGATCATCGCTCACCGACCGGGGTATACCTACGCGATGCAATCCGTGCAATAAAACTCGCCTATGAATCTCCTACAAAATGACCCGGATTCATAATCGTTAGGCACTTATAGAAATAAGAAATAAATATTTAACAAGCTTATGGTAGCCGCGTATTTATATACAGCCGCGTATATCGCGCGATAAATGAAATAAAATAAAAAGTTTCCGTTACCCTTCTCTCGGATATTTGTGTCTGTGTCTCACTTTTGTTATTTATCAATCACGCGATAAATTTGATATGACAGCTCGGCTGATGATTGTGTTTATCTTATCTCTGTCTCGTTATTTCTCGGCACGTATTTGCTTGGTTTCTGGTGCTGTGCGAGCGGTCCGGATAGCGTCCGGATCCGGCGGCGCGCGCGGAAGGACGCGGCGCGGCTTATTTCCTGCAACGAACAATAGGTACACCCAGTTTTTGCTCCACCGCGTTTGTCCCACGGGCTTAAATAGCTTAGCGATGTGAGCGGCCGCTGGCAGGAGCGAGGGCGACTGCCGTTTGTTGCCGACTAGTATCTTCTATATTAGGACAACACGGATACATTGTTCTGCATATGTGTTAGAGCGGTGTCATACTCCATAATTCAGAGCCACAATGATTCTTTTAGAATACTATTGAAAGCCACATAATATGAACTGGTGACGGCAGTGAGGTGGTGATGAGGAGTGTGAATGAATAAACGTTTATGATAACTTCTTGGTGTTGTATTTCTCGTAAAAGTTCACAAAGGAATGAGCAGAAACGTCACTGCACCTGGTATTTAAAGACTATCAAAGTACCATTAAATGGAGGGGAGAAACAAGTAGGTAAGTGGTAGTCGTCAAGTAACCAGGTGTTAATCACATTTTTAGTCTATTGACATACTGTGTAAATAATTTAACAATACTAATGTTGAATCTACTATTTCTTAAATTGCTATTATTAATTACAATATAACTCATGCACTTCACATTGACTAATAACTTATAATTAAATGATCAAGATACTCAATGATCTATTCAAACGTGCTTCTGAGGTACAGATAATCCAATTAATATCATTATTTGTTTTCTAAGATACATTTAAATGCGAAATAATCTCAAAGGCGCTATCACGGCCATACTGACCCGAAGCTCGTGCTCAGAGCGAACGGTTTGAAAAAGAAAACTCAAATTGGTCAAGCAACCCACTAGGTGGACCAAACCCTGTGATCCATCGTAGCAAGTGGCACTCTAACAATGATCTGTTTGTCAACCCAGTTACGGGACTAAATTCTGATCCATCCACGCAAGTGACTGACAAAACTATACTCTTTATCATATTGCCCAGTTGTTGGACTAAATCTTTCTGATCCATCACAACAAGTGGCATATTAACAATGCTTTGGTTGATGACCCAGTTGCGGGACTAAATCTTTCTGATCCATCCACGCAAGTGACCAAAAACTATTCTCCTGTTTATTATATTGTAATATTGCCCAGTTGCTGGACTAAATCTATTTGATCTATCCAAATGAGTGGCTTGAACATTACGTCTGGTTTGAAATAGTGACACAAATAGCAATTACCCAGAAAACAAACCATTATCAACACAAAGATTATTTACAAATTAATTATTATTAAAAAACTAAAACTCATCATATTCGCTATCACGGTCATCCGCGGGTTGGGGCAGACGTGACCGCCAAGCAAGACTGTCGAGCGCTCCAAAACTGTTTCAAGGAGGCGCTCCTGAAGTCTTCAGATGGAGCACTTGTCCCGTGTCCCGTTGATCAACTGAAACAAAAACTCCAGCACAGTATCACAAAGCTCGGTCACTCCTGACCTAGATCATAATGGCTAGTACTTTGTAATACAAATAAAACTAACAAAAGCATGCCTTTATTATGAATAATTCTCAAAAATTAAATAAGGTCAAAATGAAGTTACACTTAAATTATTCTGATTGCAATTTAGTTAGTTAGTTTATGTACGAAACGATTATCGAAATTGAACCTTCGTATATCTAATCCATAACTTTCTAGAATATAGAGCTTTACTTAAATACGATATAATCAAAATGTTTGATAAAAGAACATTCTAAACAGAAAGAAAGAAAATAAAAATAAAAGTGCAGTAAGTTTCGAAGCAATCTTTTTGTGACAAACGTAGGTGAGTACTGTACATTTATTTGTGCTACTCACTGAGATGATTAAAAAGAATCCCAACTTAGTTGTATTTACAAAGTTTCTATTATACTTCAGTGACTAACACCATCCATTATTAAAACTATTACTGTAGTATTGACTTCGATTGCTATACGAAAGTTGAAAATTAAATAAGAAAAAATAAAGAAATATGGTCAAAGCTAAGCCATTCCTAATAATTTCCTTAAAGATCAAGTCTCAAATTGAACACAGACTGATAATTTAATTTAAACTATAATAAGATTAAGCAAATTTAAAACAAAACAACAATAGAGTCGATGATTGATGTTCAATTCCACAATTTACTGTAGTTATATGAAGAAGTTCAAAATTTTATGAAATAAAGAAAAGAGTAGTTAAGAACCGAAAAATTAAGGGAATTATGAAATATGATATTTCGAATGTAGGTAGTAAGTAAATAGAAGTTTTTTTTTAACTCAATTGCAAATTTGACATTATATTCAAAATCCTCATAATTCAACAAAACAAGAATTATGAAACAACCATGTACTTATAAACGCACTTTTTCAGTGTTTCACGTTAAATGACACGCCTCGAGTTATCAGGTCAAATTCCTGTTTAACAAACTGCCAATGGAGTAAAAATCAAATCCATGACTAATAGCAAAATAGAAAAATGCAAACAGTATTTTTTTTGACAAAATCCTTATTACTCTGTAGCCGATT
Source organism: Apotomis capreana (assembly GCA_947623375.1). Taxonomy (NCBI): domain Eukaryota; kingdom Metazoa; phylum Arthropoda; class Insecta; order Lepidoptera; family Tortricidae; genus Apotomis; species Apotomis capreana. The sequence goes on along the minus strand of OX392515.1, from coordinate 401,809 downwards.
TTATAGCAAATACCTAATGTATTATTAAGTATTAAATTTATATCTTGACTTTTAAACATTGCTGACATTTGTAATAACTATCCATTATTTAGATTCCTTGTATATTTTTTTTTAGGATATTTTAAGGCTCCTTATCCGTCCAAAACTGCCGATGGTTTTAGACATTTTTCCCTATGATCAAACATGTTTCTTAACATATCAATGTCGCTAGTTAGAATAGGGCTATTGCGATATATTACAATTAGTATGTAAACACTACTCCAAATTGACGCAAAAAGCTGTTTTCTTATTTTTTTTTTTAACTTATTTTCGGCTGCACGAAATGAAGGTATGAAATAACTATATTACTATCATGAACTCAGGGAAAAGTATTATTCACTTTAAAAATTTGGTTGAAATTATCAACGTAATTGACATAATTATGAAAAAAATATATTTTAAAATGCATACGGCCTCTTAATGACGTTTAAATGGAACTTTAACTATACTTTATGTCTAAATTATTATTTAAACATGGGTTATAACATTATAAGTATTATAGGAATAATAAGAATTATTTATTATGTGTTTTTTTTTATCATTTGGAATTTTGCGTTTTATGTTACGTTTTTTTTGGTAGTTTTGTTTTAAACTTGGATGGGAATGCATTGATTATAATTATAGTAGTAATGTATAATTATTATTGTAATCAATGATAATTGCTTTGATCTTTGTATTTAAGGCTTAAAATAATGTGTATGGATTTAATATTTAACACCATAATTATTGCTTAGAATGAATAAATGAAATGAAACGAAATCAATCAAGCTTTAGTCCTCTGACATCATCCTAATAATATAGATTCTAGTTAACATTTTTTTTTAAACTATAGCGGTCATAATTATCCAATCTCAAGCTTATCAATTCTGAAGCGAGTCTTTGATGTATAATGTATGAATTACGTTGGTGTATAAAGTATAACTATCGAAAACATCAACAAATATAAATTTTCGTTCCCGAGGAATGTCAGCAACAACGATTGCATAATCATAAAATGGAGGGTAGATTATTACCGCTGCCGTTACTACTTGATTCTAACAAGGCTACATTAAAACAGCAATGTTTACATTATTGACTAAGAATAGTAAACTACGTAACGATTATAGTAATTCGGAATCTTTGTTGTAAAATTCCGTTGTAAAACTTTGTTGTAATCGAAATATTATCTCATCGCGGAAACAAACGTCCTATACACTTAAATGACGACCATAATATTATTAATTTCTACTACGCATTAGTGAATTTTATTTTAACAAGTAACACTTTATTGACACATACCCTCTAAACTGAATAGGTTTTTTATCGCATCTACCCCAGAATCTAACTACAGTTTCATTTATTATTAAACACTGTACTAGAATCGTAGTGAAAAGTGAACGACTGACCTTGTGTTTTAAAATCTCTGTCGATGGGGTCACGGCGCACACGCGTCGTTCCTTGTTGATTGCCAATCTTGCGTTGCCTTTACTGGTGCAATGGCGGACGATGTGTCCCACTGTTCCTTACTTGAAGCAAACAATGGATTTCGATATATTCCATTCTTTCCAATAATTTAGTTGGTCGACGTGGAAGGGTTAATTTATTTTCTTCACTCATTATTTCGGTGGCTGCCGAGAACAGAAGAATATGAGGATGCAGGATCAACGTCGTTGTCCTCGTTGTCCTGATATTGTGGGGCGTATGGTTTTGCTCCGGCTTCTGATGTTAGAGCGGTGTCATACTCCATAATTCAGAGCCACAATGATTCTTTTAGAATACTATTGAAAGCCACATAATATGAACTGGTGACGGCAGTGAGGTGGTGATGAGGAGTGTGAATGAATAAACGTTTATGATAACTTCTTGGTGTTGTATTTCTCGTAAAAGTTCACAAAGGAATGAGCAGAAACGTCACTGCACCTGGTATTTAAAGACTATCAAAGTACCATTAAATGGAGGGGAGAAACAAGTAGGTAAGTGGTAGTCGTCAAGTAACCAGGTGTTAATCACATTTTTAGTCTATTGACACACTGTGTAAATAATTTAACAATACTAATGTTGAATCTACTATTTCTTAAATTGCTATTATTTATTACAATATAACTCATGCACTTCACATTGACTAATAACTTATAATTAAATGATCAAGATACTCAATGATCTATTCAAACGTGCTTCTGAGGTACAGATAATCCAATTAATATCATTATTTGTTTTCTAAGATACATTTAAATGCGAAATAATCTCAAAGGCGCTATCATATGTACCTACCTTTTAACTATTATAGTTACTTAGTATCTATATACATCTATACATAGAAAAACGCTGAGGACGTTCCAACAGTTTTTAGATTTTTTGTCTGTTTATCTGTTTGTTTGTTTATTTGACCGCGCATCACGTGAAAAGGGATGAACGAATTTTGATGAAATCTCTTGCAGGGCTACTTTAATAAACTTTAATAAAGTCAATAAACGAAGGATTTGTTCAGTTGTCCCGATCCCCTCCAGCAAATCAGTATTTGCAACCAGGCAGTTTGTGTTTCAAACTGCCTGGTTGCAAAGTCCTTCCTCAGTGGTTTACTCATGTCAGAACATATTAATTTCAGCGCCATCGGTTAGTTTATCTCAGGGTACTTTCGTAGCACATATTTGAAAAAAACTCTTAATCGAGTCGAGCCCCCTTATTGGTATTTTTTTATAGCCTATAATATGGCTCACCACTCGTTATATTTATGTATTCTCCTATTGAACCAATACAACCTACTTTGTATTTAGTTATTATTCATTTAATATACCTCATTTCGATGGGGACCCGATCAATCACAGAGGTAAGTTGGACCGCGCCCTGGCACAAAGTACCTATAGGTGATCGAGGGAGTCGCCGGAACAGACGCGTAAATAATTAAAGCGCGGGCGCTCCCTCTTCAGGAGCCTCTCACAATGATTTGTAATAAAATTAACTTTTACGAACTTTTAAGGCCTTTTCATTTACCGCTGAGAAAGAGTCTCGAGAATTATTAACGAGTTTTGTTTTTGTAGCGCTCATTTATTTTCAAGGCTGTAAATTCGTTGCCACTCGGGATGAACCCTCAGGATTCGGTCTCCTTCCGAGAAGAGTTCGCCGATCGCCCGCGGGCGCGCGCTGAAAGAAACGTATTTACAATATTCACAGCCTTAAGTCCCCGCGGCCCGCGGCCCGCGCCTTACACGTTACGTCGACGTTATTTATGATTATAACTCTGTTAGAAAGCAAAAGAGGCGTATTTGCCACAGCGTGTGTCGGCGTACAAGGCGTTGCGGCGGCGGGGTCGGCGCGCGAGGGTAATTTTATATTCGGTTTTGTAAATTCGTTTCCTAAACTTATATGAAGTTGCGCGATTGAATTAGTCGTGTAATCGCTTGCGCGTGTAATTGCCGCGCGGCGCCGCATCGCGCGACTTAATAATCGCGCTCGTACGTCCCTACTTAAATACCAACTCACGCGCGCACGGATAACTTGTACACATCATTACTTATTACTTGCTGAATTGTTACGACAGTGTATAGTCGAAGTCGGGGGGGAGTTGTGTTGCCCACGCGCGTTGCGTGGAGCATGTTTCATACAGAATGAAGTAGATGGATATACGACAAAGTTGTCGCCTCATACATGGGGTAAAATTTCTAAATCTTTAATTTCTGTGTCCTGCAAATAAGCTGAACTGTTTAACTCTAGTAATTATATATATATAGACTCGATGTGAATATGTATAGCGAAATGACTATACCACATTTTAATTGAATAATTAAATTTTCAAGGATTTTCTATGTAGCTTATGGAGCTACTGCCACTCCAGGACTGCCCAAGATTTATTTATTCTTGACTGCTCACTTGACGATGTATGATGAACGAGGTTTATTAAAAATGTAATGTCAATAACAGTTGTTTGAAAACTTATATAACTACTACACAATAAATCAAACGTGATGTCGTCGTCCCCCCCCCCATCCCATGTTCCGGGCAGCCTCCGGGCTCCGACTAATTGTTACAAATTGCTTTGGAATACATACTTATTTTCTCTAAGGTCATGCCTTCATATAAATACTTGATTCATGTGCGGCCCAGGGATTAATGAATGGAGAAATGTAATGTAGGTTTGGTAAAGCTAGTAGGTACTCGTCGCAAGTGATAAGAGCACAGGAGCAGCAGGAGGAGGGGTCCTCGGTATCGGTGACATATCGGCAAAGCACTTCTTGCGGGCCTTGTTACTGACATAATCATTCACTTACCGTTAGTATATGCATTTATAAGTCGGCAGTGAGCATCCCTCATCAAGATTACTTCACACACTTTCTTTGCACACCACTGCACTGTTGCCACAGGTATCCGGTAATGATGAGATCGCAAAACTAATTCTTACAAGTAATCGAGAACGCTCTCGACAGCCGCAGTGGCACACATACCTACTTACAAGCACACATGGTTGCAGTGCCACACACAATTGAAACTAATCGTATCTACGTAATGTATCATTTATTAGGGTTCCGTACCCAAAGGGTAAAAATGGGACCCTATTACTGAGACTTCGCTGTCCGTCCGTCCGTCCGTCCGTCTGTCACCAGGATAAAAAAAAATACTAAAAATAAAATAAAATAAATATTTAAGGGGGGCTCCCATACAACAAACTTGTTATAGATTATATATATGTATAGGTACGGAACCCTTCATGCGCGAGTCGGACTCGCACTTGCCCAATTTTTTATATAATCCTGTACAGAAAAAGATACTACTTGAAAATTCAAAAGTAATTTGTATCTCGTTCTCTAATGCCAACAGTTTTAGCGATCATCTAAACGACTGCTGCGAATGATACTCTAGCCCAATTTCAAGATGCTGCGTTAGGTACCTATTCATGCCTGATTGACTATAATTATATTTCTTCGCTTCATTCTTCAGATATAATTATAGGTAGTCATTTAAGCCTACAAGGCAACATCGCACGCTTTAGAGAATTAAAATCGATAGATTCAATCGATAAAATAATCGATACATCCCTCCACCTCACTAGGCATCCCACCGCACCGCCAACCGTCATTATTTTTTCGTGCGAGGCAACGAGTACACGCGTTCTAACTTCGTATTCCGCGCTTAAAGAGACAATGCCAAAACGAAGTGCACAAGAACAAATTGATCAATATGAATATAAAATTCGAAAATTACGTGAAAAGCAACGCCCACGGCGGCGTTTAGTGATTTTATCTTCCTCAGATGACGAGGAAAGTTCCGGTAAGTACAGAAATCAATCTACCCACTTTCGTAAATTTATTTTTTACGATGTGATATTTTAAGTATAATTACACTAAATACAACGTAAATTATGTTGTATTGAATGCCTAGAGTCGATTATGAACGTGGCTAGCCTGGGGGTTAACCGTGAGTTAACACGATGGCTTATTCTCACAAAACATACGATTCCAAGGGAACGTACGTATGGAGATATATACTTAGCTAAATGCTATCCAGTGTAGTCGTATTAGACACGCTGTTTAACACGTAAATTCCTTTCTGTTTAAGGAAACGAAACAGTACCCGAGCAGCCAGAAGCGAGGACTTGTGAGCCCACCGTGCCGCAAGATGCTACGCTAGCAGCGGCATCGGCTCCATCTGCAGTTCCGGACACCCAAGGGGAACCGGAACTGGATCCAGAACTGCTATCAGCGCTCGGTGACACAACGGACGAGACGCCGAAGTTTGGTGAAAAAATTCACCCCAATTTAGCCCAACGTTGGCTACCATTACTCAAAAAGGGTTTACCGAAGGAAACCAAGGATAAATTAATAAAAGACTATCTGGTTCCTGAAAATTGTCAGCTCCTTCAGGCACCAAAACTTAATGTCGAAATATCAGCGGCGGTCACAGATAGCGTACGCATTCGAGACAAAAAGATTGAAACTGCACAACAGCAGCTTGGTATTGGCATATCAGCCATAAACAAGGCCATGTCTTTATTGTTAACAGGGGATGACAAAATTCAAGCAATTAAGCATCTAGGTGACGGCTGTAGGATATTAGCCGATCTCCATTTTGTCGAGACACAAGCTCGTATTAAACTTTTAACGCCAGGTTTATCAAAACAATTTTTGAATGTCATCCAGGACAGTGATAGAGATGATACCTTATTCGGTAATAAGCTCACAGATAAAATAAAAGCGTCTAAGGTTATAGCAAAACGAGGCCTGCAAATTAAAAAACCTGTTGTTAACAATCAAAAACAGGTAACCAGTTCATCTCAACCGTCGACATCACGCACCCAGTATGCGGGAAACTGGACCGGCCCCTCGCACTACTCGACGAGCAGGGGGGGGCGGGTATCGGGGATAGCAAGGAAGACTCCGGCGACCCGCAAAGCAGCACCTGTCCACACAACGAGACCAGCAGGCCAGTCCCGTCCTCGAGCAGCACCTACTCAGCAGCAGCAGTAGCTGAGGTACATGCCGGCCGTATTCGGCGGTTTTATAACTCTTGGCTTAATATAACCTCTAATCCGATTGTACTAGATTGGGTAAAAAATGGTATATCCATACCGTTTTCTAAACAAGCTGTGCAGACTAGTCCCCCACTAAATACATTTTCAGATTTTGAAAAAACAGAAATGCTGTCGGCAATACAAAATTTAATTAATTTGGGTGCAGTAACTGCTTGCCTACCAGTACAGGACCAATTCATATCGAAAATATTTTTGGCGCCTAAATCAAACGGCGGAAAGCGTTTTATTTTAAATTTAAAAAGTTCGAACAAGTTCATTTCAAAATCTCACTTTAAAATGGAGGATTACAGAACTGTATCCAAGATAATTTCACAAAACGGTTTTATGGCGACCATCGATATGAAGGAAGCTTATTTATTAGTCCCGGTGGCTTCCTCATTCCGTAAATACCTTAGTGTGGGATTCGTAGTAGACTGTAGCTTGATTTTAACTTTAAACGGGAAAAGGGATACTTCAGTAGTATAGGGAAGTCCCATAAAATAATAACACTGTGACGTAAGTTTCACATAATGCTGCTGTGAAGTGTTGCTTGATCGGAGGCGGCCGTGAGAATGATATCAAGTTAATCGAGCGGCCATATTTATAATGATCGCTGGATTAAGCTGTGATTGGGCCAATGCGTAAGAAGGGCGTGACTCAATTCTTACATGTGCTTGGTGCGAGGTGTGAATGTAATCTGCACAACATTATCTCTTTATTTCAGTAAATACACATGGATATTACATAATGTACATAGGTAGAACATATTTTGATTAAAAAGTTATCATACAAGATTCTTATTGGAAATCCTATTGTTTACAATGTTAAACCTATTCGATGAAGCTTTCTATGTGTTTCATTATATATTTATTCAGGTGGTTTTACATCTTAATTAACAAAGGTTCACATCTTATCCTAACACAATAATGGAGAGAAATTAACCTTATATATTAAGTAAAGTAAAACGAAGAGAAATAAGTCTTTGTATATAATGATTTTCTTATTATCTAAGCTGATTACTTAATATTACGTGATTGAGCTAACTTATAATTATTACATAAATCCTAACCTACATGCGACAGTCCCCCCTTCGTACGAAAGTACAATATTTATGTGGAGCAAATGTAGATAAGTCGATTCGTAGGTCGTCGGATTATGCCTGAGTTAGTTTGGACGTCGGCCACCCTTACATGGCCATCAGGGCCGGGAAAGGTTTTTGCTATAATGCCTCTAGGCCACGTCCCTCTCGGCATAGTATTGTCAGCTACTATCACGACGTCTCCTATAGCAGGATTCTTAGACTTGCTGTAAGTACTGGCTCGCGGACATAGCAGCGGTCGATACTCGGCGATCCATTTCTTCCAGAATATGTCGGCTAGGGCTTGGGCGGTCTTCCATGACTTTAGGGACGTATCGTCCTTGAAGGTGCCCCATGGGTTGCTAGCGTTGGATCTCAGCAATAGAAAATGGTTCGGGGTGAGGGAAGGTTCGCTCATATCAGTATTGATTGGGGTGAGAGGGCGCGAGTTGACGATGTTTTCGGCCTCTAATATGAGCGTGTGTAGGACCTCTTCGTGTGGGGCCTTCTCTCTGAGTGTGATTTTCAGAGCGGCTTTTATGGCGCCTACCATTCTTTCCCACGAACCTCCCGCGGCGGGATTACCGGGCGGAATTTTCTTCCATGTAATTTCTCGGATGGCGGGATGATCTTGTATGGATTCGGGTAGCGTTTTCTTCGCTTCTTTTATTTCTCGTTCCGAGCCCACAAAATTAGTTCCGTTGTCCGAGTAGATGATTGTTGGGGCTCCGCGACGTGCTATCATGCGTCTGAGGGCTAGTATAGTGGAGCTCGCCGAGAGTGATGCGGCTAGCTCGAGATGGACGGCTCTGGTCGTAAGGCAAGTAAAGAGCACGCCCCATCTTTTCTCTCTTTTACGCCCTATAGTGATTTGCATCGGCCCGAACAAATCTATGGCGGTAGCGGTAAACGGAGGCTGATATGCGAGTAGTCTTTCTACAGGTAGGTCGCCTACAGGGGCCTTGAGGGTGGCTCCTTTATAGGTCCGACACCATTGACATTTATTGCATATATATCTCATAGTCCCTCGTAGACCGACTATAAAATACCGCTGTTTAATCTCGTTCATCACGGTCATGTGATTGCCATGATTGTACTTTTCATGGTAATGTTGTATGAGTAGTTTCGTGAAGCTCTCTTTAGCGTGTAAAATTGGGATATCCACTTTGCCTCGGTCTACTCTCGAGTCGAGTACCATGACGTCCGCCTTGTTCATTTTCACTGCTATCTTATGGATAGGTGATCGTCGCGGCAGTGGATTATCGTTTCTTGACAATTTTACTTCCTCTTCGAAACTTGCGTATTGACTACGCTTGATTAGGAGTAATTCCGCAATCTTTACATGTCCATTATTCATCTCTATTTCGGGTTTTCTCAATAGCAATTGGGTTTTAAATACTTCAGCCGCAACTATAACGCAAGCAGTAGCCCTAACTAATCGAATAAAACTCGAAAATCGTTCTATCGGAGGTAAATAATCGAATTTATCGCATGTACGGATTGATAACGTAATCGCGTTACGTTCTTCGCCTGTGGGCGGTTGAGGTGAAGGTGACGGTTTTTCGCGCGGCCAGTCCGATTTATCTTTCGTAATGAATTCGGGTCCGAAAAACCAGCGGTGGGTGTTATCGAAATTCGCGGGCGCGCCCTTTGTAGCGTCGTCGGCTACGTTTAGCGCGCTGGGCACCCATCGCCAGTCCGCTGGCGAAGTGCTACTTTCGATTTCAGCTAATCGGTGAGCCACGAAGCTCTTAAATGTGCGCGGATCTGCTTTTATCCATGCTAGCACTGTTCGCGAGTCGGACCAAAAATACCTATTCTCAATTACGTAATCGGATTCTGCGACGACAGATTCCGCTAATCGAGTGCCTAACACACAGCTCTGAAGCTCTAATCTCGGAATAGACACTACTTTCAGCGGCGCTGCTCGGGCCTTGGATGTGATTAAAGTCGATTTAATTGACCCTGACTCGTCCCTGCCCACAAAATACACGGCCGTAGCGTAAACCTTCTCGCTGGCGTCACAAAATATATGGATATCGCCCTTACGGTCGCGTGCGGGAACGTGTCGGGGGATCTCGAGATTGCGTAACTTTTGTAAGTTATCTATAAACGACATCCATGGCGCTTTACAGCTATCCTTTATTTGATCGTCCCATCCGATACCGGTACGCCATACCTCCTGCATTACCGTTTTACCTAACACGGAAATGGGGCTTGCATACCCGATTGGGTCATATACAGACATAGCGCTACTAGTGACCTGCCGCTTAGTCGGCAAAGTCGAACCGTTGAGAACCTCCTCTGGTGTGTTTCTCAAATTTACGTTAAAGCCTAACGTGTCTCGCCTATGGTTCCATATAAGCCCTAACGTACGTTCGGTATCAGATTTACCTATCACTGTACTATCCTCTATTTTTGGCTGTACGTCGCTTATGACGTTTGGGTTGTTAGAGGCGAAGCTTCGCAATTCGAACGAGGCTTGCATGTTCAGGTGATACAGGTCGTTAACTATCTGCTTAACCTCATTTTCGTCCTGATCTAAGGCTGCCAACATGTCGTCCATGTACGTGTTTCTGATAGTTATATCGGCGGCGATAGGATAAACGTTTTTTTGTTCTAACGCGTTTTTGTTTTTGACGTATAAGGCTGTGGTTGGACTCGCAGCGGATCCGAATATCAACCGTTTCATACGATATTCTTGTGGATCTTCTGTCCTGCTCTCTCCTCTCCACAAAAAACGTAAACTATCCCTGTCCTGCTCTAACACGCCTACTTGTAAAAACATTTCTTTTACGTCGGCAATAACCGCGGTTTTGCCCTCGCGAAATCGAAGCAGGACTCCGAACAATGACTTTAACAGGTCAGGCCCTGTTAATAATGACTGATTAAGGCTAGTATTATAGGCAGTAGCCTTTGCGTCAAATACTAGACGTAATTTTAATTTTTGCGCGTGTCTAGTCGCAAAATGCGGCAAATACCACGTACGCGGCGCTTCTGGCGGGGGACGAGAGTTAACTATTTCCGCATAACCTTTATTAATCAAATTTTTAATTTGTGCGGTATATTCTGCCTTAAAACTTTCGTCTCCGTCCAGTTTGCGTTCTAAGCTATATAGCCTGCGTAGCGCTTGTGCGCGGTTGTTGGGCAAAACCTCGTTATCAGATCGCCACAACAATCCCGTTTCGTACCTATTTTCTCCCGGGATCTTTCTACATGTAGCCTCTAATATGTCTAAAGCACGTTGGTCCGGGTCCGCCCGGGGTAATTTTTTCTCTACCCCTAACGACTCGATGCTAAAGTGCTGTTTCATACAGCTTAAAATTTCATCTTCGGTACTGGCAGGACGAACGTGGTTTATACGAGCTATTTTTCCCGGCCTATCCTGGGACCCAAAAAGGATCCAACCTAGGTTGGTATAGCCCGCAGCTATTGATGAGGTGGGGCCCGTAAGGAGCTGTCGCGACACAATTAAACCCCAATTATCTTGCCCAATTAAAATTGTGGGCGTCCCGCGCTCATATACTAATTGGTCCGTTATATCTTTTAAATGGTCGCATTTTTCCACTAACTCGCGAGAAACCTCTTGCGAAGGCAGATTCAATTTATCGATTGTATACGCCGAAATTTTTTCTAGATTTCTTGTACATAAACCGCGAATCGATAAATTAATCCTACAGGACTCGTGGTCTGTTATCTGACCTCCAATGCCTTGGATCGCGAGAGGTTTGCCCGAACCTCTGGGGGCTACCTTATCGGCCGTGCCTCGTTCTATTAGAGTCATGGTCGAACCTGAGTCTAGGAACGCTAGTGCCTCGGCACTACCTAACGGGCCTGAAGTTTCTACGGGGACTACCATAAGATACGTATTAGCGCGATGAATTTGATTAATACTGCTAACACTTGCGCGGACAGATTGCGCTTCGCTCGTAAGCCCGTGAAGCAACTTATGGTGACCCGCTTCGCATTCGTTTTTACCGCATGCGACGTATTTGCACTTAATAGGGCGCCTATGATTAGGTTCTAAGCACCTATAGCACAGCTTAAGGCTTCGGGCCGATTCCCACCGGTCTGCGACAGGCTTTTTTAGAAAATCCGGGCAAACGGCTAATTTGTGATTCCCTTTGCAAAGTACGCAATCCTTTTTATTATTATTGAAATTATTCTGCGACTGCGGGGGCGGTCGAGATTGCGTGGGTTTCACCGTTTGCGCGGGCTTTTTTTTATGCGTTTGCGGGCGCGAATTTACGGTAGCTACGGTAGCGGCGCGGTTCGATTCACGGTATGAGTCGTCGTCCGAATCAGAGTCGCTTTCGTAGTCTCGATAGCTACTCTGGTATGGTCGTCCGCGGCTCGCACCACCGTGCATTCGTTGTTGTGGCTGCATCGACTCGGCATGGTTCATATTAACCACATGAACGTTTGCACGGGACTTTGAATGTCTGTGGTGTGATCGCTTCGTGGCCATACTGACGTCATTTAAGAAGTTAGCCATCGCGACTAATTCGGGCGTCCCCTGATTGGCTTGTGTTGTAGATAGTAACCTTAGTTGTGTCTAGACTTTTTAATAATTAAGTTTTTTATAGTTATGTCATATTTTAAATTTACTGTTACACTTTCGAATATACATTTTAACAGTCAACATCTTTTTCTAATTTCTATTTACCAAAATCCTAAAATAAATATACTCTTCAAGGCTCTATACCCCGCGTATCACAACACGTTATCAGCACGAAGACGTAGAAGAGTAAAAGGTTTGTGTAAAAATTGTGAAAAAGTTGTGGTTTTCATTGTGACTGAAAATAGTAGTAATCGAAATGTCACATGAAACTGGAGACTCCTCGAGTGTCAATAAGTCGAATTCCCCTACGAGTTCATCTTCAATTCCATCTTTTTGTATAAGAAATAAGGATGGATATCCTACCTGGAAATTCAAGATGAGGAATTATCTTTTACATGAAGACCTGTGGGCAACAATATGTGGTTATCCGGAAGATGACACGACCCCCGCTTCGAAAAAGGTACGAAACGACGCAAAAGCGCGAGCAAAAATTTGCTTAACAGTTGATGGTGCAGCTATCACTCATGTCAGATGTGCGAAAACTGCTGCCGAAGCATGGAAAAATTTGCAAAAAGCTTTCGAGGACAAGGGAATGGGTAGAAGACTAGCTTTAGAACGAAAATTGTACAGATTAAGCTTGTCGGACTTTGAAAATATCGAACTGTGCATTAATGCAGTAATGTCAACCGCACAGGATCTTGCGGATATATAGACAAGGTTATAGAGGACACATCGCTTGCAGCCATACTTTTAGGAGGACTCACCCCAAAATATGATCCTCTCATTATGGCACTAGAAAATTGTAATGTCGACGTGACCACTGACTTGGTGAAGACAAAACTGCTGAACGAAATGTCTAAGGACGCAGCTGTACCTGGAGATTCGGTTTTACTTACTAAGAAGATGCCTAAGTCAAAGAAGAAGGAAGTTATATGCTACAAATGTAAAGTGCCTGGCCATAAGAGACCAGACTGTCCGTTAAGGAAGAATAAAGAGAAGGTTAATGTAGTAAAAGTAAACGACGCCACATTTACCGCTCTTAACACTTCTGGAAGTTCAAACAAGGACCAATGGTACGTAGATTCGGGTTGTACAAAACATATGACATCACGACGTGATTGGTTCCAAGATATTATGGCTCTTGATAATGGGAGCGTTACTGTCGCTAACGGTGAAAAAATTAAATGCTGCGGAATTGGAGACATTTCTCTAAACACACCCAAAAATGTTATCAACAAGATAAGTGATGTTGCTTTTGTACCAGATTTAAAAGCTAACTTGATTTCTGTAAAGAAAGCTGTTGATAAGGGTTTTATTTGTGTTTTTGATACTACTGGTTGTAATTTTTATAAATCTAATACTTTTCGTTTTACAGGTGATTCCGTTTTACATGCCTCGCCCTGTGGTGGATTGTACATTTTAGACGGTACTGTTAATGTTCCCGAGAATGTGGCGAATAATAATTTGACACAAGATGTGCACTCTGGCTGTCAGGACAATAGTTATAAGCTCTGGCACAAGAGGTTAGGACATTTGTGTCGTATAGGCATGAATCAGCTGAAGAATCACGAGGTAGGCGTAAAGTTTAGTAAAGTAGACAAAAGCAGTTGCATTGCTTGCGTGGAAGGTAAACAAGCACGAAAACCTTTCAAGAAAGTAGCGCATAATAGAGCTACTTCCCCTCTTGAGCTGATCCACATGTATTTGCTAGGACCGGTCTCTACAACCTCCTTTCAAGGAAATAGGTATATGTTGACTATTGTAGACGATTTTACGAGAAAGGTGTTTGCTTATTTTGTCCCTTCCAAAACTGAAGTTAAAAATAAATTCTGTCTGTTTCAAACATTTGTTGAAAATCAATTAGACAAGAAAATTAAAGCGGTTAGGACTGACGGCGGAAAAGAGTTCGTGAATAAAGAGTTTGTTGATTATCTTGCTTCAAAAGGTATCGAACATCAAACGACGACGCCGTACAGCCCTCAACAAGTTGGAGTCGCAGAACGTACTCACCGTTCCATTACTGAGAAGGCGAGGACGTTGTTGGCTGAAAGCTCACTGCCAAAAGCATTCTGGGAAGATGCTTTCCAAACTGCCGTATACCTGAAGAATAGGTCTCCTCATCGAGCTTTAGGTGGACAAATTCCTTATGACGGATGGTGTGGTCGCAGGAGTGATCTGGAACATTTGAGAGTGTTCGGATGCAGAGCACTTGTCCACGTGCCTTCGTGTCACCGGAAGAAATTGGATGTCAAGGCAAAGGAAGCGATTTTTGTCGGTTATTCTGAGAATCCAAATACATACATGTTTAGGGATCCAGCTAATCCTCGAAAAGTTATTACGTCCAGAGAGGCAACCTTTTTTGAAAATAGTTTTACAACGTTGAAGCAGAGGCAGAGTGAGCCTGTGGCACAGTCCGACTCCGTACTGATCTTTGAAGAAAATGAGCTCCATACTGAGCACGAAGATCCTCAATTCTTCGACTGTATTGGGAATACCGAACCTGAGGCTGGACCATCTTCACGGGTAAATCCGGAGAGCGCTGTAGAATCAGCAGATATGGAAGATCGCGAGTGCGAGTCTCTCCATGAGTTACCTCATAGTGTCGATGTGGAGCCAGCAGATGTGGAAGAGGAACAATATATTCCTGAGCAGAGGTACCCCTCAAGAAGTAGGAAACCACCTGATTTCCTTTCATATAATGTGTCGATTGATGATTCCGATCCTATGACTTATTATGAAGCTACTCATGCCGATGATGCCGAAAAGTGGCACCATGCAATGGCTGACGAGTATAAGTCGTTAATGAAACTCCATACATGGAACCTGGTGGATAGACCAAACAAGAAGGTTATACCATGTAAATGGGTTTATAAGAAGAAACGGGACGCTCATGGAAACGTCATCAAATATAAGGCTAGACTGGTTGTCAAAGGTTTCAATCAAGTCCAAGGTGTGGACTATACAGAGACGTTCGCTCCAGTTCTTCGTCATTCTTCCCTCCGCACGTTGTTTGCCTTAGCTGCAGAAAAGGGCTTAAAAATGAGGCACTTAGACGTGGACACGGCGTTCCTGAATGGGGACTTGGATGAAGAGGTTTTTATGGAGCAACCTGTTGGTTACAGAGAAAAGGACAAGGAAAACAAGGTTTGTTTGCTGAAGAAATCTCTTTATGGCCTTAAACAGGCGCCCCGTGCTTGGTATAAAAAGTTGAACGAAACGCTTTTAGAAATTGGTTTTACAGGAACTCCTTCCGAGCCTTGCGTTTATACGAAACTTTTTAGAAATGAACTTATTATTTTGGGTATTTTTGTCGATGACATAATTGTCTTTTATAAATCAGATTTGACTTTTGACAATGTCAAGAAAGATTTGTCTACATATTTTTCTCTGAAAGATCTCGGACTATTAAAATGCTATTTAGGTTTAGAAGTGGAAAGCAATTCCGAGTATATAAAAATAAATCAGAAGAATTATATTCTATCTTTGCTCGAAAAGTTTAATATGAAGGATTGCAAGACTGTGGACACTCCTTTAGTAAAAAAGACTATGGAACGACGAACTGATGGTCAAGTTGGTGGGTCTTATCCTTATCAGAACTTAATAGGATGCCTCATGTATTTGACGGTAAACTCACGACCCGATATTGCATACGCAACAAGTTATTTAAGTCAGTTTAATACGTGTTTTACAAAGGAACACTGGAATGCTGCAAAGCGAGTCCTGCAGTACCTGAAAGGTACTTTAAACTATTCTTTGGTTTATAGGAGAACAGGAGAACCTTTACGAGGTTACTGTGATGCAGATTGGGCGAACTGTGTAATTGACAGAAGGTCATACACTGGTTACACTTTTAAGTTAAGTGGCGGTCCAGTATCCTGGGAGTCAAAGAAGCAACCGACAGTTGCCTTGTCGTCCGCGGAAGCCGAATACATGGCACTAGCGTCTGCTACAAAGGAAGCTTGTTATTTACGTCGCTTTATTTGTGAAATAACGGGTAAGTTTTCTTCAATTAACTTAGCTTCTGATAGCCAGAGTGCCATGAATCTCGTTCGAAATCCTGTACACCACAACAGGACGAAACATATAGATACGAGATTTCATTTTATTAGGGAAAAAGTATCTAGTAATATTGTTAATTTAGAATATGTGCAAAGCAGTGATATGCCTGCAGATGTCTTAACAAAGCCACTTGGGCCAATTGTACATAAGCGATGTATAGTTAAGTTAGGACTAGGAACTTAATTTTGTTTTTAGTCTTTTTGACACAACTTCGATTAAGGGCGGCTGTTGTAGATAGTAACCTTAGTTGTGTCTAGACTTTTTAATAATTAAGTTTTTTATAGTTTTGTCATATTTTAAATTTACTGTTACACTTTCGAATATACATTTTAACAGTCAACATCTTTTTCTAATTTCTATTTACCAAAATCCTAAAATAAATATACTCTTCAAGGCTCTATACCCCGCGTATCACAACAGCTTGTTTATACTTTGCCCATTCATACCTAATTATCGTGTTTAATATGTCAGTTATTTTACTCACTAATTCGGGCGCGTGTAAATACTGATCTTGGCGCAATGCCTTAATGGTAGCTACCGTATTAGCTACATGGCCGGCAAAAGTAACGATATTACTGCTGTCTTCGGCTAACCTGGGCATGCGCTTTACGTTATGGATCTCGGTCAAAACTATTTCTTCGGGGTCCCCGAAATGCCTTTCTAAAGACTCCATGATTTCGTAAGGATCGGTTACTGTGTACATAATAGCCTTGACCGCTATCCGCGCTTCACCGCGTAAGGCGCGCCTAATTCTACCTACGTTGTTTACGTTACTGAAATGCGGTGCGCTGTCTTCAAACTCGGCCCTAAACGCTATCCATTCCGAGATATTTCCGTCGAAATGCGGCAATTCTGGAATTTGCCTATGCATGGGAGGGCCTTGCAATGCCCGATCGGCGTGTCGTACTTGCCCTAATTCTACCCTATTGCCGTTATATGCCGGGTTCAAACTTCTGTTTTCTACAACGGGTGGTCGATTATCGTAATGAGATGCTACCCAACCCGAGACTCTCTCATCGGCCCGGGCTACGGAGGCGCTATCAGAGTGGGCGGCTTCAATACGCGCCACTTGTAGCCGGCAATTTGCCTCCGCAGCTGCTTTCTGAGCTAGTTCGAGTTCGGCTTTACGCACCTGTAATTCGGCCATTAGAACAGAAATTTGACTGCTACTTTCCCTATTGGCATTAACTAACGTATTGTCCGAATTCCTATCCCCGGGCCTGTCTGTATCTCCCCTACCGACTTCTAACGCGTGGTCGCGGGCGGAATGGGGCACAGGGGCCGGGTTCGTCGCGGGTGAATTAGCTACGCTCGATCGCGGGGCGGGGGCCGAGGGGGGATCGCTCGCGGGCGTCATTGTGTTCGCGTTTTTGTTGCTACTGCTTGCGTTATTAGATGGGCCAGTCCCGTAGCTCCAAGTATTTGTAGGATTAGTGGACGTCTCGCCTGACTCCGGAGTCTGGTCTCGTGATTTTTGAGAACGCGTAACTCTCTTTTCCGGAAGAGACATCGCACGGGGGGACTGTCGCTTAACCTAACACACACACTGAATTTAAAACAATAACAAAAAACACTGAATTTACCTAATACCTAACACCTATTCATTAGCGAGGCTAAGTGCGACACTAATGAGCCCTAATATCCCTACGGCGTAAATCCCTCGTTGCACAGATCCGTAACGGCTTGTTCACACCGCTGGGTTACCACCGTACGGAAGCTGTGTTATGCGTCACACGTGAACGCTTTAGACGCGGTACAAGGAGAACTTAATCAATCCGAGACCGATTGATGCGGAAGCAAGGGGAAATTAATCAACCCGAGATCCGATTGATGGCAGAACAAGGGGAACTTAATCAACCCGAGTTCTGTGATGCACGTCGTGGTGCGGACTATTGTCCGATTGATGGCAGAACGAGAGTTCTGTGATGCACGACGTGATGCGGATACGAGGGGAAAATTAATTCGACCCAAGATCCGATTGATGCCAGAGCAAGGGGAAACTTAATTAAACCCTGTCTGTGATGCCCGGCGTAGGGACGTAGGGTTTAATCCGCTACACGTCCCTATGATGATTCTCTTGCGCGCCTCCTGACACTGGAACGAAGGTCCAATTCCTTCCTTCTTGATCCGGTGCTCGAAGGTCCAATTCCTTCCTTCGATGATCGCTGATTCTTGATATCCGGCTTTCGAAGTACCAATTGTGGGATTCGTAGTAGACTGTAGCTTGATTTTAACTTTAAACGGGAAAAGGGATACTTCAGTAGTATAGGGAAGTCCCATAAAATAATAACACTGTGACGTAAGTTTCACATAATGCTGCTGTGAAGTGTTGCTTGATCGGAGGCGGCCGTGAGAATGATATCAAGTTAATCGAGCGGCCATATTTATAATGATCGCTGGATTAAGCTGTGATTGGGCCAATGCGTAAGAAGGGCGTGACTCAATTCTTACATGTGCTTGGTGCGAGGTGTGAATGTAATCTGCACAACATTATCTCTTTATTTCAGTAAATACACATGGATATTACATAATGTACATAGGTAGAACATATTTTGATTAAAAAGTTATCATACAAGATTCTTATTGGAAATCCTATTGTTTACAATGTTAAACCTATTCGATGAAGCTTTCTATGTGTTTCATTATATATTTATTCAGGTGGTTTTACATCTTAATTAACCAAAGCTTCATATCTTATCCTAACACAATAATGGAGAGAAATTAACCTTATATATTAAGTAAAGTAAAACGAAGAGAAATAAGTATTTTCTTATTATCTAAGCTGATTACTTAATATTACGTGATTGAGCTAACTTATAATTATTACATAAATCCTAACCTACATGCGACACTTAGGTTCGAATTTGAAGATACGCTTTACACCTTCAATGCCATGCCTTATGGATTGTCAATTTATATTGCATACGCAACAAGTTATTTAAGTCAGTTTAATACGTGTTTTACAAAGGAACACTGGAATGCTGCAAAGCGAGTCCTGCAGTACCTGAAAGGTACTTTAAACTATTCTTTGGTTTATAGGAGAACAGGAGAACCTTTACGAGGTTACTGTGATGCAGATTGGGCGAACTGTGTAATTGACAGAAGGTCATACACTGGTTACACTTTTAAGTTAAGTGGCGGTCCAGTATCCTGGGAGTCAAAGAAGCAACCGACAGTTGCCTTGTCGTCCGCGGAAGCCGAATACATGGCACTAGCGTCTGCTACAAAGGAAGCTTGTTATTTACGTCGCTTTATTTGTGAAATAACGGGTAAGTTTTCTTCAATTAACTTAGCTTCTGATAGCCAGAGTGCCATGAATCTCGTTCGAAATCCTGTACACCACAACAGGACGAAACATATAGATACGAGATTTCATTTTATTAGGGAAAAAGTATCTAGTAATATTGTTAATTTAGAATATGTGCAAAGCAGTGATATGCCTGCAGATGTCTTAACAAAGCCACTTGGGCCAATTGTACATAAGCGATGTTAAGTTAGGACTAGGAACTTAATTTTGTTTTTAGTCTTTTTGACACAACTTCGATTAAGGGCGGCTGTTGTAGATAGTAACCTTAGTTGTGTCTAGACTTTTTAATAATTAAGTTTTTTATAGTTTTGTCATATTTTAAATTTACTGTTACACTTTCGAATATACATTTTAACAGTCAACATCTTTTTCTAATTTCTATTTACCAAAATCCTAAAATAAATATACTCTTCAAGGCTCTATACCCCGCGTATCACAACAGCTTGTTTATACTTTGCCCATTCATACCTAATTATCGTGTTTAATATGTCAGTTATTTTACTCACTAATTCGGGCGCGTGTAAATACTGATCTTGGCGCAATGCCTTAATGGTAGCTACCGTATTAGCTACATGGCCGGCAAAAGTAACGATATTACTGCTGTCTTCGGCTAACCTGGGCATGCGCTTTACGTTATGGATCTCGGTCAAAACTATTTCTTCGGGGTCCCCGAAATGCCTTTCTAAAGACTCCATGATTTCGTAAGGATCGGTTACTGTGTACATAATAGCCTTGACCGCTATCCGCGCTTCACCGCGTAAGGCGCGCCTAATTCTACCTACGTTGTTTACGTTACTGAAATGCGGTGCGCTGTCTTCAAACTCGGCCCTAAACGCTATCCATTCCGAGATATTTCCGTCGAAATGCGGCAATTCCGGAATTTGCCTATGCATGGGAGGGCCTTGCAATGCCCGATCGGCGTGTCGTACTTGCCCTAATTCTACCCTATTGCCGTTATATGCCGGGTTCAAACTTCTGTTTTCTACAACGGGTGGTCGATTATCGTAATGAGATGCTACCCAACCCGAGACTCTCTCATCGGCCCGGGCTACGGAGGCGCTATCAGAGTGGGCGGCTTCAATACGCGCCACTTGTAGCCGGCAATTTGCCTCCGCAGCTGCTTTCTGAGCTAGTTCGAGTTCGGCTTTACGCACCTGTAATTCGGCCATTAGAACAGAAATTTGACTGCTACTTTCCCTATTGGCATTAACTAACGTATTGTCCGAATTCCTATCCCCGGGCCTGTCTGTATCTCCCCTACCGACTTCTAACGCGTGGTCGCGGGCGGAATGGGGCACAGGGGCCGGGTTCGTCGCGGGTGAATTAGCTACGCTCGATCGCGGGGCGGGGGCCGAGGGGGGATCGCTCGCGGGCGTCATTGTGTTCGCGTTTTTGTTGCTACTGCTTGCGTTATTAGATGGGCCAGTCCCGTAGCTCCAAGTATTTGTAGGATTAGTGGACGTCTCGCCTGACTCCGGAGTCTGGTCTCGTGATTTTTGAGAACGCGTAACTCTCTTTTCCGGAAGAGACATCGCACGGGGGGACTGTCGCTTAACCTAACACACACACTGAATTTAAAACAATAACAAAAAACACTGAATTTACCTAATACCTAACACCTATTCATTAGCGAGGCTAAGTGCGACACTAATGAGCCCTAATATCCCTACGGCGTAAATCCCTCGTTGCACAGATCCGTAACGGCTTGTTCACACCGCTGGGTTACCACCGTACGGAAGCTGTGTTATGCGTCACACGTGAACGCTTTAGACGCGGTACAAGGAGAACTTAATCAATCCGAGACCGATTGATGCGGAAGCAAGGGGAAATTAATCAACCCGAGATCCGATTGATGGCAGAACAAGGGGAACTTAATCAACCCGAGTTCTGTGATGCACGTCGTGGTGCGGACTATTGTCCGATTGATGGCAGAACGAGAGTTCTGTGATGCACGACGTGATGCGGATACGAGGGGAAAATTAATTCGACCCAAGATCCGATTGATGCCAGAGCAAGGGGAAACTTAATTAAACCCTGTCTGTGATGCCCGGCGTAGGGACGTAGGGTTTAATCCGCTACACGTCCCTATGATGATTCTCTTGCGCGCCTCCTGACACTGGAACGAAGGTCCAATTCCTTCCTTCTTGATCCGGTGCTCGAAGGTCCAATTCCTTCCTTCGATGATCGCTGATTCTTGATATCCGGCTTTCGAAGTACCAATTGTGGGATTCGTAGTAGACTGTAGCTTGATTTTAACTTTAAACGGGAAAAGGGATACTTCAGTAGTATAGGGAAGTCCCATAAAATAATAACACTGTGACGTAAGTTTCACATAATGCTGCTGTGAAGTGTTGCTTGATCGGAGGCGGCCGTGAGAATGATATCAAGTTAATCGAGCGGCCATATTTATAATGATCGCTGGATTAAGCTGTGATTGGGCCAATGCGTAAGAAGGGCGTGACTCAATTCTTACATGTGCTTGGTGCGAGGTGTGAATGTAATCTGCACAACATTATCTCTTTATTTCAGTAAATACACATGGATATTACATAATGTACATAGGTAGAACATATTTTGATTAAAAAGTTATCATACAAGATTCTTATTGGAAATCCTATTGTTTACAATGTTAAACCTATTCGATGAAGCTTTCTATGTGTTTCATTATATATTTATCCCATCAAAAACATAAATGTTAAATTAGAGCCAAGTTCTCGCATGCAACGTTGTCGACTTCGCCGACAAAAGAATTGAGATCTATATGGGCGCCAAGTTCTTTGCCCTAAATTTTTTAGATACAAGGACATGCGACATACTCAATGCATTTATTTTACTTGGGGTGTAATTCAATATCAAGACTGGACTTGGCTAGTTTTTACATATAAATGTATATTACATTTGTCTAATCATTAACCTATTTTCGTAAAGGTATGTACGCAAGTTAGTGTACGTCCTGTTACTTATACTGTTAGCTTGATAATAATACTATGTTACTTTGATAAAATTAAGTCAGTTTGTGAAAACTAGCCAAGTCAAATCTTGATATTGAATTACACCCCAAGTAAAATAAATGCATTGAGTATGTCGCATGTCCTTGTATCTAAAAAATTTAGGGCAAAGAACTTGGCGCCCATATAGATCTCAATTCTTTTGTCGGCGAAGTCGACAACGTTGCATGCGAGAACTTGGCTCTAATTTAACATTTATGTTTTTGATGGGATATCATTACTTTTTGTACAGAAATTTGAATTGACGCCCCACCTGTCTTGACTAGAGTGACGCGGGGTAGAGGGAGGGGCCGGACCGCTCCTCGCCACGCCGCGCTCCCGCGCTTCGCTATCCGTCCCCGCGCCACGGCAATTTATTAACCTTCTCTGTCTGTGTTGTGTGTGTGTGTGTGTGTGTGTGTGTGTGTGTGTGGTGTGTGTGTGAGAGAGAGAGTGCCATCTTACAAACAAAGAAAGAATTTTCCAAATCGGTTAGTAAATGACGGAGTTCTGAGGCAACAAGCATAAATAATAATAATAATAAAACTAAAAAATATCACTGTTTTTGATTTTTATATGTGTACACACACAATTACCAAGCTGAATGCCAAATTTCATCTTTCTAGGTCACCTGGAAGTGGGTTAGGTTTTTGATTACTAGTGAGTCAGTCAGTCAGTGATAAAAATGCCGTTTTTTGGACGTCAATATCTCAATAACTATTTCATCTACATTTATGAAATTTGTGGTTCTAGTTGTTCTCAGGGACCTAAATACATAAGCCAAATTTCATTTTTTTCTGTTGAATAGATTTGGAGTTATTGAGGGGTCAAAAGTGGCTCCAAACGGTTCGTGTAATATAACACACGGCTGCTGCTCGCCAGTTCCTGCGGTGAACTTGGCTGGACACGCTGCCGCGTGTCTAGATTCAGGTGGTTTTACATCTTAATTAACCAAAGCTTCATATCTTATCCTAACACAATAATGGAGAGAAATTAACCTTATATATTAAGTAAAGTAAAACGAAGAGAAATAAGTATTTTCTTATTATCTAAGCTGATTACTTAATATTACGTGATTGAGCTAACTTATAATTATTACATAAATCCTAACCTACATGCGACACTTAGGTTCGAATTTGAAGATACGCTTTACACCTTCAATGCCATGCCTTATGGATTGTCAATAGCGCCGAGGGTATTTACGAAAATTATTAAAGAAGTCGTGACCCACCTACGGTCTCGTGGGTACAAGTCGGTAGTTTATCTCGACGACATTTTTTGTGTAGGTGACACATACTACGAATGTGCAAATAATGTAAAAGCAACTTTACAATTATTAGAAGGTCTTGGGCTTATAGTAAATTATGAAAAAAGTAGTTTACAACCTAAACAGAAGTGCAAATTCTTAGGTTTTGTGTTTGATTCTGTCAACATGACCATAGGCCTTCCCACTGACAAAAGGCAGAAAATTTTACAGATGGTCAAAAAATTTTCACACTTGCCTTCATGCACTATTCGAGATTATGCGCAGTTGATTGGCACTCTTGTCGCAGCCTGCCCAGCCGCGAAGTACAGTTGGCTGTATACTAAAATATTGGAAAGGTATAAGTTTTTAGTCTTACAAAAATATCAGCATTACGACGCAAAGATAAATCTGTCACCTGATATATTAAATGATTTGTCCTGGTGGAAAGACAATATAGAATCTACATCAAATTCATTACTGACACCCGAATTTGAACTTGAATTGTATTCTGACGCGTCACTTACTGGCTGGGGCGGTTATTGTAATAATACACGCGTTCACGGAGCTTGGAAGCAGCGTGAAATCGGCTTTCATATAAATCACTTAGAGTTGCTGGCGGTATTTCTGGTCTTAAAATGTTTCGCTAAAGATCGGTCGTCATGTTCCATACTCCTTAGAATCGACAATACAACAGCCATAAGTTATATAAACAGGATGGGAGGAATACAATTCCCTCATCTAAATGACCTATCGAGACAGATTTGGCAGTGGTGCGAGAAACGCAACATTTGGCTCTTTGCATCCTATATAAATACAAAGGACAACATAGAAGCCGACGAAGAATCCCGTAAGGTAAACCCGGACACGGAATGGGAACTCTCGGATGCGGCATTCCAAAAGATAACAAGATCCTTAGGACAGCCCGAAATTGACCTATTTGCGTCTCGCGCCAATGCCAAATGCGAACAGTATATTTCATGGAATAAAGACCCCGATGCCCTTTGTGTAGATGCATTTACCACTAATTGGAAGCATAAATTCTTTTACGCATTCCCTCCTTTTTCTTTGCTTTTAAAATGTCTAAGAAAAATCATTCAAGACAAAGCTGCAGGGATACTTATCTTTCCAGTTTGGCCTTCACAGGCCTGGTATCCTTTAGTGCAAAGTTTAATAATATCACATACAATTCTTATGGGTCCTAAAGAACACCTTGTATGCTCACATTACAGGAGCCGACACCCGCTCCACCGGCAACTTACCCTGGCTGCCGCAGTGCTCTCCGGCTAGCATTTTCACGACGCGGTATGGGTAAGGACCAAATTCTTTGCAAATACTGTCATACATTAATGTCCACCTCATCTCAAACTAAAAATAGAACATTTATCGTTAATTTTTAGAGTAGAAAAACACGCCAAATAACAGTTCCTATTAACCCAATCATCAATAAACGAATTGATTTTCAGAATAGTTAATAAAAAAATTATTCAGAAATATACTTTTTTATCTTTATTATATTTCCCATACAAAATGAATATGTCCGTACTCTGCTTTCTCGAGAATATATTGATTTTGTTTTAAAGTACGAACGCCTTAACTTATACAGTTTATTTGTATGTATAGTCTTAGGTTTTGTTAAGACGCAGGTATCGTTTAATATTCGATATCCTTCATCATTTTAAATTTTGCGGCTATTTTATGCATGTCCCAAATATTCTTCCATTGTGCAACCTCCAGTTGTGCGACGACATTACACGGAACTTGTGCAACGCTATTCCAGTAGATTCTTCAATTATTTTAATGGAACACTGACTCCGAACTTGCAAGCTTGACTTCGATAGTGCTGCCATGTTGTTATTTCTGGTTAGGTCGTGAAGTATTTTGCCTCCATTGTGCGACAAGGGACACAACATTGTGCTACGTGTCACAACGGAAATTCGTCGAAGCGAAGACAACGTTACCAATTGTGCTTACAAGCTTTTATTTAGTTTCACCTGTCCCGATGTTTATTTATTATTCATCTTCAAACCTTGTACACATACATTTACAATTTTATTTACTACTTTTTTTCCGGTGTGACACATTCCATTGTGATTTCCGTTGTCCAACGATGCAAAGAATTTGGTCCTTACCCGTATCCCATCAGCAGCATTGGACCTCATGCTAGCCTCTCTTTCTAATAACACTATACAGCAATATAGTGTTACTTTAAAACAATGGTGGCAGTTTTGCACTGATAATCATATTGAGGTGTTCGATTCTTCAATTAAATGGGTCTTGTCTTTTCTAACCGAGCGACATGAAAAGGGGGCTTCCTATGGCTCTTTAAATAGCCATCGTTCCGCATTATCTATATTTTTAGGAGACAAGATAGGTTCTGATGATTCTATATGTCGTCTTTTAAAAGGTGCATTTAAATTAAAACCCAGCTTACCTAAGTACTCCGAAACCTGGGATCCCCAGATAGTTTTAAATTATGTTCATAATTGGTATCCGAATACGGAACTATGTCTTGAAAAGATTACAAAAAAGTTAGTAATTCTATTAGCATTATGCACTGCTCATAGGGTGCAAACATTTTCTTTGATCAGAATGGAAAATATTTATATCTGTCCCAATGGAGTAAGAATCGCAATTAATGATGTAATAAAAACTTCATCACCGGGCCGTGATCAGCCTTTGCTATTTCTGCCCTTTTTTGAGGGTAACGTAAACATTTGTCCTGCAACAGTTCTCAGGGATTATCTTGTCATGACAAGTGATAAGCGACCTGAGAACGTCAAAAACCTCTTAATGACTGTGAAGCGCCCTCACAAAGGCGCGACAGCACAGACAATAAGCAGGTGGATCAAGCAGGTGCTCGAAGAATGTGGCGTAAACGTCAAAAAGTTTAGCGCCCACAGCACCAGACATGCTGCTACATCTGCAGCAGCCACAGCAGGCATCAATGTCGATACCATCAGAAAAGCTGCAGGTTGGACAAATAATTCACAAACTTTTGCAAAGTTTTATCACCGCCCAATTTTAGATGAAGGTTCATTTGCTCGAGTTATATGCTTGGGGACAAGTAATGATGACTGATTGTATGAAATAAGTACCAATTCACTCTGTTTTCCTTAGTATTATGTTAATTCGTAATATTTAACGTCGACATGAAGATCTAATTGTCAATAAATATATATCTATATCGACAATAATGTTTTATTCCTACACAAACCTTTTACTCTAAACATCTACCTGGGGGGCAATTCCACCAACTAAGGAGATATAATGGAGATCTCTCCGTGAGAACGCCATCCGTCACTTTTGACGTCTCCCAACTTGACAAGTGGCGATATCTCCAGAACATCGCGACTTCGCCAATCCGGTCGAATTAAATTTGGGTCTCCTTTGTATGTGACGGCGTAGATAACAGGCGCATACTTAACTTGTCCGGGTAGTACGTGAAATTAGACAGTTACGTTTCGTTCTAAGCAGAAATTCATATGCATATAAAGTATTTATTAAGCTAGATGCCAAGTACCCCCGTGTACAATGACCCTGTTTGATCTTATGTCCCTACGAGGTCCCTACCTTAACTGGTAACATTATGCCGAGATATCAAACGTCATTCATATTGAATGTTTGACATATGTTTGACTAATGTCTCGTCTGATTGTTGATTATTGTCAAAATGAATAATATTATAAAATATAATGAAAAATAAGTTAAATACATGAAAATATAAGTTAATGAATTACTGCAAAATAGGTAAATAAATATTAAGAGGAAATCTTACATAAATGGACCTAGTCCAAAACTAAGCAATGCTTAGGGTACTCCTAGACGACGACATACATAATATATGAAAATATATAATAGGTATATAACGTCCATGACCCAGGAACAAATATTACAGTTAATCACACAAATATGTGCCCTTGCTGGGATTCGAACCCAGGACCACCGGCTCACTATGCAACTGCACTACAAACTGAGCCAACCACATCGTCTATAAACAACAAACAAGATGTGTTTTATTTAGAAGGAATATATCAAAAAGAACGGGTAAGTTTTCGAGATTCGGACAAAATATTCTGTTTAAATTATTCTTCCTGTTTCATTTTTGCATTCTATTTTGTAACAATGACACGTTTAAGCTGACAATTATACCTAATTGCAGCATTGTATAGCCTGTATTCTTAGTCTGGAGTCTTAGTATTTTAATAAATTGGTTAATTGCACTGGAAGGGTGGTAACAAACATTGTCGGTGTGTCAAAAAGCACCCCCTTTTTTTGTCATTATCGGACTGAAAGTATCCTATAACTATCTGAAAAAGCTCAGCCACCTGTGTAGGTACCAAAATTTATTGAAATCAGTCCCGCCGTTAAGGCGTGATAAACGCACAAACACACTGTACAGAACGGCCCGACATATGTCGAAGTTTCGAACTCATATGGAGCTTTTATTCAGGGACAGCTTGGTGGTGAGGAGAGCGGAAACCAGTGTTGTGGGCCGCGAGTCACGTAGGAGCACAAATAGCTGACCCCGATGAAGAGCTCCATATGAGTTCGAAACATGTCGGACCGTTCCTGGCAAACCGTTTTTATAATTATTAAAGATCCCTCACTATTAGTTTTAATAATATTACTCTCTACAGACATATTAAAATAGAATTGACTCAGTGACCGCCAAATTCCTATTTCACGTATTTAAAAAAATACTTATCTTCAATGTAAGTTGATAATTGTTTGAACCGCACTGACGTTGTAATTATCGTCGTCAATGCGACACAGTTCTATTCTATAGTGGCCTAGGAATCAAATTGTTTGACTGTACAGACATTATTTTTACAATTATGTAATAGTATAGATAGATGACCAACAATTATTATTAGTCTGTTTTGTTAAATCAGAATTAATACGTATACCTACGCAGTGAAATACAATACTTATTAAATTTTAAGTGTTTTAATCTGAGTAAAAAAACACCATAATATTAAAAAAAATACATTGTTTTCCAGGTCAGCGCAGTGCAGCATGAAAGAGACGACATAGGTATTAAACGTCCTATGTTTATAGATCCATCGTCCATAAAATCCAAGTAATTACATTATTACAGTAATAATGAGTAAGTGAAAACTGAACAACACTCTGAAGAACATGGTGTGTTTGATCCTCATACTCATAATAAAGTACTTTTCGTTCGGGTTGTGAAGTGAATCCTACTACACGATTTCATTGTTGTTAGTTTTGTTAAATTTTCTGTATCAAAAACTGTATCAACTAGCATTTATATTAATTCCTTTTAAATTTTGTTTTTATGAAATCTATATTGTGATATTTGTTTATTTCTTGGTGACATTCATTAAGATAATGTATATTTAAATAAGGTTGTATGTAATGAATTATTTTAAGTCAGCCTATTCGGGTGCTTCTCAATGCGAATGTTCGTCTGTAAACAGCTTTGAGTAATTAAAACTAAAGGACTCGCCTATCGCTGTATCGTTCCAAACAAAAAAGTCTGCCAAAACTTGATGGGGACGAGATAACACACATATAAAAAAATCTGCACACAAATGTAAAACTCTCATTACTACGCACTCTAAAACACCAATAGGCTAGTTGACTCATTCCAAATTTCATCAAACTAATGTTTAATTCATATAGTATATAGTATTTAGCATACATGGACGTAGGTACTTCATCTAAGTTAGCATAGGAAACATAAATATATATTTTTCAGTAGGTACATAAAAGTAGAAGGTGGCTGAAAAATAATAATTTGAATGCATGGATTTTATTCTGTATTGAATATATGAAAGGCTTAAAACGCCGTCCGCCATTATCGCTCATGATGTTGACACACAGTGACGTAACCGGTCCCGTAAATAAAACTGAAGGGCTATTACGACGACTCTGAATAGTACCGTCCCTTTCGGTCTCCCGTGAAAGTAGATTTGAGTGAGCGGGATGGCACTATACGACGGTCTAATTTGGAACATCGGAGTATATTATACTCAGTATTCAACTCCACAGATAGCTAAAGGCAAAAATAGCCAACGGCGTTTTTGTGTGTTGATGACATTTCAATATTCAATTAATAATATTTAGCTTTCTGGGTCTCACAAAAATAGATTTTTTTTAGCTATTTACCATTATTGACCATTTCATGGACAATGGGCAAATTGGACCAAGAACCAACAGAGATGAGAGTTAAATCATTAGATAGATATTTGAATATACTTCATTTTTTATTATGGGCACCAAGCTGGATTCCATTGCAGAGCTGAGATATTCCAATTTGAAATAGGGACATGTGGCGGAAATTGGTACTAACTAACTCATACGGACAGTGACCAGTGTGTAGATAGTGGCGCCAGAATTATATTACAAAGCTAAATGGTCTTAAAGTAGACGCAAATCAGTTAGTTAATACATGAATTATGCCATCGAAATGAAAGTTTTAATCCCATTAAAAGCTGATTTTTGATTAGTACTTATGCCCTCTAGTATAAAATAGCAAAACTCGTTTTTGTCATTTTTCTTGACAGTCTTTTCTTGAAATGGTGAGTAGCGGAACTAATTACATGTCAATAATGCTGTGTCCATACCGTCGCTGGTACACGCTTGGAAATACCAAAAAAAAGTAAATATAGGTAGTAGTGTCAAAGCAAAAGGAAAGTTGACGACAAGTGTGTACTCGTTTATTATTTTATCTCTTCCTTATATTATATGGGTAAGAGCGGAAGGTGAACCTAGTGTTAATCTACTTTTGGTGCGACGTGTATTAATTACCATTGTACCAAATATAATAAATGCATTTTTATTATTTCTCACGTGTATTTAAATCAATTGTTCAGCGAAGAAAAAGTTTGCTTCTTAAAATACAATGCTCGTATCTTCATGATAATTGTCAGGAGTTCATTTGGTGATAATTTTCATGCAAAATAAGCAAGCATTTTATCTAGAATTCACCTGATGAATAGTTAATATCAAGTCAAAGAAAGAGCATGTTTCCTAAGAATATGCATATTTTATCTCTGGAAGATCCAAGTTATGATTTTCGGGGAAGAGGTTCAGCGCAAGATGAATCCATTATTTTGGGAAAACTTAACTTACCACGCGCCTCACACGCTAAAGGCTCGTTGGACAACATGCCGTCACCGCATTTTTTTTCCTAAACTTATTTCCTACACGTACACATGTTATATACTTCGCTATTAATAGGTAAGTTTAGTATGGGTCTAAGGAACAAATACTGCTGCACATTTAGACCAAGCGGGATTTTAAACAGAATACCAGGCAGACCAGATCGCAATTTGTTTTTCGACCACTTGTTTCTACCTGCTTTTTGGACCAACTGCTTTTAAGACGAAATTATACTAACCCCTTTTAATTCATTACACCGAGTAGCTTTTGAAATTCTAAACTCAAACATATATCTGACTCTTTCGTAGAGTATAGTTAGAAATTCTCATGTTGCAGCCACTGCACCAGATGACCTACTTCTTACTGATGGAAATAAAAGGAAACGAGCTGGTTCCGAGATAATGGTATATTTACATATGCGTAAAATATAAGTAAAAAATGTATAAATAAATACACAAAAAGTATAAACTGGTACAAATACTACTTCCTAGACCGAACACTTCCCAAGACTACCACTTCCTATACTGACCTATTCCCAGGAAGCGGCTTCCCGGAGTGACTACTTCTCATATATTGACATTAAAGACAAGTTCCCGGAACGACTACTTTACCTACGAAAGAACGGATAGAAGGGGTTATAAAAAAATAGTTTCTATGGAATATTTAAACTAGTTTATTGCTAGCTATTTGTGTCGTATACCCACTCCTATATCATCATCATAATCATCAGCCTGTTTCAGTCCACTGCTGGACATAGGCCTCTCCCATGGCACGCTACTGGGCTCGATTTTCAGCTCTCGTCCTCCAGTTACTACCCGCTGTCCTACGAATGTCGTCGCTCCACCTTGTTACAGGGCGCCCTACACTACACTTCTATATATAGATCTTATATTTTCTAATACTAAACAGATAAGTCAATATGGTGTTATCTGAATTAAAAAGTTTACATGAATGCATGTATTTATTACCAAAGTAAAAACAAAAAAAAAGTTTCTTGTACACAAAAAATAACACGAATGCTTACTTGAAAACTTAATATGTACTTTCGTACGAGTACATGTGCAATTGTGCATAACGGTGTACTGCCCTGCTCACTGTCTTGGTGCCTACTAAATTCGGCAGCACAATTTGACACGTAATTTTTAGCTGTTCTTCCGAGAAGTGGTCAGTGGGCAATGATAATGGTCGTTTTATCAAGTGGTCGTCTTGGGAATTGGTCTTCATGGGAGTGGATACTCCGTGAAATTTTTATTTCAAGTAACTTTGACTCATTTTGTTAGTAGTACAATTTTGTCTTATTCTAAGTGTTAGTTTTTACATGAAGCATGCAACAGTGATTTATATAGGGAGAGTCGAGTCTGTCCACTATCATTTTAAGGATGGTGTTGGGGCTGGCCCTCACGCGAGCCACGGCGGCAGCCGCACGCTTGCGCATCGTGGCGCGGAAACAATCTACTCACGCCTCGGCAAACATGCCGGGCGCGCTGCTATGGCGGGGCAGCCCCATCAGCACCCGGAACGCGTCGTTGTATTGCACTCTGAGAGCCCCATATACCTTCTGCGTGTACCGTTCCCACAGACTCAGGTATAAAATGTTGTGCAATATGCCCTGAAAAGCGTTATCTTAGCCTGTGGGGAGCAACGTGCGAATCGTCGTGCTATCATGTTAGCTCGGATAGATAGGGCTCTCCGTTCTCTTTCTATATCAAGGTTGTCCTTGAGATCAGACGTTATTAGATGACCTAGATATTTAAACTGATTCACCCTCACTAGTTCTTCTCCATTCAGCTTTATAGGAGGTACGTTGCCGGGATCCTTTGACCTGACCTCAAATACCATAAACTGGCTTTTCTTGGCATTGTACACCAGCCCGTGACTAGCCGCATACGCCTCACACGTACTGAGCAGTTTTCGAAGTCCACAGACCGAGGCGCTGAGCAGCACCATGTCATCTGCGTAGCTTAGATTATTTACGCACACTCCATCAACATGGCAACCAACGCGCTGACTACTCAGCGCCTCGATCAGTGCATTTGTGTAAATATTGAAAAGTGTAGGAGACGTCAACCCACCCTGTCTTACTCCACATTCCAATTTATAAGGCTCCGACTGTTGTCCTGCCCACCTAACACTGTTGACCTGGCCTCCATACCAATACTTAAATATGTTTATTAAAGCTGTGGGTAATTTTAGTTTTGTAAGCTTATCCCATAGTACATCGTAGGAGACCAGGTCAAAAGCCCTAGATAAATCTAAAAAGCACACATAAATAGGCGTGTTTCGTTCTGTATAGTATCTAACAGTGTGCTTGAGACCCAGAATTGCGCTTTCAGTCGATACCCCCGATCGAAAACCAAATTGGTTATCGTGCAATTTGAGTTGACTTTTTAGCTGTGTATCAAGCACCCTGTCAAAAACTTTCGCCACAATGGTCGCTAAAGATATCGGCCGATAGTCTTCCCGTTTTATTCTTAATTATTGGGACCACTATAGTTATCATTAAATCCTTGGGGAGATAGGAATGACTAAGGCATACATTGAATAGTAAAGCTAGAACTCTCGCTATATGAGGTCCAGCATACTGAATATGTTCTATGCTTAACCCGTCATGGCCTGGTGATTTGCCCCTTGATATAGAAAGAATCGCCTTCTGAACTTCTTTGGCAGAAAAACATAAACACACTCTGTCCCGTAATACATCCACACAAGGCATATCTCGCTGTGAAGGTCCCACCTGTGATTTTACTTAGAATAGTTCTCTAGACATATCCGCAATACATTTTGGATCATGGTGACCTTCAACATTCACCGGCAGGCCAGTTCGATCATTAAGTTTATTTGTGCTTTTCCAAAAGCCGCGGAAGTCGTTATTAGCATGTTTTGAAGCAATCAAATCCATTTTAATTTTCCATTCTTTAGGAACGGGAACTAGCCATTACGGTCATGCATAATTATCCAAGATGACTACGTCGTGAATGGTAGTGCTAGTAGGTGATGAGGAAGGTGACGCTGAGCAACTTTTACTATGGGGACAACCACGAAATCTCAAAAAAAAAGCTATCGCTTAACTTACTGAACTATCAATTAAGTATCAATTAACTCTTAAATAAGTTTATTTTTTACCGGATTTCGTGGTTGTCCCCTTAGTGCAAGTTGCTCAGCGTCACCGTTCTCATCACCCCCTGGCACTACCATTTACGACTAAAGAGTCATCCTGTATAGGTAATACGTGTTGTAACTATACATCATAATGAAGAATAAGCAAAAAAAAAAGATCTCTTAATTTATTTTATTGCTTTTTTAGTGATTCAAATATAATCAGAATCACTTTAAAACAAAAAAAAAATGTTAACAAAAAAAGAACCGACTTCAGTGAAACTAAAAAGCCAAAAATAACCCGTTCTGGTACAGATTACATTTGACTCACCCTTTGAAGTCGATCCCAAACCACTCAGATATTATATTGTTACGAGCGTGGGGTTCGTATATGATAGAAAAGCACAAATTAATCCACAAATGAAAACGCACACTTTATTACGAAAATTACGCACTTACAATTCACACGAACTGTACTTAAAATCGACTAATGAAAACACACACACTATTTCACAAATTATGCACTCACTATTCACACGAACTGTACTTAAGCGCATCCTTGTACTAGCAGCACTCGATCGCAGTTAAAATGTAACTAACTCGCGCCGGCCGTCGGCGCCTTATATATCCCGCGGAACCGCTCTAGACGCATCGTCCACACATATCGCGAATATTCTAGTAAGGTCCAGCGTAAGGGCCGAGAACATTCGAGGCCATATATGTCTCTCTCTAATGGTGCACTCTCTGTCACTCCCTTCTCGAATGTTCCGAGTATAGCTATCTCTTCCTAGTAGTCCCATCCTTGTTACACACTTCTCGAATGTTCTGAGCATAGCTGTCTCTTTCTACTAGTGCTATCTCTGTCACTCCTACTGGATATTTCGCCATATAACGATTTGTGCTTCAGAGGCCCATAAGGGGTCCCGAAAACGCCTGAAAACGGGTTTTCAGGTTATGGCGTCATCTGATAGAGGGTGCCCTGAAACGGACTGAAAACATGTTTCAGGCGCCTGAAAACGACGGCAACTTGGGTGAAATTTCGATCTTTAGATATATGATAGAGCAACTTCTGAAACGGCCTGAAATGACTTTTCAGCCTGCTGAAAACGCCTCTAAAGCACTGAACTTGACGTTCAAAGTTTTTGACCTAACCTACCGGCGTAACAATATTTATATATTATAGTTTACGTGAGGTTTGGCGACGCGGTTGGCGCAGTGGTTAAGCAACTGCCTACTGAGCCGACGGTCCCGGGTTCAAATCCCGGCAAGGGCAAATATTTGTGTGATGAACACAAATATTTGTGCCTGGGTCATGGATGTTATATGTATTTAAGTATTTATTTATCTATATACGTATGTATATCGTCGCCTAGTACCCATAACACAAGTCTTCTTGAGCTTAATTTGGGACTAGGTTGATTTGTGTGAGGTTGTCTGATATTTATTTATTTATTTTTTATTTTATTTTATTTTGGCACCGACTTCAAAGGGTGAGACAAATGTAATCTGTACTAGCACGGGTTATTTTTGGCTTTTTAGTTTTACTGAAGTCGGTTCTTATTTTGTTAAAAAAAGTTTTTTTTTTTTTTTAGTGATTCATATAAAATACTTATGGCGGGGTGATCAGGGAGGTCTTGAAGGCATGCATCTCCTTTGAATTATCTCCTAACTCCTAACCGTTAAGGAGTTGTACCTTCCATCATCAGCTCAGCATTGGAAGATGATGACTACCATATGCAAGTACTTAAATAGTTTAAAAAATATGAAAAATGAATGCCTATAAAATTTCAGGAATCCTTCGATTCCTCATAGATTACGTCATCCGATCTTCACCAACATTTTGTGGGACCAACCTTGAGATGTCTATTCATGAACCTAAAACGAATTTTCCAAATCGACTCATAAATGACGGAGTTCTGAGGGAACACACATAAAAAAAAACATACAACTGAACTGAGAACCCCCTCCTTTTTTTGAAGTCGGTTAATAAACCGACTTCAATGAGCGAAATGGAACCGTGAAATACGCCAACTTCGCCTCCACAGGGACTTTGGCCAAAACGGTACTTAAAAAAAGAAACGTTACTGTAGACAATTTCAAGATGATTATAGCAGTACTATTTTAAGTGGAAAATGTGGTATCACTGGGAATCACATTTGCGCGCAACTTCATTCCGTAACGTGTTGGAACTAGTCGAATAAGGTGCGTGATTTGGCGGGCCAATTCTAGGTGAAGTTCTGATGTATTTTTTACAATGGGGAAGCCTCAGGTGAATGTATCTTATTACTTGTTATAAAATAAGAACTGTAGATCATTTTTACTCTAGTTTGTACTAAAAATACTTATTAAAACCAGAGTTATGATGGTGGGCAATGTTATCCAGTAACTTGCTAATCTATGAATGCTAACATTGCCCAGCCTATTCTAACGTGGAGTAAAAAAATAACCGCCTAACTATTAGTACCCAATATTAAGCATACATTTTTCATTTTGATAATGGTCTTGGTAAAGATGGTTTACTCAACCAAAAGTGTCAACCCTGACAATTTCAAACTGCTTGATTCGGCTTGTATGGAGTAAAACAAAATACCTATGTAACATTGCCCACCCATATTGCACACGTGTTTGTACAGTTAAGATCAAGATATTTACGTGGAACGCCATTCCTCCAACCTTATCTTAACGTTGTAGGAGCTATAGTTACGAAAATAATCGATTTGGGCAATGTTGGCAAAAGTTTAGATAACTTTACCCGAGGTGAAAATTGATAAAAAGACTTGGTTAAATGTAGATTTAAAAATTGTTTCTCGTAATAAACGCATGCATATGAATACGATGGATGCGTTAGATAGAAAAAAGCTTTATTAAATGTAGATTTAAA
This sequence comes from Apotomis capreana, assembly GCA_947623375.1. Taxonomy (NCBI): domain Eukaryota; kingdom Metazoa; phylum Arthropoda; class Insecta; order Lepidoptera; family Tortricidae; genus Apotomis; species Apotomis capreana. Next base: position 364,946 of record OX392515.1, on the reverse strand, counting down.
AATTGTTTCTCGTAATAAACGCATGCATATGAATACGATGGATGCGTTAGATAGAAAAAAGCTTTATCCCGTCATAGAAAAAAGAGAGAAATTCGGGTTTTTACGAAAAAAGCGGGCAAAGTTGGCATGTTTCACGGAACATAAAATAAAACTTATGATGATTTTCTCATAGATGCTTTTATCAGAACTGGACTAAATGGGACTCATGGGTAGCACCGCTTTCAAATAAAAAAAGAATTATCAAAAAAAGAATTATCAAAATCGGTTTACCCCTTCGAAAGTTCTGAGGTAACAAACATAAAAAACATAGTCGAATTTAGAACCTCCTCCTTTTTGTAGTCGGCTAAAATGTACACATACCTCAAATTATTTTAATAAATTCGTATCACAAAAAATCCGCTGTGGTCATGCTGTAAAAGTATATCTCATTTATTGGAGCGGAGCGAGCGAAGCGAGCGAAGCTCCCATGGATCGACTCGAATGGACTTTGTAACAATGCGCAGATCTCAGCGAGTTCTCAACCGATTTTAGAAATTATTGTTTTATAATGCACAAATTAAATTTCGTTAGGTCGTGACGAAGAGAAAATTTCGAAAAAAAAAAACTCCGCTCCAATATATGGTGCAAGCTTAGCCGGTGGCTGACTCTGCATCGACCTAGTATTTGTAGGTGTAGACAAACTCAATCTATGCTAACCTACTTTAAGCCAGCGATGACAGACTTTTTCTGGTTATTAATTTCTATCTGTCATCGATCGAGTAACAAGAAATTGTCACAATGAATTTAGCTATACGATTGCAAACCCACAATGCATGAAACAATTTTTGGTGCAGTCGTCAATGATGTTTTTTATTATGCGGCGCTGAATTAGAACTCGCAGGTTTACTTTCAGCGAGAACGTCCACAAAATCCTGACCGAGCCCGTCTAGTCCCTGCAACGTGCGACGTAGAAGCCGGCTCAGAAATTATCCCGAAACGAGCCTAGAGCCTATATTTCATGAGCTACGAGATCGGCTAGAATTTCTAGCTTAGATATTGACCTCTAGCCTCGTATCGGGCGGCATAGTCTAGCCATCCCTCTGTATCCATCTCGATAGTGGTAAAATAATAATGAATTGGTAACGTTGATATGTATGTAAGGTGTAATTATAACTGTTTGCGTTCTACCCGCCCATCCAGTAATAAACGAGTCGTCAAGGTATACGGTTGTTTCAATTGTCATCGTTCCCGATCACCGATATAACAAACGTATTATCACCTGGTGATCTGAGGCATTCCGTACGATTTAACAACGAACGCATGCGAACGCGACTGGCAAATACCAATGATATCGAAAGTAAAGATACGTGTGTCCGAACAATTCGCTTGACATCTGTTCATAATGGAAAAGAGTGGCGCCATCTGCTGTACGGACTGCGTACCACACGTTTGGGTGGCCGGAGTAACCTTGTAAGGGCGACTTTTCTCAATATTAATGAAGTGGCTGACAGTGGTTGATACTGATGTTTACATAGAGATAGTGGTACCTATGTAATAAATAAGTAATTATAATTACCTAAAGGTTGTCTGGAAGAGATCGCTATTTTACGATAAGACCGCCTGTTGTTTACCTCTGCCTGTTATTTTAATGCATCTCATGTTGTGTTGTATATTCCTTGATGTTTGAGGTGTGCAATAAAGAGTATTTGTATTTGTATAAATGTGAAAGTGAGTTTGTATATTTATTTACTTTTACGGCTCAGCTACTGAACGGTTCCTCACGAAATTTTGTCAGGGATGCGGTAGAGGATTTATCCATAACGAATGTAAGATTTTAATACACAACACTTTACAATGTAGCAAATGATAGAATAAGCACCAAATAACATGACATTATGTGTCTCTTTACTCTACCTCCATCTGTCATCTGTTCGACGACGCGGTTGGCGCAGTTTGCAGACACCTTCCTACAGAGCCGGCGGTTCCGGGTTCGAATCCCGGCCGGGGCAAATATTTGTGTGATGAACTCGAATATTTTTTCTTGGGTCATGAATGTTATCTATATATGTATTTATATATTATGTATATCGTCGTCTAGTACCCATAGTACCAAGCTTTGCTTTGTTTGGGACTTGGTCGATTTGTGTATGATTGTCCCATAATATTTATTTATTTATCTTCTAGCTCCATCGTTAACAGCAGGGTATCGTCGTCAGGGTATCGTAATAATCCGAAGTCACCAAACATACATATACTAATACATGCTTAAGTATTTAACAATTGATGTCGGTTAACTGGAGATAACTAGTTCAAAATTTAATTGCACGATTGGACCCACACAAGTTAGTAAAAAAACATAGCTATTCCAAACCAAAGTACTTTTCTAAAGGTAATTATTATTATAATAAAATATAAGAAACATAAATAATCAAATGTATAGTTATATATTATCACACAATGTCCATAGTCATTGGTTCATAGTTCATACACCAGTATAAAAATGACGCCCTTACAAGGTCACTTCTGATTGACTAACTAGCGGCTGCGAACTGACAAAACGCAATGGCGCTAGGTAACAAAATAAATATTTCGAAAATGTGTTACTAAGCGATAAAAAAAAACGGACGATACTTTCCGATGATACGATATCCCATGTTTTTATATATATATAATTTTAGCAGCCTTTTATTGCGCAACTGGGCATTTTGAGACAGTCGGCTCTGGCACACTGACAACTGAACGGTACGGCGTCCTGTCACAGACTACGGGCACGGTGGTGCTAAATTGCCATTTTAGGACCACCGCATTGGACGAATTACTCTTGAGCGTTGGGCCTATCTTTACGAAGTAATATATATATCTATGGCAAATACAGTAAGATTTCTATCTTCACCGCTGATAAGCAGCAGCACAGGCAGGCACCGCGGCCACCTCGCGCGTCGAGACCAGATCGGGACGACCGAAACGCATCCGCCGCGCCCCCGCGGGATCCCCACGAGCTCCTAATCACCACCAGATTCCACAGAGGCGACTTCAGGGTCGATGGAGTGCATTTAAATTCTAAAGGCTTAAGACACCACATTAGCGCCGCTTCGCGTACCTAAAATAACCTTATTTTCAAGCAGGGATAGGGTAACGTTATTAATTGTGAGGTTATAGCCTTTATTTAACATTATCAATCAACGCTTGAAGATAATCAAAAAGTTGCGAAACCTTCCCTTCTTCTGTGGCCAACTGCGGGCGCGTCACCGCGTTCTTGGGGCGTTGGCCGCCGACGGCCCAAGAGACGTGCACTTCAGGGTCTGGGATTGTACTTCTGAAAGCAATCTCACAAATTAACCCTTAAATGCATGGTGTAAGATGCAGCTTACATAAACAAAAATGAATTACTGGTTGTAAACTAGAAACATTTATTTGAAATAACATAATATTTTATAATGTTGTTTTTTTAATTCATGCATTTAAGGGTTAATGTGTCAGGATTGCGGTCTGCTTCCTATTCAATCACTATGTCCTGCTTTTATCGTAATTATATTCATATTTCTAGTAGGTAATACAGTTTTGCAATGAACTTCTTCCGTCCAAATGATCTTCTTCTCATATTATTATCTTTATCTGTAGTTGGGTAGAATATGTCCATTAACCATCCGTGACTATCTAGCTACCTGTCCAACTATTTTTTTTAATTGATTCATTTTGTTAGGCGTGATTAATGGACAATGACACAAATATACAAACATTAAAAAAAACCTTTTCGGATTGTTGACCTCCAAATGGCCTTACCTATAGCAATAAACTAATGCACGATTCACATTGACCGGGCCGGGCCGGGTTGGCTGCCGCCGCGTCGCAACGGGTGCTCTGGCAGCCGGCAACGGCCGACCGCGTCCACGGACCATGTCGAGCGGGTTCGGCTGCCGCCACGTTCCAGCGGACGCTGGAGCGCCCGGCAGCAGCCGACTGCGTCCGTCCGAGCGATTAAATTCTAGGGCGACGGACGAGCGAACGGACCCGATGGCGCGCGGCGGTAACCGAACGGAGCCGCTTACGCGCGACGACAGCCGAGCACCTCCGTCCGCGTCTGCTAGCGCCTGATCGGCCGGCAGCGGCGCCAATAACATTCAAATATGGGATCTGACTGTTGTACAGAAGCTCTACATTCCTTTGGCAACTATTTAGATGCGCTTGAGCGCGCGCCGACTCCGCCCGGTCAGTGGGAATCGTACATCAGATGAAAAACCGGCCAAGTGCGAGTCGGAATTGCACACCGAGGGTTCCTTGCAAACACTTCCCATCTTAACTAGCCGGGATAAGTTATTTGTTGGTATTTGTTGTTATAGCTTTAACACAAATACATCATCTGTGAAACAGTCTAGCTATCACGGTTCATGAGATACAGCCTGGTGACAGACCGACAAACGGACAGACAGACAGGCATACAGACAGACAGACAGACAGACAGACAGACAGACAGACAGACAGACAGACAGACAGACAGACAGACAGGCATACAGACAGACAGACAGACAGACAGACAGACAGACAGACAGACAGACAGACAGACAGACAGACAGACAGACAGACAGACAGACAGACAGACAGACAGACAGACAGACAGACAGACAGACAGACAGACAGACAGACAGACAGACAGACAGACAGACAGACAGACAGACAGACAGACAGACAGACAGACAGACAGACAGACAGACAGACAGACAGACAGACAGACAGACAGACAGACAGACAGACAGACAGACAGACAGACAGACAGACAGACAGACAGACAGACAGACAGACAGACAGACAGACAGACAGACAGACAGACAGACAGACAGACAGACAGACAGACAGACAGACAGACAGACAGACAGACAGACAGACGGACGGACGGACGGACGGACGGACGGACGGACGGACGGACGGACGGACGGACGGACGGACGGACGGACGGACGGACGGACGGACGGACGGACGGACATACGGACCAGACAGACGGACAGACGGACAGACGGACAGACGGACAGATGGACAGACGGACAGACGGACAGACAAACATACATAGTAAGTAATAATTCTTAGTAATAGGGTCCCTTTTTTTACCCTTTGGGTACGGGACCCTAAAATATTGAGAAGTGTGCATAAATTCGATTACTATATCAATACTGAAAATTATAGGTACCTATTATCACTATAAAAATTACCGGCTTAAACCAAGCCAGAGCCCAGCCCAACACACCCGAAACTACTTATACAGATTACGAATTCGTTATCGTACAGTACACGTTAAATAGGTCTACACTTTTTTAAACAACTGAAGTCGGTGAAGCGGTGGCAGCTTGGCTGAGAAGGGTCCCGAAGAATTATGAAAAGTCCCTCCTGGCACCTATCATTAGATCATGAAGTTAGTCATAAATAAAATAGTAACATTAGGGTTAGGGTAAGCATTTAGTCTTGAAAACGTAGTGTTAATTTTAATTTAATATTTTTATTTAGACAAGTTATATAATATGGAACTAGAACTCAAACCTGAGCTAACTGGTTTCACAGGCAAAATTTTGTCCGAGTACTACATCACCAGGAATCGAACCTGGCCTCAATATCTTCACAGAGAGAGCATTATTCGAGTATTATTGCACCAGGAATCGAACCTGGTCTCAATATCTTCACAGAGAGAGCATTGTTCGAGTATTATTTCACCAGGAATCGAACCAGGCCTCAATATCTTCACAGAGAGAGCATTATTCGAGTATTATTTCACCAGGAATCGAACATGGCCTCAATGTTCACAGACAGAGCATTATTCGAGTATTATTTCACCAGGAATCGAACATGGCCTCAATGTTCACAGCAGAGCATTATTCGAGTATTATTTCACCAGGAATCGAACCTGGCCTCAATGTCTTCACAGACAGAGCTTTATTCGAGTATTATTGCACGAGGAATCGAACCTGGCCTCAATGTCTTCACAGTCAGAGCTTTATTCGAGTATTATTCCATCAGGAATCGAACCTGAGCTCACTGGCTTCACAGCCGAAGGTTCATCCGAGTACCATATAACTAGGAACACAACACAGTTCACAAGTAAGCTTCATTCAAGGGCAGAACTTCATCAAAATATCGTACCACAGAAATCGAATCCGAGAACAGTGTTGCTCCGTAGACTTATTTCCATGAATTTACAATGTTTTAACGTAAAACCGTCATTTAGAATAAAAGAATTCAATATTTTTTACTTTCAAGGAATTAAATGACAGTGGATTTTTCAGCGGTGTCAAAATGTCAATGACGTGTGTTTTTTAAATATATTTCACAGACTATGGTTTCCGATGTTATTTTTTAATGCTATGACTAGACTGACGTGTAAAAACCACATTTTGAAAGAAGGTAGCGTGTTCTACTCTGCACCAGATGTCACTACTCCAGCGATTGCAGTCTCTTAAAACTATTAAATAACTGCAGAATATTCTGCGCATCATTTTATTAAGTACTTTGTATTCCTGCAAACAAGTAACTACCTAGATTTACGCCCGTATTCCATCCTTAAGATAATGATTTTTTTATATGTATACATATTATATCTATATATATAAAACTCAAAGGTGACTGACTGACTGACTGACATAGTGATCTATCAACGCAAGATCAACGCACAGCCCAAACCACTGGACGGATCGGGCTGAAATTTGGCATGCAGGTAGATGTTATGACGTAGGCATCCGCTAAGAAAGGATTTTTCAAAACTCACCCCCTAAAGGGGTGAAATGGGGTTCCAAAGTTTGTATGGGGACATAAGATTGGTTATTATTATTTTATTTGAAACTTCACAGGGGTATTTCTAACAATAAATGTGTAAACACGTGTTTCAGGTTTTTTGAAAATTCAACCCCTAAAAGGGAGAAATGTGGTGACAAAGTCTGAAAATCAACATGGGTATTGTTTTTATGGTTTATCGGGTCGCTGATTACCAAAACCGCAACGATTTTAATCGGGTCGCTGATTACTAAAAAAGAACGATTTTAAAATTCAACATGGCGGACGTGTAATACCATCTCTCATGTTAGGGTGCGATGGGGTAGAAATGTCTAAATATGTCTAAACATATGGGTGTCGTTTTCAAACGCACAGCCCAAACCGCTGATTCTAAAGAGTCTAAATTTAGAACGTAGGTTTCTTATAGGGTATAGGGGCGCACTAATAAACGATTTTTCTAAAGGGGGTGAAATAGAGATCCAAAGTTTGTATGGGGAAACAAGATTAGACTATTTTATTCGAAACTTCACAGGAGTATTCCTGCTGCTGCTTTGCTGAAAAGCGTGTTTACTCATATTCTTAGAAATACTTCTAAGAATATGAGTAAACACGCTTTTCAGGCCTTTCAAGAATTGAAGCCCTAAAAGGGGGAAATGTGTTGGACAAAGTCTGAAAATCAACATGGGTATTATTTTTATTATTTATCAGGTCGCTGATTACGGGTACAACAATTATTTTAAAACTCAACGTAGCGGACGTGAAATACCATTCCCCTGTGGCGGTGCGATGACGTTATGACTTATGATTGTGGGTGATATGAATATGGGTGTCATTTTCATGTTTTTTTGGGACATTTGTGGACATGAAAATTCTTGAAAGCATTTGTGCCTAATTGCAATTCAATCGGTGCAGTAGTTTTGCAGCAAATCGGTTGTAACAGACGGACTCACAGACAGCTACAAGTGATACTATAAGGGATTTATTTTTGCTTTTAAGGTATGGAATGAGTCCCATTATCCTAATAGATGTTTAAATTTGTATTTGGTGCCATTTCGATTGTCGTCAAGGCCAGTGCGGGTGGCGCGGCGAGACTGGAGTAGTCATCGGGAAACCTCCTGCAGCCGTAATAAATGCATTCAAACTTTTCAACAATAAAACGGCTAGACGGATATGCATGAGGGATAAGCAGATTATACCCTAACTTTAACAAATAGCCCACTTTTTATCCTGAAAAATGAGCATCGTTCCCGTAGGATAATGTTTATTGTATAGGAACGCGGGCGAAGCCGCGGGTTAATGCTAGTGTAGATATAAATATATGTTCAGTCCTTTTTGTAGGAAAACAAGTGGCTTCGCTAATGGCTCTATACCTACCCGACCAATTAGGCCTAGTAATAGCCGAAGGTAGTTCAGCTGTAGAAACTTGTATAACGTCTATCAAATATAATATTCTATCATTGTTGTTTTTTACTAAATAGGTTGTCTGGAAGAGATCACTCAGCGATAAGACGATGTCTGCCGTTTTTAATTTAAGGTTTATTTTGTATTATTGTTCTTGTTGGTGTGCAATAAAGATATGTTGTATTGTATTGTAGGTACACATAGTAATACTAATGACATCTAGTGGGCAATAGAAGCATTGTAATTTGAGTGAACTTGAAAAATAACTATAATTACACTCCTACACGCATAATATGAGGATTATTCCTTGTAATAAAAGGTATTCTTTATTACTACAAGCTTAAAATACGATATCGTCAATTTAAAATATTTTTAGCGTTGAATTACTACACTGTCGCTACTATCTATGTGGAACTGGTTATTATGTATGCATTTTTTAGTTCCAATTTTTGCCACATCTTAACTACAAACACGAATATCTCAGATCTGCAATGGAATCCAGCTTGGTGTCCATAGTAAAAAATTAAGCTGATGTTAATACCTATCTAATAACCTAACTCTCATCTCTGTTGGTTCTTGGTCCAGCCTCCATACAAATTTGCCCATGGTCCTTTATTTCATATATATTTCTAAACTAGCCTATTTAAATCGTCACAATAATAACTCACGCACACTTCAAAATAACACATATGACTAATAGGTAGTCGACTTTATAAGTGTTTACATAAAATTTATTATAGGATGAAGCTTTTAGAAATGTCGAAACAACTCCTTAAGTAGGTATAATATTTAAAAAGTTATGAAAAATAAATGATTTATATGATTTATTTTGATTTTTTGAGACGATGACTATTTAAGATACTTTTGGGGCGCAACCCCGTGCATTGGAACCACTTATCCCGTTTTCAGTTTCTCTGTATGTCTGTTTGTAATCAAATCTTGCAAACTTAATTTGATTATAATTGAGTTGAAAGCTTTACCTACTTCACTTCGATTATCAATGCCATAATATGGCACCATGGAGCTGATCTGATGATAAGCCGAAAGATGGCCATAGGAATTCAGCAATAAACAAACTGTCTCGGTGAGTAGTTGGCGGCCTTTTAAAACACACTTTTGGATATATGAACAATGCGCTCCTCCCTTATACCCTTCATAGTAAAATGGTTTAATTCAGACGAATAATATTTGAGGTCATAAGTACATAAGTGAATTTGGCGCTTAAATGATTGAGGAATGTGTACATATGTATAAAATAATTATGTTATCGTAAATAATTATGAATAAGCTATGGAGTGTAAAAGGATGGAGTGGAATCTCTCATAGGAAAAAAAATTAAAAAGTGCCCAGCGGTAGCAGTAAATAACAGTTCCAATGCCGGCCAATAGCGCTAGAGCCAGCATGAAAATATTGTAAGTTTTAGACAGAGTGAGAGAGTCTCGAATTGATAATTTGAATATTTTAGATGACCAGAGTCATTCCTACTTAGCTTCTTTAAGTATATTATACAGAAAAAAACATAATAAAATTATATAAAAAAATTATAAACGAACGAACGTTGCTAACTAACGAAACGACTTTACGCCACAGTAACGCCACACAGTCTTTAAAAAACCTCGTTTTTGCCTCACGCCGCTTTTTGTTTTCAAAAATACGATACATATTACCATTACGAATATCAGATTAAAACTCCCACATCGATTGGTCCTGTAGTTTAATTTTTTAATTCATCTAAGTTTGCTCATATCCGGGTCATGTACATTTCATTTTATTGCTTAAGAACACAGGCGTACTTATATACATTTTGATTAAACTACGTGAACCTGCGATTGATATGAATCCCTACCGTTAGAATTTTTTTCGTACATTTACCGTGAATACTTACGGGGATATTATTGTTGTTAGACATTTCTGTTTTAATTTTTTAATCCATATATTTATCCCGTATTAGGCGGAGATATTTTAGTACACGATAGCTCAAATGTACCTATATCAACAGTATTAAAATCGCAGATCTTTTTGTGCGGAAGATGGAATCATAAGCAGGTTCATGTGGTTTAATCAAAATTTCTGTAAGTAGACCTTCTCTTGAGCAATAAAAATAATATAAATTACCATGACCCAGATATGAACAACTTTGATGATTTTTAGAAATAAAACTACAGGATCTATCGATGCGAGAGTTTTTGTTTGATATGCGTAATGGTAATACGTATCGTATTTTTGAAAAGAGCGTGAGTCAAAAACGGAATCTTTAAAAAACTGTGCGCTTCAATTTATCACCTTTCAGCGGGATTTTTTGGATATATGAAGATGCTGCTCCTCCCTTTTACACTCCATAGTTATTGGTGCTCTAGGATAATTTAATCGTCAAACACGCGTCTAACATTATTGACATATATAAATTCATATTTTATAACAAAAACGCAGTTGAAACACATTTTAATGATGTTTAATTATCATGAGTGAAATAAATCTGAAAGGGCACGATAAATCCGTCGTTCTAACGTTAAGCCCGATTCAAGGTTTGATAAGTGAGAATTGCCAAAAAACTCATTAGTATAGTATCAAGATTAAGCTTAGGCAACTATTTACAACAAATCATCGTCAATTCAAGAGGCTGGTTAAGGGGAGACCTAGTAGCACCCACAAAATGCGGTGGTGGATTGATTCACAAATGAAGTGAACGCAATGGAACATAATAAAGGAAACTTCTATTGTAAAGACGACGACACCATTTCAATCCAACACACAATTTTTATATTGATGTTGCCTTTTTAATCTGAAAAATAATAAAATAGCAGTGTGCAATATTGTATTATGTGTTTCTTAATAAAACTTGTGTCATACAAATAGCTTACTTTTACTTTTCCCTTCTCAAAAGCGCACAAGGGTGGGAGTGGGACACAGGGCGTCTTTGTTGTGGACAATGCATTAGTAACGATTTGGTTATATTTAAATTTTGGCTTTAAAGCTTAAAAGCATAATCCTATTATAATGTCCCCAGGAATAACACCTGTTTTTCCTAACATGTTCATGTGTAACCCGGAGCTCAGTGATTGATAATTTCAGCTCTTTGATAGTTATACTTTAAACTGCAAACTGTATCTAGATACCAAGTTGCAGTCCAAACAGATTATTATAATTGATATAAATTGAGAATAATACGTTGTAAGTTCCGGTTAGGTACATACATCGAATATCCTTAAAAATATGATAATATGGTGAGATGGTTTAAAATGTGCAATTATGTTAAAGAGAGATATGATGAATATGTGTAACTAATACAATAAATATTAAACGGGTATTATATGACTAAATAGAACATTCAATTTGGTAGTGGGACTTGTCGCTATTAGGGTAACGCCAAGTGGTTTGAAATATGAATATGTATAGGTACTGTGAATAATTTACACTTTTCAGTATAGCATTTTTCTATTGGTAGGTACTGGAAATTTACCCATTTAGCTATTTCTGATATAGATGAAATGCCTATCAACAATAGGTAGCTTCTACGGTGAGCAAGGCGCCATTTCATTTAAATACCTTACTAAATGCTATCGTTTTTGGCTGAGTGCGTAAGATGTTTCGCAAAACTTTACTTATAGCCAGGCCAATGTGAACAAATAGACAAGTCGAGAATTTAGATTGTTTATTTTTCTTAATACTTTACATCGGAATACCTTGTTATGATATTTGAGCTTGGCAGCAAATTCTCCCACGTACATTTTTGGTTCAAATATTGGATTCAGCAGCAGTTATTCTTCAATTATAAATAGATTATTTCTGCTTCCAAAATCGCAAACAGTGACAACCGCTGTTCGCTGGTATATAGTACGCAAATATATACTACTTCGCACCACTCACTGAAACTTTTCTTGTATTTTTTCACTACACCCCAAGCACTTTACTGACTTTTTTCCCAACAATTATAAATTAAGCAAAATATCTCAACAATTTCCATAGCAGTGACACATCAAACTGACTGTCATAACATAAAATTAAATGTCAATCACGATCAGTAGTAGGAATAGCATTTTTGACAATCATTATCGCCTTCATATTTCCAAAATTGAGATGAGATATGTCACTTGAAGCTCATCGCCTTCTCATCACATTTTAATGACAGTTCAACGGCGATATAACTGTTATCTAACGGAGATGTGACGTTTGGCGATATCTCCATCGGCATTCTCGAATTGGGCCCCTGGTTAATTATATCTGAAGAATGAAGCGAAGAAATATAATATGTGATCAAACGAACTTCACAAGCGAAGTTCGATCAATATTATATGAGTCGCTTCATTCGAAGATATAAGGTCCCACCCACCCATAACGTGACCCATGAATTCAAAGGTTTGCGTCTTCTATTCTCTAAACAAAATGACGGTTGGCGGTGCGGTGGGATGCCTAGTGAGGTGGAGGGATGTATCGATTATTTTATCGATTGAATCTATCGATTTTAATTCTCTAAAGCGTGCGATGTTGCCTTGTAGGCTTAAATGACTACCTGGTTAATTATATCTTCGAATGAAGCGACTCATATAATATTGATCCCATCAAAAACATAAATGTAAAATGAGAGCCAAGTTCAATATCGCGTGCACTTCGCCGACAAAAGAATTGAGATCTGCAAGGGTGCCAAGTTCTTTGCTCTAAAATTTTTAGATACAAGGACATGCGACATACTCAATGCATTTATTTTACTTGGGGAGTAATTCAATATCAAGATTTGACTTGGCTAGTTTTCATAAACTAACTAAATTTTATAAAAGTAACATATTCATAGTCATAGTTCATTATCAAGCTAACAGTATAAGTAACAAGACGTACACTAACTTGCGTACTTACCTTTACGAAAATAGGTTAATGATTTGATTGATTTTGATTTATAATATAAATTTATATTTTAAAACTAGCCAAGTCACGTCTTGATATTGAATTACACCCCAAGTAAAATAAATGCATTGAGTATGTCGCATGTCCTTGTATCTAAAAATTTTAGAGCAAAGAACTTGGCACCCTTGCAGATCTCAATTCTTTTGTCGGCGAAGTGCACGCGATATTGAACTTGGCTCTCATTTTACATTTATGTTTTTGATGGGATATCATTACTTTTTGTACAGAATTTATTATGATGTGTAAATTACTTAATTATTATTTGTTAATTAGTTCTGTGTGCTATTCTAGTACATCTTTTGAAAGTTTTGAACAAACAAAGAATTTTCCAAAACGGTTAGTACGTATTGGATTTTTATGTGCATGTATGTGTAAGTGTGTGCGTGTGAGTGTAAGTATATGCTATTCTAGTATATCTTTCAAACAAAAAAAGAATTTTCGAAATCGGTTTATAAATGACAGAGTTCTGAGGCAACAACCATCAATAATAATAATAATAATAAAAAACATAAAAAAATCACTGTTTTAGATTTTTATATGTATACACACACAATTACTAAGCTGGATGCCAAATTTCACCTTTCTAGGTCACCTGGAAGTGGGTTAGGTTTTTGATTACTAGTCAGTCAGTCAGTCAGTCAGTCAGTCAGTCAGTCAGTGATAAAAATACCGTTTTTTGGACTTTAATATCTCAATAACTATTTAACCTATATTAATGAAATTTGGGGTTCTACTTGTTCTAAAGGATCTTAATACATAAGCCAAATTTCATTTTTTTATGTTAAATAGATTTGGAGTTATTGGGGGGTCAAAAGTGGCTCCAAACGGTTCGTGTAATATAACACACGGCTGCTGCTCGCCAGTTCCTGCGGTGAACTTGGCTGGACACGCTGCCGCGTGTCTAGATCGAACTTCGCTTGTGAAGTTCGTTTGATCACATATTATGCCGCCAACCTGTCCACGACATGCTGACAGAGCGTGGTGAAGTTCGGGCTCGAGGGGTGCGGAGGCTGCTGCCGCGCCGCACCGCCCGCGTGCTCACTCCTACCGGAGGGTCAGACGTCGCCGGCGAATATTAACGATAAAAAGTTTAACGCTTTACAATCAGATTTTAACAAGCTGCGGCCTCTGAAGCCCCGATTTCCGTTTTTATTATCGGCCCCAAAGATTTGACAGAATCCGCGCTATCTCCGAGGGTTCAACTCACTACAACTGTAATTACATTTCGACTCGAACGGTTGCTTTGTACATTTCCCTGGCGCTGGCTATCATTTCATGCCTCTCGTGAAAAGTAAAGATGTTTTAGCAATATTTATCTTAGATCGTTTGTGTCCCTGACAGTTTATTTACATAATACATGTTGGCTGAGGCATAATTTGAACTGGGAGTACATATAAACATAATATATATATATATATGAGCTTACATTTATATTCAATATTTATTTACATAAAGCGCTTACGCGTTATAGACCGCCGGGCCTGCCGTGGCTCCCAGAGCTCCGACGGCATCCACTGACAAGTTTTTTAATCCATGGAAGAAAACGCATACTTACCCTGAATACTGGTTGTGTCAAAATAAAACGTACAGAAAATCTTATTAAGTAAGCGATACCTACCTAGTCGTCTACGGTGTATATTATGCATGTAAGCACTTGCATGATTCTGAGCTCTTTTTGTGATTGTTTCGCTTGTACGGGAGCATCAAGTTCAACCCCCCCACCCTGCCCCCCGTTCACCCTCTCGCCCACAACTCGCGGAACAAGAAACGGACTTTCCCAAAGTCAGCAGTTGCGCAGTAACTCAACATTTACATTTGAAGAGGCTCATTTTGTTTTTCCTTCGTCTTAATGAAGTGGAATGAGGGAACGATTAAAAGGAAAGTACATTATTGTAATAAAGGCGGGGGCGGGACGAGGCCGACGCCGCTGGACAAGACGGGCACTGCATTGGTACACCACGTTGTTTATAGTTACCGGAGCCGGTCAGTTCAACTTGTGGACTAACATTTTAGCTGGTATAATATTATCATGCTTCTGTCACTTATAAGTATGAAAGCGTATTCCGAGCATTACAATGACGTTTGCATCATTGAAATAAATTAAAGTTTTAATTTAATACGACTATATACTTACGGATTCCAAAATTACGGATATTTCAATTACGTAATTAAAATTACGGAACTGCTTCTTATAGTTAAGTAATTATCAATCAATGTTGTTTTGAATTACGTTTTGTTAAGGAATTAAGTCCAAGAAAAGAACGTGGATCCTTCCTTCCTGTGTTACATCAATTTAAACAGCTAACGAGCCCGGGGCAGGCTAGTGTACCGTCCTCGACTACGGGACCCTCAAGACGAACTGTCCAACAGCGTTCTCATTCATTATTTATTGTACACGTCCGTTTTGAGTTTACAGAGATCTGTCAGCTGTCAGCAGGCAGATGAAGTTAGTAAATACTATTATTGAGACCATTACACTTCATTTGACTAAAGGGTAAAATATACATATTTCAAATATATTTAGAAAAAAAATGTTCTTACTGTATCTCTCGATTCTGGTATTGGGAGCGGTTTATTCAAAGTTCGGGGCCCTCTGTAGGCGTTCGGCACCCGCGCTCCGGCCCGACCGCCGGCGCCGGCGCAGGCCGCGGCCACAGTACACATATAGGCTAAAGCAGTATGGAAACTACGAACAAACGGTCGAAACAGCGCACACACACTGACGCAAGCGTTTACGAGGCGGATAAGTGTACTTCGCAGTGCTGTTAGTAGCGCGTGGCGCGTCGCGACGGGCGGACTGTTTTTTAGGGTTCCGTAGCCAAATGGCAAAAAACGGAACCCTTATAGATTCGTCATGTCTGTCTGTCTGTCTGTCTGTCCGTCTGTCCGTCTGTCCGTCCGTATGTCACAGCCATTTTATTCCGAAACTATAAGAGCTATACTGTTGAAACTTGGTAGGTAGATGTATTCTGTGAACCGCAATAAGATTTTGATGCAAAAATAAAAAAATAATAATAAATATTGGGGGCTCCCCATACTTAGAACTGAAACTCAACATTTTTTTTTTCATCAAACACATACGTGTGGGGTATCTATGGATAGGTCTTTAAAAATGATATCGAGGTTTCTATAATATTTTTTTTCTAAACCGAATAGTTTGCGTGACAGACGCTTCCAAAGTGGAAAAAAGTTGGTCCCCCCCCCCTCTAACTTCTAAAATAAGAAAATGAAAAATCTAAAAAAAACATATGATGTACAGTACTATAAAAACTACCAACGAAAATTGTTTTGAACGAGATCTAGTTAGTAGTTTTTTTTTTATAATTTAATACCTAACTTTGCACCTAATTTATATGGGGCGCTATACATACCAGGTGCAAACTTAACTTAACCACTTAGGGATGGAAAGTGTTTGTACGGAACCCTCGGTGCGCGAGTCCGACTCGCACTTGGCTGGTTTTTTTATTGCGTGTTACGTGCGCTGTCCGCGAATTTTTAAAGATGCCACAAGTGTATTGCCTTGTATTCGGTTGCTTGAACTCTGTTTTTTCAAACCTTTTAGCTGTTGTTTTCAAAGAGAATATCTAAATGTGTAAAGTAGCTGCATCAATTTATCAATCAGTAGACAAAATCAGTTATGGTGCCGTGCCCATGCTTTCTGGTAATTTATTAGAATGAGGATTTTTTACGATACGATAAAATTGAATAATTAAGCTTTTCGAACGTGTTGTAGCAGGCGAAAGTATTTCTCAGTCAGCAATTTATAATAATTAACTTAATTGAATAAAGACATTTTAAAATGTTGAAGTCTTTTAATTACATAATTTTGTTTTTAAACTAGTCAATTCATTCGATTAGGCTAGGTTTTTTTACAATAAATGTATATAAAAGTAAAATACAATAAAGTAATTACAAAATATAAAAACATTATAAAAAAACCTAACCTACGGTGCCGCCGGCAGCGGATGACAACCCTAGCGCGTAGGTATTTATCTTCAAAAGAGGCCTTAGTTTCCATACTGCTTTAGCCTATATATATACTGTGCCGCGGCCGCCGGAGCCCGCACGTGACCTGCGGAGCCGCCGCTGTAGGTACTTACATCATAATTTATTTGCCAATGTCTTCATCCTTCACACACTATACGCGCTAATACTTTAAGCATTCCGCTCTTGTTGATATAATAGCAGTCGACGCGGTCATCAGGTGGATACCTGTTGCTAAATACATAGGTAATGAAATAATGACATAATATAATGAAGTTTATTCTCCAAGTAGGCCACAAGGGCACTTTAACATATCTGAGTCTACCGGCATTTCACAAGAGGAGACCACTGTTTGAGAAGAAACGCCGAAAAAAACTCAACAGTCAGTCATTTTTTCATAAAGGATAAGCGCTCGTTCCCTAAATATCAGAATGGCAAAATACTAGATTGCCCATTTACCGGATTTCTGAAATACCAGATTTCTAAAACACCAGATTTTCTGGTAACCGTGTTTCTCTTATATCGGGTTGCCAAAACAACTTGTTCTCAATACACTGTATTTTATTTAAAACCGAATTCCCATAATACCAGATAATGAAAACACCAGGCTCGTAAAGCACAATGTACTTGAAACACCTAGTTTCTTAATCTACCAGTTACTCAATATACCAGATTGCCAGTTTATTTAATTCCCAACACACAAGATGCTAATTATACTTGATTTCCGAAAGATTGAATTCCTAAAACACCAGATTTTTACTTTAGTAGATTACATAAGTACTGATAGAAAAAAGATCTATTATAAACCACAAAATTTTATTGTAAACTTTATTTACTCATTTAAAGTTGGCAAATACTACTATTATTTTTCTATTAAATAAAATAAGTTAACCCTTAAATTGGCACAGCATGATAGAACATGTTTTTATTTATTTATTTATTTAGGGTTCACTTTAATGTTGATTTTGGGATAATTAGAGGATAAATATAATCTAATGATCCCAAAATTATCCTTGTCCCTCGGACGGACGTTCTGAAATGTATTTATATTAGAAGTAACTGTACATAGATAAAAAAAAACACAAATAGTGGAATATGATTTTTATTGTAAAATATTCTGCAAAGCCATGCCATGGATACTTATTATAAGACTGACGAAAATAGCTTTGGGTTCTGTTGTAAGAGTATTGCAGAATATTTAAAAATAAAAGTCTTATCTCGCTATTTGTGTTTATTCATTTGCTTTAGCTATGTACAGTCAATTCTAATAATATGAAAGTGAATGGGCTGGTAGTCCCCACGCAAGCTCACAGCGGTTGGGGACTTCACATACACCTTTGAATTTCTTCGTGGCAGGTTTCCTCAATTTTTTTATCAGCTTCTGTTACATGTATTGAGTGCCCCCTCTAGAAATATTTATTTTTGTAAAAACTACCGAACTAAGTAGCAGCTTATCAAGACATCTAGTCCAAATTTTATCGATATACCTACGTCTTGTAGTTTCTGAATAAAATACCTGTGACACACGGACAGACGGACCAACGGACGAACACGACGAAACTATAAGGGTTCCGATTTTGCCATTTTGGCTATGGAACCCTAAGAAGATATAATTCTCTTTAATCTTAACAGTTACATAGTGTACAAATATATTTAATAAAAAAACACATGTCTAACATGTTTTACATATTAATTAGCAATATCCGTTACAAGTTAAAACGCGTTTAATAGTAACAGGCAATGTCCTTTTTAAGTGACACCTAGGTTTACACAAATAACGAGAATTAAATGCCCACACTCTTTTGTAATTAAATACTGAAATTAATCACTTAATTACTATTTTAACTGAACTACGCATAAAAGTGGTTTAAGTCACTTAGGGCCTGCAAATATTCGAACATTTTTAGTATTCGAATATTCTTTTTTTTTTGCAGATATTCGAATTATTCGAATACTATTCGAATAGTTGAAATTATTTTTAAAAAGTATTAAAAGTCGCTTTTTTTTAATTCCATTGATAAAATTAAACGAACAGCAAATCGTGAATACCTAAACATACGGTGACGACGACAATTAGACCGGGAGATAGTGACACAATTTACTTGGTAATTTGTAACAGTATGGCGGATCTTCAGGGGTCTTAGTACGCAATGACAAAAAGAAAAATGATGGTCATAGCGCTGGTACCGGCGGCCCAATCGCGTGGGCGTTAGTCGAACTCGTCGGATAAATTACGAGTGTCAAACGATTTGTACCACAAAAATTTTAGATTTTCCGATAGCCCATAAAAAACATGTAGGCGGTAGTGTCATACCATACTTCCCCGGTGTGACTTACAGCCCGCCATACCGACACCAATACGTTAATTAAAAAAACACAATTCAACCATTTGTACCAGGCTAATTTTTGCACAGTTAATCATCGTCCGTGCAGCCATTTACGAAAATCACTATGCCATACTTTTCCGACGGTTCTAAATGGCCGCCATACCACCGAAAATCAGTATATTTTTTTTTTTCGCCTTAATTAACGCATTTGCGTCGGTATGGCGGGCTGTAAGTCACACCGGAGAAGTATGGCATGACACTACCGCCAACATGTTTTATATGGGCTATCGGAAAATACTAAAATTTTTGTGGTACAAATTGTTTGACACTCGTAATTTATCCGACGAGTTCGACTAACGCCCACGCGATTGGGCCGCCGGTACCAGCGCTATTATCATCATTTTTCTTTTTGTCATTGCGTACTAAGACCCCTGAAGAACCGCCATACTGTTACAAATGACCAAGTTAATTGTGTTACCATATACCCTGTGTGTCCAAAAGTGAAACCTTCTGTATCTGTCCCTTGACCCAGCCATATGGCTCGAGAACGAGATCCTCTTAAGGTGTTTTAGCGAAACCCTGTAAGGGCCCTGTAGAACAACCCTTACTGCTCCTTGCTCTTCCATACGTCCTTGCGGTCATCGGTCCTACGTAGCTCTGGTAGAAGTAAAGGCTTTTTCTACTGCCACATATTTTCTACTACTATACACTGCGATGAATTCCATACTTGTTGTTTAGGAAATACTCCCTGAGACTGTACATCTCGCGGTTGTGGAGATTCTTGGCGTTTAAAGTCACGGCCTCGACTCTTACGCAGAATGAACAGTCTCATAAATGATGGCTTTAACCCATATGTAGTGAGTGGCACCTTCCTGCCCAAAGCGCCTAGCTTAGTCTGAGTCCACCTCAGTGCGCCAAAGGAGTAAGTGAACAGACGCATCTCCCAAACACACCTTGTAATGTTACCACCCGACAAGAATTAAGTAGTTTTGTCAAACGACAAAAAAAGCGCTCCTTCGAAGCCTGCTTCATGTCCCCGCAATACCAAATAGTAGTACTTAGATTTAATATCGAAAAGAGATCTAAGGTGCTATCGCCACTAAATCTTTCTGTGACTTTCTGTAGCTCCACCACGTTTAAGCCTTCTGGGGAACTTAGTTTAGGGTTGTCAATCTACAGAAAATGAGCAATGGCATTCCAATCCCGAAATCATCAGAGTAGGCTCAGGGCCAGGCAGAACCACAGAGCCCTGAAATACCTTTCTCAATCCCTATCAAATTCTGCGGACCAGGAGAAGAAGACTTATCATTCATATTCACATACATACATAGTTCTAAAGTATTTTTTATGGATTGATTATTTATATTAGTCTACAATTTTATACATAGGTACCCTATTTTGCCGAAGTGAAAGGATTACATTATACGATATTCGAATACCGCACACGATTGTATTCGAATATCAAAACGAGTCGAATATTCGTACTATTCGAATATTCGAAAATGCGTGATAAAAGAATGTAAGTGAAAAGAACATAATAAAAAGCGAAAAAAAAAAAAAAGAACCGACGTCAATAAAACTAAAAAGCCAAAAATAACCCGTTCAAGTACAGATTACATTTGATTTGAATCACCTTTTGAAGTCAGTGCCAAACCACTCAATTATTATATTATAGTTTACGTGAGGTTTGGCACCGACTTATTTTTACTTATTTTTTTAAATGTGCTTATTTTCGTTTGCGTTGATGCACTGACCGTACTTTATGAGATTTGATATTTTGGACATCTCGTCTACTTAAAATCCGGTATTTCAAAAATCTGGTTAAACGGAAATCAGCTGTTTAAAATATCATGTATTACATGATAACGGTTAAGTGAGATCAAGTTGTTTCGAGAAGATTGTGTTTTGCGAATCTGGTTTGTTCAGTTTTTTGTGTTTTGAGAGTCTTTTGATTTCGAAATTTGATATTTTGGGTATATGGTGTTATAGGAAACATGGTGTATTAAGAACATGGTATTTTAAAAATCTTGTACAAAAGCGAATATAATGTAAAGAAATTCTGGTGTTTTAGAAATCTGGTATTTCAGAAATCCGGTAAATGGGCAATCTAGTATTTTGCCATTCTGATATTAAGGGAACGAGCGCATTTTTTCATAAAGGATAAGTACTTAACTATTACAGTAATATGAACTTAACTATACGTAGTTCTCGAAGAAAACATATTAAAAGTGTATTCTAAGATATAAATGAGGAAAATTGTAAGAATAAAATATAGAAACTACAAGAAAGTATGACGGTTTATCACAATTTATGTACGTTTGATATGCTTTCTTATTAGAACTGTGTCCCTTAAACTAGTCAGGTACAATCTAAGGAGTCGGTTACTCGGTTTCTGGTTCAGGCCGTGCATTTTTGTCTGTCAGATACCTAGTCCTCTACTGTATAATATGCTTTTGGCATTAGAGATTTTTTTTAAATAATTTTTGATAGATGGAACGGCTAATTTTAAAATATGATCAGGTAACTTGTTATAAAAATGAATACATTTGCCTAAAAATGATTTATATACTTTACAAACACGGAACTTTCTAATAGCAATTTTATTTTCCATTTCTAGTGTTAAAATTCTGGACATCGGAATTTTTTGTAAATGAATCTATGTTCTTAATAACATACATAATACTCTCATAAATATATTGGGACGCTACAGTTATGATGTTAATATCTTTGAAAATGTCTCTTAAGGAGTCAAGAGAATTCAGGTTTTATATAGAACGAATCGCTCTTTTTTGTAGCACAAATATAGTCTGCATGTCAGCAGCTTTGCCCCAAACCAGAATACCATACGACATGACACTATGAAAATAACTATGATAAACTAAGCGAGCTGTAACAATATCACTCAATTGTCTGCACAAAATGTTGCTAAATACTATCGAGAGTGTGTGGTCGGCGATATTCCTTGTCCAGACCGTCACTCGCCGGCGCCCTTATGGCATTATGACAGTGAGCTCTCTCTGACGGTCATCAAACATTAATCATGAGGTGATAGCAGAAAGATATAGAATACTACTTTTAACGCACTTTTGACGAAAACTTTTAGACATAAATAATGCAGACGAGGAAGTAATAACTGATAACTCTCATAATGTTATTTTCCCGAGAGGAATCAGCACGCCGCCTCGCTGGATTAACGTCCTCAACTTGCAAATGAATATCTTCCGCAATTTTTCCTCGTTTTCTACGCCCTCCGCTTTTATAAAAATATCTACTACTATATTGCGCACATTATGATACTTAATATTTTTAGCTCGGAAAAAGTTCATAAGAGTGATTGAACCCCCACTAGGACTTTTTTTGGCTAAAATAAGAAATATAGCCATTTCTACCACTTGTCGTATTTTTTTTCATATTAGAGACTGGTTTTCCTATGTAATAGCAACTCTTGGTAAATTTATTTTTCATCTCTCCTGTTCGGAAAGTGTAATTTTCATGAGTATATAGCCGGGTGGAAAATAGCTTTTCCATCCCTAGGGTGGAAAGTAGTTTTTTTTTTAATTGCCGCGGAGTCAAAGACAATTGCCATCTAGATGCACGTCGTGACCAACTCAATTAGGTACAATCTAGTCGGCCGTGGTAGGTGGCCATTAAAAAAAATCTCCAATGGTTAGATATAGGCAAGCTTAATTTTATTTATTTATATCCAATTATTAAATATAAATATATATGTATTATTATATTTATAACACATATAATTCTGTCCCTCATTTATTGATAGAATCGTACATTTATATAAAAAACAAAATTGAAACCATTGGATTTCTTTTTTTTTTAATGTGTTTTTTCTTTTTTAGGCGGTACGTATATTTTAACTTTTTTTTCTAAAAATAATTATAATGAAAGATTGCAATAGAAAAAGCGGGACCACGAGATTAAATATAAATACCATGTCTTTTATTGATTAGTGATTATTGGTTAAAAATCACATGGACATTAATTTAACTCACTCATGACATGTGCGTGTAGTATTTTATTTTCCTCGCAGTCAAAATGAAAAGTAGAGTGTTCAACTCGGGTGAAATTACCCATTTCACCCTCGAACTATTGGCGCTCTCTCTTCGTTCGAGCGCCAGAAATATCTCGGGTGCAATGGGTAACTTTCTACCCTTGGTTAACAATCTACTATTTCCTCATGACCGCCGTTTAAAGTTCATGTGTTTCTGTTTTTGAAGTTCTGTATGGAAAAATTTGATCCCAGTTATAATAATTCTTAATTATTCTTATAAGAACAGTGCATGTTTGAAGTGAGATTTGAAGTGCATATAATTTTATGGATATCAGTTGAAAGTTTAGTTATTTGGTTGGGTTGAGAGAAACCTTGTGTAAATATATACTTTAGTGGATTATTTTTTTGATTAAATCATTATTTTTAGGTACTCCATTACTGGCTTTTCAAATGTTCTAAAACCAGTAAATGAACACACTGTTCATTTACTGGTTTTAGAACATTTGACCAGTATCTAGTAAATGGACTAAAGAAATTTGGCTTTGTTAATTTACTAGATACATACTAATTCTTTGTATTTTTTTTTATTTATTCATTCATTATTAGCACATACTTTACAATGTGTTTAAAGTGCGCCAAACTGTGAAACAGTTTGTTGGCGTCGCGTTCTGTCACGACAATTATTGTGCACAGTTTACTTACTAACTACTTAACTTAACAAACATGCAATATGCAAACGAAGAATTAGTCGCCATACCAATGCAGATTCTATACCGTTGCAATAGAGTATTATATTTTACTAATGGATGGTAAATGAAGTCTAGGTTAGTAGGTAGGTATAAACAACATAAAGTAACATGCGTGGTAAAAGGGGGCTGACTCTTAAAATAATGCTTAAAATATCAAAGCAATTTAGATAGTAAAACTTACAAAATGTGCAAAAACACGTCCATCATTAAGCACGGAAAGTGCATTTATGAAAGATTGTTTTTTTTTACATGTTCTTGTGTTATTAGTAAATAAAAACCATTTCATTATTTTTTTTCTATTTTAGATCAATGTGATGAATGTGTCCAAAGTGTTGATAAAAGGTCTTAATGATGTTCATTCCCTAGATTTTACTATGTTCATTCACTAGATTTTTTGTTCGTTTACTGGGTTTTTGGGTACTTTTTAGGGTTCCGTAGCCAAATGGCAAAAAACGGAACCCTTATAGATTCGTCATGTCTGTCTGTCTGTCTGTCTGTGTGTCCGTCTGTCCGTCCGTATGTCACAGCCATTTTTTTCCGAAACTATAAGAGCTATACTGTTGAAACTTGGTAGGTAGATGTATTCTGTGAACCGCATTAAGATTTTGATACAAAAATAAAAAAATAATAATAAATACTGGGGGCTCCCCATACTTAGAACTGAAACTCAAAATTTTTTTTTTCATCAAACACATACGTGTGGGGTATCTATGGATAGGTTTTCAAAAATGATATCGAGGTTTCTAAAATATTTTTTTTCTAAACCGAATAGTTTGCGTGACAGACGCTTCCAAAGTGGAAAAAAGTTGGTCCCCCCCCCTCTAACTTCTAAAATAAGAAGATGAAAAATCTAAAAAAAATATATGATGTACATTACTATAAAAACTACCAACGAAAATTGTTTTGAACGAGATCTAGTAAGTAGTTTTTTTTTAATACCTATTAATACCTAACTTTGCACCTAATTTATATGGGGCGCTATACATACCAGGTGCAAACTTAACTTAACCACTTAGGGATGGAAAGTGTTTGTACGGAACCCTCGGTGCGCGAGTCCGACTCGCACTTGGCCGGTTTTTAATATTTTTATCAATAACTCAAAAGCTATAAACGAAATAAAAAATCGCAGAAATTATATTCTTGTTTATTAAATGAAGATTGATTAAAATACATGAAACTGTTACAATTATTAATAAGTACAGAGTAATGATAAGTTGAAAAAGTTTTTAAATATTCAATCACTGGAGGATTTACCCTACCTATACGAAATCTCCAGTCAGCTCTTTGTATGACACAGATATATTATAATGTTGTCACAGGTGCAGTGCGACTACTGCGTTCCAGAGCGTTTACTCGGACGTGTGTACGTCCAGCACACAGCTCGGGTATTAGTAGAGGAAGGACGACTTGTGAGCGTGTCTAGTGAGAGCCGCAATTAGAGCTACGGTCAATAACGCTAAGGATAAGAAAAGATAGGAAACGTGTCAAGGCATTTACTAATGGGTCAATTTCTCAAGCAGTATTTTTTCATGACAAGACTGAAAATGCAGGTGCAGAAAATAATAATGGACCATTTTTTTTTCAGAAACTGCTCGGCATTGTCAACCTCGGGCAACAGCAAAAATTAAAATATTAATACATTTAATATAATTATTTAGACCAAATTTCTCATCAAGGTGGGTTGTCCCGAAGCCGGTTTTGTTTGTAAAATGCCGGGTAAGTCAAATACTATGCATGGCAAACAAAATCTGCTACCTTTATTTTATTACCATATAAATAGGTAATAAATAAACACATCGGAATATGTGCGTATACGTTTGTCCCGAGAAAACAGAGGTTTCCCGGGAACATTATCGGCGGTAATGAGAGCATTACCGCCGATAATGTTTGGAACCGATTTACTTCCCAAATTTGATGAAGTACGCGCACTTCAGAGAATTAGTCTAGCTATGGCGCTCGACGAGAGCGGTTGTGTGGTGTAGTGGCAATACGTTGGCCTGTATAAACGTGAGTATTCCGGAGTTTGTTATAGCTCTTTATTCTTGAACTGTGTGGTTTGAAATTAATATATATCATGTAAAGTATACTCATGATTTCATGAGTTGAATTACTTTTAGAATAAAGTGCTCTTTTCTTAAGAAATAAAAATATGTCGTGTGTTTCTCATTTTACCATTTATTTTCATTCCGGTGTTTCCGGTGTAGTACCAAAATGACTAAAATGCTCTTGCCGTATAATTAATGTAGTTATATGACAGTGCTTCGGCAAAATAATGGGGAACTTTACCGAAAAGTCTAAATCAGAGTGCTGTAAGCGACCTGTCACTCTCAATATAGATGACTTATCTAAATACAAACGGATAAACACGACTAAGTTGCCCTTTAATTTGCCTTTTCTCTGCTATAAACCCCACCAAAAATAGCTTCACTTCTCATAGATATTGTTGAAATAATAATAATTTTTATACTGTATTTAATTCCACATTAAGATATATGTTTATTATTATTATGTAATGCCAATATAATAATATACATAACGAATATAAAACGTAAAATTACTTTCATAATTTGTCACTTATCTTTCATTCCAGTGTACGAAATCTCATTGCGGTGCACTTATTTTATCATCCTGGTGTACATTTATCATTCCGTTGTGTGTTCAGATATTCGATCTCAAATATCTCGAAAACTATTTCATATTTCAGGGTCCCTTTTACATATGTTTAATAATATAGTCTAATACAATACTCGGCGCGGACTTGGATTCCACCCTTATGTTGGCGATATACCACTGATTCGTACAAAACGCTTTGCGTCTACTTTCCTTATGAGGACAGCTAAGGAATGGAACTCTCTTCCTGCGCACCTGTTCCCTGAAAAATATAACTTGGATCTCTTCAAGTCGAAAGTGAATAGGCATCTTCTAGTCAAGCATGCTCCATCTTATGCCTTATTGTTACTTGACATCAGGTGCAATCGAGGTTAAATGCATGAATATTTTGAATAAAGAAAAAGTATCTTCACATTTAAAAAACACAAAAATAATCGAAAGTAAATGTTACAAAAAATACGTCATATTGAAATTGACCCTAATAGGCTTAAATTGTACGTTGATTTTTTTGGAAAAGAGCAACATTTCAGTGATAAGACTATATTAAGCATGTATTTGAGTATTTATGCTCACTTTAAAAGCAGGTGATTTCCTTCAAATAAGTGTGGGAGGCGGCGCAGGGTGGGAACGCTGCGCAATCTCCGCGTGGATCAACTGCGATCGCTACATTAAGGTTCCCGAGAAAGATTTCTTCTTCGGTATAATTAGGACTCGCATGACGAGGGTCAGCGGACGCTTCCATTTTAACTTTCCTTCGTTTCGAGTATTGTTCGCATCAGAATTCACCGTTGCTCGTCGCTCGATCAGCACTTTCTTCTTCGTGACACGCATTTTCTTTGAGATACCGGAGGATCGCAAATGAGACGCCGCCTTCCTGTAAGCGTTTACGGATCCTTTAATTTTCAATCATGTGTTGAGCGGACGTTTCGAGAGCGACTTCTCGGAAAAGTTGCTCCGGCATTTCGGCCTGATTTATGGATTCGCACGCTTCTACAATGTGTCCGGTGACCGCGCGACGTCGGCGGGGGCGTAAACAACCCCCTCCCGTTCCAGTCCCCCCCCACCTGCCGGCTCACCGCGATCGGCGCGATAGCCGGCACGCCGTGTAAACACGCCTCTAATGAAATACATACAATCAACACACGCTTAGCCGTAAAAATATGGCTTTATTTAATTTCACTCGTGTGTAACGTTTCCAATCACGAACGTGATTTTGAGGCGGGATTTGCAGCGGCGTTAAGTACTGGAAAGCAATCATATTTTATTTGTATTCCATTTCCGGGCGATGAAGTATGAGAGACAATGGGCCGCGAACCTGCACCATATCGCACGAGGATTGATTACCGAGCAGCGGCCAGGGGCGAGCAGCGGCCGGGGCTAGCAGGGCGCGCGGCGCGCGGCGCGGACGCGCCAATCATTCATTCATTATTCATTACAAACATTCACGTAATAATTACATGGACACACAATCAGACGGAAAAATTGGCACCCTCCCAAGTAATGCCAAATCACAAATCGTATTACTTGGGCGAACAGTCTCGTTTGGACCGTGACGGGTCTCAAATGACGAAATGTTCAGTGAAAATTTTCAGAAATAACAGCTATACAATAAAAAAAAGGACGGAATATTCTTTTTTACGTAAGTTCTATTGATTAATTAAAGAATCCTATGTAAAATCATAGCATAAGATTAGAATTATTAACTTTGTCCCTACAAAATGCACCTCATCACAGAACAAAAATCTAAGGAGGCGCTATAGTTTTATATTTTATTAATAAATAAAGGAGAACAATAAAATAATGGCAATAAATATTTTGGTCCCCACAAAAAAAACATTGGGACCCCAAACCAGTATCACGTAAAAATCATATGAAATACCAAAAAATAATTATTGGCACCAAAATAAGATAGCCTAAAATTACAATGCTTCTACCTATTTTACTCATGACTGCTGTTTTGTTCCCGTCCTGGACTACGGGCAACCAGAGGGGCCCATCAACTCTGTGCCCAACAAAACGTAATTCGGGGCGAGAACAAAGAGCGTGGGCGCGATGCGCGCCTCTGAACTTAAATCTAGATTACATCTAAAACACTAACCTTCCCATTCGAGCCGATCCAGTCCAATTCCAGCAAGTTTGAGTTAGTGTAGGATGTGTAATGAATGAAATGGATGTGAATGTGTTTGCTGGTGCCGAAATCTTCTCGGGGTCCGATCGCCAGCTCCGTCAAAAACCACAGTTTCACAAAATCACGAACCAAATATTATCGAGGTACCTTAGGCAAACAAATCACTCGATTCCAACAAATATATATGCAAAAGTGGACACCAACATGTGCCTTTCCAAAACGCTCCAAAGTCAAGTCAAAAGTCAAAATGTGCAAGTGAATTAATTAGCCTACAAAATCAAGTGTCAAAGTGACAGCTCGGGTGCGTTCAGTTTTATGCAAGGTAATGTCGGTTGGGACCGGACAATCACCCGCCTCGGAACAGCTCTAAGCTGGTCCGCTATACAAGAGGAAGACGCGATAGCGTTGCTACCGCTCGCTTGAGAACCGAATCCCCCACCTCCGTACAACACGTCTGCTGTTCAGTATCCAAAATTCTCGCTGCAGAATGCCCAGGAGCGCATTGCGGTCATTCACCAACAACTCCACCAAGTGTCCTTTCTTAGGCAACAGTATGGTGTGGCGCGCCGAATAAGGCAAGTTAGCATTGCGAAGCCGACCTCCAACCCGGAGTATTCCAGACTCGTCAATGAACGGGTTGAGACGCGCTATCGCTCGTCTAAGTTTGGGGCGACCCTTCCGCAGGGTTTCCAATACGTCCCCCAAGTGTTCCTTCTGCACAACCCGAATCCAGTGATGTAGGGCTGCTTTCCGCTCTTCAAAAGCGAGAACACTGGTGTGTAGCCGATTGTCAGGGTGGTGACAATTGTGAATAAATCGCTTGACCCAGGCGGTCACTCCAACCAGCTTGTCGAGAGAACTATATCGCGCTAGCAACCAAGCAGGGTCCGTCCCTGGAGCGGTCTCGACAAGGTGGATCTTCAATCCCGACGATGGGGTTCCAATGACACAACTGGCAGGCCAGCGTGACTCCATCTCCAATAGCCATTCTAGCTTCCACCACAGTGGGTGGGCAACAAGCTCAGTGGCGTTGCAACCCCTAGACGCCACGTCCGATGGGTTCAATTCACCTGGCACGTGTCTCCAAACCAAATCATTATGATTGGCCATAGCGACTTTCACCAGACAAATGACTACAAAAAAACTGTCAATTTTATTAGGAACAAGCTTAGTATTATTATAAACACCAATATTATCATATGTACTCCAACCTTCAAATTGAATAGATATAGTCACTTATTTAACAAACGAATTGAAATATTCAATTCAATCTTGTATGAAGATATTTTGCAACATGAATATGCGTTTCTATTAGACTCGAATAAAACCTTAGAATATTCCAATACGATGTTTTGGAGGCGGTCAGGCTCAGTTAATAACATTAGTCTAACTCAGATTCTCAATAACTTAAAAACATACCTGCCAGAAATTAATAGCGGAGTGTTCGCACCGACGGAATTACAGTTCTCTGAAAATACTGGATCCAATGATGATTTTTTAGGCCTGATTCAAGGTTGAGTGCCATCCCTCTCTCCTCGAGGGAGGTGGGGAACTTAGCCTACCTCAATATCTTCCATCAAAATGTATGTGGCATATCGAATAAAAAAGATGAGTTACTGATATATTTAAGCAATGCTACTAAAGAACTCCATTATGTCTGCATTAGTGAACATTTCTTAAATAAGGTGACAGCACCTCTTTTCAGCATGACCTTATACACTATGGCTTCTTGTAACGTGCGAACTAGTAAAAAAAGAGGTGGCAGTCTTATATTAGTACGCTCAGATAGGAAAACAGAAGAAATTCCTCTTTGTAAAACTTTATACAATGCTGATTGTTTTGAAGTTTGTGGAGTCAAAGACTGTGAAACACATGCTTACATAATTTGCTGCTACCGTTGTCCCGCGGATAGTAATTTAAATGAATTTCTAGAAAGGTTAGAACTGTTACTAGAATATACATTCAATAAAAAGTGCATCATATGCGGTGACTTTAATATTAACTTATTAAATTGTGATAGGAAATCGAATGATTTTTTATCTCTGTTGCAATGTTTTAATTTCAAACCACTTATAAACGTCTCAACTTTCAGACGAAATGAATCTGAGTCTTGCATTGACAATATTATTTGTAATCTATCTCAGGATTGTATATTGGACACCTTAGTGGATCATAATGGTTTAGCGGATGGACATGCAGGGTTAGTCTGTGAAACGGTCTTAGAAAGGGTTGAAGTTAGAAATGATAAACCTGTGCTAGTCACGGAGCGTCGCGTGATGAGTCCCGCCAATAAATTAGCTTTTAGACAAGGTCTGCTCAAAGAAAATTTCAACAATATTGGCATTAACACCTTTCTAAGGAAAATAAGCGAGTTATTTAAGAACTGTTTTAAAAAAAAGAAACAGAAGGTGACTTTAAGCAATCCCAAGATTCCTTGGATCACTAAAGGAATCAAAGTTGCTAGTAAAATGAATAGGTTTTTAAATACCAGAGATAAAATAAATTGTGACAAATCAGTAGAAAAGTATAGTAAAGAGTATATATCAATTTACAAACGCGTTATAAGATATGCAAAAAAGTTTGCTGTACAATTAGAAAGGGTAGTAATAATGTAGTCAGACACGCGGCGTATTTCCAATCGGTGCTTCTATATAATAAATTGCCGTCTGAGCTCAAAACGATAGCAAATAGTAAGATTTTCAATGCAAGGCTTAAGAAGTTACTGTTAGAAAAATCGTATTACTCAGTTGAGGACTTTATCAATGATCAATTTTAACTTTAGCACATAATTATACTTGTCATTGTATCCAATTTTAATTATCAATTATTATAATGCATGTTTATATAAACTGCCTTGACATTTAATTTGAAAACTTAAACTAATATTATTTTTGACTATTACTTTTACCAACTATTATGTACTGTGTAATTTAATACTGTGTAATTTTTATAATGTGATTTTAAAATTCAAACACAATGTAAATTGTTCATGAATAAATGATATGATATGAAAGCAGTCTCTGAGTTCTGTATCTGCGAGACACGGTTGGCCACAAAAACCTCCAATGTGTGGACCGACGACTTCAGCCAACACAAGACAATTTGGCTGTCAGTCCATGCATAGGCACTCTCCTCAAGGTTTACGGTGTCCTTCAAGGTCGAGGCTACATGATTCAACAATCGCACAAGAAGAGCTGCAATTCCAGCTTCGGGATCGTCAAACGAGTCCGCAGCGGGGCCACCTTGGTCTTTCCCATTACCAAGTGCACGTCGACCGCTCCGGCGGAGCTGACCGTTCGCAAATACACGGCAGCCGCATATCCTCGCTCGGAGGCGTCGCAAAACCCATGAAGTGTTGCTCTGTATTTCCCTGCGGGAAGCAACTTACGCGGCAGTTCGACCTGGTTTATCTCCGGGAGCGTAGAAAAGTAGGTTTCCCAATCGCTCAGCAAATCTCCGGAAAGCGTATCATCCCAACCCATCGGGGCTGCCCACAGGCGCTGCATAAACGCTTTGGCCTTGAAGATGACGGGCGAGATCCATCCATTTGGATCATACTTCCTGGCCACCGTAGACAGAACAAGCCGCTTTGTCCAGACCTTCGGGGTATCCAATTCCACCCGATAGGTAAACACATCTTGTACTGGTCGATACTGAACGCCAAGAACCGACAACATGTGCGGATTATCAACATTCTCGAAGAGGTGTGGATCCTGCTGGTGGTCATCTGGGAGTCCGGCTAAAACCTCTGGTGAGTTGGACAACCATTTCCGCAACTCATAGCCACCAGTCCGCAAGAGTGCAATCAATTCATCTCGGATGACCAATGCTTCTTCAATGCTATTGGCCCCGGTGCACACGTCGTCCACAAACAAGTCCTTCTCCAAAATGGCGGACGCTCGAGGGAACCTCAGTCTCTCTCTGTTCGCCAACTCCAACAATGTACGAATAGAAATGTACGGACTTCTCTTCAGACCGTACGTAACCGTATTTAATTCATAAACCAACATCGGTTCATCTGGGCTCTCACGCCACAAGATCAGCTGATACCGACGGTCATCAGGGTGGATGACGAGCTGCCGAAACATCATCCGGATGTCGGTCACAAACACAACCTGATGCTTCCTGAAATTAGTGAGAATATCGGTTATGTCAATTTGACACGTTTGAGTAATGAGTTCTTTTGTACGAAGTAATTATGTTGTTGTAAATTATAAATAAGCGTTATTGGCATCTACTTGAACATGACAATGGACGGTGCTACTATTTTGTCATTTTTGTTCGGGTGGCTCTATTATTATAAATAATACCTCAATGATTACAAATGAAAAATAGATTGCTGCAGTGTTCCGCGGCGTATTTCTCGTAATTGCTACTCGTACTAAGGAGCAGGTTACGAAACACCACTAAAAATAATAATATTCTGTCATTCCGCTATAGATGTTTTACTCTAACTCACCGCCTTTACTATTACACTTACTTAACTTACTAGGACGACAACCTTAACTTTCTCACTTAGTTATTTAGGGAATTTTCCTCTCTGTTACTAAAAGCCCACAACCTTAATGAATTAATGTCTGCTATTTAGTTAACATTCTATACAAATAGAAAATTATAAGTAAGTATCCAAAAGTTTTGCGATTACCACCGCGCGTACGTGTGCTAGCAGCACACTGCCTGTGCCGTAAGCACAGACAACCCCCACTAGACGGAGCATGTAAGGCGACCCGCGCGCACCAACGGTATGGTACTGCGATCTTATAAAAGTATCAACACGGGCGCCACCGTTTAGTTGCGTCCATGTTTTCGACCCGTGCGTACGGCAACGAAAAATAATATCAAATATCAACGAAAAATGGTAAATTGTAGCGTTAAGTGGTGTGGGAAGACTTCTAGGACTTCAAGCTATGATAAAGATGGTATAACATTCCATAGGTGAGTAAATTTTACTGTATAAAACAAAATTTTTGTTTCCTAGCCACGGAGACCGGAGCTCTCTTTATACTGGTCACTTGGAACTAACGAACGTCGCTCGGAAGTAGTGAAGCATATCTGTCCCTTTTGATCAAGTAAAAAATGCAATTGAGCTATCCTTTTCTACCGGTTCTTACGAAAGCACGTGTATCGTTAGTGATGTACTGCAGACAATACCAAATCGACTTTTGGCTGAAGCGTATTTTATTAATAAAGTATTAATATTTATTTTTATTGTTGTATTATAGTAATTTAGAGTAGTAATTCGGTAGTTTTATTTAGTTTGTAGATGTTTTTAGTTTGAGTAAATATTATGTATTGATTTATTTCTTAAAATTTGTAATTAAATCGGTAAATGCACGTACTTACATATTATTTTGTTTTTGTAGAGATATCATGTTGTTTGGATTTCAAGTCCTTTTAGCAGCAAGACGTTAGAACCGGTGACACAAGATGGACCTGATGATGGACTTGGAGGAAGTGCGACGGATCTCGGAGTTGGTTTGACATAGACTTTTGCTGCTTCAGTTTTTCGATTCCTCTTAGCGAGCAATTAGAACCAGTGTCACAAGATGGACCTGATGATGGAGATGGAGGAAGTGCGACGGATCTCGGAGTTGGTTTGACATAGAGTTATGCTGTTTCGGTTTTTTTATTCCTTTTAGCGATCAATTAGATCCAGTATCACAAGATGGACCTGATGATGGACTTGAAGGAAGTGCGACGGATCTCGGAGTTGGTTTGACATAGACTTCTGCTGTTTGGGTTTTTCGATTCCTCTTAGCGAGCAATTAGATCCAGTATCACAATATGGACCTGATGATGGACTTGGAGAAAGTGCGACGAATCTCGGAGTTGGTTTGACATAGAGTTATGCTGCTTCAGTTTTTCGATTCCTCTTAGCGAGCAATTAGAACCAGTGTCACAAGATGGAGCTGATCATGGAGTTGGAGGAAGTGCGACGGATCTCGGAGTTGGTTTGACAAAGAGTTATGCTGTTTCGGTTTCTCGATTCCTCTTAGCGAGCAATTCAATCCAGTATCACAATATGGACCTGATGATGGACTTGGAGGAAGTGGGGTGGGACTCAAACCTCAGCATAATACTAGCTCGAAAGCCAGTGCTGATCTTCCGGTGAGACCTGACCATTACAAAGCCATAAAAGTAGTCTAACCTCCTTGTTAAAAAAAAAAGTCGTTTGTACTGAGTAGCATAAGTAGCTTGGGGCTTTCTAGATATTTTTGTCGAAGACTCGAATAATCTTAGCAGATACATTTTTTAATTCTATGTGTCTTGTTTCCTTTTGTAAACTTTTATCGGTATGTAATAAAGTATTGTTGTATTGTATTGTATTATTATTTTTCTTAAACCATTCACTGTAGAATCATGTACCAACGAATGAAATTGTACTAATGTGGAGTGCGTTAACAGCAGAGAATGTGTTAAGTATGGTATTTTGCATTTTTCTACTTTTTTATATAATTATAATAATTTATATAATTATTATAATTTTACAGTCTCGGAAAAACATACGTATAAGAACCTCTCTTTTATTAAGTCGGTTTAAATTCCAAAACCTTCTCCTAAGTGTAATAATTACTCTTCTGAAAATCGGTTCAGCCAAACGCCAGATAATCGCGGACAAACATACATACATACTTACAGGTCCTCCTTTTTTTGAAGTTGGTCGAAACGAAAAGCATTTTTATTAATTAACCCTCAAAATAATTATAATAATAAATTACCAGGTAATTTCTAGAAGTATATTTTCAACCACTCCGCTACCTAAAGGTGGTCTGGAAGAGATCGCTATTTAGCGATAAGGCCACCTGTTGTTTACCTCTGCCTGTTATTTTAATGTATCTCATGTTGTGTTGTATAGGTATTCCTTGAGGTGTGCAATAAAGAGTATTTGTATTTGAATATTATCAACTTTATATTATATGAAATTATTTAATGCCTTTAGTTACATATATATCCGTAATCTGCTATAACTTTGTTTGTTTACCTTAAATATTTTTTATAATTAATATCTCCTATTTAGTACAACTGTGTACAAGCAATAATATTTAATACCGGTTTAGACACTTCTAATGAATGTGTCGCATCACTATGATCACGTGCGCTTTAGGAATCGGCCAATCATGACGCAGGTAACGCCCACCCGCTCTCCCCGTCGTTCCTCGCCGCGCGGTGAACTGAGTCGCGAATATTACTATCAACATTAGCTATCTAGTGGAGATGATCTGTGGCCGTAAGTATCCGACAAATATTCGTGTTGTTATGTCCTTGCGTTTGACAGAGAAAATAAAAGCGTTAATATGTGGCGCATACGACGCAGTGTGGTGGCCGCATACGCTTGCGTCGCGATGCAGCTGGAAGTTTCTGTAATTGGCACAAATCTCTGGCGGGGAGTCAAACCGGCGCTCGACGTATTTCATGGCCGCGGCTCCAGCCGGCGCGTCGATAAAGGGGATTTACTACCGGCCCGATTAATCTCCAGTTATACCCATTACCGCGACGCCGGAGCCAATTCTAATAACTTCTATCTGATTTATGATTTAATCATGTCGTTGAACTTCCTAAAATAAAATGATTGTATACCGATAGAGCCCCAGGTGACGGGGTACGGGCGGCTCTCGGCGCCGGCCGCCGCAGCCACGCCTTACACTGCTGTTCGGGGAATATTTCAATGGATATTTGAAACACCTTAGAAGTATCAAAGTTGCTTATATAGGTTTGCATTTCGTACTAATACGGCCACCTTTTAAGCCCGGTACCTCTGGATTGCCGATCCACCGCGTTAACCTCTCCGCAAATGCAGAGGTACCGGGTTCGATTCCCGGTCTCTTCCACCAGGTAACTCATTTCAATTTTTCTTTGAGCTTTGATCTTTGTATCAAATGGTCTAATATAAAAATTGTGGTGAGTACATATGTACATATGTGAGTAAATACATAAAAAAATGAGGCATTAAATGTTTCATATAAATTTACTATTTATTTCACTTTAAAAAAGTATTTGAGTTTTACAGATCTTTGAACTCTTTAATTAATTAAAATTATAATTATCAAGCCTAAGTGTACAACTAAATATAGGTCTTTACCTATACTGAGTATTTTTTTTATTGTACATTTAATTTGGCCGATGTTTTATGTTGTACTGTGATGTTATTTATAACACGACTGGGGAACCCATTCAGAATTTGTGAATGAGAAATAATAAATCCGGCCACAGATTTATTATTTGGCCACATGGTCGAACTTCTCATTTAATAACTAAGCATCGGGAATATGAGATAGCCTCTAATAAATTAA
Source organism: Apotomis capreana (assembly GCA_947623375.1). Classification (NCBI taxonomy): domain Eukaryota; kingdom Metazoa; phylum Arthropoda; class Insecta; order Lepidoptera; family Tortricidae; genus Apotomis; species Apotomis capreana. The sequence continues at coordinate 327,819 of OX392515.1, read as the reverse complement.
TTCATCTTCTTCACAACGCCAACTAAAAATGTTAAAGAAAGCGTCAAGTCACAATCAACAATTATTATTACTTGTCCTTCTGATTTATACATTGCCAACTAATTTACTAACTCAGCCACGGAATTTGCAACTCATCATCATTTTTCATTTTACAGTTTCAATACAAGCTCCTCAAAAATTATATATTCGAGCTTCCATAGACAACATGATATATTATAACTTAACACTAATCTCGTGGAACTTGTTACCTTAATAACAAAAGAATTGGACAATAAGAAACAGGTCGACGTAGTCTACTTGGATTTCCAAAAAGCGTTTGACAGAGTGGACAATGATATCCTTCTAAGAAAGCTGAGCGGTATGGGTTTTGTACCAGGGTTGCTCACTGTATTCTCGAGCTACTTAGCTGAGAGAAAACAATTTGTAAAATATGGTCCATATTATTCGGAACCATATTGCACTCTCTCGGGAATAAGTCAGGGATCAAATTTAGGGCCTCTACTTTTTAATATTTTAATAAATGACCTGCCGGAGCTAGTTCAACATTCAAAAGTATTGATGTTTGCTGATGACGTAAAACTAGTCAAAGTAATTAATAATATTGACGATTGCATGGCTTTACAGGCCGACATCAACACACTTTATGATTGGAGTATGCTGAATAGGCTATATTTTAATATTAAAAAGTGTGAAACGATGAGCTTCACCCGATCGAGGCATCCGTACAATCACCAATATAGTCTGGACAGTACGGCAATAGATAAAGTGACACAAGTTCGTGACCTTGGCGTGTACTTCGACCTCCAACTCACCTTCAGAGACCATATTATTAAAATTGCCAAGAAATCAGCGCAAAAGTTAGGGTTCGTGATAAGGAATTCGCAAAACCTCACGACGAATGCTTTTCGAATTCTCTACGCGGCCTTAGTGAGGAGCGTGCTCGAAGCAAATGCATCGGTCTGGAATCCCCACGAAGCTAAATATACCTTAATGCTCGAAAAGGTCCAAAAGAAGTTCTTAAGGTGTCTATATAAAAAGGAATATACCTATTACCCATATCTCTATCCAACATTGTTTCTTTTAGGGGTACTAGGATATGAATCTTTGGAAGTGAGGCGATACCTGGCAGTGGCCAAATTTGCGTTGGGCATCATTAATGGTAAGGTTGATTGCACGGGGTTGGTTGAGAAAGTAGTTCGGCTATATGCGCCCAGCGCGCGATCACGATTGCGGCGCGCTCGCCTGCTGGCGGTGCCGAGCGCACGCACTGCGCTACTGAAGCATGCGCCGATCTCGAGCGCGCTCTCCATCATCAACTCGGTACTCGACGTGGCCCCGCACTGCGATATATTTTCTACTAGCTTTGCGAATCTACTAGTGGTGTGCAGAAAATATCTCGAACGGCGGTAAACTCAATGTTTGTATTTGTATTCGTATTTTTATTTTATAAATTGTTTTACTGTGCACTAAAGTTTAGTTACTATTTTCTTTCTTTTTCTTTTTTTTTTGTTTCTAATTTTTTACTAATAACTTTTAAGGATATATATAATGCTTGTTGTTTAATTTTAAGTTAAGATCTGTAACGCCTTGGCAATTAGCTGTAAGTTGCAGATATGTAATTATTATAAAATAAAAAAAAAAAAAAAAAAAAAAAAAAAAAAAAAAAAAAAAACGTAAAATAATCTATATATATAAAAGAAGAAGTCCTGACTGACTCATCAACGCACAGCCGAAACTACTAATGTTAGAGAGTTGATTTTTGCACAGTAGGTTACTTTTATAACGTGGGCTAGGGATAAGAAGGGATTTTTGGAAATACCTGCCCTAAGAGGGTTAAAAAGGGGTGCAAAGTTTGTATGGGGGAAACTTTTTTTTTGGAGCTAGAGACTTGAAACTTTGTAGAAAGATTACTTATTCAAAAACACAAAAAGTGCTTTCAGCGTTTTAGAAAATTTCACCTCTAAGGGGGTTAAAAAGGGGTGCAAAGTTTGTATGGGGAACACCGCTAATGTTGTTTATAAAGAAGTGTTACGCTAATCTATCTTCTTCTATTTACTTGAAACTTTGTAAAAAGGTATTAAAATTAAATGGAAGAAAATTAATTTCAGCGTTTTTGAAAATTCATCCCCTAAGGTGGTAAAAAAGTGGTTCAAAGTTTGTATGGAGATGAAGTATTTTTTGAGCGCGGGACTTGAATTTTTGTGTAAAGGTAGACTATTAGAATACAAGAAAAATAATTTCAGCGTTTTCAAAAAATTCGTCCCCTAAAAGGATTAAAAAGGGGTTGAAAGTTTGAATCCATTAGAAATTCCCTGAAACTTCTTATCTATCTTCTACTCGTATCTATTATATAAAAGAAGAAGTCCTGACTGACTCATCAACGCACAGCCGAACAATGTTAGAGAGTTGATTTTTGAACAGTAGGTTACTTTTATAACGTGGGCTAGGGATAAGAAGGGATTTTTGGAAATACCTCCCCTAAGAGGGTTAAATAGGGGTGCAAAGTTTGTATGGGGAACAAGTTTTTTTTTTATCTAGGAACTTGAAACTTTGTAAAAAGGTATTAAAATAAAATGGAAGAAAATTTATTTCAGCGTTTTTGAAAATTCACCCCCTAAGGTGGTACAAAAGGGGTTAAAAGTTGGTATGGAGATTAAGTATTTTTTTGAGCGCGGGACTTGAATTTTTGTGTAAAGGTACACTATTAGAATACAAGAAAAGTAATTTCAGCGTTTTCAAAAATTCTGCCCCTTAGGGGGGTGAAATAACTAAGAATAAAATTCCTTACCTACCTATTTTAATATCTTTGTCATTATCAAAAATCTACGCGGACGAAGTCGCGGGCGGCCGCTAGTATATCTATATATATTAATATGGCATGGCCCTGTACAAAATGTAATTTAAATGAATATAAAATAAATATTATAAATATTTTCGAAGATATTATAGATTTAAAATGTAGGGACATAGCGGTTGCGGCGGTACCGGCCGCCGGTCGGGGGGCCGGCGGCGCGTGCCAATAAATAGCATTACACCCGTGCGAAGCCGGGGCGGGTCGCTAGTACTTCATATTCTTTTATCGTGAAAATAGCCACTGTAGGTACGATTTGGCGCGAGTGCGCGACATGACAGCCACCGGCCATTTGCACCAATCAGAGAGCGCCATTCGATTCTTGTACCGACCGACCCGCCCGTGTTTGTTTATTGTCATTCGTTCGTTCATATTGCAATAGGTTCATCTGCGTTCTCTCTAATCTAGTTCTAAGGCAGGTTCAACTTGGCTTAGGTTAGGTACGACGACGAGCGAAGCGAGGAGGAGTGTTAGGTTCAACTGCGACCCTACAAAAAAAAAATAATAAAAAAAAAACCTAGGAAGGACGAAGGTGTTAGTATATATGTATTATGTTATGAGTGCGTACCGTCGCCCGCGGCATCTTCTCCGCAGAAACCACGTTAAGAGACAGAGCGTGTTGACTTTGCTATCAAATCCTGCCTCGTATAATGCATAAGCTGTATAACCCGCTGAATCGCTGGCCGTAAACATTTTACACCGGCGCGCGGAGCGGCTGCCGAGTTAGTGCCGCGCCGCGACGCGGTGTCGGGCGACACGCCGCGCTGACGACGCACATAAACCGTGATGCGCGTACAGCTAAACCCGCTCTTGCTGTTAGATAAAGCAAAAAACTACTTAACTGCGCTCCAAACAAACATTATCAGAAACGAATACACGTTCTGGCGTTATTAACACATTCAACACCGGGAGCCCACCCCTCGCCCAACTAGCACACAAGCGAATTATACAGCCATTGTGCAGCCTGGTAGTTGTATAGGAGTCGTTCAAATGCTGTACAATATTCCTTAAGACGTACAGTAGCATTTTGGAAAACCCTTTAACAGTAGGTGGTACTGTAGCCGATTAATAGCAATGGAATAGCTTATGGTGGTATAAGAGCATTCAGTACCGCAGCAAGACAGCCATGAGAAGTATTATGGAGTTCATATAAACCATTGTGCCACCATAAGACGTAAAGGAGTGCTTTAGTAGGCAAAAGAGTTTAAAAAGAGTTATAAGTCGCTTTAATGGCGCTTAAGAGCGTACAGAGACATTTTACAAAGCCAGAGGTTCTGTAACGGAGTTGTGTTCGGCTGTTGTAACACTTATTTATAACAGAGTTAAGTAGCGCTAGAATAGCGCCTTAAGCGCTATTTGTGAGAATTATATGGCTACTGTACGGCTTGTAGTTGTATAAAGAACCATACGAAGTATTTTATACAGGCGTGGGAGTTACAGAATAGTCTTATGGCACCTTAAGTGTTTTAATAAAATCCATTAGCGCTCTTGTAACTACGTATCTACAAAGGAGGAACATAGCTTCATATTAGAGCTCGAAGCGCTATATTAGAGATTTATAGCACGGAATTGTGACGTAAAGCTGTAAAACGTTTGGTATACGTTGCTTTATGCAGCCCAAGGCGGAGGAACGAACCTTACTGGCACTTTTATGTCGTTTACAGACGTATAGTAGAGTCATTATACAGCCAATAACTGATCTCTCAGTTCAGTCTTACTAATCTCAGTTTTGTCTTAAAATTTAGTGAGTGAGCCAATTTGGAGCGGTGACTCACTCGGTCAACAGGTAATTTTAACACTGAATTCATACTTGAATTGACTTTCAAACTTTTAATATTCAACGATGGACCCCTAAAATAGTTTTATAAAAGGATACCTTGAACACCATTATACAACTTTAGGTTCTTAATATTAATCGCAAAAACCTGCTGTGCCACCTAAATAGTTGAATAGCACAACTGTAACACTACTGTTAAACCTATAAGTCTACAACAGCAAGCACTACAGCCGTTGTACGACTCAAACCTGCATAATAGATATAGCCAACACTGAAAGCTGCATGATTGAGACGCCATTAATTTGTTTAGTAAATGTGTTTTTTTAAGGTTATGATGAAGTTTTGGACATCGTATATATGCGTAATTTGTAACTATTAATGTAATTAAAGTCAGTACTTTTCACACATCAAACCGTACAAAACTGTTTGTAACCTTAAAAGTCTTCTTTTTGCTAAAACACAATTTTGTAAACAACGCAGAAATATATTTTATGCATTAAAAACTGAATATTACGAGGGCGCATGAAAATTTTGACTAGAATATACGTATACATTGACAGTAAACTGGCACTCGCACGGATATTTAACGGCACGTCGAAGTAAAACAATGCTAAACTTTGTTATTGTATCATCCACAGATCCCATTCGTATCGTTCCTTTCACTTCAATTGTCACTGCACTTCACTTTCTTTGATTTTATGAAAATATATTTTGTGTTGCCCACAGTAGACCTACTAAATTACTAACTTAGAACCCAGAGATTTAATATAGCGGTATTAGCGGTACAAATTTAGGTAAAGGTGGCGTTACGGCGCTACAAGCACTTTTTCAAAATCTCATAGCGCTGATCATCCCTTTTAAACCACTTCTGTAGAGCCATTATAACATACGTATCCGACCACTGTAGAGCTATTGTAGAACTATAAGCTGTATAATTTGGGGCCTAATTGGCGCTACAAGAGATCTATATCTGGATATAGAACCACTATAGCACTTATTTAGGAGCCTAAGGAGTTATCAAAATCCTTTATCCGGCTACTATACGGCTTCTTATAGCGCTTGTGTGCTAGTTGGGCGGGAACTGTGATCGTATCCAGTTTTCGCTACATTTTGCATTTCCCCATGTTATCGGCTACGCGCGTAGTGCTACGAAATCCTCGGTTACGAAAGAGACGAGGCGTGCGGCGAGTCACCTATCATTTAGTTCATTGAGCGGCGCAGGCTTCAGCCGCGGCACCGGATTAAAACGTTTTCAAACGGATCATATTTCATGTGAATACCAATACGCCCGGGTATCTATTTATTGCTTCTAAGACTGAATTTTGCGTATGGCAAATATTGGATATCACATACGGACAAAAAGAGTTTGATGTGCTATGAACATTCACAAAGGGTACTATTTAAACAGGCTTCTTTTTAATAGCATTATTCGCCTCAGAAAATATAAGTTACCTTCTAAATTACTAAGTCAGCCACAACCAACGCGCGTCTGAATAATAATATCTCAGCAGTGGCTGAGATATTATTATTCAGAGATAACTAGTGAGTTATCTTCTTTGTAAGCCACTGTAATTGTAACTTAGCATGGTGTTTATTTTTTAGCATCTAAATTTGAGGCATGCATTCAAATAGCAAACTTCTAAAATATTATTATATGACACCAAAATAGTAACTCTATTAGCTTCTAATTTTATAACTTAGTATGTTTAAAATGTAAGTCATCCTACATTAATCGATCGTAAAACTTACCTAAAATTGTCATCAAATAGTATATTAAAGCCACTATTATTACATATGAACTATTGAGGAGAGAACAAAACAAAATACTTAAATCTCATTTTAGGTTAGGGTCGCAGTTCAACCTAACACTCCTCCTCGCTTCGCTCGTCGTCGTACCTAACCTAAGCCAAGTCGGACCTGCCTTAGAACTAGATTAATGGGTTACGTACCGTTATGAAATATGTAAGGTTTTTTTTTTTTAAGGGTCGCAGTTGAACCTAACACTCCTCCTCGCTTCGCTCGTCGTCGTACCTAACCTAAGCCAAGTTGGACCTGCCTTAGAACTAGATTAGAGAGAACGCAGATGAACCTATTGCAATATGAACGAACTAATGACAATAAACAAACACTGGTGGGTCGGTCGGTACAAGAATCGAATGGCGCTCTCTGATTGGTGCAAATGGCCGGTGGCTGTCATGTCGCGCACTCGCGCCAAATCGTACCTACAGTGGCTATTTTCACGATAAAAGAATATTAAGTATTATTTTACATGTTAAGTTATAATATATGATGTTGCCTATGGAAGCTCGAATATATAATTTTTGAGGAGCTTGTATTGAAGCTGTAAAATGAAAAATGATGATGAGTTGCAAATTCCGTGGCTGAGTTAGTAAATTAGTTGGCAATGTATAAATCAGAAGGACAAGTAATAATAATTGTTGATTGTGACTTGACGCTTTCTTTAACATTTTTAGTTGGCGTTGTGAAGAAGATGAATTAGTTTATTAGATGCTATCTCATATTCCCGATGCTTAGTTATTAAATGAGAAGTTCGACCAAGTGGCCAAATAATAAAACTGCGGCCGGATTTATTATTTCTCATATATAATCTGACGAAAGCAAGACGGTTCATTTTTACACCAACAAATATTTCAATTCATGTCACGCACATCCCCGCTAATTCCTACGTTTTCCACCGACCGAAGATGCGCTGGGAGGGAATTGAAAAAATGCAATACAAAATAAAATTCCCGCCCCGTCTCGTCTCTCCTCGCCTCGCCACTCCTCTTCACGCTTCGCCGGTGGAAAAAATCAGATTTAATCTCTACCCTGTATTATAAGCAATAAGGTTAATTTTTTACAAACAAATATTTCAATTCAAGCCCCGCATATCCGCGCCTCCTTACTATTTTCACCGAAGATGCGCTAGGCGGGGATTGAAAATTTGCCGTACTAATTTCAATTCTCGCCCCTCCACGCCCCGCCTCGCCTCGCCGGTGGAAAGCCACCTTAAGAGGAACATGCAACAGAACCCGAAGAAAAGGAATAAGCATCCGGAGGTCAGCAGACAGCCTGCATTTTTACCATACGTGAAAGGGATAACGGATAAAGTCGGAGCAGTACTAAAGAAATACTCCATTAAGACTGTATACACACCGTTATCCAAAGTAGCAAATTTCTTGCGCAGCCCAAAGGATGTTAAACCTTTCCAAAATCCCGGTGTGTACAAGATAAAATGTAGCTGTGGAAGTTCGTATATTGGCCAAACTAAGCGGAGTGTTCAGGAAAGGGTGAAAGAACACATAGCAGCAGTCAAAAATCGCCAAATACAAAAAAATCTGCAATAGCTGAACATTTGTTAACATCTGGAACGAATCACTGGCACGAACTCCTCGACTGACTCGAGTTGCACAAACCGAAAATTCTTTCCACAGAAAAGCACACGCATCCACGGATGGTAAGGGAAGCAATTGAAATCAAGAAACACCCAAAGAATTTCAACCGGGAAGATGGTTTTAATTTATCGCACACTTGGGGACCAGTGATTAAAAGGTTTAAACCACAGGATATATCTTCGAATCTGTGCGCGGATGTTGTGAGTGTTGTGTGTCGGACTGGTGACAATAATTAGTAAATAAATGGGTGGTAGTCGAACATTTATCTCCCTACCCATCCATTTTAGACAATTTCGTCGGGTAGTACTACATTTGGCTGACAGCTCCAGTAGCAACTTCGCTGTTTCACCAGTAGGTACATCTGAGACCACGGCGTGTGCAACCCCGCCGAAACGTATCTAACGTTATGAAGGTAAATAAGAAATATCGCGTTAGACCCGTTATTAATTTGTGTTAATTAAATGTGATTCTGGTATGTAAACGTAAATCTGAAGTCATAACTCAAAACAATGTTATGATAAAGCGCTGCCCCCTACAAAAAAACTGGTAAGAACATAAATAGAAATAAGTTTCTGTCAAAAATGTCATTTTAGTGGCAAGCTTTTATAGCCGACTGTACTTTTCTTTAGATATCCATCAAATACTCACTGAGACGATTCTAAAGAGCCCAAGCTCGGTAGGATTGCTTTTTCTATTATATAGAGTTCCTATGGCCACCTTCCGGCTCCATCATCAAATCAGCCCCATGATACCATATTATTGTATTGTCATCAAAGTTAAGTAAGTATGCAAAACAGCTCAATCGGTTGACGATATCTGCTTCAAAATTGAGTTGCAAGATTTCATCCGAACAAACATACTTTAAACATACCATGCAAGCTAAATAAAAGCTTGTAAAATAGCGATACATAGCAAACGTATTGTATAGTAAAATTAAATACTGCCAAAATCGCCCTCACAACTACGACAGCTGTTTGTTATTTTACTGCATTAAACGTCCGCGACCCGTCGATCCCGAGCTATTTTGCGCTCGCAAATAGGACGTCGGCATAAAAGCAAACACTTTGAGCGTAACTTAATAACAACAGAAATTGGAGCTTTTGATGGAAAAAATATTGAAATTTCAGCTTCAAATATTGGAAACAATTGTTACCCGGTGACGAGCGACGGCGCGGCGCCGAACTGAGTGGCATGCTGTGTTGGTGCGACGCAGCGGCGGAGGCACTCGCGAGTGAATCGGCGTGCTGGTGCGGCGCAATAGAATTAAGTTTAACAGTAATTGGATAACATAAACCGTAGAAAATAATAAAAATATTATTATTTATCAAACATGCACCCATTCTTCTTTTTATTCAAACACCTTAAAAATATACGCCTGAGAAAAACATGAAATCTTGAAGACACCAGTGAGTAACCGGACACCGTGCCATGTCCAGCCTCCGCTCCGGGACATGCGCACACGCAAACCGCCACAGCACTCGCGGCTGCGTCGTACAGGGCATAGTGAACACCTCTTAGGCCTAATTAACGACCCATTAGAGCTGCTACTGGTGACAAGTGGGCACACTGGCGCTATACGAGGTGTGCGGTACCCAGTTGAGAATTATCACAAACTTTATAATTTAGTGAGTTGTACTCCTCCGAAACAGTATGCTGTTCAAAAAGTGACTAGTACCCACTTTATACCTACTAACTTTGAAATAATATTTTTGACTTTGATACTCGTCAGATTAACTGTGTATGCTTACGAGTAGGTAGATGATGTGAATGTTTGTATGTATCACTCAATAATGCGTATACGAAGCCGCTACAGTGGTGCTACGAAGCCGCTACGCCGATGCTACGCCACCACACGAGCCCGAAGTACTCATATCAGCATAATTAGCTGTGGTTAAATTAAAACATAACTAAAAGTGAATCATCACCTTTTACTTACTTAAAGTTTATAAACGGATCCGAAATATGTGTGATGTTCGTCATTATTGCCGTAACGCGACCCTTTATAAAACGTATAAAAAAAGGTATGACCATCGATAGTGAATGGCATTAAAAGAAAGTGAAACATTTTTGAGTCTTTGAATAGATAGTTTGTAGCAGGTTGTTTTTTTTCTATGGTTACTTACATTTAGTAGTAGTATTGTGCGAAGTTTTATTGAATAATTGTGAGTGGTTATTATTATTATTAGTTTATTTAACACTACAAGTGGTATTAAAGCGATTTACAAGATTAAGCCGACCGCGCTCGCCTGCCTGAACTCGTATACTTACTAACTGTTTGAGAAAACCGCAAACGTGAATGCTATAACTTCGGTTTGCGGTTTTTTACTTTTGTATGCCCCTACGGCTCTGTCCTGCGAAGGAAATAGCAAAAATCTCTTGAAAAACTTTTAAAATTGCGAGTGTACGTGACTCTCGCAAGCATGACTGCAAAAGAGGGATTCTGTCTAAGAAATATACGTATGTGTGCCGTTGAAAAAAATGTGCTTAATAGATACTAAACGTGTTTATTGTCGGTAACTTCGCAAAAATTCATTGTATTTAAGTATTTTTAGATAAGTAATTAAGGCTGATCGTAGCGCGTAGGGTATCGTCTCACAGTGCGCGCGATAGATTATTGAGTGAACGTTCAGAAATGCCGTGCGAGCCCACGTCGTAAAAATAACTCCACAGTACGCCGCCTAATACAGGCATTCTTTCGCTTGATCTACGGCGGCGGAGGCAGCCTTATTCAACGCTGGGGCCTTTGGAGAGAGAGAGCACCGACGTGGCGGGAGTCTGTTGGGTTTCTAGTGTTGCTACCCCGTCGAGGTGGATGATTAATAACGTCACCCTAGAAAAATCACTGTGATCGGCAGTCTTAAAATGTCACAGTGAGTTTTCATAAAAAAACCGATGTTACAAAATCTCGAATAGATATATAGGACTATATGTGTTTGGTATCTGTTTAGTCAGTCATAAGACCACAGTCCCATTTGGTATATTTTTCGGTTTATATGTCGAACTATTTAGTCTGGAACGCACTCAGTGATGCAAGTGACAACTATGGTATAATTACGTTGTAATCTGATTGAGGAATTGTTAAAGTTGAAACTATAGGTAATATGAGGAAGGGGCGGACGGACAAAGTCACAGTGATTTTCTTGGAACTAGAACAAAATTGTGTAACGCAACACTTAATCTCATCTCTATTTTCGGGGGGCGTTTATACACGATCGAAGATCGTTGCATTTCGACACGCGCGCACGCCGCCGACTTGCGCTTTTACTAAGCCGTTTTAAAGGCTGCCGTTTCACATATGGCAGGACCATAGGTCGCGGATAGGATTGGAAACATCTGGAAATGGGCTTCCATTAAAACATATTTAAAGATTTCGCCATCAGAGACCCGCCGTGGGAAAGTAAGATAAGATTTGGAAGGACATGCGAATAACCTCCTGGTCATAGGAATATTAGCAAGGTTTGACTAATGAAATGTCTTGTCTTTCCAACATTTCTCTACCGAGCAGAGGTGTGAACCCTAAGACCGGCGCAAAATTGATGCACTACAAATGTGGTGCTGAAGACGTATGCTGAAAATTCCTTGGAACGCTTTTCGCACGAACGTATCCATCTTAAAAGAATTAAGCATCAATGACAGGCTTTCGTCGACTGTACAACTGCAAATTCTGTTTCATTGGACATATCTCTCGAAACCAGCAATCCTTCGAGCGTCTAGTGGTGCAAGGATAGATTGAGGGCAAAAGATCTCGAGGGCGGTGTTCAACCCGATTGGAAGGATCTGATAAAGACAGTGACACACTGCAGCCTTTCAGAGTGTTCTCGAAATGCTGCTTAAAGAGTAAAGTGGAGACAAATTGCGAAGGCCGCCAAGATCAGCCGTGTTCAAATACATCATCATCGAGACCACGACCACTCTGACAAGAGTGAGACTACTAGAAAGAAGATATAAGCGGTGCGTGCAGTGCGTGCATGGGGTTATTTTTTTCTACAGCTGACTAGGCCATATAATTGGGCATGATTCCATGAAGTAACCGTTATCGCTTGCAATGTCGTAGCGCATCCATATTTGTAGCCAACCCATATTAAAGTAGAGCAGGACACCAGGACAGCAGCACCAGAGAATCTCAATATGCGCAGTTAGCGCCAACGTTTAAAAAAATGCCAGCGACGACTTTGTCTCAAAATTAACAGATGGCTAGGAACTAAATGTGACGTTGCCTCGCAAAACAGCGAGGTATCGACGATGTTATGAAATGTATATATTATGAACTGCATACATTATAGTGACTTGAACAGCAATTTAACAAAGATATCGCCTTGATATTGTTTCGAATTTAAAAGTTGATGCGCGTTACGTTTTCCAAATAACAAAAAAACCGGCCAAGTGTGAGTCGGACTCGCGCACCGAGGGTTCCGTACAAACACTTTCCATCCCTAAGTGGTTAAGTTAAGTTTGCACCTGGTATGTATAGCGCCCCATATAAATTAGGTGCAAGGTTAGGTATTAATAGGTATTAAAAAAAAACTACTTACTCGATCTCGTTCAAAATAATTTTCGTTGGTAGTTTTTATAGTAATATACATCATATGTTTTTTTTAGATTTTTCATTCTCTTATTTTAGAAGTTAGAGGGGGGGGGACCAACTTTTTTCCACTTTGGAAGCGTCTGTCACGCAAACTATTCGGTTTAGAAAAAATATATTTTAGAAACCTCGATATCATTTTTGAAGACCTATCTACAGATACCCCACACGTATGTGTTTGATGAAAAAAAAAATTTTGAGTTTCAGTTCTATGTATGGGGAGCCCCTAATATTTATTATTATTTTTTTATTTTTGCAACACAATCTTAATGCGGTTTACAGAATACATCTACCTACCAAGTTTCAACAGTATAGCTCTTATAGTTTCGGAAAAAAATGGCTGTGACATACGGACGGACAGACGGACAGACGGACAGACAGACAGACATGACGAATCTATAAGGGTTCCGTTTTTTGCCATTTGGCTACGGAACCCTAAAAATGAAGACATGCTTCGGATATATATGTAGTACGTCCATGTCGTTCAAATTACTAATTTACAACGTCAAGTTGAATTTGGCCCTTCACTAAACACGCGCAGTGCAATAATTATGTCCGTTTCGAAGCTTTGAATTGCAATAGTAGATATAATAGTAGCACTTAAGGGAGGGAGAGAGGGGAGATACCGTTAGGCGGCGCCGCTTCCATAACTGTCCCATTAACAAATCATAAAAACACAAAAATCGTTTATTTGTAATTACACGCTGGGAGTTGGATGGGTTGGATGCGATGCGTTAGTGCCGAGTGCGGGCGCGGCACCTCGCACTCACGCACGTCTGCGCTTACAAACCAAGGATCCTTATCCGACTGCGCGACTCAACGGCAGCACACCATATTGGACCTAGTACCTGCCTCGAATGCACGTCTTAACGTCTAGAAGTTTACTTTGAAAAGGTCTGCAAAATAATCACTTCGTACAGTAAATAGCTTGTATATAACTTGCGCGCCAATGTTTGCGATATACGCCACAAGTGTAGGACGATAACCACATATACGAGTTTTTTTTTTTCTGCATTATAAATCATTCGAGCTAGATATTATCATAGTTACTTATGCACAAACAATCGTACTGACGCAGGTACATACTCTAGGATACCTACGTACTAGGAAAACAAGACTACAATATTGTAACATGTTTTAAATTAAATAAACTGAATTATTATTTTTATTATAGTTTGACTATTTGAACGCATGGCAGCGGCCTATGTGAGACTTGCTGAGGTTGCAATATAATATAACACTTGAGTATACTCAGTGTTAATATAGTTCTACTTAGTACCTACTTTAATCGTGATCCAGAGCTTCAACGGTAAGGCAGGTTTTCCAGCGGACCTCAGCTTAGCTAGGTACATAAGCGACGTGAGAGGAAATAAATCACTAATGCGAAGCTGCACGAAACGGAGATCCTATTGGTGCATTACTCCTCGCACGCTGAATGGCTGCATAGTTTGTTTCCGCTGGTAAAGTAGCCTAAATTGCAAAAACAACAATATTTATGTTATGTACATATCTCGATCACGTTTACGTTGCCCGTATATATACATAATATAATATATAAAATGTTATCACAAACGTGTTCGATACGTTTTTTGCATAAAACGCCGTTACACTCTCTACTCTCTAGTAAACTCGGGGTGGCGTTTGTTCGGGCTAATTGGGAGCAAATTGTTTTCCATGGCCCTCGCTGCTCGCTCCGCAATAGCGGCCCGGCTTGCTTGTATACTCCTCATCACGGGCAAGTTTTATTTGCTTTTTGAATTCATTATTAATACGCACCGTCAAGACTTATGGTTAAATTAAAGACGCGAAGTTAGTCTTCGTTTTAATTCTTCGAGTTTTGATTAGGTACTAAATGTATCGACAACTAGATACGTCCAGATACTACATCAAATAGTCGGTTCAGTCTACTCGCGGTGTGTATCGCTCGTCCCGCTGTGACCCCGGCGCACTAACAAACCGTCGCAAGTTTCATAATCAAACAGCAAAATAGAAGTGGTTGCGGCCGCGCGCTCGTAAATAACCCGAGATCTTTTCACTCCGCGAAAGCCCTATAAAACTTACCCTCCGGTTCATTTTATTACAATTAATTCGTGAAAAACTCTGCCGAAGGATTACACGCTCTGATCCAACTCCGTAGGGAGCACGGTTCCTCGCGCGGTGTTTGATAAACAGGCACTGGCTCAATAGCCTTTAAAGTAGATTTTAATCGGACTACCGCGCCCCGAGCGTCGCGTCGCCGACTCGCAGCTCGGCTGGATCACGTCGACACAGTCCGACGTACCCACCAACTACATGCCTCCGTCGTCGACATCGTGTAACGCCTTATGTTTCTCTCTTGCCAGTATTTTTTTAATGAATTAATTTAAAGTTAAATAAGTTAAGCTACAGCTACAATCAAAAATTGATTCTAAGTCCTTACCTTTATAGATACTTATCCCAACTTTTGAGGTGAAGATTATTAAAATATTCATGCTACTTAAATACTTATTTTGAAGCTAGGCTATAACAATGATACACTAAATAAACTATATTACAGAAAATATAGTTCATTATCATTAGAATAGTTACATACCTGCAGAAGACAAATCTGTCAATGACACAACTTATTTTCACATATGGAAACAGGCGTCGCGACCGCGGCCGCCTTGAACAATACATGTTTCCTCTCCTCACTGCCATCAGCCGTTGGGATTGGGACCCTTTTTGCAGCGATAAAAATGCGGTGACCATGTCAGCCGTGTGAGCGGGATGGTGGTCTTAGAAACACTTATAACATAACACAGTTATACCGGTTTAGAGTTATCCGTGAGTAGTTGAATCTGGCAGAAACGAATTAAATCATATAGGTATAATTACAGTAACTGTCAGAAAAAAATCCATCGTTCCAAGTTTCCGATTATGATTATAAAACGCAAATATGATAAGCAAAATAAATTATCCTTATATTAAGTAAATTTGTAGTCATAAATAAAGGTATGAAGCTATTTTTTATATTGAACCATTGCTACAAAGATCAAAGCACAAAGAAAAATTGAAATGCGTAACCTGGAGGAAGATACCGGCGCGGCAGTTGAGCCCGGCGCCTCTGGACTACCGGCCCCACACGTCCAACCTGAGTGTGCTTTCATAATTGTATCAATGCGTAACCTGGAGGAAGATACCGGCGCGGCAGTTGAGCCCGGCGCCTCTGGACTACCGGCCCCACACGTCCAACCTTAGTGTGCTTTCATAATTGTATCAATGCGTAACCTGGAGGAAGATACCGGCGCGGCAGGTGAGCCCGGCGCCTCTGGACTACCGGCCCCACACGTCCAACCTTAGTGTGCTTTCATAATTGTATCAATGCGTAACCTGGAGGAAGATACCGGCGCGGCAGTTGAGCCCGGCGCCTCTGGACTACCGGCCCCACACGTCCAACCTTAGTGTGCTTTCATAATTGTATCAATGCGTAACCTGGAGGAAGATACCGGCGCGGCAGGTGAGCCCGGCGCCTCTGGACTACCGGCCCCACACGTCCAACCTTAGTGTGCTTTCATAATTATCAATGCGTAACCTGAAGGAAGATACCGGCGCGGCAGTTGAGCCCGGCGCCTCTGGACTACCGGCCCCACACGTCCAACCTTAGTGTGCTTTCATAATTGTATCAATGCGTAACCTGGAGGAAGATACCGGCGCGGCAGGTGAGCCCGGCGCCTCTGGACTACCGGCCCCACACGTCCAACCTTAGTGTGCTTTCATAATTGTATCAATGCGTAACCTGGAGGAAGATACCGGCGCGGCAGGTGAGCCCGGCGCCTCTGGACTACCGGTCCCACACGTCCAACCTTAGTGTGCTTTCATAATTGTATCAATGCGTAACCTGGAGGAAGATACCGGCGCGGCAGTTGAGCCCGGCGCCTCTGGACTACCGGCCCCACACGTCCAACCTTAGTGTGCTTTCATAATTGTATCAATGCGTAACCTGGAGGAAGATACCGGCGCGGCAGGTGAGCCCGGCGCCTCTGGACTACCGGTCCCACACGTCCAACCTTAGTGTGCTTTCATAATTGTATCAATGCGTAACCTGGAGGAAGATACCGGCGCGGCAGGTGAGCCCGGCGCCTCTGGACTACCGGCCCCACACGTCCAACCTGAGTGTGCTTTGATAATTGTATCAATGGTTCAAAATAGTTGCTAATAGTTAGTATAACTGCTATGTTCTAGTGGCGCGGAACCCCTAATGCGCGAGCTCCGCTCGCATTTGACCGTTTTTTCATTGTATTTAACAAAAATCATTTATAGTTTTTTAATCATTATAAAACGCGATGTCACTGTGACATAAATAGAACAATATCGTAGAATGTTGTTATTTATTACGGATTCCAATACTGGTATTTTTTTTTTGTAACAAGGCAATACCAGATTGTTGCGATTTCCAGACATAAAGTAGGTAACTAGTATTGGAAGTCCCGGCTGGGTGTGTCGCGCAACATTAAATACAAGCAAAACAATACCGTACGCTTCCACGCGCCGCCTACGCCTTTACGACTTAACGACTTTATCGGCTTATTCTTACGAACAAATTTTACTCGTATGCAGTACTTAAAAAGTTTTATCCGTAACGATTACTGCCCTAAGCCGGGGCGGCGGCGGCGGGGAGGACTTCGTTAATAATTCTGTTTTACGATCCCGGAAGAGAGTAAGTCCTGCTCCCGCCGGACGGCTGCTTCAGCCTTTTTCAATTTATTTTGAATACTTAAGTCGACCTGAGCCGGAGCCGGACTACTGAAAGCATGAAATGCCTTCTAGATTCGCGAGTGTTTCGTGACGTGTCACGTCACCATGGCAGCGTGCAACCGCTGCAAGCCGAGTCGAGCGCTGTCTGACGTCACTGGCTCACTTTCCCCGCCCTCCGCGTGCGTCGATAACAGCCGCCCGGCTCTTTTAATTTTATGACTTCCCGAGAAATTCTACTTGCCTAATATGAAATCGTAATAATAATCGAAACGGTTTCGCTAGTTGAGTGTGTCAACAGTCGTGTGGATTGTTATGGCGCGGGCGATGGTCGAACAATGGTCTCGCGCGTGGTCCAGGGCCGGGCGCGGAGTGCCGCGCGGCGGCGGCGCGGCGGCGCGGCGGCGCGGCGCGGGGTCGCGGCAGTCTCGCGCGCCTAGCCGGCGAGAGCGTGTGTGTCGCCCGTCCCGTCGCCACACGCCAGCGACACGATCACACGAGCGCGGAGTGCTGTTGCGTCACATTGAGCAGTGCAGTGCAGTGCGAGCCCGGAGGGATGTGAGACGCGCCGGCCGCAGCCGCTCGAATGTACGCCCCGCACTTTCACTTTAAGCCGCTTCCCAACTTCGGCCTATTATGAATGAACAGATTTATTCAATTTTCTACAAACTATATAAAAACTAGCTAATTCAACCTAATGTCGAGTCCCCATGACCTAACCCCCGTGAAGTCAGTAGGAGCCGAATGTATTAATTTCGTCTGCTAGAAAAGTTTACTACACGACAATATTGATGTAACATGCATGGTGTGACTTTTTACACTTGGACTGTTTGTGTACTTAGATCTGAATAGTGTTGTCGTTTCGTTGCGGGTCGACTCTAACTTCAGAGGGATGCATGCAGCTGTTCGATTACATACAATAACTCCTGCCCGTGGCGGGCACGAGCAACAAGAAACGAGCTAAGGTTCCTGATCGTCTATCACGACTGACAACCGTTACTCGTATATATCTGATCAACTTTGGATAGTAAGCAAACGATAGGTACTGGTGGTGGTGATTATAATATTCAATCAAAAGCTTGTTCTCCAAGACAACCCGCAGGCACCTTTAAAAGTTTAAAACTTTCAAACAGAAGAAACCACCGCTTCGGTCTATTCTCAAATGTTTAGTTTCATATGACGAATAGACATGGCGAAACTATAAGGGTTCCTAGTTGGCTACGGAACCCTAAAAAATGTATTAAGAGTAAGTTGGTCGTTCGAGGTTCATGGCTTATTACGTCCCTTGTAACTTTTTAGTGAGTACTTATTCAAACTGACAGTTTGGCTCAACGCTTATTACCGATTTTCACCGGCCACAGTTGTTTACGGAGCTTGGAACGCCATCGCTCTAGAGATGACCGCGCTTAGGAGACTGACATTTTTTACGGTATCACTCGGATGAAGCGGACAGACGATGAAACAACTCTGCATTTTTGAAAAAATACAACTCTTTATCAAATATGTCTTTCATTGTCAAGTTAATGTTATAGCTAACAATTTTTTTCTACAATTTATTACCTTTACCAATTTTATTATTTGTCGTTACAAGAGTGGACATGGCTGTCATTCCTTGTGTGGCAAGCCTTACCACACGATGCCATTCTTCTTTCACAGCCGCGCGTCTAGTGCTCTTTTGCAGGGGTAGACGTGAAGCTTTGCCCATTGAGCACCTGGTGGTTCAGTGCAAAATAGACGGTAATCAATCGCGCGGTAGGCCCCCATGACGTTACCTGACCAAATCAAATCGACCACACCAATAGATGCAAAGAATTCTATGCTAGGTAGTCAAATTTTAAACTAGTGCTTAAAGGTAAACACCACATCCAAATTGTTGTGGAGATGAAACTAAACCACACTAAACTAAGAAATACCTAAGTATAGTACTTATGTAATAAAATACTTACAATATAACAAACTTTTCAGGATTATTTATAATATTAGCAGTAGGTAGGATTAACAGAACCTGCAATACTGCCAACTAAGTAGCTGCTTGGTTAACACGTTCAATGCGAAGCTTTATTTTGTGAACTTACTCTCAGTGCGTTACAACCCATGAGAGTCCTGTATTGAACTTTCTGGCTGTGCGGTACAAGTCAATTACAGCCTGTAATAAGGGTTCTATATTTTACCTAAAATGTCTTTACTAAATACATATATATGAAATTTAAATATAACAATGTTTAGTCTAATAATGAGTCTACCTTATACTGCCTTCGCCGAAGTTGATGACTGTTCGTTTAGATTTTATAGACGAATTAATTAACAGGTCAAAATTGACTTGTAACGCACAGCCAGGACTGGCACAGATAAAAATGTCGATGATTTAGTAGTGATGGGAAAGATAAACCAAATAGATATATCGAAACAATGTATTACTTTTTTTACATTTTGTTACATGTGCAACCAGATGATGGGCTCATGTAAATACGTCATTTTTGTGATGCGTTTGAGGGTATTTCAATTTCGTTCTCCGTACTTACATGAACCGCCGACGATGGTTGACTGCCACTCGGAGACGTGGAGGTTCTAACCGAATCATGTTCCAATATGCGAACTTTGTCTTTGTTCCAGCTTCTTAAAATTTTTGTCCAACATTCTACGAGACCGCATTTTAGACGCATTCATGTTTACGTATAAACAGAAACAAACGTGCGTACTAATAGCAGGGTAACAACACTAATGCACTCTACACTTACGTGCAGTGCTGTACAAGGCCCTACACAACAGGTCATTATATGCCCTGTTCCGCACTGAATAACAAAAGTTTTAATCTGGTGCGAACAGGTCATAACTGCTCACAGGATTGTAAAATGACGAATCTAAATGTATACTTGACTATACACAAAATATATATATCACAACTTTATGGCCTTCTCACCAGTGCAAAGTCGCGTACTTCGGTCGCCGCACCAGGCGAAAGTTCAGAACAGGGTCAAAATGACCTGTTTCGCAGTGAACGTGTTAAGTATCACACTTGCCACTTATTGCCTCTGAGAAATGTTGTAACAACTGCTTCAATGCCGCAGTATTGTTCGCTAAAGTTCGCTTCGTTTTGTCTTAAAAGCGGACGATAATTTTCCTGGGTGGGTCGAAATGGATATCCGTGATATCAATACAACTGTGGGTAACATGGCATAGTCTGCGTATTGGCGGTATTGGGGAATTCTTACCCGATACTGTTCCTCTGACTGCCGGTTTTAATGGTGTGATTGGGTTCGCGGGGGATGATGCTAGACGGAGCTCCTAAACAAATGTTAGCGATCAGAGAGGGAGCAGGTTAATATTCTTCAAACAACGGATAAATTTATATATTTATTATAAAACATATTAATATGAAACAACAAAGGAACACACAAATAACTACAATTATGCACACACACGCACACCTCATGTTATCACTGCAAGTTACACCAGCCGAAAGAGCCTGGCGCTCTAGCGCAGCCCTTTTATTGATTCTCAATCCCCGCCGTTACACCGCCCGTGGTGGGACCCCGACTTCATCTTTGAAGAGTAGATGGTGCCACTGGCGGCGGTAAAAGGCTGATGATGTACTTGCACCCGCCGCCAACACAAAAGAGGCTCAATATTTGAGGGCAGTCTTTTTATGCCGGAAAATTGTATGCAGAAATAAACCGCTTAAATTTTTTCTCCGTGTCTCTAGCAAGTTTATAACGATACTATAGAGATTTATAACTGGTTGGAGTTCGGGTAGCGAGGTGGTTAACGCACTGGAGCGGCAATCCAGAGGTACCGGGTTCGATTCCCGGTCTCATCCCCCTTTCTTTGAGCTTTGATATCTTTGTATCAGCAGTTTATAACGTTAATGATATTGCTAGCACCTGTTCAGCTATCAATATCATTAACTTTTTTCGCTAAAAATCTAAAGTATTGCGTGTTGGTCAAATATTACAAATATGCCAGTTTATGTACTATGATCGTCATATACCGCGCCCCGCCGATCATCCGCCTGCTATAGAAGTGAAGGCGGGTACGTCACGTGTAAGCACTGTGACCCCTCAACGTGCTTATGCTGAGATCGCCGCAAAAAGTCCCGCTGTTTCAAGATCTAAGCAGCGGTCATCAAAAGGGGTGCAGAACCGGTGTGAACCCGTTCACAAGGATCTGCCTAAACCGGCTCCTCGGGAGTCAAAATGTGACAAGGATGGCTTCATCAAGGTGGAGAGGAGGAAGAAGCCGGCTTGCCGAAATCAGTGCGGTACCGCACCGACTGGGCCCAAACACCTGCTGCGTCCCGCCCTGCCGACGACGCAATTGTATGTGTCCCGTCTACATTACTCTACGAAGGCCGAGGAGATCGTAGAGTATGTACGTATGAAGACCGGAATTATCCTGAGGGTCGTGAAGTTGAAGTCTCGCCACAAAGTGAATTTTAATTCTTATAATTTTTGCCGAAAGGTGTTTTATTCTGGCGTTTCCGCGGTCGGCTACCCAACACCACGGACTTACGAAAGACATTGTGACCTAGTTGTTTAGTATTTTAATATGTATGTTAGATTGTAAGGTATTTATCTATGGGCCTTTGATGCCTGAAATAAACGAATTATTATTATTATAATATATATATTAATACTAACAGATAAAATGTGTATGTATGTATGTAAACACTTTATTGTACATAAAACAAGAAAAACACATACCATACATTATCTCTTCGTCATAGAAACGCTTTAGTATTCCTATCTGTACTTACAAACGAACAGTGTTCTAAAGATGGTTTGTCCCCGTCGTACACTGTAGGCCTTCTTATCTCGCTCGATGAGATGACAGCTACCGTCAGCTCAGCGGCACGCGCAAACTGAGTCACCTGACTATCGTGACAGATGCTTTGTCACTTATTTATCACGTGATAATCGCAACCATCATAGGCCCCCTGAAATCGGTATATACATACATACAGCCCCTGGCTTCGCACGGATGCAAGGCTGATAAATTATGCATGTACCTATTATACATAATATATAAACCCTCCTCTTGAATCACTCCATCTATAAAAAACCGGCCAAGAGCATGTCGGGCCACGCTCAGTGTAGGGTTCCGTAGTTGCCCATCCTTCACAATAGACGGGCTTAAAACAGCGGTTTTGAGCCCGAGGTATATATTACGAGAAAGGTTTCAAGCTTTATAAAAAGGTCGAACACCCCAAATTAACTGTAATGACTTATTACATTTTACATACAATACAACAATACTTTATTGCACACCAATAAAGGTTTCCGAAAGGCAACAAGACAAATACAATTTATATTACCTTCTGGAAGTTATGTTATCGATTATACGCACCAGGTTGAGCGCTATTTTTTATTGCCATACTGCACTTAACTTATAATGTGTAACGTTCGAATTATAAGGACATCGCGAGGCACTTAGGGGGAAGTCCCCTAACGCCGGACGTTCGAACTATCTCGGCAACTGGAAGCTCGGCAATGGCAACTCGGCAAGTGGAAGGGGCGCGGGGGACCCCCGCGCCCCTTCCACTTGTCCTTGTTTCGCTCGCGTTGCTAGTTGCCGAGATAGTTCGAGTGTCCGGCGTTAGGTGCCGTCCGGCGTTAGGGGACTTCCCCCTACGTACCTAATTTTAAAGAAAATTATGAAATTGTACGATAACTCAAAAACGGCTCGACTAATTGTGCAGCCCGGCTAACCCAACGACGGCAATTTAATTAAGAAGTTATGTTTTGTTTGTTATCTTATGTTCAATAAATATTACGTTCTGTTTTCGTTGATTAGCTTGTAAGAAATATGATACTTTACTAGTTGTTATGAATAAATAAACTGTAGGTTAAGTAGGATAGGCTAAGGAATTAAATAATTATCTTGATTGCATTTCATTTCCCCATAGTTTAGCTTAGTACTTGGATAAGTACTAAGTTATAACGATTAGATCCTAACAGCGCGACGACATCCCACAGACTGACGGGCGTCAGAGGGGAGGTAGCGCGAAAGGTATATCAAAAAGGTTGGGAGGCGAGGAAGCCACGCCCCGCTCCCACCCGCGCCCCGCTGACGCCTGCGCAGGTCGTTTCCTAGTCGAAATTAGGATCTAATCCAGTGTTTATTTAGTGTTTACCAATTGGAATCTCATTAGAATAGTATTAGGTATAAGGTATAATTGTTATTGTATAAGATTTATTAGTATTCTTTAGTGTTTAAGTCCTGATTGTGTAATGTAAACAAAATTAATAATAATAAAGTGTTGTGGCAGGAGAGGGGGAGGCACGGATTGAAATAAAAGGCGATACATTGCGCCGTACCGGCATTATTCGATCCAGCAAGCTACAAGTGCTAAGAAGAAATCCCTGCCCAACTCTCTCCCCGGCTTTGAAGACTCAAGAAGTGTTTCATTACTAGAAGAAACCCCTGCCCGTCAGTACAGCGTTGTCCGTCAATCCAACGCTTGTACCAGTCAATCCAACGTAAACAAACCAGTCATAGGTGCGTCAGGCACACTAATTTTATTCAATATAGTTTCCATTAAAATTACTTAAAAGGCCTCATTTTCGTGAATTTTTCCATAATTTTTTTGACCCGTGGTTGAAAAGTTAGAGGAGGGGACGCAATTTTTTTTTTTTCGGAGCGAATATTTACAAGACTGCTGATTTTTTTTAAAAATAATGTTTGGAGACCCCTATTATTTTTAAAATACCTATTCAATGACACCCCACATACTGTGAAACGAAAAAAAACTTCCCCCCCACTTAGGTATTAGAGGTACCCGAAAAAAAAAATTCAGTTTTTATTTTACCGTTTTGTGGGCGTGATACATACACATACTCATACCAAATTTCAAATTTCTAGTACTTATGATCACTTAGCTAAGCCGCGGATGGACGACAGACGGACAGACGGACATGGCGAAACTATAAGGGTTGCTAGTTGACTACGGAACCTTAAAAAAAGATATAAGCATACATTGGGACAGGCGGACGGAAAGCGACTTCGTTTTATACTATGTAGTGATAAAGTAATCTTTGAACATTCTTATACCTGGTCCATATGCCGCTGATTATACAAGTGTAAATTTAGTTGTATACTAAATAGCATATAATATGAAAATCACCTTCACCATCATCTGTCGGTCAGAGTTCGGTCGCGGTCACCTTTCGCTCGCTTTCCAATTTGAATCATGCAACGGCCATTATAGCATTGAGTTGTCGCGACATGAAAATTGAACAATCTTAGATGACAATACGATAACGTTCCCATTTTTGTCACCTGTAATGTTGTAATCGATGTCACTACGGTAAATAAAGCAGTTAGATACTCAGTATCTATAGGTAGACATCCAACAATAATGTCGAATTTAGGAAAGTATTCATCACTCATGTAATACGATTCCGCAATGATACACAATGTAATCACAATTTAGTCTTAAGCAAGTAGTTTAAGTAACAACACGAAAGAAAACAAATGTTTCGCAGCCAGTGCGCAGACATTTTGGCGGCAAACGTTGCGATATATCTCTCCCAAGAGATATGATCTCGCATCGCACACTACATTACTCGCTTCGCTGCACAATGGAGATCTCGCACCAGTCCAGTCCCGAGCCGTAACGATACAATACCTACAGCATACACGCGGCGGCGCCGCAGTCGACGGGCCAATAAAGTTATTGGCTAACAAACATACATCTAAATATGTTCACGAACTGTAGCAACTATAATCATTATTAGCAGGATAGAAAGCTAGTTGATAGAAAAATTACATTGCGTGTTAGATTAGGTATCTTTAACCAATGGAAATAATGCCTGACCAGAAATATATGAGGATTGTCAAGAGGGCGCTATTCTATAAGATTTATTTATATGGCAACAATTTTGCAACCAATCGCAACCCACTATAATGACATTAGTTTAAATACCTGTCAGTTCCACTATGTTAACCTCGGAATATAATTTAATGGAATGCACTCTTTTCCTGACTGTTTTTCGTGTAGTAAACACGTACTGTACACTTTAAATCTTACGTTCACGACTGTGAATGGTTTTCGGCATTTTGGATAATTTTAAATATTTGCCTTTTAAAGAAAGCACCACGAATGACATTGACATTGTTGACAAACCATCATAAAATCATTGCCAGTGTAAGAAATTAGTTCCAGTGAAATTCCGCAATATGGCGCGTCCTCATATATTTCCGGTCAGGCTTTAGGTAAGTATCAATATTTGGTTTAAAATAATCGGGTGTTCACTCCTCGTTTGGCATCGGACACGTTGCGTGCCTACCTATTTACCACGTGAGTCTACTGCCATCAATAAATTATGTTAATTTCACGTTCCTGGCGGCTCAGGCACATCGGTTCATGCTGAAAACTTGCTGCTCCTGAAAATGTTATGTTTCCCAAAATATCGGACCATCCCGCGAATCAACAATGTAATTCAATATTGGAGCGGAGCGGGCTAATAGTTTTTCATTGGGTGAAATATAATCGCTGAGTCGGGCGGCAGGTACGGGCTCGTAAAAAACGCATCAATCTCGGCGCCCTGACCCTCCGCGCGCCATCCATCACTCCGTTTCCCCCCCTCACCGTGCCCCCGCCGCCTGCGATAACCCTTCATGTCGCGCCACTTAAGACGCTCGCTAATGTCTCCGGTGCCACACGTCCCGCCCCCGCCCCCGCCACACGTCTCGTCGGCTCGCACTCGCCGCACGCACCGGCCTCCTTTATATTCACGCAGCATTCGGGGCGCCATTGCCACGGCCCCGCTGCGCCACTCGTTATCGCTGACGAAGCGCCGCTGTGGACTTTAGTCCGTTAATTGCATACGTAAGAAATTTCAATATAATATTCTAAAATTCAAATTAAACAGCAAATCGGTGTCACTTAAGGTCATTCCGTATATCATTGGTATTCAATACACTCTGCGACCCATACTTACACACTGCCAGTTTCAATTGTTTTACTTAATTATACTTAAGGTATTTCAAATTGTAAAAAAATATTTCTTTTGTTTTAGTGGAGATTGTCCTACTGTGAAGTGTCTATATAATAATATTATTTATTATTTTGGATGCCGTCTGATTAGAGATTATTATTAACCGTGGAATAAGAGGCACCACACCAAATATAGACGAGATAGTCTTAATAAGATTTTGTTCGAGTTAAGCACTTTATTTTTCATTTCCGACGGAAGTAATCAAAGCTATGGATGAACTCCATACAAAGATATATTATACAATTTGAGTAGCGGGTATCTCCCTATTTGGACAGGCGTACATAATTCGAAATAGTGAGTCAGATTTGTGGAGTGAAAGTGGCAGAAGCGACCAATTTCAACCATGTTTTCTTTAAAGTGTTTACATTTCAATGCCACTTATTGCGGCGCACATAACAATGATAAATTAAAAGCCAACATGTTGCGGGATTCGGGATTTTTCAGAGCCACGTCCAACTCAGATCCCACATCCAGGCTATGAGAAATGAAACGTAAAGTAAAGCTGAAACATGTCAAAAAGGAAATCCAAAATAAGTGACAACGCAAATGAGCTATCAACTGGTTCAATCGCTCAATCATCAAGTTGATCAACCAGTTGCTTAATGTCTGTAACGAATAGTGTAAGAACTATTTTCTGGAGCCTTTGTAGCACCACCTGGTGTAAAGTTCTGCGACTGATTGATCCTGCACCATTAGTCCATTATGTCAAGTTACTAAAATACCTACATAATTTTTTTGTTGCTTGTGCAATTAAGAGTACCTACCTACACAATTTTAATTTTATTGTAATATAATAATAATTCATCCAACACGTTTTACGTAACGATTATATGATTAAACCATACAAATAAAAATAAAGATTTAGTTTTGCTTAAAGAATTGCTTGTATTCGTAATAGACCTAAATAAGTACAGTGGATGCACACTGCATGCATACTTACAAAGCTGTAGCTCGCCGCGCGTACTGTAAGAACTTCAACTGGAAGGAGCCAAAGGAGCAAGGGTCAGTCACCTTACCGGATTCCATACCAGAATTCAGTAATTGATATAGTAATTAGATTATGTTTTGGCCTTAATTAATAATAGATTGTGATCATGTCTAGTGGTTAAAGGATCCAGTTGTGTGTTATAATAACCAGATTCTCTGCGGTAAGGATACAAATCAGACGACATTAGCAGTTTATTTAGGACAAGTCAATATTATTTAATAATTATTAGCAGAAGCAATAATGAAGGTTAATGAATCTAAATATACATCTTGGACGAGAAGTAGTGTTAGTTATTTAATTAATAAACAAATAATAAATAAAGGTTGAAATATTTATTTATAAGATGCAATGTCTCTGTTCTAACATTATTCCAAATGACCCAGTAGGAATGTGGATAGTGTATGGCTGTTTAGTGTTCGATATAATACATAAATATATAACTAAAGGGGTTTTTTGTTTAGGAAAGGACAGCCCCACCCCGCTGTCCGGATATCAGATTCGACCAACAATTAATCCGTCCTTGACAGGATAAAGGGAAGACACATATTTGGAATGCTATAATAAAACAGCTAATTCCATCATAAGTTATTGATAAAGATTTCTCACCACCAAGCTATGTCAATTTAATGGTTAATAAACCAAAATAAATATATTCTGCTAAATGGTCATATGTTGATGCAATATAAAATATTGCTAGTGTCTCTTTCAGTTATTAAATATATAGATAGATAATCTGTCCCAGGAGACATGCAACTGATACATGACACTAAAAGTAGCACAAGACCAAGCAGTGAATTACACAACCTGACAGCTGAGTTGAATAAGTAAAACAGGGGATGGACTCAGCCATATCCTCATGTTAATATCTAGCCACCAAGTTATGTCAATATAAAGGGCTAATAACCAAATAAATATATTCTGCCATAATGGTCGCTTGTAAATGCAGTATGAAAATACTGGTAGTGTCTGTTTCAGCTATTTTATTAGGTATATAGACAGATCATCCATCCCATAAGAGAACCACAACTGAGAGATGACACTTAAGTTATACCAGACCATAGCAATGTATTAACACAACATGGTTGGGTGATGATGATAGTTGATATAACAATGAAACCAGCCGTTTCTCTTATGATAAAAATATCAGACTGTGTCAGGAGAGTCAGAAGGAAGGGTAGGATATTTTACCTTTGTAAAACCTTTACCTATACCAGACTCTTCCCATCAGCATTTCTAAATATTACAAGTCATATTCAACTTGGATCAATTATGGGTTTAGTCGTCGCCCCGAATTAAGACTTATAGTCGATTGACAAAGGGTCTCTGCAAAGTCGATAGTCGCCAACCTTCTCCCTCGTCAGAGAAAACTCCAAGTCTTTAGTAGATGGTTTTAGACACCACAGTGCACAGCCCGAGCCTTCCTAGTATTAAAGCTTATAGCCGATCTCCGGAATTGCTCTATAGAGGACTCCTTTGACCAGCAATACGCTTCGATGCTGGTACTTTGTATGACACAAAGGTCTTTGCAAACCAGTCGCCATATCAGATGAGCCTCTAATGTCAATCTGGAACAGACAACCAAACGACTACCAAGGTAGTATATTTCACCAAGTTGAGTCATTCTGTTCATTGACATTGCTTAGAAGGAGAGAGTGTACCACATACCTTATACCTTCAAGACAGACCTGCCTCTGTAGCTATTTTTAAACAAAGACAAATCTGTGTACCCATACCGATATTAAAATAGTGTGTTAAACGTGTAGTCAGTATAGTGTGAAGGAAATGTAATTAATAACACAGCTATTTCTGGGGATAATTTATCTATCCACAATTACATAAGATATACATGTTTGGTACCTACTTGTCTAAATTACAAGCTGAAACACAGTGCGGATAACTCGGCCACTTAGCAACAGAAGTGCATAGGGCCCGTATCTTAACACTCTCGTCATGAGGGCTTTATTGAACCGTAAAATGAATCATGGAAATGCATCTAGTGTTAAAGGAGGCCTGGCCGGAAAAGACATTTCTGTGGAAATAAACAACAGCGCTTACCTCTCTCGCAATAAGGATTATTGCAAGCAAACAATCCGACATAATAACACTCCACACCACATCCCACATGACCATCAACCTCTTCCGAAACCCAGAACAGCTGATTTTCGATACTTATCCGTCAGAGTTTTTTCTTACACCTCTCGATCCAGCCCCAAGAACACCAGTCCTTCCGCACTTCCTTCCATCTCCATCGTTTTTCTTCCCCGAGCCCCCATCTCGAACCTTCTCGATCAAAATCCCTCCCAATCTCCATAAGCGCCACCGCGTCGGATAGCGGAACTCAATCTGTGTACATGTGTTTTATGTTTCAATGAATTCCCAGTTCCTCATTGGTTGGTATTATCTACAACTCACACAAATAAAGATATCTATAGGCTTATGTGTAGATAACTTTAGTTCCGCTACTCGCCGTTAGTCGCTACTGTAGCCAATG
Source organism: Apotomis capreana (assembly GCA_947623375.1). Taxonomy (NCBI): domain Eukaryota; kingdom Metazoa; phylum Arthropoda; class Insecta; order Lepidoptera; family Tortricidae; genus Apotomis; species Apotomis capreana. The sequence goes on along the minus strand of OX392515.1, from coordinate 298,026 downwards.
ATATTGGCGGCAAATTAAACCAAATTAAAATTTATCTTTATTATTATAGATTAATTATTAATCCCAACATAGCTGTCTTTAAAATTCGGTCCGTTTTAAAAGTTCCCAATGCCTGTAAGATAATAAGAACGTGACTTAAACGCAATTTCTCCCAAAACGTCACTGACATTTCTATTACACATGTTAGGTTAAACTACGATCCTAACGAGCGAGCGACGCGAGCGAGCCGCGCAGGTCCGACTTTGCTTAGATTAGGTAGGTATTTTGTTGTTTCGTATTAATATTGAGTCAGACTTTTCATTTTTCGGTGTAGGTATTAAAATAATCGTGCAAACGGAATATTATGCCATATAAATTTCGGCGAGACGATTATTCGACCTGTAATATATGTGGTAATGTGGTCGACCAAGGGTCGTAGATGGGAGACAAACCCACTCGACAAAACCACATCAACAAACCTCCTAGAAACACCAACGCATATCATATAATTAACAACAACTGAGCTTCCCAGCACAATTACAAGCATTGAGACCAATACAGCATGCGGCCTTTAAATTATATTAAAATATTTAATAAACACATCCTTGTTTTATGCTTGTCTATCACAACGCCCCCTAGTGTGAAAGATTTAAACTTAATCCACGCTCCAGCAACCCTATCAATATTTAATTCATCAATGAATTACGAGATGGCGTTGTAAGGTAAGACAGCGTAGATGCTGACCCTCTACAATAGACTCCCAATAAAACACTAGATGGCGCTTCACGTCATAAAACCATTGGCTAAAACTCACTGGAGCATAGTTCCGTTACAGTACGTTGTGGTTGAAATGAACAGTGCAGGACCGTGCACTGGTAATACAAGATTATATCGTTGCCGAAAGCATTATTTTAGACAGTACACTAATGTACCAAATGTGGTGATCGAATAAACGTAACTACGTTTTATTTTAACCATTAAGTGTATTGTTTAGTCATAATAGCCTTTGGAACCAGAAAATTCTAACCTAAGAATAATCCTCAAATTAAATTATAATTTCTGTTATTTTGTGCAGGGTTGGTAGATTGGGCGCTCGGCGGTGGGCGCGGGTCCGGGCGCAGGCGCTGTAGGCGGAGCGGAGCATGCGCCGCGGCGCGCACGCGCGCAGCTTGGCGCTGCTGGCCGCGCTCGTGGCCGCCGCCGCGGGCGTCGCCGCGCCCCGCCAGTCGCCAGGTGATCCCGACAACCCCACCGATGGAACAGCTCGATCACGTGAGTTTACTTCACTATTCGTTCCAGAATGGGTACCCCTTATCTTGCACAATCTCTATTGTCCGAAATACACTTCGCATAATCGTTTTCGCACAATCATTTTTAGCCGAATGATACTATCGCATAATTATATACTTACCACAATTGTTATGTCGCATAATATTCATTTGGCACAAATTTGTATAGCAGAATACTAATATCGCCAACTTTTATTTCGCAGAATTTTATGTAGCACAATATAAGTTCCGCCGAATTTATTGCGGCATAATTGTACCATAGCATACTCACAGAACCGAATCGCTGCCAGAAAACTAGATTAGGTTAGGTCGAAACTGCGTCCCTCACCGAAACGAAGGCAAGGTAGGTAAGTAAGGCTGGTCCGACTTGGCTTAGGTTAGGTACGACGACGAGCGAAGCGAGGAGGAGTGTTAGGTTGAACTGCGACCCTAACGAGCGAGCGAAGCGAGCGAGCCGCGCAGGTCCGACTTGGCTTACGATTCCTAACATTACCTATTTCACCTTAAGGCAGATCCAACTTGGCTTAGGTTAGGTACGACGATGAGCGAAGCGAGGAGGAGTGTTAGGTTGAACTATGACCCTAACGAGCGAGCGAAGCGAGCGAGCCGCGCAGGTCCGACTTGGCTTACGATTCCTAACATTACCTATTTCATCTTAAGGCAGATCCAACTTGGCTTAGGTTAGGTACGACGACGAGCGAAGCGAGGAGGAGTGTTAGGTTAAACTACGATCCTAACGAGCGAGCGACGCGAGCGAGCCGCGCAGGTCCGACTTTGCTTAGATTAGGTAGGTATTTTGTTGTTTCGTATTAATATTGAGTCAGACTTTTCATTTTTCGGTGTAGGTATTAAAATAATCGTGCAAACGGAATATTATGCCATATAAATTTCGGCGAGACGATTATTCGACCTGTAATATATGTGGTAATGTGGTCGACCAAGGGTCGTAGATGGGAGACAAAGTACATGCCGAGCTCTAGATAGTAGTGAACGTTTAATTACTTAAAACATTAGCTTATATACATTTTTACAATAAGGTTAACGCTTATCCAAGCAATATGCATTATGCTACAGTAAACCATTGTGTTACTGTTGAATACTAAATGTAGACATTAGCTACATACTACAGCTTCCCCGTAAGATCCCTTCACCCCCGGGGTGCTGGAGAAAAAGAAAAAAAAATAATGCATGTTACTTGTTTACAATTCGAAATAAAGATGGGGACCACTGTGTAAACTACTTATAACTAAGTTTAAACACTTTAAAAGAATTTATCAAAAATTAGTTGGTCACCCCATAAAAAAAAATATTCATCATGTCCCAGTGTCACTGTTTCGAAAGAAATATGTTATAGTTAAGGATAAAATTATTTTTATTAAAATTCCTGTCTTTTCCAACAAAATTATTAGTATTATTATTATCATATAATCTCTCTCAAAAAAAAATATATAAAAATTTGCCATTCAAATTGTGTATTAATCACATAGGTACTGGTATTACGGTATCGGTACATTTACCCTATAAAATATCTAATGCCTTATAAATGTTGGAGTCTCTGCTCTCAACACAAAATAAATGGGAATGGTTACCCAAGGGCATGGTCACCCTTTAAACAACAATGTGGGCTACGCCTCTGTGCGTACCCTATCTTCAAAAAAATAGTGGGTATGGTCACCCAAATGGCATATCAGGCTACATGTACTATGTGCCTGTAAGTCGGTGTCGCAAATACATTAAGACTTAATAAGTCTCCAACTGTTTTCACGGAGGGCGCGATAGTCCAGAACACCATGAGCAAACAAGAAGGACTAGCGCCCAAACTTTATACTTAATCAATATGTACCGTACCTTACCAAGTACTGAGAGAGTAAAAATTGAAATTAAAATTTCGTATTGAAATACTTTATAAAAGAAATATCTACGCAAATATAACTCAATTAACTGTCACTAAAATTATTAGGTGATCAATCCAATAACTAGCTATAGTATAATTGTTCAATAAAATTTGTAAGTGTGAATATCAAATTACATTCACCAATAATTAAAAGTTTACTTGTAGACAGCGAACACGCGTGACCTACTTAAAATGTTTGCTTACGCGCGGACTTCGCGGCGGCGTATGCATTTCCGTGCGCGCGAAAATTGCGAAATGTGTCAAGTAGTTTACGACATTTGCATCGAAAAAAAATATTAGCGACGATTATTCTAATGATTTTAAGTGATGATATCTGGTTTAAAAAAATAATAATTAGAAATGCTAAGTGACACGGGTAACAATTTCATGTAAGTACGAAAGTTATCTAACAATTTATGTACGTAAAAGAAAAATATTTTGAATGAATTGGGCGTTAACCTGTATAGCTAATTAATTATTATATAAAAAATATTCTGTTAATAATAATTTTCTCTTATATTCCAACTTAGTATATAAATCTTGCAAATCAGTAGTCATAATAAAATTAACTCGTGCGTAAATGTAAAATAATTATAACCGAAAACATAAGTTATACAATAAAATATTCACTTACTTAATTCAACGCTTACGTAGGAGTAATGCCTAACGATATTGAGGTCATCACGAGTCGTCACGTTGCGCGATGCATGGCGGGACGTTGATGCGCTGGCGGCTGGCAGGCACGTGGCGCTCGATGCCGTTGCTGATGCGCGATGCGATGACGGGCCGGGCTAACCCTGGACACCCTCGAGCATGGGCCGGGATTTCCCTGGACACCTCTTGAGATGGGCCGGGATAACCCTGGACACCTCTTGATTTGCGAGCCGGGATAACCCTGGACAACGCTCTTCTTTTCTTGAGACTTGTTTCTTCTTATGGGCTTCTTTCATAATTGTCTTCTTCTTTTTTTTTTAAGTTAATTCAAATCTTCATTCTTGAGACTGCATCGTCTGTCTGGTGGTTGCCGTTGTCGCTGTTGCTGGTGTCCCGGACGGTGCGGTGTCCCACCGCACCGTCCGGTGCGAGGTTCTGAGGTTCTGGCTGGTTGAGAAGTTCGTCTTCGGAACGTTAGTGCAGGATCGCCATGTAATATATGTGGTAATGTGGTCGACCAAGGGTCGTAGATGGGAGACAAAGTACATGCAGAGCTCTAGATAGTAGTGAACGTTTAATTACTTAAAACATTAGCTTATATACATTTTTACAATAAGGTTAACGCTTATCCAAGCAATATGCATTATGCTACAGTAAACCATTGTGTTACTGTTGAATACTAAATGTAGACATTAGCTACTCGTACATACTACAGACCATAGGAGTATTGTTCTAATCAACATTATGCCAATGTACTATTCTGCCAAAGAAACGTGTGCGAAATGATAGTATGCCAAGAAATTTAGGCAAAAAGCAATTGTGCGAAATGATGATTGTGCCAATGGTTATGCCAACCAATTTTGTGCAACACATTAGTAACCCTTCCAGAATATCTGACAACTTTTGCGAAGAACTGTCTGAAGTCTGCCTTTAATTCCTTAGAATACGAATTATTAAAGATTTTCAGATTTTAAAATCACACCTAAACATAACCACCTAACCATAATAGATGGTGGTAATAAACTCTGGAGGCTGACATGAATGCCTCAATAAAGCGTCGCCTCACGAGTTTCCTGCATATGCGACAGGTGCGGCCCGTGCCAGCTGGGAGGTGTCTCCGAGCCCGCCGGGCGAGGACGTGCACGGCGCAGGCGCAGGCGTGCCGCTGGAGGCGCTGGACGGCGCACTGGACTCGGCGGACGCGCTGGACGCGGCGCTGGGCGAGGAGGAGGCGCCGGCGTGGCGCGAGCTGTGGTACGCCTCGCTGGAGGCGCGGCGCCGCCAGCCCGTGCTCAACGCCTCGCGCGAGGACGTGCTCGCCCAGCTCGGCTCGACTGCTTTCCTCCACTGCCCCGTGCGGCACCTCGGCGAACGCGGCGTGAGTCAACCGACATAAATCTATACACAAAGTCACGCATATAATCCTATTCTCCGTCTTAAGAATAAATGTAGACGCCGTCAACATGCAGACGACGCGGTTAGCGTAGTTTGTAGTGCCACCTGCCTACTGAGCCGGCGGTTCGAATCCGGCTAAGTTAAATATTTGTGGGGTGATTTAACTCGAATATTTGTCCCTGGGTGTTATGTATCTGGGGGCACGGTAGTGCCCCCGCCAAGACGAACAAAAAAGAAGGGGGCACTACCTACCTTTTCTCGAACCGTTTCGTCTCATATTCAAACCCTCATAGTTTCGTCCCAGTTAACACTAGAGCGCCCAAATTCTCAGGTTAAGATGCAGTTAGCAAACATATAAAATGTACAAAATTTAATTGATCTAGCTTTTATACTTTAGGTTTTATAGGTACCTAAAATACGCCGATTTTGCCACTCACTCACTGACGTATCAAAACCTCTGGGGTACTTCCCGATGACCTAGAAAGCTGAAATTTGGTATGTAAGCTAGTATTAGTACACAAACAACAAAATAATTCTAAAACTTGGAACTTTTACCCCCAATCCCCTTAAACTAGGGGATGGAAGTTTGTATGAAACTTCCGCAAATTTTAATACTAGAGGTCTGAAAATTGAAACCTATAGGGACTCATTGTTATAAATCAAATACATATTGTAGGACTTTTAAAAAATCACCCCCCACCCTTTAAATAAGGGGATGGAAGTTTGTATGGGTTTCCCATAATAGGGGATAAAAGTGTATATATATATGGGGCTAAACTTAAGTATTTCTTAAATACACAATTGTCTCCTTCAGTTGAGGCTCAAGAAACCCTACAGCCCAAAAAAATTAAAAAAACTAAAGCACCTTACAAAAAGAAATGAGATCCCACCAAAAACATTTCATGTAAAATTGACGGCCAAGACTCACATTCTCATAACGCTTTCGCTGTAAAAAAGTTATCAGATCCCAGGAAAAGCCAAGCCCCTAAGCCCCGACTTTACTAACCCCACCACCTTGGTTTAAAAAGTATGGCATCAACTGGCTTCAAGCCCCTAAACCCGGAGTTTACTAACCCTACAGCTTTGTTTCAAAAGTACGGCTTGGCCGTTTCATAGACTACCGTAAATAAGTCTAGCGGACTGTCCGGCCTATATCGTAAGGAATTAAGTTTATAAGTATATATTATCAAAGACATAAACTTAGTTTCTTGATACCATATGGGCCAGACGGTCCGTTGGACTTATTTACGGTACTCTATGAAACGGCCAAGCCATACTTTTGAAACAAAGGTGTAGGGTTAGTAAACTCCGGGTTTAGGGGCTTGAAGCCAGTTGATGCCATACTTTTTAAACCAAGGTGGTGGGGTTAGTAAAGTCGGGGCTTAGGGGCTTGGCTTTTCCTGGGATCTGATAACTTTTTTACAGCGAAAGCGTTATGAGAATGTGAGTCTTGGCCGTCAATTTTACATGAAATGTTTTTGGTGGGATTTATATATTACTAATGTTTACCGTCTAGTACCGATATTACAAACTTTGCTTAGTTTGGCACTATCACTAAATATTAATAAAAAATAATAATGAGACTTTTTTTCCTGTAAAGCAGATAGGAACTTTTACAAATCTGAATACACCAGTATTTTCCAATGGAAGATCGCTTTAGAGAAGATATGTCTAAAGAAATACTTGTTACATTTATAATATCAAGTGTTAAGTATGTCTCAAAGCTTAGCAATTGATGTAATATATTAACATAATATTTTGCGTTGTTTTTTTTTTAACGCTTACCAAACGCCACGTATCTTACAGATTTCTTGGGTGCGAAGACGCGATTGGCACATCATCAGCTCCGGCCTCTTTATGTACACGAACGACGAGCGCTTCCAGGTACGAGTAGCGTGTATAGCGTGGGCGGTATGGCGTGTGGACCAGTCTCTGACGTGAGCGTGTCGCAGGTGCTGCACAGCGAGGGCTCGGACGACTGGACGCTGCAGATCAAGTTCGTGCAGAAGCGCGACAACGGCACGTACGAGTGCCAGGTGTCGACGGCGGCGGGCCCGCTGGCGCGCCTCGTCGCGCTGCACGTGCTCGTGCCCGAGGCCTTCATCCTCGGCGCCGACGAGCACCACGTCGACGCCGGCTCCACCATCAACCTCGTCTGCATCATCGAAAAGGTGCACCCTCTCGACTAACACTACTCAAATAAAACAAATGTGACAATGGGTGTGCTTACTGTTTTAGGGATGACACGTCACATTATTTTCAATTACTACGATACGATAAGACATCAGACAATTGATGATATCGTGATGCCCAGTCGCATTCGGGCCCCGAGTTGGACTCGGAAGACCGGTACCGGTAGTAATTGGTTGTGTTTTGTACAGAGCCCGGTGCCACCACAGTACGTGTTTTGGTACCACAACGAGCGCATGATCAACTACGATGCGGCGCGAGGCGTGGCCGTGAGCACGGCGCCGGGCGCGCGCACGCAGTCGGCGCTCACCATCCGCGACGCCGCGCCGCGACACTCTGGCAACTACTCCTGCCGCGCCCCCAACACCGAACCCGCAAACATCTACGTGTACGTCTCCGAGGGCAGTGAGTGTCGCATCATACTATCACCTTCCACAATATCATGATATATGTATCCAGACATACCGCTAACGGTGGCTACGGTTGCAGGTGACAAGATGGCGGCGACGCTGTCCCGGTCGAGCTGCGCGCGCGCACGGCCCGCCGCCGGCGCCGCGGCGCTGCTGCTCGCCGCTGCGCTGCTGCCGACCGCCGACCGCCGCCTCGCGTCCGCAGGGTGAATCTCCACCAGAGCGCGCCCGCTAGCTATTCAATATTTGAATTGAATCATGTTGAAATCGTGTTATCAACGATGACTTGTCCGGTATTTGTATTTAAAAAGTAAAGAGTTTATCTAGTTTGTAAATATTAAACTATCGAAAATGTACATAATAATTATATTTATTTCGATAAATCGATCTCGTCGTCGTCGGTAGATAACTGTTATCTACGTGTAAATAATTAACGTTAAGATTTTGATCTGAATTATTACGACCGGTTTCTGCCGGGCTACCGGAACGATATTTTATTGCGTTCGATAGCGCCCTAAGAACCCTGGTCGCTCGAACTACTTCATTACACTTTCCTCCGCGGAGTAAGATGCTGACGAAGCACTTACGGCGTAATGAATGACGTCAGCAACAACACCGAACCCTAGGACGTCGACGTACGAGGGGCGCGACCGCGCTCCCGCGTACCAATAAGTAAACAACAAGAATTTCTCAAATCTGTCGCCTTCCATAGATTTATACTTTACAACAATAAATGAATACGAAGTACCTACTGCGTGTATTTTTTCTAATAAGGAAACTGGAGCATTACCCGCACTGATATAGGTACACAGGTAAGCAAACGACTTTGTAAAATAATGTAGGTACCTCAGGTAGGTACATATTAAAAAACACTCGTCAAAAGAGACTCAAATATGATATATCCGAGTAAGAGCTTGTTAAAGGAAATAACTTGTTCGACCCGACGTTAATCTTGAGCTAACTAGGTTTTAGTTCAGACCTCCATACTGAACCACACGACGTCGTGAACTAAACTAACTCAGTGAAAACATATTGTAAGCGCTAATTAAAGTAGGCCAAACTTCAGCGTTGACATTCCTTCGAGTTATACATGAAGCTAACTTCACCAAAATCTTAAACTCAACAATATAACCCTACTTGACCAATTCAGTAGGCAACATTTTCAGAAATTGTGTTAAGTAGTTTTTATTTTAGTATGCCGCCTAGCGTAGTATTGAATATAATTATTTAGAAAGTTGTGAATGAAGCGTAACCCCAAAATCGTTACCAAAGATGACGTCAACTTGTGGAAAAGTTGACCGTCACAATTCACAACGCACAAAGAGAACATCAGTAATTTTTGGATAGTAAATTCGCCTTAGTACCTAATAATCCTTCAATATGATTTTCTGCGCAGTGACTAATTACGAATCACTTACGCTCTTTTAGAATGAGGGACTTTAGAAATGGATATTTCAATCAGAAATTGGAATACTATCGAAATTTTTACACATTACATTTTTTTCAATTTCGATGAAATCCTGTATTTGCCCGGAAAAAGCCAGGTTAAAAAAAAAATGGTTGCCTGTAAAGTCGGTTTTACGGGCGAAGGAAGATTTTACGTGACAACGTCTTTTTCTCGGTAGAATATTTATTTGTATCATATCCATTCACAATTTCCCTAACAACATTTTAAGTGTTACTTTCTGAACGCACCCATCACATGTGTCATTAATGTCATTATATTGTCTTTATTTTACATGTTTTAAATCTAAATATGCGATAATCAGACTATTATGCATGTATGTTGTCGATTCCAAACCATAATTTAGTCTAGATCTACATGTTTATCTTAAAAGGCTGCAAGGAATGGTTAACACCGCCATTACTTCACATTTTTAACCTGGCACTGCGCACTGGCGAGTACCCGCGTCAGTGGAAGGTCACTCGGGTGTGCCCTATTCCCAAGACCAACGACACGACCATGGTTGAAAATTACCGACCAATAGCTATTCTTTCCTCAACTGCAAAGCTGTTCGAATCGATCATTAGCAGACTCGTTTCCCCTCAATTAAAACCTTTCCTTTCAGACTCGCAACACGGGTTTAGGCCTAGGCGATCGGTCGAGACGAATCTGCTAACCCTGGTTGACTACATCTCCGAACATTTGGATAAAGGGATACAAGTTGATGTGTTGTACTTTGACTTTAAAAAAGCTTTTGATCGCGTGGATAACGACTTGCTTCTGAGTAAATTATGTAATCTAGGTTTCTCACCGACATTACTACGGTTCTTTGCAAGCTATCTGCGCGACAGGCTGCAGTTTGTGCAACATGGATGCTTTGTTTCCGAATCCTATCACACACGTTCTGGAGTCAGCCAGGGTTCGATCTTAGGGCCACTTTTATTCGGAGTCATGATAAATGACTTGGCAACAGTCACTACATATGCCAGATGCTTACTCTACGCTGATGACTTGAAGCTCATTTATGGTGTGCAACAGTTGTCCGATTGCGAATCACTTCAGGAAGACATCAACCGGTCATCAATTGATAAACATCAATGGAGCATTGAAAACAAGCTTCTTTTTAATACTGGAAAGTGCTCAGTGATGACTTTCAGCCGCGCGCATGACCCTGTACATGCACAATATCAGTTAGGCCTTGAACCCATTACGCGTGTCGACTCTGTTAAGGACTTAGGCATAATGTTCGACGTGCATCTCAACTTTCATGAGCATATGAGGACATTAGCTGCCAGCTGCTATCGAAGGTTGGGATTCGTAATTCGAAATGCCCGTGACTTTGATAATCCCATGGCGATTAAACTCATTTACACCTCGTTAGTCAGAAGCAAACTGGAGGCAGCTTCTGTTGTCTGGAACCCTCATGAGGTCACTTACGCCCTGCTTCTGGAGAAAGTCCAAAAAGCTTTTTTGCGTTTCTTGTACAGGAAAACTTACGGGTACTATCCATTTTTGTACCCAACTAAATTCCTGCTGGGCATGTTAGGGTTTAATTCCCTTGAGGTGCGGCGAAATCATAGCCTTCTGACCAGTGCGTGCCGTATCTTACGAGGTGATTCGGATTGTCCGGAATTGGTTTCGCAATTTGTATGCTTGCTTGTGCCCTCATTGTCTAAATCCAACTTTAATCTCCGAGCACGTGCTCGTCACTTGCTGGAAGTTCCGAGGGCGCGCACGGTATCCCACAGAAAATCACCATTGGTCCGTGCCTTGCGAGATCTGAATGCGCTTTTCGCATCAGCACCTGATTGCGATGTTTTTGCGAGTAGCTGGAAGGTTATATGTGATGAATGTCTGAAGTTCTGTGAGGCGATGGATGAACGTCCTCCTAGTGATTCGTGAAAGTTTGTTATTATCTGTGTTAATTGTTATTTTCGTTTTATTTTAGGTATTATTATTAAATTCACAGTGCCTAGCATAATGCTGTAATGCTGTGTAATTTGTTTGTTGAATAAAATAAATAAATAAATAAATGTAATTATTCTAAAAATACCGAACCGACGGAACAACAATCATATGTTTGACAGGTAAGTACGAACAGTTTGTATTTGTATGGGAATATAAAATTATCGTTTTTATTATTTTCCACTCATTTATTCAATATTTTCTCACCGTTTAAACCTTCCCTTGACTTCCACGAATATTTCAATACTAAAATTAGCCAAATCGGTTCAGCCGTTCTCGAGTTTTAGCGGGACAACCGGCCCTCGTAACAGACGTGAGCGGGCGTTACACTTTTTCATGAGTGACTCCGAGCCGCAACCTAATTTAAGACGTTGTCACGTCAAAAAATTATCACTGTGATCAATGTCACTATAATCTATAAAATAAAGTTTCCCCTCGGGTCTATCTGTCTGTCTGTATGTTCGCGATAAACTCAAAATCGGGATTTTCATGTATGTTTTTATTATTTTTTAGGATATTCATAACAGAGTGATTCCTGAGGAAGCTTAGAATAGAGGTGCATAATTAAGGTTTTGTGTAAATTTCTGCTTTTTAATCATATCTTTTTCGATTGTAATTCAGTTAAGTACTTGGGAGCTTTCATCGAGATGTTGAAGTATAGACATAAACCTAAACGGAACGCAACCTTTACGTGCGCTACTCGCGCGCCTCTCGCGGATTTCTTGTGTCAACCACAACTGTCAAATCTATTGCCTTATGCTAACGTTTCTTGTATTCCTCTATATTTAAATAAACTAGTTATTATTATAAATCGCTTTCTTTCATTACGAGAACACTGTGTATAATCGGTTGCGTTAACTTTGCACCTCATTTGTATCCGGCGCCGTACATCCGAGTCAGACTCGCACTTGGCCGGTTTTTAGGGTTCCGTACCCAAAGGGTAAAAATGGGACCCTATTACTGAGACTTCGCTGTCCGTCCGTCCGTCTGCCACCAGGCTGTATCTCAAGAACGGTGATAGCTAGACAGTTGAAATTTTCGCAGATGATGTATTTCTATTGCCGCTATTACAACAAATACTAAAAATAAAATAAAGTAAAATAAATATTTAAGGGGGGCTCCCATACAACAAACTTGTTATAGCATATGGTACGGAACCCTTCATGCGCGAGTCGGACTCGCACTTGCCCAATTTTGTCTTTTACAGGTCTACAAAAAAAGAATCATCGTATGTCTATATTATAACGACATCTTCTATGCCTGTTTTATAATCTAAAAATGATGTCACACACCATATCGTGCACTGTCATCCAAACTAAACGTGTATAGCGTAATGCAAGATTTCAGCTCAATCGGTTGAAGATATATCTACTTCAAAATTGAGTTCAAAGATTCCACCCGAACAAACATACTTACATTTATACATACCTACAATCTACATGCATACCTATACTGCAAGTTAAAAATAAAAGCTTTTAATAATTAGATGGATATAGCATTAACCATTATCAAATTAAATACGCTAGTTATAGCCTGTCAAGTGTCGGTCCGGCCCAGGGATAGTGGCGCTACAAACCGCTTTCATATGACAATAATGAGCATACGTCATTATATATGCATTATTAATCGTCAGTAGCGACTTGTCAAGGATTTGTCGTTAGTCAAATTCAAAACATTGTCCAAGTCCCGTGTCCTCTTTGTTTACTACTTACAATACAATACAATACAATACACGTACTCTTTATTGCACACTTCATAAAATATACAGGAGAAATACAATGCAAGAAATTACAATTAGAGGTAAACAACTTGGTGGTCTTATCGCTAAACTTACTTACTTACGTGAAAGTGTTTAGGTACTACGTAATTTCAACGTCAGTTACCAAAAATGTTTCGTTACCAGTAAATTAGTTCCACTAAAATCCGCTATTTGGCGTGGGCTAAAAACACACTGTTGAACAATAACTTAAGCATTTCATACAAATTGTAATTCATTAAGTCCTGTTGATAATGTACTATGTGTTGAATTAATGTGTATTCAGCTGAGTATGTTAATCTTAAGTAATTGTAGTTTTATTAAAATTAGCCTACTGATGTTGCTTGTGCCCTTGCAGGGCGTCACATGTATCCCTTGACTTATTTATAAATCCACCTATGTCTGTAATGTGATATGCAATAAATGTTCTATTCTATTCTATTCTATTCTATACTATACACGGGCGAAGCCGGGACGGGTCGTTGGCGCTAACCTAAATTCAGGACAGGGATCGTATATTTTACATAGAAAACTATCGTGAGTCTCAGACATATTAAAATAAATACTTAAACCTTATCTTAAGTTTTTGCCTTATCTTAAGGGCGTGACGGATAAAATCGGATACTTGTTACGCCGTAGGTATTGCATCAAGAAGATTTTCCGCCCTCATATACAGCTCAGACAGTTGGTGCGTTGCGTTCCCCCAAAGATAAGGAACCCCTAAGTAATCCTGGCGTATATATGATTCCGTGCTCCTGTGGGAAGAACTATATAGGAGAGACTGGCCGGAACATTTCCACAAGAGTGACTGAACACATACGTAGTATGAAAAATCAAGATACCCGGGGTTCTGCAGTGACGGAACATTCACTGAATTCGGATACGTCTCACTATATTCGGTTCGATAAGGTAACTGTGCTGGCGAGAGAAAAAATTTCTATTCCGCGGAAAGTACGGGAGGCTATCGAAATTAGTCGTCATCCGAATTTTAACCGAGATTGTGGATGGTCAGTGCCCCCTAGTTGGAGGACGGTTTTGGATACTACATCGGTGGTTAGTGTGGACGAGACCTTAGCAAATGACGTAGTGAGTGTTGTGTGCAACCCGACAATTGGCATTGTGCGTGATGATGAGGGTAGTTTTGCGCCTCCGCCGGTGACACCCGCGTCGAGGGCGCATGCCCGCAGTGTTCGGTTGGCCGCCGCCGCGACTGATCGTCTCTCCTGATGATGAATCGCGTACCGATTCGAAACATGTCGAGCGTTATTCGACGTCTATGACGTGAGTAAACCCGTTTAAGTATTTTAATAGGAATCGTATACTTTAAAAACTCAGATCTAATGTCCACTTACTATAGAGGTAAACAAATCCTATTGGTGGTGGCAGTTTTCTTTTTTTTTTTGTAAAGAAGAAACCGTTAAAAAAAAATCTGAAAGTGACTTATTTTTACCGAGCAACGCACTCACTACAAGAGTGGGGTACTACAGTTTTCTGGCCCAAGAAGCGATACGATCAGCAATAAGCCACTCGACGAAAACTGCGTTTTTTCTTTTGAGGTACGGAACTAAAAAGTGTGATGTTTCCACATGTGGTATATAGACATTTATAGATTATAAATGTACCCTCGATCCGCCAGCTACCGGTCATTACAGTGACAGACGTCACCGGTGGCGGACGCACTGCAGGTTTACTGAAAGCCCGATTAATGTGTTTATTGAAGTATCCCAATAGGAAACCCTAGTGAACACTACAATGGCGACGAGTATAAAGCAACGGAATAAAAGCGTGAGTTAAATTTAACTTAAAAATCATTGACGTAATTACCGACGTCGTTGACAGTATTTTCTTGGAAAATAAAAAAGGACGACAAGGGCATTGGAAAAGTAGATGCGGTTTCTTTGGGGGTGATAAGACTATTAACACAAGTTTTCGGTTGCTAAATGTAGGATAATTTTATTTTGGGTAGTGTATATTAGTCACGGAATTCGTGCTGAGGCCTACCCACGACATGAGGCTGAGGCCTACCCACAAAGCACCACCTTGTGGAAAGTTGCTTAAATAAATAGGAACACATGCGAAGTGTATTATTTTGAATATTAATTTGTAGTTGTGCACTCGAGGAATATAAATATTTAGCAGTTTAGCGTAATTCTCGAATTGGTCGTGTTACTAATCTTCGACTGCGCAGTGGCGCAGTGGATGACGAATCACAATATAATAATTATGAACAGATTGGGAAAACGATTGGACTGCAAGGCGTCTATTTAATTTATACGACTGTTCATTTGTGCGTGCGTACTTAATTGAATACGCTACTTAATACTTTCCTATGCAGTGGGCTTGATTGTTCTGAATTCCAAAATATATTGACGGGTTAAATATTATAGTGTGATAAGCTTACTACTTGTCTTATGTTGAAAATGTTTTTTGGAATAATTATCCAGAGTATCTTGTATACTTAGTTGATAAACCGTATGAACATCCAGCTCAAGGGTCATGTATTAGACACATGACACACATAGGTGCATATGTCACATGTAATCAATTTGGTTTAAGTATTTAATACCTGTGCTAAGAGGCAGCACTCTTCTACATGGTAAAGTTATTTGTATTATTGAGGAGTTTATTACTTTTAATTAAAATGTTACTGACTTAGTATGCAGTCAGTCAGTTAAAAGAAGTCAATATGATAGGCTATGACTGGATTGTTATAGAAAATAGGTGTATCTATAAGGAAGGTCAATATGATAGACCAAGTTGAATTTAAAAGTGATATGGAAGACTTTTAAGTTGAAAGTCAATATGATAGGCTATGACTGTATGGTTACGGAAAACGGAAGGCTTTATGAGAGGTCAATTTGATAGACCATGCTGGATTGCCAATATGATAGGCTAAGGCCGTATGAGAGGTCAATTTGATAGACCATGCTGGATTGCCAATATGATAGGCTAAGGCCGTATGAGAGGTCAATTTGATAGACCATGCTGAATTGCCAATATGATAGGCTAAGGCCGTATGAGAGGTCAAT
Organism: Apotomis capreana; assembly: GCA_947623375.1. Lineage (NCBI taxonomy): Eukaryota > Metazoa > Arthropoda > Insecta > Lepidoptera > Tortricidae > Apotomis > Apotomis capreana. The sequence goes on along the minus strand of OX392515.1, from coordinate 282,021 downwards.
TTGATAGACCTTGCTGGATTGCCAATATGATAGGCTAAGGCCGTATGAGAGGTCAATTTGATAGACCATGCTGCATTGCCAATATGATAGGCTAAGGCCGTATGAGAGGTCAATTTGATAGACCATGCTGGATTGCCAATATGATAGGCTAAGAGGATTGTTAAAGTAAGCGAAATGCATTTTGAAACGTCTATTTAATAGAGACCACGGGAACCAAAGTATTCGTAAGAAAGATATCGTAAGGCTTAAAGGCGAAGCAAATATAATTGCATGGAAGGTAAATTTGATACACCATAGAAATATTATAAGCGGTATGTAAAGTGCCGCGTTCGTGCTGGAAGCTCAATTTCAAATACCATATTATTAAATTTGAATACTATATGTATTAAAGCTTCTTTTGAATTGGGAAATATAATAGTAGTTTTGAGACTTGAAATTCGAATTTGTAATGAATCTGAATTTAAGGTCTCAAAGCGTGCATAAACTGGAGTATGTGTTTTTGAGACTTCCATTAAAATTTGAATATCGATGGCTTCGACGCGTCGATTAAATTGAAATATGCTGTGCTTTAAAACTTTCATTCAATTGAAAACGGCTGTTGTTTTAAGACTTTCCTTAAATTGGAATATCTGAGGTATCAGAGGGTCCGTAACATGGGAATATGACTTGGTTTTGACTCCCATTCAATTGGAATACTAGAGATCTAAAAGCCTCCAGTGAATTGGAATTGATTAACAACCTTCATTGAATAAACAATAGTTTGGTACTTCAAATGAATACCTGGATAAAACTATAATTGTCTAAGAACAATTTTAAATTGACAAAAGTTTGGCATTTAAAATGAATGCCTATATTAGGTTGGGATTGTTTAACAACCTATATTATATTGACAAAAGTTAGTATTTAGAATACGAGCTTACATTAAGTTCGAATCGTTTGACAACGTTAATTAAATTGACAACAGTCCGGTATTTCAAACGAATGCCTATACCTATTACGTTGGAATTGCTTAACAACCTCCATTATAATGACAATAGTTAAGTATTTAGAATAAGAGCTTCCATTAAGTTCGAATCGTCTGAAAACATTAATTAAATTGACAATAGTCCGGTATTTCAAACGAATGCCTCCATTAAATAGGAATTGTTTATCAACTTTCAATTGAGAATGGTCTGGTATTACAGATGAATGCCGGAATTAAATTGGAATTGGCATATCACTGTGATTTAAAACCTCGATCCAATTAGAAATGTTGCGGTTTCAAGATCTCAATTCAATTGGACTATAAGTGAAAGTGTGTCTACTTGAAATTAGCCCCCATTTCGCTACTACCATTCTTAAATTCTGCCTCTTTGTCCCGAAATTCACTTATGTCCTTCGCTGCTGTCCATTCTTTAAATTTCCAAATTTACTTGGTCTTGATGACATAATCAAAGCAAATCTGGAATGCATTTTAAATATTCAGTTCAGCGAAGAATCCTGGACCCAAGCATCCCTTCCCATTCGCTTTGGTGGGCTTGGGATTCGCAAAATTACCTCCATCTCCACGCCAGCTTTTTTGTCCTCTGCCCATAGCTCGGCAGGTCTCATAGGTAAAATTCTAAGGGCTTTCTTTCCCTTAAACTATGAGACTGCGGGCTTGACAGAGGCCAAAAGAGCTTGGTCCGCTGCTAGCCCGGGAGAGGACTTCCCTGAAAATTTAAATTCCCAAAGGACCTGGGATGACATTCAATCAAATTTTATTTATAATTCCCTCTTGAGTCGCAGTACGGGCTCTGAACGGGCCAGAATATTGGCAGCGGGTACCAAAGAAGCTGGCCACTGGCTGCACGCTTTCCCATCAGCCAACACTGGTACCTTTTTAGAGCCCGATACCCTCCGCATTGCCACCTGCCTGCGCTTAGGAATTAATTTATGCACGCCACACACATGCCCCTGCGGCAGCGAGGTCAACGCGCTGAGACATCACGGCCTCTTATGTCAAAAAAGTGCAGGCCGCTTCTCTAGATATGCCGCTCCTAACGACATTATCCGCCGCTCTTGCCACCGCCAACGTGCCAGCAGTTCTAGAGCCACCGGGCATCGCCAGGGATGATGGCAAGAGACCGGACGGAATGTCACTGATTCCTTGGAGGTTAGGCCGGGTGCTGGTGTGGGACGCCACTTGCGTAGACACACTGGCCCCGTCTCACCTTCACGGAACATCAAACAGAGCAGGGGCGGCAGCAGAGGCGGCCGAAAAATTAAAACATAATAAGTATAGAGGTCTCGGCCCCGAATATAATTTTATTCCTTTCGGGGTCGAGACTTTAGGTCCGTGGGGTCCCAGCGCCCACAAACTCTATAAAGACCTCGCTAAAAGATTGATTGAAACTACTGGGGACCGAAGATCTGGCAGTTTCCTCGCACAACGCATTAGGATTGCTATTCAGCGAGGAAATGCTGCCAGCGTCTTCGGGACCATGCCGCGGGGGCACAGTTTTTTACACCTTTTTTAGTTTATTTTAGTCACGTAATTATTTTATTTATAACTAATTCCTTGATTAAGTTTTTAATATGAATTGTTATTTAGTTTAATATTTCAAATAAGTGCCTTCATTAAATAGGAATCGTTAGACAACATTAATTAAATTGTCAATAGTCCTATATTTCAAATGAATGGCTCCATTAAATTGGAATCGGTTATCAACCTTACGTTGAGAATGGTCTGGTATTCTAAATGAATGCCGCAATTAAATTGGAATTGGTTTATCTGTGATTTAAAATCTAGATCCAATACGGAAAGACGCGATTTCAACATCTCAATTCAATTGGACTTTTGTTGCAATTTCGAAAATTTATTTGGATTCTCATATTCTTTTGATTGGTATATCGGAATTTCAGATGACAAATTATAAAGATGGCCTTAGTGAGAATATTGAACGAGAGTACACGATGACGTGTCAAGCAAGTTAGCTACTTTCAGTTTCAGTTTCATTTAAAATAATTGAAGATGGTAAAAGGGGGAAAAGAGCGTCAAGCAATAGTCCTTAAGCGCTTGACAAGATGGTTGTTGCGAAATAATTATACAGATAAGGCTACACCTATGTCACAATTTTTAAAATTTCTGGAGTCAAGTGTATTAATTCATTAATTTTTCAAATAAGTTACACAATATTACAGTAATAAAACCTTGCTGTGCAGTAATGTGAGGGAGTGACGGTTAACGCTATGTCGCGCGACAAGAGTCGCGAAGCATAGTTGTGCTAGACAGGCTGGCGTAGGATTAGACAGATAGTAGCAGCCTGCAGCGGATCCCAAGAACTGAAATAACCGGCTCCCCTGTGCCACATAGTCTTGCGGGGCACCATGCGCGCCTTGCCCTTCCTTTCCGCCAGTGTGACTCCCTCCCTATCCACGTTGGTATGGGAGAACTTCCTAATCGCGAACCCGTACGGGGACCGCCGGACCGGTTAGCTGCGACAGACTGACCGGCGACTACACAGCATATTGCACGCAGACGCGACTTCGATACAGTATCCTTTGTGCATCCTCTATACCACTATGAAACAAGGTTCAGGGCAAGTTTATATTGCAGAACTAGTTCTAAAGGGTTGTGTGTAAAACGAATTAAATTTTAAATTTGATTTGGTTTCAGAATATTATTTTCAAGTAAGTATGTTCTCAGGAATGTTGTTTCAAGTCACTAATGTCGAGAACTATCACTGGTTTAGAAGTATACATACTAACGGCACTTTACGATAAGGAAAGTAAGCTCGGAAAACATTCATTAAAATCTTTGAACTAATTTATATCTTTTGCTGACAGGCTTGATAGAAATATTAAAAAGGCAATCTGTGAGTTTTATTGAGGCGCTTCTTTCTCATAGGAAGCCTTGTTTAGAAGCGCTGGTAGATATTGTAAATTTACAAATATAAATAGCTTTCTATCTAGCACATGAGTAAATACTTAATAAATATCTTAGAAACATTTTGTATGAGATGGGAAAAACTATAAATTAACTAAACAGTGAATAAAAGTAACAAAAAATTTGAAATCAATATTAAAAATAAACGCAAAAAAAAGTTGTCAACGGGATAATGGAGGGCGGCATAGAAGTTTCCATTGGATATAGGAAAATAGTGGGTATGATTAAAATAAATAAGTAGAAGACCAAATTGTTCATGTTGACTACTAATTGTATTAACTTGAGGAAAACTAAGTAAATAGAGGATTATAAAATCATAAAACAGCTTTGGTTGTTATCGAGACGTCGTAATCGACATAGTGTAAAGAGCGTTGTGTTCTTGGTCCTCGAGATCTTTGAGCGAGAATTTTGTGTGTTGGTGCTTGTCATAGCTGTCTGGTGTAGGGCGCCTGGAAGGGGTTCGCTTTATCTTGCATAATATCGATTCTCCGAATTTCATTTCTCATAACAGCTATCACCGAAAAAAATTTCTCCGAATGATTCTTTATCATAATCATTTAGTATCATAATTGTCAGTTGGCATACTATTCATTTCTCATAATTTTATATGGCAGAACATTAATATCGCCGAATTTATTCACTAAACTGATACCAGTAAAATGGGTTAGGTTAGGTTAGAACTGCGACCACAACAGAGCCGAACTGCTGCCAGTAAAGTAGGTTAGGTTAAAACCGAACTTAATGGGTTAGGTTAGGTTAGAACTGCGACCACAACAGAGCCGAACTGCTGCCAGTAAAGTAGGTTAGGTTAAAACATTGTTGTGTTCCGGTGTGGGGGTAAGATAGCCGGTGAAATTACTAGCATAGAGGCATTCTGTCTTCGTCCTCCGGGTAGGTAAGCACTTGTGACTCCTCTGGTGTTGCAGGTGTTTATGGGCGACGGTATATAATCGCTTTCCATCAGGCGATACGTTTGCTCGTTTGCCCCCTGACATAAAAAAAAAAAAACCGAACTTAATGGGTTAGGTTAGGTTAGAACTGCGACCACAACAGAACCGAACTGCTGCCAGTAAAGTAGGTTAGGTTAGAACCGAACAATGTTTTTTTTTTTTTTGTAAAATTTCAAATTGGTGCTAGGCGGCTAAAACTCGGTATCGGGGGGCTCTCGGGGCTCAAAAATAAGAATCTGAAATCTTGTCCGAAAATTCGGTCAAGTTCGGAAAATATCGAAAAAAAACGATTCAAAATTTCAAATTGGTGCTAGGCGGCTAAAACTCGGTATCGGGGGGCTCTCGGGGCTCAAAAATATGAATCTGAAATCTTGTCCGAAAATTCGGTCAAATTCGGAAAATATCGAAAAAAAAACGATTCAAAATTTCAAATTGGTGCTAGGCGGCTAAAACTCGGTATCGGGGGGCTCTCGGGGCTCAAAATATGAATCTGAAATCTTGTCCGAAAATTCGGTCAAATTCGGAAAATATCGAAAAAAAACGATTCAAAATTTCAAATTGGTGCTAGGCGGCTAATTATGAGATATGAATTTCTTCGAAATAACTTCGGATAAAAAAAATTATGTGATATCACATTATGAGAAAAAAATTATGCAAAATAAAATTCGGAGAAATGATGATTCTGTGAAAGGTTGTTATGCAAAATGAAAATATGAGTATCAATTTTATGCAACATAATAGTGAACCGTTAAGTGGTCCCTAAACAGAATTAGTTGGCACTTGGGCGAGACAGTGAGTAAGTCTACTAAAGGCTTGTTATACTTATAACTACCTAACTACCTAATTCCAAGCAATTCCTAATTGGTAAAAAAGGGAGAGATGTGGTATATAGACAGTTATAGATTATAAATGTACCCTCGATCCGCCAGCTACCGGTCACTACAGTGACAGACGTCACCGGTGGCGGGCGCACTGCAGGTTTACTGAAAGCCCGCATAATGTGTTTATTGAAGTATCCCAATATGAAACCCTAGTAAACACTACATCTACAAATAAATATTAAATAAACTGTGCAAAATTATTATTTTCCAGTAGCCGCTACTTAAACGTACCGATAAATCACGAAATAAGGGAAAATGACAAGCAAACATCGTTACAAACTAAATAAAGATTAGGGACCTAGAAAGGCTACATTAATCTAGCTAGACAGATTGGAATAATCACAAAACTTGGATAGTCAACTGCGGCATAGATAACCGTGCTTATTTAAGCAGACGCTGCTGGCACCTAACCTTACTAGATATATGTATAAACATGAAACAAAACTTGGTAGACTATTGTCCGGGATTCGAACCCATTTGTATTTACGTATCTAAAAATATTAAACCACTCATTCAGTCACCGCATACAATGGTAAAAATATCGAAATTTACTAGCCAAACATGCTTAACCGTTAAAAATAAATGTACCCACTAAGCATAAAATTATTTTAAAACGGTACTAAAACAGCACTATTAAAGCGTTATATTCAATTTAAAGAGCAATCATTGATAATTATAAGATTAAGAATGCTATGGCAATGAAAGAATGGTGACCATTGACCGCATTTGAACAGGGACTATCTAGAATTATAACGTTGGTAAAATATGACTAATTTATCTGTTTTAGTTCACTTAGCACTGCACACTGAGAGAACTTACGAATATGGGCGTGTACTTACGTTTTACTAGTTCTTGTCACTTCTGAATTATTATAGATCGGGCTTGAAAGCAGCAGCTTTGAAGAGAAACCCATACTCAGAATATAATTAGATTTATTCCAGAAGTAATTAAAACCATTACAGCACTTTTAACACAACTAACAACTATCACAACCGTTGTCGTTCACGACTCTGGCAAGAATGGCCGCCTGGAGCCCAGCTCCTTTGTTTTTATTTTTTTTTTAATCCGGAGAAATGCATTGAATTGCATACCACTACGTAACATGAGACCCTCGGGGGTAGAGTCAAATATTACGCATTGGTGATGTGGGGCTCTCTAATCCGCGAAGGACTAGCCTACCCACTAAAACTCTGGGATGCTGCCAACCCGTGCCGTAGTGGTGATGCCATGGGATCGCGAACATTCACCACGACACCACCGGCACTTTCGCCCTAGGGCGAACCCTCACCGGAAGACACACTGTAGCATAGCAGTGTGCCTTACCCTCACCACTTCCCCAGGCCCCCAGGAAGCGGGGACCGCCACCGACACACGGTGCTTCGGTCCGACCCTCCTTGCTGAGGGAGAACAAACGCCTCTACCCCTCAGCCGGCCGTGAGAGGACAAACGCCCCTACCCCACGACACACTCCCAACGCCAAGGGAGGACAAACGCCCCTACTCCTCGGCCCGCCACGGGAGGACAGAAGCCCCTACCCCGTGGGTCCCTCAACGCTGACGGAGGTGAAATCCAACACAAACACCGAAGTGCCCACCCGAGTCATGCTCCGCCAGCCTCCTCCTCGGTCTCCTCCACCGGCGGAGGTGAAGTCCATCACAAACACCGAAGTGCCCACCCGAGTCATGCTCCGCCAGCCTCCTCCTCGGTCTCCTCCACCGGCGGAGGTGAAGTTCATCACAAACACCGAAGTGCCCACCCGAGTCATGCCCCGCCGGTCTCCTTCTCGGTCTCCCTCGCCCGCTGGCCCGTAGGCCCCCTCCCTGGTGTCTCTTGGCTTCCCCGCGGCGCCCAACCGCAGGTACTGAGCCCCCTCACCACGACACTGACCAACGGACTGTGACGTCCAGGGTTTCAGGGCGGGAATAGATTCAATGAAACAACGTAAACGGGTTTACTGTCGACACGACCTGCCCGACCCGTTGACGTCTGTCTCAGTCTCAGTAATGGCAGCAGCGGACAGGTAGTGGGGACACTTTATAACAATAAAAAATCGCTTAGTTTATTTTTTTGCATACATTTATATTCTCTTCCTCTGGTTGTTATCAACCTGGACCCCCAGTTTGTATGTTTCGCATTCCAATCTCCACCCACAATGCTTCTCACACCCAAACGAGAAAAGAAATGTGTGAACATACCTTCGTCAATACGATGTCTAGGCGGGCAATAGTCACTTACTGAGATTACCGTCGCTTGGATGTGGGGTTCTTTATATTCTGATGTCTGATGTTATTTTTGATCAATATTGCTGCATAATGTATGCTATATAGTCGAAGGTTAAACTACGAATACTAAGCGATGACGCGTTGACTCTAATACATACGATTAGTTCCTAGGTGTTTAAGTTAAAAATAAATCGGTACATATAATCCACGGATTAAGGATTCCACTGTCCTTGGTTCGAACTGCCATTTAATGCACTGATCATGCCTACCCTTACATTCCGTTATAATAGCAGTTTGTTAACCTAACATCCCTCCACCATAAATCGTTAATTTACCTTAACCTAAAGCTTATATTGAACTCTTGGTATATCTCTTAATCTTGCGGGCCTTGGGCCCTCGCGCTCCGCGGGCGCAGCGCGCTGGTCGGCGCTGTGCGTGGGCGCGGCGGGCGGTGGCGGTGTCGGCGGCGGCGGCGGCGGCGGCGGCGGCGGCGGCGGTGTCGTCGGTGTCGGCGGCGGCGGCGGCGGCGGCGGCGGTGTCATCGGTGTCGGCGGCGGCGCAGCCAGCGCTTGCTGGCGGGGTGGATCTCGGTGATCTGGCGTAGAGTCCTCGTCCGCGGTCCCAGTGTCTGCTTCCGTCCATTCATCTTCCTCTTCCTCCCGTCTAAACTCAGGGTCCGACGGAAAAGGCATTGTCGACCAATGGACATCTTTGTCGTCACGATCGACATCTTGTAGGTATTTCATTTTCTCCCTTATATTTATATATTTGGTTTATGTGTTTTTTTATCGCCCGATCTATCTCTGGTACGTAGATTTCGTAAATACTTTTTCCTATTTTTTTCCTTATATTTCCTTTGACCCACTTATTATTACTAACTTACTTTACTAACACATGTTCGTTAATATCAAAGTCTACAATTCTGTTCCCTTTATAATATTTAGCCTGCAAATACTGTTTATTTCGTACATTATTTTGTAGATCTGTCGGGAGTGACGATGACTCGTTATTGTTTAAGGTAAACGCAGGTATCAACGACCCATCGAAAATCTGCAGGTAATACCGACCTATAAATTGAAAGTCAATTTTTACGCTTCCTGTACTATTCTAGCTATAGATAGCTGAAGCTACGCACACGTTGGTTCCTAGACCATCATTTACTTTTGCGTTAGTGTGTGTGAAAGTGCAAAAAAGAGACAAAATAACCCAGTTTGTGCGCAGACAGCGTGGGCGCAGTTCACGTCGTACTAGGCCTTAATCCATCAGGTAAGCACGTGACTTTTCTACTTAAGCGGTTTATTCGAATAAGTGAGTGCTATACTTTTTGTTGTGTTATTAAATATGTTCCGTTGAGTGTCAGTTCTGGATTTCATACCACATTTTATTGAAAAAAAAGCTATTTGAAACGATAAAACCTTAAAATAAAATAGGACGGTCTTAGCTTCATCAGTTTTAGTTGTGGCAGCTATCGCCGAGTCATAAGTCGTTAATGGCCTCAGCATAGTGTTTCGGTTTTTTCTATATTGTGTTATTATATGACAATAACACAGGTAGTTCAATAGACCAATTGAAATTCAAACATCTGTTCTTTGTCAAAATGTATTAGCGACCTACGTATTGTTGTCTACTTTCTTTTTTATTACGCTTTTATTTCAACCAATATTGACATATTTTTGGAAGGTCGACTCATGCATCGTTACATTTATAAATATTTGTTTTTTGTTTAAAACTGCATGCATGGGTACATATTTCTTGTTATATTTATTCATTACGATCTGATTTATAGTCAGAAGGTGTAACTTAATAATAAATACCTACTTTTTATGAGTCGCTAATACATCATATGTTTGCACTTACAAATTTTATTACCGACCCATAAGTCGTTAATGGCCTCAGAATAGAGTTTTGTTTTTTTCTCTATTATGTCATTATATGACAATAACACAGGTACTTTAATAGCCCAATTTAAATAAAAACATCGGTTCTTTGTAAAAATATATTAGCGACATACGTATTGTTCTCTACTTTCTTTTTTATCACGTTGTTAATTGAACTAATAATGACATATTTTTGGGAGGTCGATTCTTGAATTGTTACATTAAAAATATTGTTCTTTGTTTAAAACTGTGTGCATGGGTTCATATTTCATGTTATATTAATTAATTACAATCTGTTTTAAAGCCAGAAGGTGTAACTTAATAAAAAATACCTACTTTTTATGAGTCGCTGATAAATTATATGTTTGCACTAACAAATTGTATTAGCGATCCATAGGGGTCGGTAGTAGCAACAGTAAGAAGCTATTACCGATCGTGTATAGATTATTGTATATCTCACCTACTTTGTGACCGGACACTTTCTTTGTTTTTTGTTTAAAACTGTATGCATGGGTACATATTTCTTGTTATATTTATTCATTACGATCTGATTTATAGTCAGATGGTGTAACTTAATAATAAATACCTACTTTTTATGAGTCGCTAATACATCATATGTTTGCACTTACATATTTTATTACCGACCCATAAGTCGTTAATGGCCTCAGAATAGAGGTTTGTTTTTTCTCTATTATGTCATTATATGACAATAACACAGGTACTTTAATAACCCAATTTGAATAAAAACATCGGTTCTTTAAAAAAATATATTAGCGACATACGTATTGTTCTCTACTTTCTTTTTTATCACGTTGTTAATTGAACTAATAATGACATATTTTTGGAAGGTCGATTCTTGAATTGTTACATTAAAAATATTGTTTTTTGTTTGAAGCTGTGTGCATGGGTACATATTTCATGTTATGTTAATTAATTACAATCTGTTTTAAAGTCAGAAGGTGTAACTTAATAAAAAATACCTACTTTTTATGAGTCGCTGATAAATTATATGTTTGCACTAACAAATTGTATTAGCGATCCATAGGGGTCGATAGTAGCAACAGTAAGAAGCTATTACCGATCGTATATAGATTTTTACAATCGGTGATAGCTGCATAAAAATCGTTAATAGCTTCACAGGCATTTTTGTGAGTCGGTATTAGCAACAATCGACTTCGTCGTTATATAAATTATTTTATTCAGTATAGACCTTTATTCAGTAGCCTTTAACATAGAAAATATAGAATTTACACATAATACAAACGTAAAAAAATAAAAACGTGACTCTGAGAGCAATCAGCATCCTTAAAAATGATGGTTCATTTTGAAATTGCCTTAAGGGGGTCGGTAATACCTGCGTTTACCTTAGGTACTTCTAACAAATCGAACCGATTACGCAATCGGCGGCCGATCATTAGCTCGGCGGGTGACTTGTCCGTCTGACGCACTGGGATCTCATCCTTCACCTCTGTTACAGTTGCCGGCAAACTACTTGAACCAAAATGGCGGGTCTGCGCATGTACATTTGTACGTAAATCGGCTACTGCACAGTCAAGGTTATGCTCAAGAAGTTTGCCGAGAACTGTATACACTTTCTTTTACTTTATTTTTAGGGTTCCGTAGTCAACTAGGAACCCTTATAGTTCCGCTATGTCCGTCTGTCCGTCTGTCCGTCCGCGGGTTAGCTCCGTGATCATTAGTACTAGAAAGCTGAAATTTGGTATGAGTGTGTGTATATATCACGCCGACAAAACGGTAAATTAAAAACCGGCCAAGTGCGAGTCGGACTCGCGCACCGAGGGTTCCGTACAAACACTCCATCCCTAAGTGGTTAAGTTAAGTTTGCACCTGGTATGTATAGCGCCCCATATAAATTAGGTGCAAAGTTAGGTATTAAAAAAATTTTTATGGTTTTCGTAATTTTTCCTTTATCTATGCTATAAGACGTTGCTTCGTACCAAATTTCAAGATTCTGAGTTCACGGGAAGCACCCTGTAGGTTTTGATTCCCTTGCAAGTGTCGAAAATTTGCGGCATAAACGGCTGTATCTTTTGATTGCGTTGGCTTAGAAGTTTGATTTTTTCACAGCTTCAAGGGACAGTAGACCTGAGTAATTGATATAAATTTCAGCTTCATACCTCCACGCGTTCCTGAGAAAAAGGGTCTTGACAGACGGACGGACGGACGGACAGGCGGACAACAAAGTGATCCTATAAGGGTTCCGTTTTTTCCTTTTGAGGTACGGAACCCTAAAAAACTAAAAAAAAAATTTTTTTTCGGGTACCTTTCCCACCTAAAGTGGGGGTGAATTTTTTTTTTCATTCCAACACTAGTGTGTGGGTTGTCGTTGAATAGGTCCTTTGAAAATAATAGGGGTCTTCAAACATTATTGTTTGATAAAGTCGGCAGTTTTCTAAATATTCACTCCGAAAATAAAAAAAAATTGTGTCCCCCCCCTCTAACTTTTCAACCACGGGTCAAAAAATTATGGGAATATTCATGAAAATGAGGCCTTATAAGTACTTTCAATGAAAACTTTATTGAACAAAATCGGTCCAGCCGTTTTTGAGTTATCGCAAAATTTCATAATTTTCTTAAAAGGACGTAAGTTGACTTCCAGAAGGTAATAACGTAATAAGTAACTACAGTTACTTTGGCGTTTACGACCTTTTTATAGAGCTTGAAATCTTTCTGGTAACTTAAGTCTATTGTGAAGGATGAGAAACTACGGAACCCTACACTGAGCGTGGCCCGACATGCTCTTGGCCGGTTTTTTTTTATGATTTTATAGCGCGAGCGATTTATGTTATTTTTTTTCGACAAGACGTCAATTTCCGAACATATTTTTCTTCTTCTTTTTTGGTTTGGCAGGCGTGCGGGTGACATGAATGAGGTTTTAATGATGCGAGATGAATTAAGGTGAAATTTTATTAAAGATAGAGACGGCGGTAACACTTGAACTGATTTTAATATTGCTGTTATTTGGTTTTTGTATAGTCTGGCTGACAGCGACATGAAAGACGCAATTTAATTTTGCAAATCTTGTCAAACGATTTAAGCAGCGTCTGTATATGCGAGAGAAAACGCATCTCTTAACAAATCACACAATCAATCTAGTCCCACAGTAAGCACTAGTAGGTTTGTGTTATGGGCTCTAGACAACAACAAACTTACTTAATATTATATAGATAAATACATACTTAAATACAAATAACATCCACGACCCAGGCACACATATTCGAGTTCATCACACAAATATTTGCCCTTGCCGGGATTCGAACCCAGGACCGTCGGCTCAGTAGGCAGCTGCTTTACCACTGCGCCAACCGCGTCGTCTCTTCGTTATTATAACACATTCTGGAGCGACTTTGTGCCTCTTTGTAGTGTCGTATTTAGCGGTCCTTCAAGATAGTGCGGCCACTAATAGCTACGCATGAATATGGTGGATTAATTAACAAGCATGTAACATAATACGAAATTTGAACACAGGGTAAGTACCTTACCTTTATTCGTATCTCAAAACTTTTATGTGAGCTGACGGACCTCACTCCTTGTTACATAGAGAACAAATTGATTGCAACGACTTACGCGTGGTTTCATTGGTTCTAACTGGGAGTGGAATCCTTAATCCGTGGATGGGGGCCATCCATAAATTACGTAACACGTTAAGGGGGAGGGGGGGGGGGTCGACAAAGTGTGTCGACTTTAAAACATAAACACACACAGACTTACACAATGAAATTAAATAGAATAACAGAGAGACCCGATGGCTACCCCCTCCTCCTCTGCCGCCTCATTTATCCCTTCTCCTCACATGCAGATCTATGAAGCGACCGAGTACGGGCGCGTTCAGTCTGTCCGCTATCATTTGCAGAATACTGTTGCTGCTCCCCCGCAAACGCCGTATCACGGACGCCGACTTTTTACGCATTATAGCAAAAAAGTCGTCGACGGCCGCGTCTGCGAACATTCCCGACGCACTGCAATAGCGAGGGAGCTGCAACAGTGCCCTGAATGCATTATTATATTGCACTCTTAGTGCATTGTACGCTCGTTGCGTAAAACTGACCCATAGACCACTCGTGTAGAAACTTTGGCAGTATGCTTTAAAGAGCGTTAGTTTTACCGGCACTGTACAGCGAGCGAATCTATGTCTCAGCATATTGCCTCGAACGGACAATGACCTCCGCTCTCTCTCTAAGTCCTTATCATCTTTAAGGTCGTCGGTTAGCACGTGACCCAAATATTTAAAATGTGACACTTGCTTTATAGGCACATTGTTTAAAAGAAGTGGTGGAACGGAGTTTGGTAATTTATTCTTACCTTTGAATATCATGAACTCACTCTTTTTCACATTGTACCTTAAGCCATGGGTCACAGCATACATTTCACACATTTTTACTAGCTTTTGTAGCCCATAGAATGACGGACTGAGCAGCACCATATCATCCGCATAACTTATATTATTTACGCTGACATTGTCCAAGCGGCATCCGACATGTATGCAACTCAGTTCGCCAATCAGCTGATCAACGTACAAATTGAAAAGTCTTGGCGATGTTAACCCTCCCTGTCTTACACCACAGCTGAGTGAGTACTCGTCAGAATAAGCATTGGCCCATCTTACTCTATTTCTTTGGTTATTATACCAATATGAAAATATATTGACTACCTCGGGGGCTACGCCTGTCTTCCTTAACTTGTTCCAAAGCGCACTATAAGAAACTAGGTCAAATGCCTTGGACAAGTCTAGAAAACAGGCATATACCGGCGTTTCTCTCTTGACATAGTAATCAACAGTATGCTTAAGGGCCAAAACACATAACCGCGTTGCGGCGTCGCGCCGCTGAAATTGGCAGTAGCGCAGCGCCGATTTTAGTGGCGCGGTGCCGCACGGCGGCGCATATTTCAGCAACACTTGCGATACCGCAACGCTAAAATCGGCAGTGGCGCCAGCGCCGATATTAGCGGCGCGGCGCCGCACCGCGGCGATGATTCATGCTGCAAACTCTCCTGGTTTATCAGGAGATTAGAATAGAAAAGAATATTCTTTATTGCACACCTCAACAGGAAATAAATACAAACAAAATCAGATTACAAGTAACATTCAATAGAGGTAAACAACAGGCGGTCTTATCGCTAAAGAGCGATCTCTTCCAGACAACCTTTGGGTAGCGAAATTAAATAAAAACGTCAGAAATGAGTAGACGATGCAAAAGTAATCATGGATTCTGTGGAAAAAAAGTACTAAAATAATACATAAATAAACGTACATAAAATACCAAAAAAAATAAATATATATGCACAAATAAACCTACTTAAACATACATAACATAGGCATATACATATAAAATAATATTAGTAACGAACCACACTTCATGTCGGTCACAATACCAAAAAATTAAAGAAGGGACAAATAATGTTCTTTAAGGAGTGTTTTGAAATTGGAAACGGATTGGCTACGTTTTAAGTCTACAGGCAGAGAGTTCCACAACAAGGTAGCCTGGAAAGTAAAAGAGCTGTTGTAGAATTTAGAGAAGGAAGAGGGGACAGCCAGAAGCAAATTTTGAGAGGATCTAACAGACCGAAGATAACTGAAACGCTCCTTGAGGTAACGGGGAGTTGCAGGGTTGAAAAGTATATTGCAAAGAAGAGAAAGGATGTGAGAGTTACGACGAAAACGGATAGGAAGCCACTTGAGCTGCGAACGGAAACTGGATACATGGTCATATTTGCGTAACCCGAATATGAACCTGATACAAATATTCTGAATACGCTCAAGTTTATTTGAGATTGTATGATTTTTAAGATAGTCTCCTGATCTACTGATTACTTTATGGACTTGAGCAAATCTCCTGGTTTTTGAAAAGTTGTTGGAGCATACCGCAAACACACACCATTTATAATGATTTTTTAACATACGCGGTCATTTGGCAACGTTGACATCCGATAATCGTCAACCGATTTGTATGTGGAACGGAACGCGACTGATTTTGTCTATGGGTTTTGTCATTTTCTAATCTGAAGGGCTACTCCGATGTTCGGTATTCGGCCGGCGTATAGTGTTGTCCCGTTTACCCATATATTAAGACAGACGATCGAGAGGGACGCCACTATACGACGGTCGAATTTTGAACATCGGAGTAGCCCTTCAGATTAGAAAATGACAAAACCCATAGACAAAATCAGTCGCGTTCCGTTCCACATACAAATCGGTTGACGATTATCGGATGTCAACGTTGCCAAATGACCGCGTATGTTAAAAAATCATTATAAATGGTGTGTGTTTGCGGTATGCTCCAACAACTTTTCAAAAACCAGGAGATTTGCTCAAGTCCAAAAAGTAATCAGTAGATCAGGAGACTATCTTAAAAATCATACAATCTCCTGATAAACCAGGAGAGTTTGCAGCATGAATCATCGCCGCGGTGCGGCGCCGCGCCGCTAATATCGGCGCTGGCGCCACTGCCGATTTTAGCGTTGCGGTATCGCAAGTGTTGCTGAAATATGCGCCGCCGTGCGGCACCGCGCCACTAAAATCGGCGCTGCGCTACTGCCAATTTCAGCGGCGCGACGCCGCAACGCGGTTATGTGTTTTGGCCCAGCACTTTCAGTACCTAGACCTTCCTGAAAACCGAACTGTGCATCACACAATTGTATATGTTGATTAAGATGTACGTCCAGTATTTTATCTAATACTTTGGCAACAATTGTAGCAAGTGAGATGGGTCGGTAGTTCGCTTTATCAGAAATGTCACCTGTCGAGTTCTTTATCAGCGGCGTCACAACTGTATTCATTAAGTCACACGGTAAGTATGAATGGCGTAAACAAAAGGTATAAAGCATAGATAAGACCGTACTTAGATGCGGACCAGCATGCTGGAGATGTTCTATGCTCAGCCCATCATGTCCCGGAGACTTACCCCTTTTCATACCCTTAATGGCCTGTGAAACCATTTTGTTTGTTATGCTATAGACAGGAACCGCAGCACTGTCCAAAGTGTCCGAAGTATTCGAAGTATCCGATACCACACAAGAATTTAATGGCGAATCTACCTTAAAACATTGCCCAAACATATTGGCAATACTTACGGGATCACATTTATTATCGACACTAACTGGCAGAGATACCTTTCCATTTAACTTTTTAGTGCTTTTCCAAAACTTGTCGAACTGTTTAGACGCATGCTGCGAGGCAAGAATATCCATAGCGATTTGCTCTTGGTTCTTTTGACAAAACCGAAGTCTAGACTTGAATATCTTCCTACTGAGACACATAGCCTCATAAACAGGCCCACACTTAGGTCTGTTATGCAGGACATAAGTCGAGAGCTATGCCAGTTATAAATAATTTAAAGGAATATAATTTTATTAATATTTTTTATTGTTCATTATCATTAATATAGTCAATCGTTTTTTGATTTGTTAATTGTTTGATTTGATATTATTTCTTTATTAAAAAAAAATCAACGGAAATAAAACTGATTTTGGAACCGCTATTATCCTTCAATAATTTCTACTTAAATGTAAATTTGCAAAATATGTGACGTCACACTAGGGAGGCGGGGAGTCTCATAAATCTGACCAGCTGTGACAAGGACGGGGGGAGGGGCAAAAAATCATGAAATTCGTGTGACGTAATTTATGGATGCCCCATAGGTACATACCGATTTATTTTAAATAAAACCATTTAAACGGATTATATCGCGTATATTAATTATTTGAGCCTCCCTGACGTTTCAGTGCCTTTACAGATACCGTTGTCAATGGTTAACTGAGAAAAACACATTTTTTCTCTGTCAAAGTTACATTTGTGCAAACTACTCATTTTATAAATATTAATTTAAAATAAAGGTGTTCATATATGCCAGATGGGCCTAATGTGTAAAGAAAGTTACACATGTGCCAGAAGGGCATTTATTATTTATTTAAAATATCTACCAGCGGTTCACTATAAGGCTTACCGAGGAGAAAGAACCGGTTTCTCCTCAGTAAGCCTTATAGTGAACCGCTGAAAAAAATTGTGTTTTTCTCAGTCAACCTTTGACAACGGTAACTGTAAAGGTCAAATAATTAATATACGCGATATAATCCGTTTAAATTGTTTTATTTAAATGTGTGACAGTCGCGGAAACCGAAGAAAATATTATGTTAGATTTTATAGGCATCTTTGTAAACTAATACTATAAGCTAGCTACCTAAACGCACCTATAATGTTGCTGTACCTTTTTTTTATCGTTCTCTCTCGCTCTTACGTTCAACGTAAGAGCGAGAGAGAACGATAAAATCTTCGTGAATTAGTACCATCCGCATTATGAATTTCCAGGAGTTGTAGTTTCCAATTCCAGGTAGTTTTTCCATGATTAAAGATGATGCCGACACGGCCGCCATTGTAGGTTAGGTTTTCAATGGAGGTTATTCTTAACTAATTATAAAAACGGTATAAACTCACGCAAAAACATCGTCACATGGCCAGCATGCTACAACCATTAACGGGGAAAACGACCAGTTTTGTACGTGACTCGACACACTTCGTACAGTTACTTGAGGATGTCGTGATACGAGACAACGAGGTAATGGTTAGTTTCGACGTTGCTTCTCTGTTTACAAATGTACCGGTAAGGCAAACTCTAGACATAATACGAGACATGTTGGTTCAGAACGACCTACCTACTGAGTACATGATGTTAATAGAGTTTTGCCTGACCAGCGGTTATTTCATGTGGCAAGGTGAGTTTTATCTGCAGATCGATGGTGTATCGATGGGATCGCCGATTGCGCCGGTCGTGGCTAACATCTTCATGGAGAGCTTCGAGAAGAAGGCGTTAGAAGACTGTCCCTTTAAACCTAGGCTGTGGTGGCGCTATGTTGATGACGTCTTCGCGGTTCGCGGTGGTTACGGATAGTGATATAGAGCCGTTTCTCAGCTATCTGAATGCGATACACGCAAGAATAAAATTCACGATTGAGAAAGAGTCGAACGGAGCACTTCCGTTTTTGGACGTGTTGGTGAAACGCTTGCCGGAAGGACGGTTGAGTCATACGGTGTATCGTAAATCCACGCATACTGACCGATACCTACAAGCTGATTCTCATCACCACCCGGCCCACCTGTCATCAGTCCCGAGGGCGCTTATTAATAGGGCTCTCCGTTTATGTGACCCTCAATACGTAAATGGGGAGCTAGCGCATGTGCGACAGGTATTGGAGAAGAATGGCTATAAGTGGAGACAGTGTCAGCGTGTAGCGAGCCCCAGTACAGCACAACGCCCGCAGACTGTAGAGAGAGCGCCTGCGTACTTACCTTATATCAAAGGTGTGACGGATACCATAGGACACATTTTACGCCGTAGATATAGCATTACAACCTGGTTCCGTCCTTTGACTAAGATGAGGCAGTTGCTACGGTCTCCTAAAGATAGAGATCCATTTGGAACCCCTGGGGTGTATGAAATACCGTGTGAGTGTGGCAAGGCATACATAGGAGAGACGGGACGTAATGTTTCTACTAGATTGTCTGAACATATACGCAGTGTCAGAAAAATGGATACGAGAGACTCCGCTGTTGCGGAGCATGTTGTCGAGGCCGGTGCGTCCCATTTCGTACGTTTCGATAAGGCACGGTTGTTGGTTCGTGAGAAACGCTGTGTACAACGGAAGATACGTGAAGCTATCGAAATTGGACGGCGCCCGAATTTCAACCGAGACGGTGGGTGGGCTCTACCTCCAGCATGGAAACCTGTGATTCCGGCGTTAAAAAACATCTCGCATTCAGACAATGTCGTTGATACAATAAGTCAAGTGTGCGTGGTATCAGTGGGTAATAGTGAAAATGCAGTGACAGACAGTCCAGTGGTGACAGCGCAAGAGCCCTGCCCTACCCGCGCAGCGCTATCTGCGCGTGCGCAGAGGGCGGCAAGAAGAGCGATTAAAAGTGCAGTGGGTCGCGAGTCGCGTAGCAGCACGGATAGCTACCCCTGATGAAGAGCTCCAAATGAGTTCGAAACATGTCGGGCCGTTCCTGACAATTTTTACGTGAGTTTATACCGTTTTTATAATTAGTAAAGATGTCTCACGATAGTTTTACTAACATTATTGAGGTTATTCTTTATTGTACGCGCCTTTTTATCGAAATAATATTGAAATTTACTTTTTTTTAATAAAAAACAGCCCATAACATGTTATTGTGGGCGTAAAGAAAACTGATTGTAACTGTGTCGGCATCATCTTTAATCATGGAAAAACTATCTGGAATTGGAAACTACAACTCCTGGAAATTCATGATGCGGATGGTACTAATTCACGAAGATTTGTGGGAATATGTCGAAAATGAAGTGGACGCGTCAAAACCCGAAGATGTCAAAAAAGGACAGAAGGCACTTGCAAGGTTAGCATTGTCGGTACAACCTGCGGCTTTTGCACACATTCGGGGCGCGGCTTCAGCTCACAAAGCCTGGCATAATCTCCAAAAGGCATACGAAGACACAGGGTTATGTCGAAGACTAGGTCTATTACGGACTTTGTTTAGTACAAAATTGTCACAATGTCAGAAAATGAAAATGAAAAATTTATTGATAACATTCGTTACAGGTCATATTCTTATTACATTTGTTTAATATGTAGGTATAATTTAAATAATTATAGTTTATCAGTTATATTAATCATTTTAATAATTATAATTAATGTTTATGTATTTATTCAACCTTTATTGCACGTGTACAAAATGTTGGACTATGCCATGAGGCATTCTCTACTAGTTAACCATAAGGCAAAACATTAAGAAAATCACTAACGTAGCAGAACAATTAACAGACATCAAAGCTGGACTAGACGATGACTTCATAGCTGTTATTATGCTAAGTGGATTGCCGGAAGATTACGATCCGCTTATAATGGCAATAGAAAACTCTAGTATCACTTTATCAAGTGAAGTTGTATCAGCTAAGCTAAAACAAGAAAAACTACGTCGTGAAGACAAGCAGGAGACTGTTACAGCACTAGCAGCAGTCCGCAAGCAACCCAGATGTTTCGGATGTAAGAAAACAGGCCATTACAAGAAGGATTGCCCGCAGTGGAATAAAAAGAAAATATATAAAGCAACTACGGACATGGAGACTTCAAAGGCGCTGCTTACGGCATTATCAGTCAATGTGAAAAGTGATTTATGGTACGTCGATAGTGGTTCCACTAGCCACATGTGTCGAGATAGGAGCATGATGAGTGACTTTATAGAAGAAAAGTCCATACAAGTGACGGTGGCCAACGGGGACAAGTTGTTCACAGCGGGTCGAGGTAGCGTTCAAGTAAAACTACGAAATGGTGTTACTAAGACAATTAATGATGTTTATTATGTACCTAATTTAACCGCTAACTTATTATCTGTTAGTTCGGTTTCGGTTTCGGTTTAAAGAATTTATTCTCATAAGAACAAAATTACATGTTCACTTAAATGAGAACTTACAAGCTAAACAATTTAATCAATAATTAGTAGTAACAAGTAACATGCAGTAGCGACATCAAAAGTTTATACACGCTCATAACTCTTAAGTAATAGGCATATAATTACGTAAAAAATAAAATAAAATTACAAGACATCAATTGTATCGAAGACATATTTTTTTAGTTGTCTCTTGAACATATTGATAGAATTTAGGTTTCTTAAATCTATAGGTAAATTGTTATAGAGTTTTACTCCTCCATGCGTCAGCGTTCTTTTGCCATAAGAATCTGTCCGAGATCTAGTAAGTTTTAGTTGCTGAAAGTGTTTTTTTCTCATGCTATATTTATGTATTTTGGTCTTGAATGTTATCCGTGTATGTATGTGTCTTTTTACAATTTTGTGTATTAGGAGGCAGGTTTTAAATGTGTATAATTGTTTAAGGTGCATTATTTTTGTATCTTTGTATATAGTAGATGTTGGGGTGCGAAATGGATAATTAAATAAAGTTTTGAGTAATTTGTTTTGTACTATTTGGAGTCTTTTCAAGTATATATTTGGAGCATTACCCCACATTTCAATGAGATATTCAAGATGTGACTTTACTAACGAATTATATATTATATATTTAACGTGACGTGGGAAACATCCTACTATACGTCGGAGAGAGCCAGTCAGTTGGATGACTTTTGCCCGTATATTTTCAATATGGTCGTTCCATGTTAGCTTAGAGTCTAGTAGGAGCCCTAGATACTTTTCCTTATTGCTTTCATGTAATGTCTGACCATCGATAACCAAGTGATTGTGATTCGGTATTTTTTTGTTTTTCGCTGAAAAAATCATATACGATGCTTTTAACGTGTTGATGGTGAGCAGATTGTATTTTAGCCATTCTGTTAAAATATTCAGGTCCTCTTGAGCCTGGCTAATGAGGTGGGATAGATTGTGACCAAAGTAGAAAAGGCATGTGTCATCGGCGTATAATGTAATTTGTCCGTGTATGGTCAGATCCTGAATATCTGGAGGACCTGCCTGAGAACTAGATTAATGGGTTTTTAATCGTGACGGTAAAATGATATTAGGGAAAATGAGATTTCGATTTTACGTAGCATCGGAATTATGAAAAGTTGGTTAACAAAGCAGTTGTCAAATAATAAAGTTGGTAATCGTTCTTCTGGTTATCGAGTTTCGGGAAAACGTTAATGTGGGAAAACAAACTGGCGACATTTCAAAAGTATGGTAAACAAAGTATATGGATTATAAGAATTCGATTAACCGTTTTCGGACAAGTGAAAATCGGACAAGTGTGTTTCGGAACATCGATAGGTTACCCCTGGTCTGACACTAAACGAGAACAGCAACCTCGACGAGCGAAAAACCGCCTAAGCGCGGCTAGGTAAGCTTCAGACGTGAGCTCCGACACGAGCTCTAAGTGGACTGCTTTAGTGGCAGTGCACACGAAAACACATATGTAGGCTTTGTATGACTTGCTGCCTCGTGCTCGACCCAGTGAGATATTGAAAGGACCAGCATAGTCTACAGCGGCTGACGAGTAAGGTTTTAATTGACTAATGCGAAACGACGGTAAGTTTCCCATGATTGGGGGAGGAGTTAGCCGTGGACACACCCGATAGCATTTAAGACACGACGAGACGACGGCATGAATCGCGCGCTTGGACGATAAGATCCAGAAATCCTGAGCTATGAGGTTTTGTAGGGTTTGTAATCCCGGATGTGAAAACCTACGGTGGTATTCTTCTATCACCAACGCCGTGAGCTGGTGGTCACGGGGTAACAACAATGGGTGCTTCCTGTCATAGTCGAGCGTGTTACTGTGGGATAGCCGACCGCCCACCCTCAACAAACCCTCTTCATCGACAAACGGACACAACTTACGAAGAGGCTTGTGAAGCGAGTTGGTGGAACCCTTTTTTATGATTCGAATTTCAGTCGAGAAGACATGCTCTTGGACATGCCTGACGAGAAATCAAAACTGAACTAGTTTCACGAGACGACAGGGCATGTTCCGAAATTTTCTGTTCGGGGTTCTTCAGATTATGAAGATAGCGAAAGCAATACGACAGGATATTAACGATGCGACGAAATGACGAAAACCGATGCAAAATTTGATCAATGAAGTCTGAGTTTTTTGTACTGAACAGAGTGAGAACCTTTTCTTCTTCGAGCGCAGCTCCGTCAGCGTGGGCAATGTGTCTTGGCCAATCTTCTTCAGGACGTGACAGCCATGTAGGCCCCGCCCACCATGATTCACATTGCACTAAATCAGCCGGAAGTAAACCACGGGAACCGTGGTCGGCTGGATTGTATCCAGTGGGAACATGGTGCCAACAGTCGGGAGCAATTTGGGCTTGAATAGCAGCAGTCCGGTTGGCGACAAAGGATTTCCACCGCGACGGACAGGAACGAATCCATGTCAACGCCACAGTTGAGTCTGACCAGGCGTAAATTTGAGCATCTAAGTGGAAATCTCTTAATGCGTTGCACATCGCCGTTACTAAATCAGACAACAAAACTGCTGCTTGCAATTCCAATCGAGGAATCGACAAACGACGGAGTGGTGCGACTTTTGATTTTGCGCAGCAGAGACGCACGACAATTTTTTGATCATTATTGACCATACGACAAAACGCCACGGCACAATAACCTCGTTCCGAGGCGTCGCAGAAGCCATGAATTTGAATTTCACGATCCAAATCGATCATTCAACGCGGTATGGCGATAGAGCGCAAACACGACAGTTGTGATTTTAATTTGAGCCACTGTTCAGCAATAGGGTCTGGAACATCGTCATCCCAATGCAGTCCAGAAGACCACAGAAGCTGCATCAAATATTTCGCGAAAAACACCACGGGCGAAAGAAACCCCTGGGAATGGGTCAAAAATCCGAGCAATTTCCGACAGGATTGAGCGCTTAGTACAACGACAGTCTAAGCTTATGGTTTTGAACGAGAACGAGTCAGATTTGGGCAACCATAACAGGCCCAAAATTTTCAGCGAAACATCATGGACATCCTCAAAATAACGAAACTGTTCCGAGTATAAATCAGAATCTGGCAATCCTTCAAAGAAATCCGGATTGTTAGAAGTCCACTTACGCAAGTGTAGGTGTGCTGACGACAAAATCTTTATGAGATCGTTACGGATGCGAACTGCAGTCTCCACGGAGTCAGCACCTGAGACGATGTCATCGACATAACTATCCCTATCAAGAACTGCAGCTCCAAGTGGAGCAGTGCCGATAAATTCCTGCGACAACTTTGAAATGCACCACAAAGCTTGATAGGGCGCGCAGGTAACTCCATACGTCACCGTCAGAAGACGAAAGTCCTGAACAGGCTCCTTTGAGGATTGCCGCCACAAGATGCGTTGATAGTCGCAATCTTTAGCATCGACGAGAAATTGGCGGTACATCTGTTTTATATCCCCAGTAAACACCACGGCATGCCACCGGAATCGAATTAACAGATCAAAAATATTTTTCTGCAATTTGGGCCCTGGCAGGAGCGAGTCATTCAAGGATCTTCCTTGAACATCCTTGGCACTGGCATCAAAAACGGTCCGCAGCGGGGTCGAGATAGAATCAGGACGCAATATTCCATGGTGAGGAATATAATAGAAGAAGCCTTCGTTCGACGCAGGAGCCTCGACTGCTTCCATATGACCGCTCTCAAGGTAGTCCTTCATAAAGTTGACATATGCTGTCCGAAATTCAGGATTTATGCTAAACTTTTTTTCCAAGTTCATAAATCGCTTTAAGGCGATTTCACGAGAATTTGAAAACCGTGGGCGCTCCTGAGGGTCACCGAAAGTTAATGGCACGACCATCCTCCCCTCAGGATTTCGACAATATTTCGCATCCATCAGGTTTTCACACGACAATTCATTTTTCGACAGAACAGCTGACTTCGGGGTGGCGACACTTTCTATCTCCCAAAATCTCTGAATAGTGTTGTCCAAGGACAACGACGAAACGAGAAAACAATCTTTGTTACTTTCACAACAATTATCACAAAACCGATGCGACACATTTTTTTCCAAATCAGCTGTGGAAGGAGATACTTCACTTTTCAAATCTAGATACTGTTTATTATAATCATAATCATAATCATAATCATAATCATTTATTGCAATCATGTTCATATCATTTAATGTTTTGTAAAATCATCCGCAGATGACAACGAAACAAACTGACAGTCCCCTTTTGCAACAAAGTGACTGTCTCGAGAATGACTACGAGAGGCATCAATATCAACAGCACACTCACCCATGACCAACCATCCGAAGATTGAATTTACCGCAATGGGTTCACCCTTTTCACCCTTCACAAGACCGGGTAGAAGAGCTGAAGACTGAATACTGACATTGATCAACATATCAATGGGTCCCGGCTTATAGAAATGAGGATCAGCAAGAGACAGACCCTTTAAATGATTCCAACTTGCGATATTCAGTTGACCCGCTGGCATATCTGAGCAAATTTTTGGTAAAACGAAAGCTTCAAATGAAAACTTATTTAAATTATTCCCATTTGAAGGGAAAATTTCACATGTTACAGACCCGAGTGTTTCTGTTGATGATTGACCTATACCATTTACAGATTGATGACGGTTATGAACAGGCAAGCCTAGTCGGACTGCTGCAGATTTTGTAATAAAATTGCAAGCACTAGCCGAGTCAACAAGAACCCTAATTGGGACCAACCGTCCTTTACTATCACCAATCTTAACGACAGCAGTGGAAAACAATACCTGAGAATTATAGGTAGGTACAGACTATGTTGTCAGCTGATAGCCCGACGTTGACTCCTCAGCATCTTCCCGACTCTTATCGAAATGAAGCAATGAGTGATGCCGATAATTACATTTGTCACAGCGCGCATTTGATTTACATTGTTTCATAGTATGAGATGGTTTCAGACACAAAATGCAAAGTTTGTTTTCTTTAACTTTTGAAAATCTATCAATTGGCTTTAAATTAAGAAAACTAGGGCATTTTCCAATGTCATGCCCAACAACAGCACAAATCGGACAGTTCGGCATAGGTACTGCAGGAACGACCAGTGAAGCCTTACCTTTATGCATGGGTTTATTATTTGTGGAAGACAGCTTTATTTTGACATTCGAATTTTCTAGTGCCTGGCTCCTTTTTTCGATAAACAATTGCAGGTCTTCAAAATTTGGGATATCGACATTACTTTCTAACTGCAATTTAAACGCTTCGCGCGTACTACTATCTAACTTTGACCATAATAGATAATAAAGCATAAATTTTTTATCAGGTAACTGAAACTTCGACAAGATGTTGAAATTTTCATGAAATGTTCTAAATATCCTATCTAAATCGTGCCTATTTTTTACAGGTTCACAATGTAGCAGTTTTTCATAATATACTAATGCTATTTGACGTTTTTTGTCATAATATTTGCACAATGTTTGGTAAGCATTTGTGTAATTATCCTCGGATAAAGGAAAACATTTTATTAAATCATATGCTAAACCTTGACAACTCGAAAGCAAATAATGCAGCTTCTCCACATTTGGAATATTTCGTTGATGAATCAATGAGTCGAAAAGTTCCCGAAATCCCACCCAATTCTCCAAATTACCATCTCAATGTTCTAATTGTGATTTTAGGTAGATGAGCAACATTCAACGGGACGTGTGGCTCGCAAGGTTTTATTTCTGTTTTAGGTTCTAAACGTAACCTGGCCTGCACAGCCATAAGTTTCCTTTCAAATTCCTTACTTACCGGGTATACTTCATGTCGTTCCGGGGGGCTTAAACCTAACAACACCTTTAGTTGAGCATCGTGAAATTGTTTGCTTAACTCTGATAAGTCGCTCTCCGTGTATCCTAACAAATTGGACTCAGCTATATGCTCGAGGCGCATGAAAGCATAATCCCTGACGACACGCCACATGTTAACATCTTCACTCCCGGATCTATTCTCCTCATCACTCATAATTTATTTATTCTTTTTACAAACAACACAACAATTCCGAAACAAAACAAATTATTTCAATTTAAGGTTATGAAAGTTTGACACTAAAACGTCGCTGTCACTTGACAGTTGAGTTGAGTAGTCTATGGTGCGTTCTGATTCACGTAAATGTGCAAAATGTACTGTGGATTTTCAACAAACGAAAAATATATATAGGTAAGCTTACCCTCTATTTTGGTGAACGAATGAAATAATACTTATTATGCAAATTTTATACCAAAATTATCAGATTTGCTTCGAACCGATAAAATAATATATCCACAGGCTCGCTTATCAAGATTCGGCTCGAATGGACCAATGTTTTGGATACAAATAATGGACTGTAGCTTTTTAATTGTGTTTAAGAATTGTAACACTTTAGAGTGTACATGAACCTTAAAATAAGCATTTTAGCTCGTTTGAAATGAAATTCCTTACCTTGATTAGGAGTCGCCTTCGTAGGTGATTATAAGTATAATTTTCAAATATTTTCATGATTCCAGTCCTTGTACTAGGTAGAACACATCCTATAGTCTTTGTTTTTAACTAACAACGGCCTCTAATTAGTCTATTTTCATTCAAATACTTATGCAAAATACCAGTGCTAAACATACATTGTCAGTCCTTGTTTTTGCCTATTTGTCCTTCACTTTAGGTAATTCCGACACTCTTACGGATTGATACTATTATTCTATGCTAGCATACTACCACATTAAACCCCAAACTATTGTAATTTTTAATTAAATCAAGTAAAACTTGTTAATATAAATTCTATTTTCACTCGTAAACAATTCTGACAGTTCGTTCTAAGTGACGTTTAGTTGCCGCTTTAAACTGTTCGGACATTGCACGCGAAGCGTTCATGTCCGTCACAAATGATTTCTTTTCTTTATTATTTTAATCTCAATAATTGATGTTCAATGGTTTTGAGGAATTTCTAATTTAAATACGTTGTTATTCTAAAAATACTTTAATATAAAACGACTAAAATAATGTTAAATTTTTGTAACCATGCAATAATAAGACACGCGTCAGGAACGTTCAGAAGTATAGTTTGACGTTTTGTTTCGTCACAGCCCTTAACAGATTTGTAGTTTTGACGATGTTTTTATTTTAGGAAATTATTTAATATGCATTTTTATGGTGTAAACAATGTCACATTTGTTTTGCTAAATTCTGGATATCTTTCGGATTAAATTGGTTCTGTTTAGTTTACTATTATTTCGAACGTCAAGTCTCGAATAGTTGGTTGTGTTGATGACTTCGGAACGTGTTAGTTGAGTCCCGTTAGATTTCTTCCTCGATTATTGCAAATTCATTCTCTGGAGATTGCGCTGCATTGTTGCGTACATTGAAAGGCGTCTTGTAAGAAAACCATGGAGTTTCGTTGGTGCCTCTCGGGTATCCACACGATGCTTCGCTCTAAAACCTATGGCGGCTGACGCCATACTATAAAATATCCTTAAATAAAGTCTGAGCCACACCATTGCCTGAACCACGTGATGTCTGCCTACACCACTGTCCTATTTTGTTCTTCTATTTGACCCAACAACGTTGGGTCGCTAGCTTCGCTAGCCTCGTTAGCTTCGCAAGGTATCGCAAGCTATCGCTAGTTTTACTAGTCTCGGAGGTTGCGCGTGTCTACGTGGCAGTCCTCTGTCCTGTCTCGGTTGCTGGCTAGATCGCTGCGCTACCCGACATCGCCCCGCTCTCGGGAAACCTGTGGTCAACGTCTAGCTGACTCATTGGAGCGTCGATCGTTTGGAGCACTGGCGTCTACTAGCTCGGTGTAATAAGGTCCATGCCTCTATAAGGCAATCTGTTACAAGGTACCTTACATTTTCTTTCTATTTTCATACTTTACTGCGTGAAGGTGTCCATCCGTCCTCGGTGGATCACCCATAATAATTTCGATTACAATTAATAGAACCTCCATCTTGAACCGGTGTATTTAAATTTGAATAGGTGTTACTGTTAAAACACAAAGTTGTCTATAACGATAAACCTAAAGTTTGTACCTAATACTTAAGCGTAAAATAAGTGCGTTGTATTATACAATAAATATTATTGTATTTATCTCCATTGTTTAATTCAAGTATCATCCATTACGTTTGACGGTGATAAAGCAATTGGCGCTCACGGTTTTTAAACTTACTTAATTTGAAACTTATTGTCTTTCTTAATTAACTTATAAATTTATTGCTTTATTTCTGCTCTGGCCTGGCCGTACTTCGACCCTGAGTAATTTCTTTCTCATTTTAATAACATTTCAGTAGCTAGCTAATGTCTTAAGAGTATTGTGGTAAGTTGAGTTAGTAGTGTAGGTGTGGGAGTTCTGGCTCATCTCACCTCAAAACTTTCTTTTACCTAAGACTTCTTAATTTTTTTTAAAGATATGTGGAAACACCTCTAAGGTGTAATCGGGCATAACCCATACCTTCTACAGAATTAGGAAAGGAAAATTGCCGGCTGGCGATAAAGAACAAGAACGATATTATTACAAACGAAATTGAGAGGGCCTTGAGTTCTCATTCAAAAGGACTAACCTTAGCTCCAGAGGGTACTGCTCCTTCCTCAGGTGTCCAGGGCCGAGGGAGCCAGCTCGTGGCCACGCGCAACTCACTTACCAGCAATCCAACGGTTACCTTGCACCTGATTAACCAGCTCTGGTGTTCCTCCTGATAGATCTCGAGGCACTACACGGGTTTTAACTACTTAAGAGTATTTTTTAAGTTCAAAAATTCGACAATTAAATTACAGCCAGCAAATTCGCAACCTTTCCGCCCGAATCTAACGGTAAAGATTACGGTAAGAATCGACACGTTTTCGATATGAATTTGACAGAACACAAAAATGTTGCCACAATACAATATTTGTTTGCTTTTTAAAGTTAACAGCACCTATAATGTTGCTGTACCTTTTTTTATCGTTCTCTCTCGCTCTTACGATACCTGTCATGATACATACTGAATCTTAGAGTAAGGAATAGTTAATAGAGAGCGTGTTACTTAGTAGAAACCTACGACAATAATGCTATCTCTGTAAAGCACGTCAAGTTCCTGCAAGAAAAAACGAGATGACAGTATATTTGTCAGTTACGTCTTTTAAAAAAATGTACAAGCCCATGTGTCAAATTTTTCGTTGTAGTGATGCCCGAATACATTTATCGATATCGGTACGATATCGATAAAACTACAATTATATAGTTGATAAAGTTCTCAAGTTGATAACTTTATCAACTTATTAAAAAAATAAACATCTTTAACTTGGATTGATTTAATGCTTAGTTCCAAAAAATTACGTCTTTAAATTTAAGGCTCTAGGTATATTGAAAATTATATGAAAAAAAAACATAGACACGGATTTTTTAAGTGAATTTTTATGTCTGTAGCTTTGGTTTCACTTAGATAGATAGATCGTATATCCATTAAATATCTTAGGTTAAGTATTTTTACAATAAATTTATATAATAAGTAAAATACAGAACAAAGTTATTACAAAATATTAATACATTATAAAAAAACTTAACCTAGGGTGCCGCCGGCAGCGGGGAGGGGCCCAGGCTACCGGTGGTGTCGGGCTGCAGAGAGAGGAACCTCCTGACGATGCGCGCCGTGTCCAGGAATACCGCCAACAGAGCATTATAAAAAAATAACAAGATTAAGTATTGCGATTAAATTGAGTCTCACTTTGAAAAGGATTCTAAGCCACTTGACTGCTGTTTTGGCTGCAGATTCAATAAAAAGCCAAGTCAAAGCACTGGTTACTTAATAACAGATACGACGTTATCATACAATACAAATAATTCCTTCGACATTCACCCATATTCTTAATGGACGAAAAGTACCTATTTATAATCAATTATGCACTGCACGGCTGGCGAATTCTGTAGGTTTTTAGGCAAATGTTTTTTTTTGTCTGATCGTGTAAGTGTAAAAAGGAAAAGTAGATTAAAATTGACTTCTGGGCACCGATCGAGCTGAAATTTAGTATATTGGTTACGGCACACGATGGAACTAGACTGTGGTTATTAGAAAATTATTATGCAAACTAACGGAATGAACCAAAAAACCATTGAAATTGTTATAAATTTATAATACATTTAATTGACAGTCTTCCCTTCTCTCACCTTGCTGATTAAACATACGATTGACAACATTTCATATTTCTAACAGATGAAAATTAATAAAGATATCTAGAGAGCTTTGCGTCGTGGACACACTAAAATATTTATTTGAATTTAATCTTCTGTATGTACGTAAACAAATATAACAAAATACATAAAATAACCGAAATCTACAACTATGCTCAGACAGAGTTGTCGTCTTCGGCCTATCCACGAAAAAAATAA
Source organism: Apotomis capreana (assembly GCA_947623375.1). NCBI lineage: Eukaryota > Metazoa > Arthropoda > Insecta > Lepidoptera > Tortricidae > Apotomis > Apotomis capreana. The sequence goes on along the minus strand of OX392515.1, from coordinate 250,396 downwards.
GCTATCAACAATGTCCACCAAAACGTCATTGACTTTTTTAAATATTATACACCTGACCAAAGTAACCTTGATTCACAGAATCGCAAAGTATCGATAACTTTTTCTACGTCACTAGTAACCTCACAACAGAAATTAACATAATTGTTTTTTTCACTATTTCTATGTTTATTTTAATTGTAGCATAGTTAGATATCATTTGCGTGCAATAATAATCCTATTTCTAAGCTTATATTTTTAATATTAACATGATTTCTGATGCATTTGCTGAAAAAACAATACTGAATTACTTACTGATGAAAACTTATATTTTCACCCAAGTTTTCTTTTCTCCCAGAATGCGAATTGCATCCGCGCACAATGCACGACATTTTCTAAGTTTTGCACGCACTTTCACACTTTTTTTCATTTAAAAACACAAATATTAATAATGTTTATATTTCGCCAAAAACAGACGTTATAATGCGACTAAGTTGAAAAGGATGGTCGGGGTTGTCATCATCGCACGCTTACTCGTTTACTTAATATGGTAGCATAATAATTTGACATTTATAGCCGCATTTGACCGATACAGCCCATCTTGACGTTTATGCTCCGTACGCTGTGACGTCATCAACGCCCTATCTATGTCTATTATATCTATGTACTGAATACATACTGTGTCTTGTGTTTAACAAATGAAATCTAAAGTAATCTAGTTACAATTAGTTTTCTTTACGCCCACAATAACATATTATACCGATTTATTTTTAATTTAAACACCTACGAACTAATCGTATGTATTAGAGTCAACGCGTCAACGCTTAGTATTCGTAGTTTAACCTTCGACTATATTATGGCATATATTATGAAAAAAAAACTAGCCAAGTCCGAGTTGTTATGCTACTATGGTTCCGACCACTAAAAAAAAACAGAAATTGTGTAGTAAATATACGTACTATGTTTGCTCTTATGAAAAAAAAAACTAGCCAAGTCCGAGTTGTTATGCTACTATGGTTCCGACCACTAAAAAAAAACAGAAATTGCGTAGTAAATATACGTACTATGTTTGCTCTAGAATACGGCCGTGCAACTAATGAGTTTTAACCCTTTCAATCACCACCCATCAATGAAAAAAAGATCAACCCTCGTACCACCGGCCGATACATTTCTGGCTCCGTTCGCTAAAAACTGGGCTTCCTTTTTATCATACATCTTTGTGGGATTTGCTTGTGTGAACTGTATACAGTAAGTAAATACATTATTACATTACACTAGCACATAATATTTTTCTGCGGCACCGCAGGCCGTAAGTGGGATGTTCTGCCCGCTACGCCCGTTACCCTTGGGAAGACGTAAAAGCTTAGACAAACCACGGGCGGTTATTCGTAAAGCCCTTCGGTTGAGACCACAGACACCTGCGATCTGGGTCATTCCCGTATTTACCTATTACATACCTAATACATACTATTACAATACAATTTAAATAACTTATTGTAGCGCGAGACGAACCTTTTTTAACCCTGGTTGATACCATTTCGGATCATATGGTTGACGTGCTGTACTTTGACTTTAAGAAAGCGTTTGATCGCGTTGATAACGATGTTCTCTTGAACAAGTGGTGCACTATTGGTCTCTAACCGAAACGATCGGCAGTAGTACATGCAGCACGGATGCTTTGTTTCAGAGCCATAATATACTCGTTCTGGGGTCAGCCTGGGCTCCATATTGGGCCCATTGCTTTTTGGAGTTATGGTCAATGATCTGGCTCTAGTTCCCAAGTGCGCCAGAAACTTCCTCTATGCCGGTGACCGGAAGCATGTTTATGGTGTACAGGGTTTATCAGATTGCAAGATGACATTGATCGCATATGCCAGTGGAGTATTGAAAATGAAGTCCATGGATAATGCATTATCAATACTCTTATATAATAATTTTATAACCGCCTTTTCTCAGCATTGGAAAAGAAGTCTTTTTCAATGCTGAGAAATGTGCGGTTATAACATTCAGTAAGGCCCGAAATCCATTGACCGAATTTAATTTGTCCGATAACTATTCGAATTATTATCGTTTGTCCGATGACAGGTTTCCTACATTTTTCTTTTTACCATTTCACATTTAGTAGAAGTTACTGTTTGTCCGAAAATCTATTGCCGTCACATTTACTTACCCTATGAGTTGTTACGTATTTTGTTTCGTAGCCCATTTTTTATCTACCCAATGATACGTCAGTGAGAACAGTGTGATTGGAGAAATCACGGCTCGCTCCACGGCAGTGGAAACCTGTGGACTTGACGCAATATGTTGACTAAATAAACCGGGAAAAACCGGACAAGTGTGAGTCGGAGTCGCACACAAAGGCATAATACTGAAAATTATCTATGCGTACGGAGAAAGTATTTCATAAAAAAAAACATACCGTCGACCGTAAGTTCAATTGGGGTAAGAGACAAAATACGACTTTTCAGGAGAGGCTGATAAAGTTTTTTTTTAACTAAATCGTTCATAACTTTTTTGTAGTGAACCTTTTTTGGGCCTGATTTCATACATAATCTTGTATTTTAGTGTTCTGTTTATCTATGTAGTGCTCGTTTTAATAATTTAGATATTATAGAAAATGACATGTCCCTTACACCAACTTATTTCGCTGCTGATGTCCCTTACAGACAAAGTATTCTGTAGTCTCGTCCCTTACCTTAAATTTACCTAATCATTGTATCCACTATATTGATGAAGAAATGGCGTAAGGGACTAAGGGTTGAGATTATGTGTGAAAGAAAAAATAGCCTAAAGGGATCGTTGTAAAAATAAATAAGTACATACCTTTGACGTAAGGCGTATCTTAACACCGGAAATCTTTAAAACATTAATGTAAGAGGTATATAAATGTATTGAAACTGTGTGAGCATTTTTTGTGTGTCCGTTACATGCAATATTTGTATCGTTACACGTAACGTTTCTATCGAGTGGAATAACCCACATTTTAATTTGTTTTTTTTTTTTATTATAGTCACATGAATTATTTCTCAGCCTCTATGATTGAATACTGAAATTAACAACCAATGTAATTTATACAGCAAAATTATTAAAAGTTTAGGGCTTGTGTTGAACGATAAACGTTACAGAATTAAATACAATTCAGAAATAATCATTTTACATTTGTACTTTTTAGGAGTCCTGTTAGACAACATAGTAGTAGCTCACAATTCAGTGCCTCCAGTTAATAAGCGATAACTCAAAAACGGCACTTTTCAGAAGAGACAAAAAACTATTTTTCAATAGTAGATATTTAGAACTTGAACTTTTTAAGAATTTTTGTACAAGCTATAGTGTAAGGCTTTCATTTTATAAATAAATAACTAATGTGTTGGCCCTATAAATATGTTTTTTTGTAGTTATAGCTTTTGTTCGCGAGTATTTAAAGACATAACTCAATTTATTTGCAGCAATTTTACCCTTATGAACGACGTGCATAAACGAAAGAATACGACTTGTACCTGTGTGAGCGACATGCATAAACGAAACGAAACGACTTATTCTATTATTTATTATGGTATTTCATAATTAATTACTACTTTTCAAACTTGAAACTTGTTACCTAAGGAGTCAAACGAGGCTGTATAATCAATATCAACATCAATGTCAGTCAATGAATAGCAAGAGCTCTAGTTAGATCCTTTGATTTCTCAACATTTATCGGTAGAGGAATTTCAGATAATGACTATTAGTTAAAGTGTTTCATACCTAGGAATGCCTTTTAATTGACAGTGAAAATTTTCTTTTGCAATTCATCAAGTACCGAGACGATTTTAAGAAGTCCAAACTCAGTAGGATTACCTTATAGTTATCTATAAAGTTTTACCCATGTCGACTATCCGGCCTCATGTACCTAATTTCAACTCAGCTAGTCCTCGGAAAGTCTAATCTTCCTTGAGATATTTTTAAACATATAATGTGTGAAGTTAATTAAAAACTTTTAATAAAGAACGTGTTATTACCTCCTCCAGTATTCCATTGGTTATTGTTTTTTTCAACAATCTTAGCCCACTTTTTTAAACTATTCGCTCAACAAAACACTTCACGGGTAGAATAAGATTCACGAGCTGCCGACAAAGAGTTCAGTACTTACTGTCGTTCAGAGACGCCGAACTGACGAATTATACGTAATTACATAAATAGACACATTTCTCGGTGGACTAATTACTAAATTTGAAATTTTCTTACTACTGAAATTTATTTGAATACCTTCATTTATCGTGAAAGTTTGCATGTAAATAAGTCAAACTACGCTAGATAGTTTCAATGACTTAGTAAAGCCAAAAATTAACATCCAGTTTACACAGATACCCGTATAAACAAAGATTATAAAACTGATGAAGGTGCTTTTATTTATTTACTAGCTGACCCGGCGAACTTCGTACCGCCTGAAAGTCGATAAATGTGGGTAGAGATAGCTACATTCAGACTACCACCACTGATAATGTACAACATTTCATATTTTTATGACTATAATTTTATTACTTATCTGAATTCTGCATCGAAAGATGTAATGTCTGTTTTCATAGCTATTAAGATAAGCGATTTCAGTGCATGAAATTAAGTTTATAAGTTTCTATATTTATTCTGAGATAACTATATACTTATTTTATTATTAATTTATAAAACTTACTCATTTTAAAATGTGGCAACACCAAAACCACAGTATACTTTATAGTACTACATACAGAATGGACCCGCACACCCCCGCCCCGATTCGAATTACCTCACCTCACCCCGCAAGGGCACCGAGTAGGAATTGAGTTTGCTGCGTAGAAAATTTTGAAGGGTTGTGTATTTGTGTATATGGGTTGGTGGGCATTGACTCGTGAAATAGTGATGGTGTTGGTGATGGTAATAATGATGATGCTGGAGACTGGTGGTGATGATGATGAAGGTGGCGGCTGGTGGTGGTGATGATGATGAATATGGTGGTGACTGGTGATGATGATGATGATGAATATGGTGGTGACTGGTGATGATGATGAATATGGTGGTGACTGGTGATGATGATGATGATGATTAGGTATGATGATGGCGGTGTTGATTCTGATGATGATGGTCATGGTGGTGATGATGATGACGATGATGATTGTAATGACGGTGCCGATGGTGATGGCTAATGATATAAATGACCCCAAAATCACCATCATCGCCACAATCATCATCAACATCATCATTCTCGCCACTATTACCACCGACACCATCCCCACCACCATCACCATCATCACTTCCACCACATTCACCCTCACCACCACCACTATCACCACCATCATCATCACCACTATCACCACCACCACCACCACATTCACCATCACCACCAGCATGACCACCACGGACTACCACCGTCACCACCGTCACCACCATCATCATCACCACTATCACCATCAACACCACTACCGTTGTCGTGTGGTTGTGATAATTTTCTAGCTTATGTCATATTTATGTGCAATTAAAGTTGTTGCAATGCGTCTGAGGCAGCCCTTTGCGTCTTACACGCACACATTGACACTGACATTCAAGTTCAGTTTTTAGTAGGCAGTGTCCGCCCTGCGCCAAAACTCTGACTCAATGGAACGGTTACTTTAGTCCGATTTAGTAATAAAATAAACGGAATGTCGTTGAGGTTGACATGACATTATCAAAATTCAAAATTGTCGGTTTGGTTTGATTAATATTACTGATCCATTACTGATTCTGGAAACAGTAACTATTGAACTTACATCAAGATGGTCTTCGCAGATAAATAATGGTATCTTTGGCACAACCAATTTCCCCACTGCTAGACACCAATCTCCTTTATTCTTATGTGGCACATGAAAGAAATGTTTATCGGGGGTTTTCGTCGAATCGTTCTTCCAATCGGGCACAAAAACATTACTTGGTGTATTTTGGAGGAGTATATACCTCATCAACCCACACACGTGCGAATCTATCCATTTTTGTAAATTAGTCCCAGCAAATACGTAAGTAATTAAGTAACACGGTTAGATTTTCATTTGATATCTCGTTAATAAAATTCGGTATGCATCTGTCATCTGACGTCAAATTAAAAAAAAAAAAAATTCGCTGTTTGGTCTAAAACGACAACCCTTAAATCTCTCAGCACTAAATTGTCTTAGATTGCGGTAATTTTATGGCCTAGCAAGCGTCAGTCCCGCCCAGGGATAGTGGCGCTACAAACAGCTTTCCTATGGCAATAATGTGCATACGTCATATTTGTATTATTAAACGTCAATCAAGGATTTGTCATTATCAAATTTCAAAACATTGTTTACCGGAATGCTGCTCAATCATTCGTTCTTCTTGCGAAATAAATACTGAATCCTATTGAAAAAACTTGACTTTCATCACTGGATTGTTTTCGGTTTATTATGCAAAAAATACTTGAAATACGCCGAATATTTAGTCCTGTTTCCTTTTTGTCAGTGACGTTCACCAACTTTCAACGTCAGTTACCAAAAAATTATCATTGCCAGTAAAATAATTTAGTAGGTACCACTGAAAATCCGCAATATGGCATGGGTAGTAAAACCCCTTGCAGGGCTATATATATATTCTTATATTTCTTTAAATACAGCAGAATAAATTCTAAGATTTCTATATTAATGTCCACCTGTTAGAAATATGATGTTGTCCATTATGATAGACACAATCACAAGAAACCCAAATAAAAAAAGTCCAGACAACGTTTGGGTTTATTTGAAAATGGTAACTTACAAACTCGGCTACCGGCGTTTATTTATTGATCTTCAACAGACTCGTCGTGCCAATGTTACGAATGCGTCAATTCAATTTCATATTGTTGGCCGCATTGGACCATGGCGGACTATTTAACTCGTAATTTAAAAATTGCAAGTGTGGGGTTTTTTGTATCTTTTCCCTTTTTTGACATATTATTAAACTTTTGGCCGAGACGATCACAACAAACCCGAAATCGTGCAAATCGGTTCAGCCGTTCTCGAGTTATAAGTGCCGGAACTAACTCAACTTTCTTTTATTGATATAGATCTCGGCACAATAAGCTAATAGAAACTTGAAGCAAACACATCAACCGGTCAACTTCAATTAACTATAGACTACATTACGTTTAGCTGTAATTAGCGTTTTGTTTTGTTATACCATTTTTAACACAATAAAACAAACACATCAACCGGTCAACTACAAAATTCTACTATAATTAACCATAGACTACATTACGTTTAGCTGTCAGTTGCGTTTTGTTTTGTTATACCATATTTAACAAATGAACGGGTACTGTTTTTTTTACTGATAAATTGCTTTCAGTTGCGTTTTGTTATTCCATATCAGTTGCGTTTTGTCACGTTTATGACGTTTTATGTCACGTCCCACGGGAACGTGATAAAAAGTATCCTATGTCCTTCTCCTGGTTCTAAGCTACCTCCCCACCAATTTTCAGCCAAATCAGATCAGCCGTTCTTGAGTTATAAATAGTGTAACTAACACGACTTTCTTTTATATAGAGGTGCCTACCGGGCGATAAATTATAAGTCCCGTTATTCAGACACACACTATATAATTAAAGTTTATACAAAAACACAGGCATACAGAAACACAAGCACAAGAAGAAGGAAAGCACAGTTTATAGTTCAGAAGATAGGAACACGAATAAAAGCATAAAATAGTTAATTTGCACAAAGCACTTCACTCGCGTATGTAAGTTCGGGAGGCAGAGAGACATGCACTCGTCGTCGCACTGGGAATCGCTCTGGCAGGCAGGCGCGGGGTCCGCTGCGCCTGAGCGTCGCCTAGGCCGTCCCGCTTGCTCGCTGCAGCCCGCGCGCTCTCTCGGTCTCGCTTACTCTCATGTGCATATTATCATGATACACCGTTAGCCGGGAGGCTAACCGTTTCGCTGCGCGCTGTAAATTATTAACGGGCGGCACGAGGGTTAAGCCGCCTCATTTATATATATAGATTATTTATTTATTTCATCATCAGTTTACACCAATGCGTCATGAGCCGAACAATGTTTATTTTGACGGCGAAACGGCGTGGCCTCGTTGTTCCGACATCTCGGGTGTTGGATTGCTTTTATTGCAACGTAACACTTTCTTTACAAAACAATAGATTAAAATAATAAATGAAGTTAGATGTGTTTGTATATAAAGGTAACAGGGATAAGTATTCATTGATTCTCAAATTAGCGTAACGGACACGGAATCTTAATATAAATCAGATCAAACCTAAATATCGTCTTAACCAAATTGGTGTAAGGTTCACACTGTTAAAAAAATAAGGTGTCAAATTGGGGTAAGGAACATTATTTTCTAAGCTCGTGCAATCTTTTTAAGGTATGGGTGTTATTTATTCATGACCCAAAAAAAGCATTAGTGTAAAAGCCAGTTTCATAAGGTTGTCTTCAAAAATAATTCATGTAAAGGTAATTCCTTAATTGGAAAGACCTTTACCTTATTCAAAGTGGATTGGTGGCAGTAGTTACCCTATTTGATGATGCTTTATTAAAATAAAAAACAGATACATGATTTTTGTGGGTCAGATTTGATTTTGAACCCATAAAGATCAGTAGTGTAAGAAACATTTTTTTTCAAGCTAGATATTTTTTATAAACACCATTCGATAGAGTGGAAAATTCTGAACAAAACTGTATATTCAACTCATTTTGCGTATTTTGTCCCTTACCCCAATTGAACCTACGGCCGACGATTACGGATATTTCTCAAAGCGCCATTTTTGCGGCTCTTTTTCTTGTAGGCGCCCGGAGACTGTCTACTCGCTTACGACAAAAAAAAAACATAATTTATAAAAAAAAAATACTACAACAAACAAGTAATTCAACTAATCATGAAAAAGTTTCACGGGCCGAGAATTCCACTGTACCTTTTTGGTACGCAATATTCTATGTTAAATTGTTTACACCCATTGCCTGGAAAGCCTAATCATTTCATTACGTAGACAACACTGATTTAGTGATATTAATAAAGATTGATTCTTTATTAATATCACTAATTCTGTGCGCCAACAATGTTAACAGAGGTTAAGCGTCTTCAGTCTGATAGCTGCTGATGCCGCCTCTTGCTGAATGAACAGTTCAAGGGGAGGCAGTCCTAGCAGTATCTCCATTGCCGCTGTGGGTGTTGTTCTCATACAGCCCGTCGTTGCTTCACAAGCAAGTCTTTGAAATGGGTGCGCCAAAGGGTTCCATATTGGGTTGCATAAATTTTTAAGCCATAATGTCGGTGTGCATAACCACTTTTGTCATAAAAATCCTTCCGCATAAGTGTGTTAGGCATTAATTGATCCGCATACATTTTATGACCATAATGTCTGTACGCATAAGTAAGGAATGCCATATACTTTTGGAGCATATGAACCTAAATCATAATCTTTTAACGCCATAATGTTTTTATGCATATCATATTTTGGCGCATAATACTGAACAACATACATACCAATCTGCTGAAATTGATGATGCTATTCACAAACTTAACACTGATCTGTCGCAAATATCGGCTTGGGCCACAAATAATAGCCTATTACTCAATCCGGCTAAAACCAAATATCTTATTTTTGGTACTAAACATCAACTGAATAAACTCAATCTGTCAACTGATGTTAAATTGATGGATGTACCTATTGAACGTGTTTATGAAGCACGTAACCTTGGTCTCATAATGGATTGTGATCTTAGATTTGAAAAACATGTCTTGAGCGCTGTTAAAACTTGTTTCTATAAGCTTAAGGTTCTATACAAAATAAGGCACTTCATAAATGAATCACTACGTGTTCAAGTGGTTGAGTCACTTGTATTGTCAAAATTAAATTATATGGATGTGGTGTTTGGTCCGCGACTTCTTTCTAAAACGAAGAGGCTCATCCAACGCGTTCAACATGCCTGTGCTCGTTATTGTTTCAATATCCCGTTTAGGGCCCATGTTACCCCTTATCTAAATGAGCATAACATCTTAAAAATGCAGCACCGTCGCAAGCTTCATTTGGCATGTTTACTTTTCGGTGTAATTCAGCATAAGACACCATCATATCTTTTCGAGAAGCTGTCATGGATGTCCAGAAATAGGTCGTGTCAAACTCGCCAGTGTAGTGTGCAGCTCACCACTCCACAACATGCTTCAGCTGCCTTCAGGGGAAGCTTCCGCTATGTTGCAACAAAATGTTGGAACAACATCCCGCCGCCAATTAGGAACCTAAAATATATCAAGACCTTTAAAATCCATGTACGAAAATTTATGTTTGAACACCAGCGGAATCAAGAAACTTTGAGGCTAGACACGAGCTGCTTGTAATGATTTGTTTTTTAATGACTTTATATTATTCTTACCGAGGTTTTATGTCCCTTTATATGTTGTGTTGTTTTGCATCATTGTATTGTTATTTGTCGCCTTATGTTTCATGTCCTTGTTTAGTATTTGGCTTTACTGTACAGGGTTTCGTTTCTCCCTGTTCTTTTATATAAAATTTAGTTATTTCCCTACACATCCACATTTATTGTAATTTTAGTAACTGTCTTTCACTTTTGTACCTAAGTTGTAAAATGTAATTTGTTAAATGTTTTAATGTGCTGTACACATACGGGCTTTGCATTCTTAGAATATTTTTTTCATTTCTCTTCTTCGCTAACGGTCTGCAATGACATTGACAGCACTTTCTGTCAATGTCATTGTCTTGGCACTGTATGCGCTTAAGCTGCGTTCAGTCTTAGAGTGCGGCCGTGTGTGTACGGTTCCCCGTGGCGTCACCTATAGGTTACACCGGAAGACCAGCGCTGGTTCCCGGGCCAGCATTTATGCTGAGGTGTGACCTTTTCGTGGCATACACACATAGAATTTTATTTTATTGTATTTAATTTCTAATGTGTTGTCCAGTTCGTGTATGTTTACGAATAAATTTTCATTCATTCATTCATTCAATCTCCATAATAGATATATTTTGTTAATTTGAAATTAGTGTAATGAGTACCTACTAATTATAACATTTTACATGTGAGTAGTGTTATCACTTCTATTTTAAGATGCGTATGTATATTTCATTTATAAATAAAGCATGTTAATTAGTTTTTTTTTCCCTGATCTGATTTGATCCCTGATATCATGCGCTTTTTTAACCTAACCTAACCTACTTTTCTGGCCGATGTTCGTATTCATAGGTTCACAGTTCTAACCTAACCTACAACTAACCTAACCTACTTTTCTGGCCGATATTCGTATTTATAGGTTCACAATTCTAACCTAACCTAACCTACAACTAAGAGGTCAGTGTGGAGAAGGATTTCTTAATGCGGGGGGCTTAGCCCCCCGAGCCCCCCTTGTGGGGGGCTTCGCCCCCCAGTCCCCCCTTTTTGTTTTCCTGCTTATGTAAGTTTTGTATCATTATTTCAAATGTTATATTTTTGGTACATGTGATATAACTTATACTATATAATGTCTATTGCCATTAATAATTATGAAAGCCATAATTTATGCGTTGCTCTTCTTCGTACTATCAATTATTATGACATTCAATAATATGATTTGAAATTTTGTGCCATACTAAATTATGCTTATGAACAGCCTGCCGAACAACAATTATGACGTAAAATTTTTATGAAAATAACAATTTATGACAAATAACATGTATGAGGAAAGCCATTATGCGAAATGAGTTATGACAATCGAATTTATGACAAGAATTTTTATTCCACTAGAGGTGATCCCGCGCCAAAGTTCACATAACTTTTCAACCCCGATTATTGGAACTCTGAAAATGTTTCTGATACAATTTTTCATCATAATAGTCACTATTTATACTTATAGTCACTATCACTACCGATCATAACTCCGAACCATTTAAAATCATAATGTCAATTATCATAAATATCTCTGATATACTCTTTATCTTCATACATTTTATTTATCACAACTGTTTTTGATCCTATTTTTCACTGTTATACATTTTTAAGGGTAACCTATCGATGTTCCGAAACACACTTGTCCGATTTTCACTTGTCCGAAAACGGTTAATCGAATTCTTATAATCCATATACTTTGTTTACCATACTTTTGAAATGTCGCCAGTTTGTTTTCCCACATTAACGTTTTCCTGAAACTCGATAACCAGAAGAACGATTGCCAACTTTATTATTTGACAACTGCTTTGTTAACCAACTTTTCATAATTCCGATGGTACGTAAAATCGAAATCTCATTTTCCCTAATATCATTTTACCGTCACGATTAAAAACCCATTAATCTAGTTCTCAGGCAGGTCCGACTTGGCTTAGGTTAGGTACGACGACGAGCGAAGCGAGGAGGAGTGTAAAGTTGAACTGCGACCCTAACGAGCGAGCGAAGCGAGCGAGACGCGCAGTTCTATAACGAGTTTAAACATTAGATATTTGATAACGATACGTAACCCATTAATCTAGTTCTAAAGCATGTCCGACTTGGCTTAGGTTAGGTACGACGACGAGCGAAGCGTCATAATTGTCAGTTAGCATACTATTAATTTAGCATAATTTTAAATGGCAGAACACTAGTATCACCGAGTTTTATTTCACATAATTTTATATGGCAGAACATTAATATCGACCAATTTATTATGGCATACAGACATAGTTTACGGAACAGACGGGTGCTAGGAAACTAGTTTAGGTTTAGGTTAGATTAGGCGATTATTAACTAGACTGATTTCCGGCCAAGTAGGTATATACGGCCGAGCGAGCGTGCGAGCGAGGCCGGATAGTGATACGAGGCCGGGAATCCGTTTTCACGACGAGGCATGTATAGTGCTTTTCTCAAACATATGAAATAAAAAAATATACTTCAAAGAATAACACTTAATATTGTTTGTCCGATATTTTCCGAATTTGACCGCATTTTAAAAATCCGATTTCAGATTCTGACTCAGGAGCCCCAAAACCCCCGGATACCGAATTTCAGCCTCCTAGGACCAATTTCAAATTTTCTCCATACAAATCGTTTTTTTTTCGATATTTTCCGAATTTGACCGAATTTTCGGACAAGATTTCAGATTCATATTTTTGAGCCCCGAGAGCCCCCCGATACCGAATTTGACCGAATTTAAAAAATCCGATTTCAGATTCTGACTCAGGAGCCCCAAAAACCCCCGGATACCGAATTTCAGCCTCCTAGGACCAATTTGAAATTTTCTCCATTCAAATCGTTTTTTTTCGACATTTTCCGAATTTGACCGAATTTTCGGACAAGATTTCAGATTCATATTTTTGAGCCCCGAAAGCCCCCGAATCCGAATTTGACCGAATTTTAAAAATCCGATTTCAGATTCTGACTCAGGAGCCCCAAAAACCCCCGGATACCGAATTTCAGCCTCCTAGGACCAATTTGAAATTTTCTCCATACAAATCGTTTTTTTTTTTCGATATTTTCCGAATTTGACCGAATTTTCGGACAAGATTTCAGATTCATATTTTTGAGCCCCGAGAGCGCCCCGATACCGAATTTGACCGAAATTAAAAAATCCGATTTCAGATTCTGACTCAGGAGCCCCAAAAACCCCCGGATACCGAATTTCAGCCTCCTAGGACCAATTTGAAATTTTCTCCATACAAGTCATTTTTTTTCGACATTTTCCGAATTTGACCGAATTTTCGGACAAGATTTCAGATTCATATTTTTGAGCCCCGAGAGCCCCCGAATCCGATTTGACCGAATTTTAAAAATCCGATTTCAGATTCAGACTCAGGAGCCCCAAAACCCCCGGATACCGAGTTTTAGCCGCCTAGGACCAATTTGAAATTTTGAAAAAAAAAAGTCGCCATTGTTAGATAACAATAATAATGATTTTATTTTAGTACGATATTTATTTACCTTATTGCAACATTTTACTTTTACAAGCAAGTTCCACACAACAATGTGACATCTAGTCAATCGAGTAAATTAATAGAAGTAATAAGGTCGGTACATATTTCTTAATAGATTAATTCATCACGTTAATTTGTTCCATAATATATAAATTGTTATTTTGTAGCCAAATGTATTATTTAATAGAAAATAAATCGAATCGATAACTGTTTGAAATAATATTCCATCGTACGATGTCCGGTGGGGTGACTGTGACGTCACTTGTTATCGTGCAGCTGCACAGCTGTGGCATCGTTATAAATAGCCGTCCCCGGCAAGACAGCGGCACTTTATGTTTGGCTGTCGTCGAGGAAGGAAGTTAAGTACTAAGTCTTCTTATTCAATGTTGTTATTACGTTGATAATATTATATTGTGTTATAAATAGATACTCTGCAAATGTTTCTGTGTAATTATAATTATTGAAACCCTTTAATGTAGATTGCTTACTACATAATAAATGTAATATAATTTATAAACTAATAAATTATTATTTATAAATGATTATTTGTCTTTATTTTTACATCAGAAGTGGGATCATCTATACTTTCACTAATACAATTATTATTTCAGATATGGAATTAAGTGATATCACCAGTCTGCTGAAGGCGATCCGTGATGCTGTCACAACTTCACATCCTAAGGATGACGACATCGCGCTGCCGGTTTTCGATCCTGAGAAAAACGACTGCGGGGCTGCGAGTTGGTGCGACAGTATTGGCCTCCTCGCGAAGGAGTTCTCTTGGAGCAGCATCAAAACAGCTGCTAAAGCCGGTAAGGCCCTCAAGGGCTCCTCTTTGATTTGGCTAGAATCTTGGGACCCTTCGGACGGTAGATCATGGGAAAATTTTCGTAGGGACATTATTAATGCTTACCCTGAAAAAAAAAACCTATCCGAAAGGCTTCGTAAGGCTGTGTTATACTCGTCTGAATCCGCGGAATCATATGGAGAATATGCGAGGGAAAAATTACGGTTACTGCGTAACACAAAAATTTCATTCTCGGAATTGCAATTGATTGAAATAGTTTGTGGTGGTATATCTGATGCTGATATCAAAATGGCATCCTTAAATAATGGCGTAACTACAACTGCTGCCCTAATTTCACTCCTCTCAAGCTACGTAAAAACTAAAAAGAGACCCTATGAGAATAATAACAAAGATGATTCAGGACTTAATGGAAACAAACGCCCGAGGCCTAATGGCGAAAGAAAATGTTTCAGTTGTAATAAATTTGGTCATTTGCAAGTAGCTTGCCCGAACAATCAAAATATACGATCACCTTTAACGAATTCTTATGTGGCACCACAAGGTCCTACGACAAATAATCCTAGACCTGTTAAGACATGTACTTATTGTAAAAAAATTGGTCACACAGAAAACGTCTGCTATTACAAAAATTCAGCGTCAGTCAATTTGACCCCCAATCCAGAAGCCAATTTTTTAGGCAAACGGAACTAAAACTTACAGAGGTGACAATTAATGGACATATAGTAAACTCCTTATTAGATACTGGCGCAAGTTGTAGTTTAATTAAAGAATCGATAGCAAGAAAAATAGGATGTCATTTTGTACCTACATCCATCTATATCAAAGGAATAGGCAACAATAAAATTCATGTTTTTGCTGTAATGTGTGCTCCCGTTCAATTTGAAGATATCTGTGTAGAAGTAGACATGTACGTTATTAGAGACAGAGATTTTAACTATGATCTTCTCATTGGTAGGAATATCGTTAGCCATCCGGACGTAGAGATTATTACGGACTCCTCCGGGTCCCGATTAGTTAGGAAACCAGAGCAATGCAACACAGAAGTGAACTTAGTTTCTCATCTCTCTAAATTGTGTGAACTATCATCTAAGGTCCAGCATCTAGATCCTGATTTACAAGAAAAGATAAAAAATATTTTTCAAAAATATCCTTCTGTGTTGGATGGAACTGGTACAGTGCGAACTGGCGAACTTACACTACGTGTAAAAACGAATGAAATTGTGAACTATCGACCATACCGGTTAGCCCCGACTGAGAGGGAGAAGGTTGATGAAGCTATTTCGGAATTACTAAACAAAAACATAATTCGAGAAAGCGACTCTCCCTTCGCTAGTCCTGTCATCCTAGTCAAAAAAAAAGATGGCAGTGACCGGCTTTGCGTGGATTTTCGAGCATTAAATAAAATTTTAGAAAAAGACCGATATCCTCTCCCTCTCATAGAGGACCAAATAGATAGATTAGGTAAAGCCAATTATTTCATATCAATAGATATGAAGAATGGGTTTTACCAAATACCCGTAGCCGCTGACTCTGTTAAATATACGGCATTTGTCACACCAGGGGGCCATTACGAATCTGTGAAAATGCCTTTTGGCATTTGTAATGGTCCATCCGTATTTCAAAGGGCAATAACGAAAGCTGTGGAACATCTGAAATTTCTATTAGTATACATTGATGACCTACTCATACCATTTCAAACTATAGAACAGGGATTAGAATATTTAGAGCAAACGGTAAAAGCACTTAACGACGCCGGGTTTACAATAAATTTGAACAAATGTAAATTCTTTGTTGATAATATCGAATATTTAGGGCGACATATTTCTCGAGACGGTGTGAGACCTAGTGAATCCAAAATAGCAGCTTTAATTAATTCTCCCCCTCCTACTACCGTTAAACAGGTACGCCAATTCATAGGTCTTGCGAGTTATTTTCGCAAATTTATTCCAAATTTTGCGGCTCGAACAGCCTGTATTACAAAATTAACTAAAAATAATATAAAATGGGAATGGACTTCAGAGCAGGATTCAGCTAGGGCCTATGTCATCAATAAATTATCCAGTAAACCACTTTTAACTGTGTTTGATCCGAAACTAGAGACTGAATTATATACTGATGCTAGTTCTCTCGGTTATGGATCCATACTGATTCAAAGGATAGACAATAAGAAAAACGTTGTTGCTTATTTTAGTAAGAGAACATCACCAGCTGAATCTAAGTATTGCTCTTACGATTTAGAGACTTTGGCTATATTTAATGCTCTAAAACATTTTAGAGTCTACCTCCTTGGCATCAAGTTCCGAATTATAACTGATTGCAACGCAATTAAATCCACTACAAACAAAAAGGATTTATCCCCCCGTGTTGCTCGTTGGTGGACATTCATGCAGGATTTTGACTTTGAAATCGTTTATAAAAAGGGTAAATATATAGGACATGTCGATTACCTTAGTCGTAACCCTGTTGACACTCCTGCAGTAAATGTCACATCAACTTCTTCGACTATTTCAAATTCCTTAAGATCTGTAGATAGAATAAATTTAATAGAGGAACCTCAATCTTGGTTGGAAACAGCTCAGCAAAATGACCCCGAAACACAACATTTAATAAGTCAGGTTTTGGCTGGTGAAATTGATTCGAATCGATATCTATTGCTGGATAATTTGTTGTTTTACAAGGCCTCACTTCAATCAGGAGAACCTAAACTATACGTACCAAAACGGACTAGATTAGATTTGCTTCGACTTTTTCATGATGAAAACTGCCATGTTGGGTTTCATAAAACGTTAGAAAAACTCCGGGAACATTTTTGGTTTCCTTGTATGACTAATTTCGTACGTAAATTCTTGAACCATTGCCGGACTTGCGTAGAACGTAAGGGACACTCAGGGCCAAAACAGGGTTTCTTACATCCCATAAATAAGACTCCCGTGCCGTTTCACACTATCCACTTGGACTGTACAGGGCCTTTTCCGCTTACTAATGAGAGATACAAGTATATACTTTTACTGGTCGATGGATTTACAAAATTCTGTATACTGAAGCCGCTTAAAAGTTTAAGCGCCCCAGAATTAATCCCAATAATAAGAGACACAATTACTATATTTGGTACCCCTACAAATGTTATTACAGACAGGGGCACTAATTTTAGCTGTCAACAAATCCAGACCCTTTTTAGAGAATTGTCTATAGAACATCACATGGTTGCTACAGGAACCCCGAGGGGAAACGGTCAAATAGAACGGTATGTCTCTACAGTCATTAATATGCTGAATACTATGTGTAATGATACGTCAGATTGGCCGAACAGGTTGTGGATAGTTCAACAGTCAATAAACACTACTGTTCAAAAGTCGACAGGATTTACTCCAACTAGATTGCTTATAGGATGTAACGCAAATATACCCTCGGTTCAAGCTCGTTTAAATGAAGTAGACATTTCAGAAAGCAATAGTGATGTTAGGTCTGATAGGGAATTAGCTTATCAACGTCTATGCTCAGCAGCAAATAAATTTAAAAGTCGTTTTGATACAGTCAGACGAAATAATAAGGTTTTTGAAGTCGGAAATACAGTATACGTAAGCCAAGATCATAGGCGTCACGCTAAACTCAGCCCTAAGTATAAAGGACCCTATGAAATAGCAACGCTCCTCCCTAATGATCGGTTTGTGCTTAGAGGTATGGGTAGACTAAGGAATATTACAGTAGCTAAGGACAAATTGAGACTGTGGCCAGGTGAATGGATAGAAGAAAATTAAATAAAATATATGTTAATTAGGAATAATACTTATTTTTGTAGAGATGTTTACAATACTGTTGATTATACAATTATAATGTAATTAGCAAATGATTGATCCAATGATGTTGATTTTGAAACTGCTGAAGTCATTGCTTTATCTAGTCCGTCTCACGTGCAGCAGGTGTGGGACTAGCGATGTATGAATTGTATAAAGCAGTGACCGTTGCTGCTGTATCCCCTAATGTTAGAGGCGGAGCAGAGCAATGCTGAAATGTAAACTATCTGTTATGTTATAATGATTGAAACTATAAGACATTCAAAATAATTTGTATTTGCATTTTTTTTTATTTATTTATTTATTTTTGTATGTGTTCGAGGACGAAGCACATGTCAGTATGGCCGTGTTAGATAACAATAATAATGATTTTATTTTAGTACGATATTTATTTACCTTATTGCAACATTTTACTTTTACAAGCAAGTTCCACACAACAATGTGACATCTAGTCAATCGAGTAAATTAATAGAAGTAATAAGGTCGGTACATATTTCTTAATAGATTAATTCATCACGTTAATTTGTTCCATAATATATAAATTGTTATTTTGTAGCCAAATGTATTATTTAATAGAAAATAAATCGAATCGATAACTGTTTGAAATAATATTCCATCGTACGATGTCCGGTGGGGTGACTGTGACGTCACTTGTTATCGTGCAGCTGCACAGCTGTGGCATCGTTATAAATAGCCGTCCCCGGCAAGACAGCGGCACTTTATTGGTTTCGGAACTGGAGGATGGAGGTTAATCCGGACAAGAGCGCGGCTGTCCTCTTTTCACGCACTTCTAATTATCAAAACCAGGTGGCGAAAGCCGGTCACGTCTCCCTTTTTAATACGCGGATCCCTTGGAGGGACCACACCAAGTACTTAGGTGTTACCTTGGACAGAAGACTTAACTTTTTCAAGCATATCAAGACTGTAAAGGATAGGGCTGCTTTTATTTCTGGCCGCCTCCACTGCTTGACCAACTCTAGAAGCAAAATGTCAATTCATAATAAGCTTACGTTGTATAAAACCTGCATTAGGCCGGTCTTCTCGTATGCAAGCTCAGTTTTCGCTCACTCTTCCCCGAGTAGGCTTAGGGCATTCCAAACCCTCCAAAACAAATATTTAAGGAGAGCAGTAGGAGCTCCATGGTTCATCCGCAATATTGATCTGCACGCGGACCTCCGTTTCCCCTCAGTAGCGGAACATTTTAGGACTCTTGCAAAATCTCATTTCGAGCGTTCGGCCAACTCAAAGAACAAACTTATCTCGGAAACCGTCAATTATGACCCCGACATGCCACCCAGGCATGGTTACCGCAGACCCAAACATATCCTCTTGGACCCTGACGACACTTTCACAACTAGACGCAGATTGGAAGAGGAAAAGGACTCCAGACTTCTTGCCCAGCTTAGGGCGGACAGGGCCAGACGCAGACCCTCGTTCACACGCCCTCGTGTCACCCACGACGTTCACAGACAGACAGACAGAGACGCTCGCTTCGGCGGGAGCCGGTTCAATCCTCTTTTAAGACTTCCAGCCTCGCAGCGGGCTGCTTCCACTTCACAATAAACTCTTTAGTTATCCATGAGGACTAACCAAAAGTCCAGCTCATCTTTTCGATGGTTGGCATCCTCTCTCCTCTCGCTAGTCTCTGCTGCTCAGTGGCTGAGACAAAATCAGACGTGCAGTTACGGGCCGCATACACGCAGGCCCACCTGCAAAGGCTCATTTCAAAAAAAAAAAAAAAAACAGCGGCACTTTATGTTTGGCTGTCGTCGAGGAAGGAAGTTAAGTACTAAGTCTTCTTATTCAATGTTGTTATTACGTTGATAATATTATATTGTGTTATAAATAGATACTCTGCAAATGTTTCTGTGTAATTATAATTATTGAAACCCTTTAATGTAGATTGCTTACTACATAATAAATGTAATATAATTTATAAACTAATAAATTATTATTTATAAATGATTATTTGTCTTTATTTTTACACCATCTTGTTTTTTTTTTCCACAAGTGTCTAGTCTAACAACCAACCTTTAAAAACAAAACCTGCTTTTTGTCAAACCAGCCAGCTGTGTGAATGACCTTGTTGTTGAAACAAAAAAAAAGTTACTTTGCAGGCCTAGGCCTGAAAAGCAGTATGAAATCTCTTTACAGTCCTCTCGAGTTGTTGCGCCCAAAAACCGATACTTCCGAGCCTATTATAAGGAACGCAAAGACAATATTTCATTGCATGTTTGAGAAAAAATAATTTGTACTTACTCACTAGGGACCTGGAACATGCACTTTATGCGCTCTCACCAGCTGAGTCGTTTTAAGGTCGTATACCAGTCATTATAGTGTTGGGTTCGGAGTGCTCCCTCCCCTCGTGCGGATACACCTCGCTCAGGTCTGTACTCGTTTCTCGTGTAATAAAGTTAACACTCACACGTGTGTTTCCACTTCGCGCCCCCGCCTCCTCGCGTTATAGCGATTAATTTAAAAGTTAGAACACACTCATTAGTGCATTTTACGAAAGTACAATATGTCTTGTCATGTGTAAACTAGAAAAAACATTCTAGTCTGCCGTGCGAAATAAACTTGTAACAGTAATACGCCTTAGGCTCGTTCGATATGTTTCCTAAAATGTCTGCTTCTCAAACTGGTGTTCTTCCAAGAAATGACTCATTCCTATAATGTCAGCAAATGGTTTCCTATCATGCTACTGTCCTAGAATTATCGTTTCCTACTATGCCCGTTTTGAAAATTGCCCTGCTTCCTATAATGTCCGTTCCTTGTGATGTCCTATTGCTACGATGTATGCTTCCTATACTGCCCACTATTTGTGTTCTAAGCCCGTTTCCTACAATGTCTGCTTTTCACAATAAGTATAATGTATATGTGTTTTTATGATAATATTAATCTACGAATAACTTAATCGTAACTCGTAAGAATAGATTAACTAATCGTCAGTTTTTAGGGTTCCGTACCCAAAGGGTAAAAACGGGACCCTATTACTGAGACTTTGCTGTCCGTCCGTCCGTCCGTCCGTCCGTCCTTCCGTCCGTCTGTCCGTCCGTCTGTCACCAGGCTGTATCTCAAGAACGGTGATAGCTAGACAGTTGAAATTTTCACAGATGATGTATTTCTATTGCCGCTATAACAACAAATACTAAAAATAAAATATTATAAAATATTATACACGAATATGCAAATTGCGTGACAATGCAATATTATGATGACGTAAAGCTGATCTGATGATGGAGCTGGAAGGTGGCCATAGGAACTCCGTAATAAATAATCATATCGAGTTTGGGCTCTTTAGAATCGTCTCTGTGAGCAATTGATGGATGTCCAAAGAAAAGTACAGTCGGCTATAAAAGGTTGTCACAAAAATTACGTTTTTGACAGAAACTTATTTACCCTTTGGATACGGAACCCTAAAAACGACCTTATTATGAACTTCAATTTTATATATTTTTTTATTTCAGTAACTTATAATGCCCAGGTTAAAGGTTACTACTGTACATAATGTTGCCTGGGTTAGTTTTTAGTAACACTTATTTTTATGTACGATTAAGTGTATGATTTGAATATATTTAAGATTTATGGGTGTAGCCGCAACGGAGGAATAGAAGCCAAGGCAAAAATGGCGGGAAGCAACTGGAGTAAACTGTGACCCGAAAATGAAACGAAACTAAAGGCCTTGTCTATAAGACCATGATCAGGTCGGTACTGGTGTACGGAATTGAGACGCGGTCGGCGACTCAGCGCCATGTTAGTATAATATTATTTGTTTGACTTTCTATATGAGTACATACTGATATAGGATATAATTTTTTTTTTATTTTAGGCTGGTATCACTAAATTATTCAGCTCCCTTTCATATATATCGTCTATCCCGGAACTCATTTGTTTCAGTTTCTATTAACAGTTCAATCAGAGTAGGCTGGCGATTCTCAATAAATATCATATAATATCTAGCTCCCGGATTTGGGTAAGAATAATGTACTTAATAAAAATCGGCATTAAGATTTACAGTTAAAACCGTTTCACTCCTAAGTATCCATTTACGCATTCGTCAACATCAACATCACATCCAAACCAATTTTGACCTGAATGTTCTGGCTTATTAAAGTCTCGCTTGTGAACTTTTACGTGAGCAATTTTATCAGAACACGTGAGCAATTTTAACAGCTGATGATTGATGCTGGTAGAATGTAGAAGTAGTATGAATGCTAGTTCGAATAGAATGAAATAAGGAATGTGTTAGATTTAACGTATGACGGAGAGTGTCAGACGATAGAATGATTTATAGCTGAGGACGGATGTTTTGTATTAAAGATGTATACAGGGTGACCCAGAACTACCGCGTCACAGTGACACTGGAGGTAGGTCAGCTCAAGAGGGACCCAACCAACCTAACATGACCTCAGTAAAAGTTGCACGGTTTTCGAGCTATTACCAAAATAAAAACTTTTGAGAATTTTCCCCTTTTTCTTTTACATTTTTAGTACCAGCATCGACACGGAAAGCTCTTAATGAAAGTTTTCTGTGTGTATCAAATCATGTATAGCTAATTCGGAAGTGTAAAGTGTTATTTTGTCAGTAACTATTGTAAAATGCTGACTAGAACTCGATTAATTTCGATTAAAGTTGTTACAGAAACACGAATTTCAACTTTGACCATCTGCCATGGTTTTTTTTATTAGAAACGAAACAAACAAATAACGTCAATAAATTAGTCATGTTATGCAAATTCAGAAATGGTAAAACACATGTATCTTACTGCGATAGCTTATTCTAAAGGACCGGATAACATCATAAAATGTTAATGGCAATAAAAAGCAGGTGACATAATATTCATGTAGCAGAAAAATTGCCGAAGTGCCTGAACCAGACTGCTACCATTAAAGTAGTGTCACTGTGACGTGGTACTTCTGGGACACCCTGTATAATGTTAATAAAAGATGTTAAGAAAATTTAATGGGTTTCCCTGCCCCGTCCCCACAATTTTGGGGGCTCGTCCGAGATGATTTAGCTGAGGACGGATATTTTGTATTAAAGATGTATATAATGTAAATAAATAAAGGCTTGTGTTTAAGCGCCTACCAAATATGTTGATAAATTACTTCCAATAAATTCTTAATGCTTGCCAAAACGGATGAATGCTCACCAAATAGTGTATCCCAAACTATTCTATAAATAAAGCAAATAATTCTTTTTCTTACATGCTATAAAAATATATGAACACCGTTAAAGTTAATTTCAGACCAAATAATCTATATTATTGTTAAATGGATGTCACCAATATTTTATATTATTACTTCCATTTTAGTCATTTTTGCTGAGGCAAAAAACTAAATGCTCACCAAAATGGCTTTTTTCACCAAAATTTCATATTGGTGCTAGGCGGCTAAAACTCGGTATCGGGGGGCTCTCGGGGCTCAAAAATAAGAATCTGAAATCTTGTCCGAAAATTCGGTCAAGTTCGGAAAATATCGAAAAAAAACGATTCAAAATTTCAAATTGGTGCTAGGCGGCTAAAACTCGGTATCGGGGGGCTCTCGGGGCTCAAAAATATGAATCTGAAATCTTGCCCGAAAATTCGGTCAAGTTCGGAAAATATCGAAAAAAAAAATGATTTGTATGGAGAAAAATTCAAATTGATATAGCATAGCTAATAATGACTACCGCACATTATGGAGTTTTTTAGGGATATAACAAAAAAAACTAACCTAACCTAACCCGGCCGAGCCGGATCTGCTCTGAAAGGTGATCAGGATTAGATGGTTACCTAGCTGAAACACTAATTTATGAAAACAATATTTGGTGAGCAAAAAATCCATTTTGGGAAGCAAAAAGATATTTTTGGTAATAATTTTGATGTTTTATGAAAACAATATTTGGTGAGCAAAATATCCATTTTGTGAATCAAAAAGATATACTGACTCAACATAAAATTATTCTGGTGTAATGTATATCGATTTTGGAATACAAAATGATTTAATTTGGGGAGCACTGTATAGAGTGGGTTTAATTTATATGGAGGCAATTCATTTTATTTGGAATTTAGTTTTGGGGTATAAAAGCCATTTTGGTGAGCGTTTAAATTGTTCCCATAAATAAATGATGTTAAGAAGATCTAGTGCGTTTCCCTGCCCCGTCCCCACAATTTAGGGGGCTCATCCGGGATGGGGTTACGACACAATTCGCAATTAGTTAACACACACGAGTAGTGCAAGTAAAGTTAAAAAGTTAAAATGTAAGTATTCTATAGCCATGATTTCTTTTGGCGCGAATAAACATAGCTCTTTATTGAAGTCCCACGTTTTTTTATACTTTTTTTATGTTTACAGCACAATGGTTCTTCAAGCCCAGTCAACTGAATGGACCCCGAACGAACCTAAGGCATTCGCCAAACCTGTTCCTCCATTAGCCACGAAACGTGAATATCAGATAGTCTGGTTTAATGTTATCTTAATGTTTCATTTGATTATCACGGGAATCTACGGCGGATATTTATTCTTTACCAAAGCAATGTGGACTACAGTTATTTTCAGTAAGTTTTTATTATTTACAAATGTATTTATAGACGAAATAAGTAAACTTATTATAAGTATTGAGTTTTTTTCTCGTAAATATACCTACTGCATTTATTTAAGTATTGACAGTACAATCTCGATAATCCGGCATTATGTTTCACTGACCACCCCCTTAATCCGACACTAAAGTAAAAACGCCATCTATGCATGCAGTAATATACGTTTTTACAAACCACGTCTCATATCGGAGTTTTCCACTAATACGGCACCATTGTGTCCGCCGTGCTGCCGGATTATCAAGATCTAGACACGCGGCTGCGTCTTCAGCCAAGTTTACCCCAGGGACTGGCGAGCAGCAGCCGTGTCTTATATTACACGAGCCGTTTAGAGCCACTTTTGACCCCTCAATAACTCCAAATCTATTTAACATAAAAACATAAAAATTGGCTTGTGTATTTAGATCCTTCGGCAAAAAAACGGCATTTTTACCAGTGACTGACTGACTAGTAATCAGAAACCTAACCCACTTCCAGGTAACCTAGAAAGGTGAAATTTGGCATTCAGCTTGGTAATTGTGTGTGTACACATAAAAAAATCGAAAATAGTGATTTTTTTAATTTATAATAATTAATTTTCTTAAAACTTTCGTGAGATATATTTAATTATTGTATTAAGCGGTTAGCTTCGATGTGACATCTCTTTTCACGAATGTACCGGTGGCCGAAACTATACGGATATTTAATACGCGACATTTTGGTCCGGAACAATCTACCTGCTGAGTATATGAAGCTGATAGAGATTTATTTGACGAACGGGTATTTCATGTGGCAGGGGGAGTTCTATTTACAAACTGAAGGTGTATCAATGGGATCGCCGATTGCGCCGGTTGCTGCCAACATCTTTATGGAAGATTTTGACGAGAAAGCGTTGGAGGGCTGCCCTTTTAGGCCTAGACGGTGGTGGAGCGCCAATGGGGATGACGTATTTGCGGTGATTGCGGAACATGATGTAGAGCCATACCTGCAAGCTGATTCACATCACCATCCAGCACAATTGTCACCAGTACCGCGGGCGCTCATTAATAGGGCTCTGCGTTTATGCGACCCGCAGTACGTGAATAAAGAATTGGCGCATGTGCGACAAGTGTTGGAGAGCAATGGATACAAGTGGACACATAGCGTGTAGCGAACCCGAGTGCAGCGCAACGACCGCAGACTGTGGAGAGAGCACCTGCGTACTTGCCTTATATTAAAGGGGTGACGGATACCATCGGACACATGTTACGCCGCCGATACAGTATTATTTATTTATTTATTTTTATTTAAACTTTATTGCACAAAACAAAAAGTGTACAAATGGCGGACTTAATGCCATAAGGCATTCTCTACCAGTCAACCATTGGGCTAAACAGAAACATTTTATGGTGCAGGGCCTGTCAACTATCAACATTATACCAAAAGAGAAACTTATTATATATCAGTAATATAAATAACACAATAAATAAACATAAACAAATATGCAATACAATATACTTACATAAACATTAATTCTTGTACCCAGTGCAAAATATCATAACCGACAATCAGTCTAGGAGCTTACTGGTGAGATGCTTGTGCAATTGCGTATTAGAACCTGGTTCCGTCCGTTGACTAAGGTAAGGCAGTTGTTGCAGTCACCTAAAGATAAAGATCCGTTTGGTAGCCCGGGCGTATGTATATGAAATACCCTGTGAGTGTGGCAAGGCGTACATCGGCGAGACGGGACGTAATGTGTCTGCAAGGTTGTCTGAGCACATACGCAGTGTACGGAAGCTGGACACGAATAATTCCGCGGTCGCTGAACATGGCGTCGAAGCCGGTGCATCTCATTTTGTCCGTTTCAATAAAGCAAGAGTGTTGGTACGTGAGAAACGTTTTAATACAACGTAAGGTACACGAAGCTATCCAGATCGGACGGCGCCCGAATTTTAATAGAGACGGCGGTTGGGCTTTACCTCCAGCATGGAAGCCTGTGCTTCCGGCGGCGAAACATATTGTGCGATTGGACAATCCCGTGGACACCATTTGTCAAGTGTGCGTAATGTCTATTGATGACAAAAGTGACGTTGGAGTGCTGGACAGACAAGTTGCGGGCTTGCAAGCACCCCCCGCCCCCACGCCATCGGCGCGCGCGCTCAGAGCGGAACGTCGATCAAAGTATCAGCAGTGACGAGGTTGCCGCGGCGGTGTACGGCCAGCCGTCACTGATGAAGAGCTCCATACGAGTTCGAAACATATTGGGCCGTTCCTGACAATTTCACGTGAGTTTAAACCGCTTAATACAATAATTTATAATAATTATTATTATTTATGCTTCTTGCCTGAGAACTCCGTCATTTATTAACCGATTTGGAAAATTCTTTCTTTGTCTTAAAGATGTACCAGAATAGCACACACGCAAGTAATTATTAATTAAGTAATTTACACATCATAATAATTTCTGTACAAAAAGTAATGATATCCCATCAAAAACATAAATGTTAAATGAGAGCCAAGTTCAATATCGCGTGCAACGTCGTCGACTTCGCCGACAAAAGAATTGAGGTCTATATGGGCGCCAAGTTCTTTGCCCTAAAATTTTTAGATACAAGGACATGCGACATACTCAATGCATTTATTTTACTTGGGGTGTAATTCAATATCAAGATTTGACTTGGCTAGTTTTCACAAACTGACTAAATTGTATAAAAGTAACATAGTATCAAGCTAACAGTAAGTAACAGGACGTATACTAACTTGCGTTCTTACTTTTACGAAAATAGGTTAATGATTAGACAAATATAATATAAATTTATATGTAAAAACTAGCCAAGTCAAGTCTTAATATTGATTACACCCCAAGTAAAATAAATGCATTGAGTATGTCGCATGCCCTTGTATCTAAAAATTTTAGGGCAAAGAACTTGGCGCCCATATAGATCTCAATTCTTTTGTCGACGAAGTACACGCGATATTGAACTTGACTCTCATTTAATATGTATGTTTTTGATGGGATTTGTATTACATGTAGGTATGTGTTGTATATTATGTTTTATTTTCTCCTAAGATAATTCCGTGCATGGCGTGAAGAACTTGATAAGTCCAAAATGGCACATTTTTCGCGAACTATCGCGAATGTACATGTAAATATCAGCGCTTCTCGCAGAGGTGGCGCTAGCATCTACGTAAGTGACGTTACCATGACAACGAAAAGATGGGGGGCAGTTTTTGAGAGGGAACGAAACAAGGTGGAAGGACGCTGCTAGTGATTAATTAATTAGTTATAGTAGTACCAGCAATTATGTCATGAAGTTGAGGTAACACTGACCGAGAGATCGGGTTCATTTACACAGATCAGTTAGTAATAACATATATTTTAACATGACAGTTTACCATTTCTCTGCCTTCAAAATCCAATAAATAACACTGCTTGACGGTTGACAAGTGACAGCCACCAACCATTTTACTATTAATTAGGCATCTAAGGCAATTATCTCATCGGGAATAGGAATAGGAAACGGTCAGTTGAAAATTGAAAATATTTTTTTTTGTACAACCACAGCGTATAAAAAATTAAAGAGCTGCAGCTTGTAAATATGTAGATAAAAATGCTGGAAATACTCTCATAGTTGAGTAGCTGGATATAATGGTTAATTTACGTTATTGTAATTAATTGAATTAAACTTATTGGAATAAAAATTTGGATTTTTAGTGAAAACGTCTTTAGCACAATTTTTTGTCAACATAATGGTTTTGATAAATAATGACACAAAGGTAAATTAAGAAAGAAAAATTGAATGCGATCTACTACAATCTAAGCAGGATGCTGCGAACCATAACCTGCGACCTCTACGTTTCCGGCGTATTGCTCTCCCAACTGAGCTATTAGATCGCTACTTCAATCACACCAAATCTTTCATTCCATAATTCTTACGCTACTGGAGCGCCCTCTGCGTCATATGTGTTTGAAATACTTATGCGCATTAGCCATACCCTAGGAACATAATTGTTCTCATTTTCCCATTACACACTTGGATAGGAAGCTGGCAATATTACCCCGTTAAACGGCAAGGCTGATTTTTTGTTCTAAAAATCGAAAGCCCGCTGTTTACCTTATGGTTCCCGGAGCTTCTTAGAAATATATATATAAGATATTGTTTTTCACTCGTAGTGATTAGGACGACACAGTTAATCAAAACACAACTGAGTTTCTCTGTAAGAAAAGATTTAATGCGTTAATTTACATGTAGGTCTATTATTCAGATAACAGTATGAATTGAACAGTAACGAAAAGAAACATTACCTGTAAGAAAAGAAACGCCTTTTAATGTTATTAATAACAATGTCGATTCCTAAACCACAATTAGCTTATTATTCTAAGCTTTCTAATAACAATTATTATTTTCGATAAATTC
Organism: Apotomis capreana; assembly: GCA_947623375.1. Classification (NCBI taxonomy): domain Eukaryota; kingdom Metazoa; phylum Arthropoda; class Insecta; order Lepidoptera; family Tortricidae; genus Apotomis; species Apotomis capreana. Next base: position 221,011 of record OX392515.1, on the reverse strand, counting down.
AAAATTGCTTCTGTCATGACAGTAAGTAATTATAGGTTAGAATTCACCACAGGTTAGAAAATAAATATCAATCCTTCCATGTCGCGTTCTGTCATGATGACACTTGATGCGCGGGAATATTTAAATGAAAGAAAATGATATTTTTCTTTACATCTCCCCCTCCAAGAGAAGATATAATAATGTGACTATTTTTTTTTTTGAACTGTCGACATGTCAGCAGCCGACTTAATCTCCGGGCTTAGTCTGAAAACCAGCGCTGGGCTTTACTGACCTAGCACATGCTGAGACTGAGACCCATTGCCTCACTTTATTCTGTTTTGTATTGTTTTTTTTAGTTACTAGCAATGTAATTCTTAGGATAAGTTTTTTAAGGCAATAAATAATATTCTGATTCTGATTCTGATTCTGATTCTATTCACTCAGCCTCTTCAACTTTGTGGTCTTCAAGCACAGGGGCTGGCGTTAACTTCGAGATGTGGAAAAAGTTTGACTCTAATTTTCTATGGTTAGTGATTATTTTGTAAATTGAGTTTGATATTTTTTCTATGATTTTATAGGGCCCGATTCTTAATTCGTCGAGCTTTTTCCTATTCAGTTTGTTTCCATTATCAACAAAAACGGTGTCACCAACTTTGAAGTCTATGTGTCTTCGATATTTATCGTAAACGGTCTTGTTGTAATTATGTGATCTTAAGGTATTTTCCAAAGCTGTTTACCGGTTTGGATCAAATCATACTCGGTCTTTTTAAGTTTCAGCTCATTTGGCAAAATCGTAACATCTGTGCCATTTACAAGATACTTTGGAGCAAATCCAGTGACAGTGTGTTCCGTTTCGTTATAGTTTTTAACACAATTTTGTGCTATAGTTGTCCACGCTATTTTAGCATCACTTTCGTTTATCCTGCATCTGATTTTATTGACTAACGTTTGATTCAGTCTTTCGTTTAATCCATTTGAGAAGGGCGAGTCCACAGCAGTGAAAATTAATGGAATATTTCTTTGATCCAAAAATATTTTGAAGTCTCTAGAATTGATACCGGGATATTGGTCTGTGAGAATCATGCCTATGTCGTTTGTTTCTGTACAGTTTCGTACTAGTTTAATGAAGTCATTTGCATTTTGTGTACTTGACGTCAAAATGTATGCATACCTTGTGAAATGATCTGATAGCAGGTGCAAGTATCTCTTTGTTGACCGTGATCCTCCAAATCCTCCAATAGTATATCAATGGAACATATCTCAAAAGGTTTTGTGGCGGGGCCCAAGTGGGACATCAATCCATATTAGTTTTGTCCTCTTGATTTGTTCTTTATACATACTATACAACTTTCACAGATTCTTTTTATGTTTTTTGACAGGTTATCTGATGTATACCATGAGCTGATCATTTTATGCATTTGTTTAATTCCTATGTGACCCAGGTCTGAACTGCATACTGAATTGCTCTGATAGTATATTTTTTTCTTTTTTCTTAACTTTCTTGTAATAAACGTTGTTTTTTGTTAAATTAACTTGTCTTTTTTGCTCTGTATCTTTTCATTTTTAACTTGGTCTTTTAAGATGTCTTCTATTGTACAACGATACGGCCTTTTACTGCAATACTTTTCTATTGACAGATCGATGTGTGCTTCATAATCTGTTACCATTCCGATGTCATATTTGTCCTTTGCAAATACTGATTCATTTTTCAATATCAGGTCATCAATCACTGTCTGTTGTTTATAGTCTAGATGATTTATCCAAATTTTGAAGTCTTCTGCACCGAAGTTCTCGTTGAAGTTTATAAAATTATCAGATTTTATTTCCTTAGAAATATCAATATCCGACTTATTTGTTTCCTTAGAAACTACTTCACTTCTTTGTGTAGGAATTCTCTGCATGATTTCTATGTTTTCATTTTGAGTTAAGAGAAACTCTTTTATACAATCTAATCCGATTAAGAAATCATAATCGAAATGTTCGTTATCTATTACAAAAACATTCATATTCTTTTCACATTAAAAATGGTTATATTGAGTTTAGTCATGCCATTTGCCTTTTTAACGACATTAATTGTTTTTAAATTACTATTTTTGCTAGAGTAACTCAATTCTTCATTGTTTATCTTCAATAACCTGGAATTTATCAATGAGACATTAGAGCCCGAGTCATAGATACCCCAAACTTCTACATTTTTATTTAATACTAATTTTACTTTAATTAATGGCGGCACGATTAGTTTTTTGGGTCTTCACACTGCAGTTCACATACCAATTCTGAGTTGTTAATGTGCTTTATTTGATTATTATATCTTTCTTTTCCATTATTTATTTTTGTCTTGAACCAACAGGAATCTTCTGAATGATAGCGCACACCTTTTTGTAAACTTTCACAAATACCACACTTTTCTTTTATTTGCTTACTATCTTCTTTTTTTTTTATAAATTTCTTCTTTGCAACCAGATGTTCCAACTTGTCAAGTTCATTAAATAAATCTTTTGTTTGTACAATTTCTTCTTTGTTGATTCCATCCGTTATAAAATCTGGCAAGCCGGCCGCAATTATATCAATTAGGGTCCCATGGTCTATTGTTTTTCTTACTTCCAGTAGAAGTTTTTCTTTTTTAATAGCATACTCTAATAAAGAGCCTGATTGGTACTTGAAAAATAAAGCATACTTGCTCGTAGTCCAACCTTTATTAGCATAGGTTTGCAAAAAGTTCGATTTCCACACTGACCACTCCGATTGTAAACTATGTTTAATCATCATGGAGGAGTACCAATCAGCACTGGATTTTTCAAGAAATAATCTGAAAATTTCAATTTTTTCTTCATCCTTTACAATATCAAACCTCGCACACTCCTTTTCAAATATCTCCATCCAATTATATGCACTTACACCTTTTCCATCAAATTTTTCAATCACAAACCTGTCCGCTAACTTTTTTATACTTTGTTTATCTTTGTTTTGCTGACTTTCAATCAATTTTTCCAATATTTTCACTAAAGGATCTTCCAAATTCTTTACACTGATAACAGCCGACTGTTCTTGGGTACTCTCCTCGAGAAATTGGTCCATGAAAATCATATTTTTATCCTCATCACAGTATGTGTTTAATAATTCTTCTGTCATTTTTATCCATACGCTTCTGCTTTGATATCTTTTCTTCAATGTATTTCTCACTGTAGCGAAAGTTTTAGAGGTTTGGATCTGTTTGTGATACTGTGACACTGCTTGGTATTCCTCCGGAATAAGGAAAACTTTATCATCTTGTGTCGCAATCGAGGTTATGGCAATATAGTTAGACTTTCCGTCTATTGTTGATTTTACATGAAACGTAAATTTCAACCTTTCCATTTTTTGGCAGTAAATGTCGTTTTATAAGATATTGTTTTCCACTCGTAGTGATTAGGACGACACAGTTAATCAAAACACAACTGAGTTTCTCTGTAAGAAAAGATTTAATGCGTTAATTTACATGTAGGTCTATTATTCAGATAACAGTATGAATTGAACAGTAACGAAAAGAAACATTACCTGTAAGAAAAGAAACGGCATTTAATGTTATTAATAACAATGTCGATTCCTAAACCACAATTAGCTTATTATTCTAAGCTTTCTAATAACAATTATTATTTTCGATAAATTCAAAATTGCTTCTGTCATGACAGTAAGTAATTATAGGTTAGAATTCACCACAGGTTAGAAAATGAATATCAATCCTTCCATGTCGCGTTCTGTCATGATGACACTTGATGCGCGGGAATATTTAAATGAAAGAAAGGCTTCCGGTTCATGACTCAAGATGGCCGCATGCCTTTAAGTTTCGTGTTCGTTATTTATTCATTTTGGTTGTTCAATGTGTAGTATTGATAGCTTATTGTGCAGTGAACTAACGTATTAGTGAATGGTTAATGAAGAATTCAACTTGAAGCGTACATAGCCCTTCTTGGATCAAGGCCCGATAGACCGCGTGGTTTTTTTGTAAATCGCTATCACTTTACAAAAAGCACACCTCACCGTACAACGTGATATTAATTCTCAATCTTGTCGCCGTGTGCGATTCGAAACGAGTCATTGGCGAAATACCACTTGCTCAGCAAAAAGGTGAAAGCCACAATAAAAAAAAAAAAAAAAAAATGAAAGAAAATGATATTTTTCTTTACATATAAAAATAAACCAGAACTGTAGCATCGTTAATTTCAAGAATCAACGTTTATGAAACTACACATTTTGTAGGTACATACCGGTAATAAGTAAGCAATGTGGATAGTACAAACGAAGTGACTGCTAACTATAAACCTATAGACCTTAACACGTTGTACTAAGGTTTATTTTAGTTCACAAATGTTCAGTTATCAGTGTCTTCGTTTGAACCAGAGTACACCTTTGAGGTCAGAATAACTTGACAAATCGAAATATACAAAATATACATTTACATAAATTGTGAATAATTAAATAAATATAGTTATTAACGTTTTGCTCAGAAAAGCTATTCGCTGGCAATAACTTAATATCTAATGATGTCAACTTATTATTTGCTGTTTGCATCTGAAATGATAAATGACACATGAATTTACGTTAAGTTTTATCGTTAATGATAAATTGACATATGAATTCACGTATGTTTTATCGGTAGTTGGGTATAATAAGATAAAACGATATATTCATTTGTTAACGTTAAAATGTGCTTGTGGTCACTTTAATATCTTATTTTGCAAATTACGAATGCTTTTTTTGGTTTTTTGAGTATACGTTGTTAAAATGATAATACAATATTTTTCGTGACTCATATTATCTCTTTTTAACCGACTTCAAAAAAAGAGGAGGTTCTCAATTCGAACTAATTTTTTTTTTTTTTCTATGTATGTTACTCGATATCTCCGAGAATCGTGAACCGATTTTCAATTTTTTTTTTTTAATCGAAAGGGTATAACTCCGAGTTGGTCCCGTTGGCACTAAGTCGGGATCTGATGATGGAATCTTGGAGAAATCGAGGGAACTCTTCAAATGTTATAGGGACATGTACGGCGCTTTCGGTAATTTATTGATAAAGTCAAGAATTTACATTCAGTAAATAGGATTTGGCCACTAGAACTTTTATATGAATCACTAAAAACCAAAAAAAAAAAAAATTTTTAACAAAAAAAAGAACCGACTTCAGTAAAACTAAAAAACCAAAAATAACCCGTTCAAGTACAGATTACATTTGACTCACCCTTCGAAGTCGGTGCCAAACCTCGCATAAACTATAAGTAATATAAATATAAGAACTGAGTGGTTTGGGATCGACTTCGAAGGGTGAGTCAAATGTAATCTGTACTTGAACGGGTTATTTTTGGTTTTTTAGTTTTTGTTAAATAAAAGCCGCTTAATATCGAGATATTAATATCCTGTCACAGGCCATATCTTCAAAAGATAGGTACATAGATATCGTGTTGTCATTTTTTTCCCTACAAAACCGTGACCGTAGAAAGCTATTACGCCAATAAAAAAATGTATAAGTCGAGTTATCAAGTTCTTCACGTTCACGCCATACACGGAATTAATCTTCTTTTTATAGGTATATAATTTTTTTATTTAGTAGGCGTTCTCAGTTCGGCCATTAGTGTGGTCAATACTTGAAAGCAATATGAACTATTTTCAAAGTTCAATGGAAAGTTAATTTTTACTCTAATTTCGGGCTTTGGTAGGTCTAAATTATATTAAACATCCATCTCAAATAATGGATATGTACAATAAACAACCGATTCACCTCAATGAAATAAAATGGCACAGGCCTGATGTTACTTTAGCCATTTGCTTTCAGCGGTCCTACTCTACGTAATAAATACTTTGGGAGTCATGGCGGGGGCGCACAGGCTGTGGTCTCACAAGGCCTACAAAGCTCGTCTACCTTTGAAAGTACTACTGATTATATTGAATAGCACTTTACACCAGGTTAGTAATCATTTGATCTAAATTATGTAAGCTTATATCGTTGTGGACGGGATTAGGTAGGTAAATGGTGCCCACCATTTTGTTCCTAAGTACGGAGTTGTTAACGACAGCCCAACTAGCAAAACTGAACCAAATTTAGCTGTAAATCAGTGACAGACACAGTTTTATATCCGTGATAGAAACATCTCTATCACTGGGAAGTGGCCCCAGTTTTACAGCTATTTGATGATGTATCATGTCTATTTTGGCACCGCACGTCACTACTTTGCTGTATATCCATGATACTACAATGTTTTATGAATCTCTTTAGCGTTACACCAATGTTGCCTGAATCACTATATATCACTAAATTATGATAAGAAAGTAACAGCAATGCTGATACAGAGCTGTTTGTTGTTATATTGTTATTAGGGATTCTTTTATGTGGCATATCGTTAGTGCTAAATACTGAGTGTTATGTGTAAATAAAGTTGTATGAAAAAAAATTACCTTACAATTAACAGTTTTGTAAGTATAATAAAATAGCAAACTATTTTTGTGTTAGTAAGTAGTGTCAAGTTGCTGTTAGGTACGTGCCTAACGGGTAATTTATCATGCGCTCAAAATTTTATTGATGAAATAATAGCATATTAGTTGTGTTTTTTTCATGCCCCTATTAAATATTGAATATTTAATTAAATAAAAAATATTTAAAATAGCAAATTATTTAAAGTCACCAATATGTATCTAAAATGTGTTCTGGTTACCGATATATCACAAATTTACAGTTTCCCACCGCCATTACCAAACACTTTCGGGTTCCTTAATAAAACTAGTAAGACCCCCTACTGTACCTACCTTTAGGTAATAAATAAAGTATCTTCAATATTGTTCAACTCATTTGCGTGAAATGAAAGTGGTTATATTTTTGGTCAATTACTGTTTTTCAAGCAGAAGTAATTTCATAAAACTCAACAGATTTGAATGGCTGTGGAAGAATATGTTTTCATCTTCTCCATTGTCATCAAAATTGTCAGTCGCAAACAAGTCATCTTGGTATCCTAAACAAGGTTCTGTTAAGATTTCATTTTTTGTATCTACGGAACCAACTTCCGAATTCTCGAAGCTGGTTTGACTATCATAAAGATCCTATAAATGAGGTTACAACAGCTGATATACATTTATTTAGCGTTATATTAGTAACAATAATGTTTATATGTCACTGATGATATAAAAGGTCTTAAAAAGTGTATTTGCAACTGTTAAGTGTTAATGTAGATCTTTAAACAACTTTATGCTGCTGGTGATAAGGAAACGCCATTATATGATACTTTAGACGCATATCAGCTGCGTTATGTTCTTATATATCTCGAGTTAGCTCCATTAGTGCACTGATATATCACCAGCGATATTGCAGCGCATTAAAAGCCACAATAGAGTTACTTAGCTGTATACAGGCACTGTATATATCTGATATGCAAAGAAATTGCTCTAAATCACAGTTAAGGATACTGTTGTGCAGCTGTGTTATATGTGCCGTATTAAGAAGTCCAGTAAACGTTTATGTCATCATTTCTTATCACGATATAGCTGTATAAGATTATACAGCTAGATGATGATACAAGTCGCCAATATACAACATAGCAGCTCCGAGTTGCTATTTTATGACTTTTATATCATTATTTAGTGTTAAAACATTTTATTTTATCACTACTTTGCTAGTTGGGAGACTAAAAACTACTAACATATTTTTAAGTTGCCATTGTTAACTAATTACTCTATGGATACTTGTCCGAAATAATTGATTATTATTTGTATGTCGCACCCGTTCACGAGGCAATGGTGTCCCGGGCAGTAGTCTATTGTTTGACCGAAATTTATATGCAATAATATTGATTTGCTCGAATTTCACTTACTTACCCGAATTGCATTTGCCCGACTGTTTCGTTTATTCGAAAAGTCATTTGACATAATCTTGTATTCCCGAATATTATATGTCATAATGATACGAATGCCATAAGTATTGTTTTCCATAGTATTAAGTGCCATAATATTGTTTGATAGAATACTTAAACGCTATACTAAATATTGTTTCTTTGCGAATCCATCCTGGCTATGCATTTGTGTTTGTTAATAAAAACCTAACCTAAACTAAAGCTTTCGGTTTTGGTCCAATGTTCTCTTTTATCGTTCCTCGTATCGTTTATTCTAAAACTGTAAATTAGGTTATGATTTGTATTTTGAAGCAAGCATTCTATATACGGGTCACAACACAAACCTAACCTAACGTATAGTTTTCGGTTTTAGATCCTTGTTCTATTTGGTCGCAGTTCTTCTAAGGGTTCCATATTGGGTTGCATACATTTAAAGCCATAATGTCGGTGGGCATAACCACTTTTGTCATAATAGTCCTTGCGCATAAGGTGTGTATAGTCATTAGTTGATCCGCATAAATTTTATGACCATAATATTTTTACGGTTCCATATTGGGTTGCATACATTTTAAAGCCATAATGTCGGTGCGCATAACCACTTTTGTCATAATAGTCCTTGCGCATAAGGTGTATAGTCATTAATTGATCCGCATAAATTTTATGACCATAATGTTTTTACGCATAAGTAAGGAATATCATATAATTTTAGATCATATCAACCTGAATCATAATCATTAATCGTCATAATGTTCTTATGCATATCGTGCATTGGCGCATAATACTGAAGAACATAAATATCAAGCTCCTAATTTTTTATTTCAACATCAGCCTGGTTTTCTGGCAGCAGTTCATTTCTGAGGGGGTCGCAGTTCTTTCAAACCTAACCTAACCTACTTTTCTGGCCAATGTTCGTATTTGTAGGTTCACAATTCTAACCTAACCTAACCTACAACAAAGAGGTGAGTGTGGAGAAGGATTTCTTAATGCGGGGGGCTTTGCCCCCCGAGCTCCCCTTGTGGGGGGCTTCGCCCCCCCGTCCCCCCTTTTTGTTTTTGTGCTCATGTAACTTTTGTATCATTATTTCAAATGTTATAAAGTATTATGATTGGTACATGTGATATAACTTATACTATATAATTTCTATAGCCATTAATTATGAAAACCATAATTTATGCGTTGCTCTTCTTCGTATTACCAATTATTATGACAATAATGTTACTTGAAAATTTGTGCCATACTAAATTATGCTTATGAAAAGCCTGCCAAACAACAATTATGACATATAAAATGTTATGCAAATAATAATTTATGACAAATAACATGTATGAGGAAAGCCATTATGCGAAATGAGTTATGACAATCAAATTTATGACAAGAACTTTTATTCCACTAGAGGTGATCCCTCTTCTAAAACTAGGTTTTAGATGGGGTTTGTATTTTGACGCTCCGCTATACGGGGTCATAAAACAAACCTAATCGAACCTACAGATTTCGGTTTTCGACCAATGTTCCATTCCATTTGGATTGCATATGACATCGGAGGTTTGACATTGAGGTCGGAGCGCAGCGCTCACGGAGTTAACATCGTACGGCTGTGTTGTCGTACTTTTAATTGCAAATCAGTACTAAGTTATCACTACTTACACTTGAAATATATACTTAAATAAAGCTGAAAGAACTAGCAAAGTGAATTTAGTAACAATTTTTGGTTACGTGTCGTGAGTGTATCGAAATCAGTGTGTGAAGATAAGGTGCAATAATTATTTCAAACGGGTTCCTTCTATGTCGCATACTTTTGTTTGTCCGAAACTGTTTTAGCATAACAGACTTGGCATATTAAGTTTTCGACGAATGATAATGTGGCAGAAACCTTATTTGGCATAAGTTCTAACTTACCGAAAATATGTTTGTTCGAAATTGTATTCGCATACTATAGTTTTGGCCGATTATATTTACGAATAATTTGGTTTAGCATAATGGTATTTGGCATATTATCTATTGTCCGAATCTATTTTGGCATACTTAAATTGCTACAAGAAAAGCGGGTTAGGTTAGGTTAGAACTGCATCCCTCGCAAAGAGGAACTGCTAGCAGAAAAGTAGGTTAGATTAGGTTAGAACTGCGTCCCTCGCAAAAACGATCAGCTAGCAGAAAAGTAGGTTAGGTTAGGTTAGAACTGCATCCCTCAAAAAGAGGAACTGCTAGCAGAAATGTAGGTTATGTAAGGTTAGAACTGCGTTCCTCGCAAAAATGAAATGCTAGCAGAAAAGTAGGTTAGGTTAGGTTAGAACTGCGTCCTACAATAAAACGAACTGCTAGCAGAAAATTAGGTTAGGATAGAACAGCGTCCCTCGCAAAAACGATCAGCTAGCAGAAAAGTAGGTTAGGTTAGAACTGCGTCCTACAAAAAAACGAACTGCTAGCAGAAAAGTAGGTTAGGTTAGGTTAGAACTGCGTCCCTCGCAAAAACGATCAGCTAGCAGAAAAGTAGGTTAGGTTAGGTTAGAACTGCGTCCCTCTTAAAAACGAAATGCCAGCACACCCACACTCATCTCTACAAATACTTAAGTAGCTTCGTTCGTTACCTTTTGTTCCTTAGAGCGGAAATAGTAGTAGCGTCTAGTGGTTGTCGGATCGTTAGTAAATTATATTTTCGGAGTGATGAAAATACGCCTATTTATTTTATGCGTAGACATGATTCGGACAAACAAAAATATGCGCAAATAAATTATGACAAATGAAAATATGCCTATTTATTTTATGTGTAGACATGATTCGGACAAACAAAAAATATGCGCAAATAAATTATGACAAATGAATATCTGCGTTATCAAACTATGCGAACCTTGATTATGCCAAAACAGTTTATGCGGAAAGTAAATTATGCCTACATAGAGTATGCCATGCAAAATTATGACTAAAATCATTATGCCAAAACAGGGGGAACCTTATTTCAAACGTCGACTCGTGATTGACAAGGTCGCCCAGTAGCGCGGTCATTCACCCGAGCGGTCAGCTGGGGATAGTGCAGCCACGTGCAGCGGTGTCTTATCAACGCACACGGTCAGTCATTGAACTATTAACTTAACGTATTATATAGAAAGGGTTCAAAATGAACTGCTCGGCGTGTCGTACACCTGTCATTAGAGATGAGCTTCTTGTATGCAAAGGATGTAAATACATCTACCAAGGATGTAAATACATGCTTGGGAATATCTAAAGACTATTATAAAAAAAAAAAACAGAACGCAAATAATACTTGGAGATGCCAGTCGTGCGAAAATATAACTACGCGTCAAAAAGGAGATAACACGCCTGTCCGAAAGCACTATGAGAGCCCGCCGCCCGTATTATCGGTTGCAGATATGTCCATATGCGACGAGCCGCAGCATGCCTATGGCAACATTAACGGAAGCGCCTCAGACACTAATATAACGTGCAATGTTAGCGCAAATGAATTTAGTATGGACAGTTTAGCGAGTCTGCTAGACACAAAACTTGCGGATGTAAAGCAGGATCTGGCGAGGATAGACGCAAAATTAGGCGTGACAAAAAGGAAATTTTCGAAGAAATGAAGAACGAATATTCCCACATCATTAATCGGATGTAAAACCGATTTTTCCGAAACGACAGATTTTTTAAGCGAGCAAATTAAGGGTATTCAGACGGAAGTCGGAACATTGAGTAGAAAAATAACACATCTCGAAGCCGAGAACTCACGCCTTACTGCAGAATTAGCAGCTGTAAAATCTAACACTAACCCGCCATCAAAGGTCTCGGAGCTGCAGGACACTATATTGACCAAATGCAAATGCAATTAAACGACAGGGACCAGGCACTACTACGCAACGACGTGGAATTGTCGGGAATACCAGAATTTCATGGAGAATCGACCATTCACATTGCACAGGCCATAGCATTAAAGCTGGGTATGTCTCTGGATGCCAAGGATGTCGTCAGTGCGGAGCACGTGGGGCCAGTGAGAACGGCGGAGGACTCCGCGGATTCCGCGGACAGCGCGAGCCCGCGGCCGCACCGGGGCCCCCGCCCCCAGGGCCCTGTTTCATATACGTGACAATGACAGGCAACAGGTGGCAGGTGACAATTCGACATTTTGACAATTTTTCGTTTCATAAACATTACCTATGACAAATAAGTCATGGTGGAAAAATTACAATTATGTCAAATTGTCGCGACATTTTGACATATTTCTGTTTCCTAAACATTTTCCCTTTACAGGCGAAAGGTGACAATTTGTCGCGAAAAACTTGACATATTTGTTTTATGAAACACAAAATTGTAATTACAAGTTGACAAATTTGTAGACTTGTCGAAGATTTCTGACAGGCGACCTCACCCAATGTCAGCGGCTACTTCTCACTAACTAATTACTTATTACCAGTGAAATGGTGCTAACATCGACACATTAGTAGCAACAGCGATGAAGAATATTTAGTTCGACCAATACGTCGGCGTCGTCGAGCATTTATATAAGACAAGGGCAAACTTTACTTTTGACGTGGTTGACCCTACATTTATAGAAAAATTTCGAGTTTGTAAAACTACCGTCGAATACTTAATAACTAAAATAGGACAAGAATTACAACACTCAACAACGAGTAATTTCGCACTTACTCCTACTCAGCAAATTTTATGCGTATTACAAACGAATACAATCCTCTTCCTCCCGGACCACCGCAAGGTGTTGCCCTAAACCGTATTTATAAATTTATTATAAATAAATTAATAATTTTATTAAACGTAATTAAAAGTGAAATAATAGGAGTGCATAAAGTAGTAAGAAGTTGTTACGCGAGTGCTAGCTGCAAGCAAATCACCACAGTGCGATCCTGATCTCCTGGTACCGAGAACTAGTATTCACTCGCGCGCCGGCCGCTCTATTGCGCTCTTATCTTATCTCTGCGCGTGTGAGCGTAAGTGACGCGTCCGAGACATCTATGTGTGAGAACGTGCATTCGGGTGCAATGCAAACTCCGGAGCTCTCTGATAGCCTGGTAGTCGCGGGCAACGTCAGTTTAGTAGATCGGTCACATTCGGAATCAGACCTGTACCGACTAGGCGCGCATGAAATGGACTCTACGCCGCCTAATAATTATGTGGCTATGCGTAAACGAAAGCGGGAAGATGACACCAACACAGACTTCTCAACATTTAAGGAAGAAATAAGAAGCATGATTTCGTCTATGTTGGCCACACAGTTAAAAGAAATTATGAAGAATTCGGATACGCTGAGTGAAATAAAACAATCAAATCGAAGCATCGAGGATTCGGTGGCATTTTTGTCATCAAAATATGATGAATTTAATTGTAAAATTGTTACCCTTGAATCACAAATAGCCGAGGACAGAAAATATATCGAACATTTGGAAACAAAAATTGAGGATTTACAACGTGAGAGCCGTAAATCAAATCTAGAGATAAGAAATGTCCCCAAAAAGCCGAAAGAGACCAAGGACGACCTGGTGGAAATGGTTATTACTTTAAGTAAGTCAATAAACTGCCCCATTAGTAGAGCTCATATTAAGGATATATACCGACTGCGGCCGAAGAAAGATGGCTCTAAAAACACCCCCATTATTGTGGAAACATCATCAACGTTGTTAAAAACAGACATACTGAAGATGTGTAAGGCACATAATATAAAACACAAAAACAATCTGTGCGCCAACCACTTAGGGCTTCAAGAGGCAAGCGATACGCCTGTATACGTTGCGGAACAATTAACTCCACGAGCAGCGCGATTGCTCTTCCTTGCCCGAGACCTCAAGAGAGCAAAACTATACAAACATTGCTGGAGCTCATATGGACATGTGTACGTACGAAAATATGATCAATCTCAAACTATTCCGATTTATAGTGAAGGGCAAATTGAATTTTTAAAAAAGGAGGCGATACAAGATTCGCTTCAAACCACAACAAATACGATAGTAGACACTTACGCCAACAGCCAGGCGGACCCCGCAGCCACACCGGCCACCGTACTGCAAGCAACGTCCCAATGACTATTTCTCGTCGTAACGTTGGTAAATTATTTGTTATGCTCTTGTTTATGTATTAGATTTAATTTTCAATTGTGTCAAATATCATTTTTATTGTCAGTGTATTGTTACTGTCATTCACATACACACTTGTACCAGTTTAATAGTAAATCTCAACTCATACAAAACACCTACACACGAAACTTAATACATAAATATACCTTAAATACCTACACTCATAAGTACACATTGTCAAATAAGCTCTGGCCATATACTATTTTAACTAACCTATATTCTATTTTACATAATACCTTATTATTGATGACGCGCTTTCTCCTGGACTATAAAAATGAGTGACACTTTACAAAGTATTACAAACATAGACGAGATTGAAATTGCCCGCACTGTAGAGTGTGACAGTATTAGTGATCTAATGAACCAAATGCAATTACGTAAAAACGACTTCACAATAATATCACAAAATATTAGGAGCATATATTGCAATTTTGTCGATTTTGTTATCACCCTCTCTAGCTTCACAATGAAACCAGATGTAATTATACTTACGGAATGTAGATTAAATGATAAAAAGCCCCTACCTCAGATCGTGGACTATGACTCCTACTCTACCACATGCCAGCTTAACCAAAACGATGGAGTAGTCATATATGTAAAGAGTACTTTAAAACATAAAGTGACAGAATTAAAACTTGTCCAGGCTTCTTGTCTCCAGCTAGATGTCCTAAACAACACAGTTCTAGGTATATATCGGTCTCCCTCATCTCCAAATGCAGAAAGTTTCATAGAGTCACTTAAACATCATTTAGAATCACTGAAATCGGTTAATAATCTTATAATTGCAGGGGACATCAATATTAATATAAGGCCTAAACTGCTGGAACCATTACACGAGTATAAAAATAGAACTAGTTATTTGAACACGTTGTCGATATTTGGTCTCCTAGCGGGACACACTTTACCTACTAGGGGCAAGAATTGTTTAGACCACTTTATCCTAAAAATAAACAAAAGTAAATACTCTCCGACCATAGCTATCATAAAAACGACTACAACAGATCACTATACCACATTTCTTTCCTTGTCTAAAGTCAAATCCTTACCTATTGAGGATAAGACCAGAACTATTATAAATTTCGACGATGCTTTAAAATACCTAAAAGAAAAAAACTTATCTGACCTTATGTTTTGTAAAGATCCGGACGTCTTAACTGATCGTTTAATTTCCATCTTAAGTAAAGCGTTGACGGAAAACACAAAAATTACTAGGATACCTAGTGCGAGGCGCATAATTAAACCGTGGATCTCTCCCGGGATATTACGCTGCATACGTAACCGAAACAAGCTACAGCAAAACGTGAAGGACGACCCTTGTAATGAACTAATAAAACTAACATACACCCGTTACAGAAATTACTGCAATAATCTTATAAAAAAACTGAAAAGACAATACGAAAGAGAGCTTTTAAATAATTCATTACATAACAACAAATTACTTTGGAAGAATATCAAAAACCTAACCTATACTAATAAAGTAAATAAACTACCAATAGAGCTACTGAATCTCAAAAATACTTCAACTGAGTCAGCCCAATTCGTAAACAATTATTTCGCTAACATCGGGAAAGAGCTTGCAGAGAATATTACTCCATATTCGCAGAACGAGGTGATCGCATTTCTTAGCAAACTTCCCGCACAATCTGGATCCTTAGTTTTATTGCCAGTAAGCCAAGATGAAGTATTTGCCATATTATCAAACTTGAAATCTAATAGCGCACCTGGATGGGATAACATTCCAACAATTTTTTTTAAATTGATAGCCCAAGAAACACCGGTAGTCCCTATCATTACACACCTGGCAAATCTCAGTTTCGACCTAGGAATTTTCCCAAACGCACTAAAGCAATCTATCATCACCCCTGTGTACAAGAATGGGGAAAGAGACGATGTCAGCAACTACAGGCCTATTTCCGTATTACCTGCTATATCGAAGATCTTTGAAAAATTACTGAATGCTAGACTATTAAGTTACTTCACAAAATTCAATATTTTATCTGAAGCTCAATTCGGTTTTAGACACGGAAAATCGACTGAAGATGCTATAGCTGCGCTTACCTCGTTAGTTGTGGAAACCATTGACAGTAGTAATAAGTGTTTAGCGGTTTTCCTGGACCTAAAAAAGGCCTTCGACACCGTCTCTATCCCTATCCTTGTACATAAACTAGAGAAGAAAGGGGTCAGGGGAACTCCACTTTCATTAATAAAAAATTATCTTTCGAATAGGAAACAATGTGTTAAGCTAGGTGAACATGTTAGTGACGATACAAACGTTTCGTATGGTGTACCACAGGGGAGTGTCCTAGGACCAACCCTGTTCCTGGTCTACATCAACGACTTATGTAACATGGTCATACCTAATGGAAACATTTTTTCATATGCTGACGATACAGCGGTCGTCTTCACCGGTAAAACATGGAAAGATGTTAAAACTAACGCTGAACAGGGAATGGCAATGATAAGTAAATGGCTAAGAATGAACCTGGTAACTCTAAATACAAACAAAACAAATTATATATGCTTCAGTATCACAAATTCTACACAACCCAATTTCAATATGGATCTAAAGATCCACTCATGTAGTGAGATAAACTCCAATTGTCACTGTCCAACTATCAATAAGGTACCCCAAACTAAATATCTGGGAGTTATCTTAGACGAGCATCTAAATTGGTACTCCCACCTGGACCAGGTTAGCAATAGAGTAAGGAAGATGATGTGGATATTCAGGTCGCTGAGGCATATTGTACCAAATAGTGAAAAAGTCACATCAAAATCACGTAATGTTCTCAATGAGATATATATATCTCTGGTACAGTCGGTTTTAGTATACTGCATATCTATCTGGGGGGGAGCTGCAAAGAGCCGTTTCATTGGCCTTGAGCGTGCTCAGCGTGCGCTAGTGAAGATCATGTACTTTAAAAGAGCTAGATTTTCCACTGAATCACTCTACCAAATAAGCAACCTCCTGTCCGTGCGGAAACTGTATATCTTGCAAGTTACGCTTAATAAACATAAAACTCTTATATATCACCCTAAATATAACACTAAAAGATCAATCAGTAATGTAGCTTTACCGTCACACACTAGAACCACTTTTGCAAGATCACAACTGAAAACAGCTTCAGGTCATGTATATAATAAAATCAATAAAGTACTTAATATTTACCCAAAACCATATTATGAATGTAAATTAATTATAACGAAATGGCTAAAAACTAAAAGTTATGAGGAAATAGAGATTTTACTACGTTGAAAGTAAACAAAAGCACACACAGAGACACCCATTCATACACACACACACACACACACACACACACACACACACACACACACACACACACACACACACACACACAGAGACACACACACACACACACGCACACGCACACGCACACGCACACGCACACGCACACGCTTAACCAATTTCATTTGTTTAAACGTCATTTGTATTACCTTTGTATAATACAATACATATTAACTTCAATTGTATTTTGTAATTCATGTTTTAATTATTTTATGTATAATAAATAGTGTAACGTACGGACCATAATTAAAGAAGAGCGGTGTCTTCCAACACAGGCAATATTTTGCTTACCGGATGGCACCATCCCTTTGTATACACACCATGTACGTTTTATCAAATAAAGAATTTTGTATTTTGTATTTGTATTTGTATACAATGATTTAACAGGCCCAATATTTGCTAAATATACCCAATCCCTTCAATTGCTCTGCGATTTCCATCCATTTTTTTTTTCGTGCGTTAAATGTTCACTAAATTGGCCAAACAATATTTCTCGGTTGTCTTGTATAAGGCCCAACATTATTATTTTCGTGTCCATTTTACTTGTTGCAAGTTACCGAACAAATCCTAGAATGCTAGTGCTAGTGCACAAACATTTTTATTGCTGCTCTCATACTGCTATATCATTTTAACAAAAATGTATGCTGCGACATATTTGTCGCAATTTATGACAATATGTCGATTACCATGACAAAAAAGTCTTGACAATTTTCTGAAAGGAAAATTACTTTCTACATTTCTTTGTTCGCAAACGTGAAAATATATCTTAAATACTGACATTTTAAAACTGACAATTGTAGGCCTTTATGAAACGCGATTGACACTGACAATTTTGTCAACTATTTACCTGTCGCAATCGGACATATTTGTCACGTTTATGAAACAGAATTTGTAGCTACAATTCGAGAATTTTGTCAAAAACTGACAAATTGTCAACTTGTCACGTATATGAAACAGGGCCCTGGTCGTGCGCTTCACCAGGCGCGCGCTTCGGGATGAATTCATGCGTGCCGCGCGAGTTCGGCGTTCGCTTGACACCAGCGACATCGGGCTACCAGAAAATCCAGAAAATCCGGTCTGCAAAGTTTACGTTAATGAGAGACTCACAAAGGAAAACCGGAAGTTATGTTGGTTAGTACGTCAAGCGAAAAAGGCCGCCGGCTGGAAACATGTATGGACGCAGGAAGGACGTATATTTGCCAAGAGAACAGACGGCGGTGACAGCGAAAAAGAGCGATTTCGAAGCGCAAAAGATGTTTTTGGCTCGGCCTCCACGGCACCAAGAAGCGAATAAGTGTGTTTCCGCGAGAATATTTATTGACTACTACCTGGGACTGCTAAAACCTTTGCTTGCATGCATTATGATAAATGTCATTGTTTATGAATATCAGCTAAAAGTCATAAGATTTATTTTAAACCTTACTACATCGGTTATATTCATTATTAATTTAAAACCAAAGTTTCTACATATAAAATTTCAGTGTGTTATTGATCTTAGAACCAAATATTGTACTTCTTTAAATAAGACCTTTTTTTATCTACAATGTGGTCATAAGTACAAATGTGATAAATTGTATTGTTCTTAGCAACTCACGGACAAAAGATAAAATTTCCTTATGTACTCGTATGTACATATATCATAAGATTTCAAATTATATAAACTGTAAATTAAAATTTAAACGTTTCACCGACAATCTTAATGTTAGTTCATGTGCAAAAACTTCATGCCTACTCACTTATACACATTACCTTTTATATACACTTCAACACCTTCTTTTAAAAATACACTTACTTATTTAAAAAAATGACTCGTAATAAACCATTCTATTTAACCCTAGGCCTACTGAACATTCGCTCTCTAAACACCGGACGAGACGAATATGCTGCATCCTTGAACCGCCATAACCCGGATGTCATGGCGTTAAACGAGACATGGTTGCGCCCGGGCGAGGAAAAATACATTCCAAAAATCCCAGGTTACACTCTCAAAAGTAGTCCCCGCCAAGATGGTTTAGGAGGTGGTGGAGTGGGGTTTTATGTACGGAAAAATTTAAAGACACGGATCCTTAAACACCCTTCTTCCTCTTTAGAACAGATGTGGCTGGAGCTACATATCCGTGGTGTAGGGCGCCTTGCAGTAGGAACTGCTTACAGGCCTGAGTCTGTATCAGTCGAAGATGCCATCGATGCCCTTAATGAATGGCTTATCACGCTGTCAGCGTATAATAGTGTGTTCCTACTCACGGATTTTAATGTAAACCTCGATTTAAAAGATAAGCCGAGTGCGATCGAGGTACTTACGTTCCTAAACCAGCGAAGTTTGGAACAACTGGTAAAGGAACCCACACGAATCACCAAAGATAGCTCGTCGCTATTGGACTTGGTTATCACTGACTGTCCAAATATCTGTAAAAAAAACCGGCCAAGTGCGAGTCGGACTCGCGCACCGAGGGTTCCGTACAAACACTTTCCATCCCTAAGTGGTTAAGTTAAGTTTGCACCTGGTATGTCTAGCGCCCCATATAAATTAGGTGCAAAGTTAGGTATTAAAAAAACTACTTACTAGATCTCGTTCAAAACAATTTTCGTTGGTAGTTTTTATAGTAATGTACATCATATGTTTTTTTTAGATTTTTCATTTTCTTATTTTAGAAGTTAGAGGGGGGGGGGGACCAACTTTTTTCCACTTTGGAAGCGTCTGTCACGCAAACTATTCGGTTTAGATACATGGGCACACAATCCGCCGGAAAAAATGGCACCCTCCCAACTAATGCAAAATCACAAATCGCATTAGTTGGGCGATCAGTCTCGTTTAGACCATGACACGTGACGGGTCTCAAAAATGACTTAATTTTCAGTGAAAAATTGCAGAAATAACAGCTATAAAATAAAGAAAAAGGTCGGAATATTCTTTTTTACGCAGATTCTATTGATTAATTAACGAATCCTATGTAAAATCATAGCATATTTTAGATTAGAATTATTAACTTTGTCCCTACAAAATGCACCTCATCACAGAACAAAAATCTAAGGAGACGCTATAGTTTTATATTTTATAAATTAATAAAGGAGTGCAATAAATAATAAAATTATCCTATTTTTTTATTAATGATTCCCACGCGATCCAAAACGACGTGAGAAATTGAGGTCACGTTTAGTAAGAGACAGACGTCAAGAATAATTTCAGCCAAATAATTCGTCTCTCGTGTGTTCGTTCGGCATGATCATATATGTTTTTTTTTTATGTTTAATCAAAAGAAGCGTAAAAGTCTTTCACTCAACACAGCTTTAATATCTCAATAAAAACGTAAAAAAATGACAATGTATTACAAAAGAAGCGTAAAATGGTGATGTAGTGTTTGTGGTAGTACAGTCGAGTTCATTTACATCTACACACTTACGAGAACATAAATATCTGAACACGACCCTATTGTCAGGAGCATAAAATCGTGTTCAGATATTTTTGTTCTCGTAAGTGTGTAGATGTAAATGAACTCGACTGTAGGTATCTATACATAAATAGATATACACTGTCTCAGGCGCACGTCATATAGGATGCTGCGTTTAGTTACACGCGAGCCGAGGGCGAGAGTGGACGCATGACATTGCTATGTGTGCGGCGGCGAGTGAGCCAGTGTTATGATCATATGCCTTTTACAGGCAGATCCTACAGCATACATTAATAAATTAATAAAAAAATTGCTCTGTTGTCATTGTTTTATTTTGTCTCAGAGTCTAGACACTGACAGTTTAAACCTTTGAACGCCAAGAACACCTAAAGAATGTGTGCTGCCGTGCATACTACGCCACCGACTTTCACGCCACTCCATCAAACTTTAAAGGGTTAAAAATGTTAATATTTTGCACTTGCTATACTCTCATTTCACATACTAGAACAAGATGAGAAATCATAATGTCATTATTTCTGTTCCCTTCTTTGCAGTGTCGGGACCCTTTTATGCAGTTGTTAAATAAAAACGTAACTTAATTTGTTATTAACAATTTACGAGTTTATTTACTTCAAACAACAAATATATTTTAATACTTAAATAAAATAATAATAAAAATATTTTTAGTATGTAAAACTATTAAAATCTGCTCCATTCGTGCCATGTTCCAAGTTTGACAAAAGACATGAGTCAGAATACGCTAAAAAAGTTAATTTACTCGAAAAATATTTGTGGTGATAAGTACGTAAGCCAATTTGACACTTAAACGTTTGAGTAGAGGTTATTTTGTACGAAGTAATTATGTTGTTGTAAATTATAAATAAGCGTTATTGGCATCTACTTGAACATGACAGCAGTGCCACTTTTTTCGACAATTTTGTTCGGGTCTATGGCTCTATTTTAAATAATACCTCAATGGGTTTAGAAAAAAAATATTTTATAAAACCTCGATATCATTTTTGAAGACCTATCCATAGATATAAAATTTTTTGAGGTTCAGTTCTAAGTATGGGGAGCCCCCAATATCTGTTATTATTTTTTTATTTTTGCATCAAAATCTTAATGCGGTTCACAGAATACATCTACCTACCAAGTTTCAACAGTATAGCTCTTATAGTTTCGGAAAAAAATGGCTGTGACATACGGACGGACAGACGGACAGACAGATGGACAGACGGACAGACAGACATGACGAATCTATAATGGTTCCGTTTTTTGCCATTTGGCTACGGAACCCTAAAAATACATGTGCTTCACAACCCCAAACTTAGTGATCACGCAATGGTACTCGCCGAGCTAGCAATCTCCAAACCAAAACAAAAACCGCAGTATATATATTATATACAAACGGCTTTTGGGAAATATTGATATGGCGAAATTTAATGCAGATCTTACACTTACACCGTGGGAGGAAATAAAAACAACTAACGACATAAATTGCAAGGTGACCCGTTTTAACCAACTGCTCAGTTCCTTATTTGATAAACACGCCCCGGTGCGTAGACTATTGACGGACTGCAAGTCTTATCCCTGGATCACGGACATAATTAAAACGATGTTGAGTTTAAGAGACAATGCCTTGAAGAAAGCGCATCAAAACTACTATAAAGAATTACGAAACTACACGGCGGCTGCCCTGGAACGTGAAAAAAGGGCTTACTTCACTTTCACGTCAACAAAAATAAATCCCATCCCAAACAAATGTGGAAGCACTTGAAGGATTCGTCGTGCTTGGGTAATACAGAGAATCCCATAATACGACAACATCTGCGTAACCCTAATGAGATAAATGAGTTCTTCTTGACAATTACAGGGAACCCCGATACCAACCGTGAAGTGCAGTCGTTCTTTGAAAACGAAAAGCCCCATCAAAACTCTTTCAGCATAAAAAAGTTACACGGAAAATGAAATACAAAAAATTATAGCGTCGATACAAACGAATGCGAGCGGTGATGACATTGAAATGATCAGGCTGACACTGGACGTCACTCTTCCGATAATTCGCACCCTTGGTAAAACAAAGCCACATCTGCAAAATGTGTACTTTACAGGAGAGCAGTTTAAAAATTCTCCAAGTGATTTTTGCTGATAACATTTTTGCGTTACGTCGAATTGTCATGTACTTTTGCATATAGGTTTATATTAATGTAATCAATTAAATGTGTTATGTCCCATTTAATTTAACGCATTATTTTTCAAAATAATATAACGGATGTGCACATACGGCTATTTATTACCAATCATCAGCCGACGTATCAGCAGATCCGTCATTATTTTACAAAAATCTACGTGACGCATGTGCACATACGTCTTTGTTTTATGAATACCTAACCCTTGAAAATATGAGGTCGTATATGTGTAAAATATTATATTTCTATAGAATCTGAAAGATTTAGGTATCTGTAAATGAATATTATTTCAAGTGAACTTATTTTACAGAATTATTTACTTAAATAACTAGGCAGCATTAAGTAAAAATACTGTGGTTTGCTACTAGAACGCAGTAAGTGCAAGAAGATAAAACAATGTTATTAATTGTAATACATATTAACTTTTTATCGGCATGATAAGGTATCATCACTTACATAATATTTTCCATAAAATATGTACTCCATAAATAAAATAAGCGTTAAAAACTGAAACTAGTAAGTAACAACTCGTTCATACTAAACACTATATAAATTTTATTTATAAAATACCCGTACTTTTATTATATAACTTAATAAACGAATAGATAAGAATATTAAACTTTTTCATAGTAGTATTCAAATTCAAATTCAAATTCTTTATTGCATGTCACATTACAAATATAGTTGGAATTAAAAATAAATAGGTCTACATGTGACGCCCTGCAAAGGGCACAGCAATGTCAGAGGGCTAGAAGTAGTTAATTTAATTACAAAATATCATACTAAATTCATAAATTATTACTACGCATTAATTTCAATTCTGATTATTCATGTTATTTACTTATTACTAAGCATAATATGTATATATTCATACTCACATACTAACATGGTTAAAATATTGTACATGGTATAAATATAGTATATACAACTGTTACTTAATGATAAGCCATAAAACATGAGCATTGACCAGAGCTTGGTTTTACGAAAGACACGAGTGTTTTAAGACCTAATAATTATATAAGTCATAAACTCTTTACATCACAGGCCTTAAAATTTGTATCAGATGATTATTTTACTATGCAGCGTTTTTGTGGCAGTGTTAAGATTAAGAATCACTATCAAGTCCGATGCGGGAGTGACAGTGATGAAGATTGACATTTCGATAAAGGGTCGTTAGATGATCGAGCTGGTGAAACAACCCTCCTCTCATTATGGCGTCTCCTCTCGCGTTTTGCGGCTAAAACCTGAAACAAGCTATGATTTCTCAGTCTTACAGTCTTCGGCTAAAGACTTTCTCCACTTGCTATGCTCGTCGGCTAGAGTTTCCTAGTCTGCTGGGCTGATGCCAAATGCCGGCATTGCTCGCTTAGTGCAGTCCTTGAAACGCAACATGGGCCTCCTCACATTTCAGGGTACACAGTAAGCGAGTGGCATCCATACGGTGCACATGCTTCCCCAGCCATCACAATCTACGCTGTTTAAGCATTGCAGAAATCCTGGAAAACTGCGCGACTTACAACACTCATTCGTGACCCTGTCTCGCCAAGTGATGTTTAGACTGCTACGAAGGCACCGCAAGTGGAAAATATTCAGCCTTATTTCTTGCTTGACATACGACGTAGGTACTGGTTTCAGTTCCACACAAAACTATACTCAGAACACAAGTTTGATACACAAACACTTTGGTCTTGATTGTCAGATAGGACTAGTCTAGACTCCTGCACTGAGCTTCCCAAACATTGTAACCGCTTTACCAAGCCGGTTCCCGATATCCACATTCAGTGACAGATTGCTTGACAAGTGGGATTGCTAGATAAGGAAACTGATCAACAACATCAAGGGACACGACACTATCCAACAAAATAGTTGGTTTCTGGTGAAAACCTTGCGCCAGAACAACTGTCTTCTTCGTCTGTCTTAGCATTAATGGACATGGAAAAGAGAGAACAAGGGTGTGCGAACTTATCGAACAGAATCTGTAACTCTTGGGAAATTTTTGGCAACGAATGCGGCATCATCGGAAAATAACAGTGAATCGATGTATACGTTTACGACGAGACCTCAACAGGAAAAAATCAAAAAGTTTCCCTTCTGCTCTTGTGTGTAAAGTGTATCCCCTACACTTTACACACAAGAGCAGAAGTATCCAAATGCAACCTTCAGAAGCAGGGAAAAAGATGTCGAAAAGTATTGGTGGCAATACTCGGCCGCAGTCCCTCCGCATGTCGAACAAAGCAGAAGTCCGGCTGTCATGAACAACAGAACCGTGCGTGGAAACATTTAACTAGGTTTAAAAGTTTTGGTGGACATCTGTCGAGAGCAGGGCCTTCCTTCTTATCTTTTTTTGCTTTTACTGTTACAAGCACATTATATGCTAGCGTGATGAATGCAGTAGTAAGTAGTAACAGGTTATTTTTTCGCTGATAGGGTCGGGTAGAGCAGATTCTTCTAAGTTCGCTTTGTCGAAGATTTCCTCGTGTCCCAATATTTCGAGATTCCTTTAGAAACTTCAAATAACGAAAAGAATAATCACTTCTCTAAAAACGGCATCATAGAAATAAATACAATATGATAAATACAACAACTACAAATTAGTAGATTTTATTTGTAGGTAAAGTTCGTACAGTTCATATAGGTAATAAAAATAAAAAAAGATAAATTTCATGGTTTAAAATGGTTGGAATTACAGGTAAGGTATTTAGTTATTACATATTAATAAAACGTTAGATTTTTTTTACAATAACATGCTTTTTTATACCTTCAAACTTTTTGATAACGACGCATCTTAAACTACGACCTAAAATAACGCAACATGTTACGATGCGACTATGAATAGTTTGTACAACAACGACGCAAATGAATATACGACCATAATTTAAAAAAACAATTAAATTACCTTAAACTCTTCTTATAACATTATGGCAATATTGCCTAACATGTTTGTTAAAAAAAATATTAATTAGTTAAAAATGGATAAATAACGTCGAATGTGATCATGCGACTGGCTATTTAATCTCAATAATCAGAACTCAAACAGTCGTATGTGCACATACGATTGTTTATTACAAGATACATTCTTGACCTGTAAAAAGTACTTATCATTACCGGTTTCGTTTTCCGCATCCATTCTCGCCGATTTAGATCCAAAACGCAACGCATGATCACAGTCCGGTAACACCGACGCATCTGACTTTACGACAACGCGCGCGCCGATATGCGCTCACAGGAACGACGTCAAAAAAGGACGCATACGCATTTGTAGCATTATTTTACGTCGCCTCTTCACTTGCGTCGTTTTCCGCTTACAATATCTCAGAAACGACAAAAGTTAAAATTATAAAAAAATTCTACCGTGTAGAACGCATAATTCTAAGGATATTTCCGTAATAAAACCACTTTTGACGCAAAGTCACATGTTGCATTATTTTACCAAGCGTGCGAATTACTCATATTATCAACACGTCTATTGCACAAAATACATTTCCGGATGCGTGGAAACTGGCGAGAGTCAAACCAATACCTAAGTCTAATGCGACCGAGTGCTATAAGAACCTAAGACCAATTAGTATACTACCGGTGCTCGCTAAAGTACTAGAAAGAGTGGTTTGTGAGCAGCTAACAAAGTACCTCGAAGTCAACAATTTACTGCTGCGTACACAGTCAGGGTTCAGAGGAAAGCATGGGACGGCAACGGCATTAGCTGACGTTACAGACGAGATAATCACGTCGTCAGACCGTGGAGTGGGCACCATTCTCGTACTATTGGACTTCTCTCGTGCTTTTGACTGCCTTAACCCTACTGTACTGCTCGCGAAAATGGCCTACTATGGTATATCGGAACCTTCGCGGAAATGGTTTGAATCATTTCTCACGGGCCGCAAGCAATATGTATAAAGACAAACAGATGAAGGAAATTTAATAAAATCAAAAATAGAGAATATCAGTCGCGGAACACCCCAAGGATCAATTCTCAGCCCTTTACTTTTTATCTTATACATCTCAGATTTAGTACAACAACTACAATACTGTAAGGTACATTTATACGCCGATGACACTCAAATTTACTATTCTTTCCCACCGCAAAACGTGGACGAGGCACAGAGCAGAGTAAATGAAGACCTAGAAAGAATAACCAAGTGGTCATCCGATAATAATTTGGTTATTAACCCGGCTAAATCGCAGTTTATCGTGCTAGGTAACAAATGGCAACGACTAAAAATTAAAGCAGAAGATCCGAAAGTTAAAATCGGCACGGAACAAATTGTTCAAATAGAAAACGCAAAAAACCTCGGTATGATCATGGATGGAGAGCTCCACTACGTTGAACACATCAATACAAAGATAAAAAAAACCGGCCAAGTGCTAGTCGGACTCGCGCACCGAGGGTTCCGTACAAACACTTTCCATCCCTAAGTGGTTAAGTTAAGTTTGCACCTGGTATGTATAGCGCCCCATATAAATTAGGTGCAAAGTTAGGTATTAAAATATAAAAAAAAAACTACTTACTAGATCTCGTTCAAAACAATTTTCGTTGGTAGTTTTTATAGTAATGTACAATTGTACATCATATGTTTTTTTTAGATTTTTCATTTTCTTATTTTAGAAGTTAGAGGGGGGGGGGACCAACTTTTTTTCCACTTTGGAAGCGTCTGTCACGCAAACTATTCGGTTTAGAAAAAAAATATTTAAAAAAAACTCGATATCATTTTTGAAGACCTATCCAGTATCCATAGAGACCCCTACGTATGTGTTTGATGAAAAAAAAAATTTTGAGTTTCAGTTCTAAGTATGGGGAGCCTTTTTGCATCAAAATCTTAATGCGGTTCACAGAATACATCTACCTACCAAGTTTGAACACTATAACTCTTATAGTTTCAGAAAAAAATGGCTGTGACATACGGACGGACAGACGGACAGACGGACAGACGGACAGACATGACGAATCTATAAGGGTTCCGTTTTTTGCCATTTGGCTACGGAACCCTAAAAATGCATTCTACAGGCTTAAAGTTTTGTATAGTATCAGAAAATACCTCTCGGAAGGCGAAATTTTAGTCGAATCACTGGTTTTATCACAGTTAAACTATGGCGATGTAGTATATGGCCCAAGACTACTTGCGAAAACCAAAAAGTCCATACAGCGCGTACAAAATGCGTGTGTGCGGTTCTGTTATGATGTACCCCATAGAGCTCGTATTACCCCTTTCCTTAACGAAAGAGAAATCCTAAACATGGAAAATAGACGACAACTCCACCTGGCGTACACAGTTAGGAAAGTAATTGAATACCAGAAGCCTTACTACTTATATGAAAAGATAGAGTGGATCGAAGATACACGTAAAAAAACATTAAGAAGGTGCACGAAACTGGTTATTCCTAAACACAGAACAAGTTTCTTTAGAGGGAGTTTTAAATTCTCAGCCGCCAAGATCTGGAATGACCTGCCACCACCTCTGCGTGAACCTATGCCTTTACTAAAATTCAAAGTTTTACTCAGAAAACACTTACTAACCAAACAACGTGAATTTTAACACCCTCTAAAATTACAGGACAATGAATATAATATATATTTATATACAATTAAACATGCAGTAGATATATGTATATATATAATACAAACTCTAGTCACACAACACACACTAACTCATACACACCCAAATAGGCACACATACATTATGTTAAGTTCAACCGAGTAAGACAGACACAGTGAACCCCTTTTTTTGTAATACACAGTATACTCAGATGTGAGATTAGCTGCAACCGACCCCAAGGGACCAGTCTGAAAACCAGCGCGGGGCAACCTAGCCCAGCACAAGCTGAGATTGGGACCCATTGCCCTAACTTAAAATAACCAATTTATTATTATTATTATTATTTTCTTTTAACAATTTCTTCCAAATGTTTAATCGTAGTATTTTTTAAATAGCTATTAAGTACCCTTCTTATTTTTGTTGTTTTAGTCATGTCATATCTAGATTAAGTTTGTGGCAATAAAGATTTTTATTATTATTATTCCTTTATTTATCTTACGTCTTAGGCTAGGTTTTTAACAATAAATTTATATCAAAAGTAAAATACAGTAAAGTAATTATAAAATATAAATACATTATAAAAAACCTAACCTAGGGTGCCGCCGGCAGCGGGGCAGGGCCCAGGATACCGGTGGTTAAGGCTGCAGAGAGAGGAACCTCCTGACAATGCGCGCCGTGTCCAGGAGTACCGCCTTCTGAATCTGACCCGCCCGTGTAGCTCCTTGCTCTTCCATACAGCCCTGCGGTCATCGGTGCTAAACACCTTTGGTCTGCGCCAGTTCTCGTTTGCCAAGGAGAGAGGTAAGGCCTTTGTCAACTGCTACTACATCGCGATGAATCCCACACTCGTTGTTTAGGAAATACTCCCTAAGACTGCACACCTCGCAGTTATGGAGGTCCTTGGCGTTTAAAAAGCCACGGCCTCCACACTTACGCGGGATGTACATTCTCATAACTGACGAGCGTGGGCGCCTCATGCGGTGTGTAGTGAGCAGCTGACGGACCCTCGTATCCAGGGCGTCCAGCTCAGTCTGAGTCCACCTTAGTATGCCAAAGGAGTAAGTGAGCAGAGGCATCACCCAAGCGTTGAAGGCGCGCGCCTTATTGCCACCGGACAAAAGACTGTTAAGTACTTTTGTCAGGCGACAAAAGAAACGCTCCTTCAACGTCTGCCTAATGTCTCCGTCCGCAATACCCAATGACTGTGACATACCAAGGTACTTGTAGGTTTCAGCTTCGGAGATAGACCTGAGGGACATCCCAAGTAGCACACAGGCAGCATAAGCACTTAACAAGCCTTTATACAGCTTGAATTAGAGTTATAATGGCTGTATAAGCTCTTAATCAGACTGTTTGCTTCCTGGGATTGTCTCAGAAAGTTGTAAGTTCGCGGAATTTACGACTTTCCCCCGCTGTACATGCATGACCGCACACTTGTCTACACCAAACTCCATTTTGATGGCGCTACTGAAGGTTTCTGTTACTTCCAGTAGTTCCACCAGATCCTGGCGTTTTGGTGCATACAGCTTAAGATCATCCATGTACAGAAGATGAGAAATGACCTCACCTCCTCTTCGAAGCCGGCAACCTAGTCCTGAATCCTTCAGCAGAGTGCTGAGGGGATTCAGGGCTAGGCAGAACCACAGAGGACTCAAACTGTGGGCCAAGGGGGCCATCTCCGCCACCTGGTTGACGAAGGACTGTGGTCCACTGCCTCATACACGCGCCTACGCGATCTTAGAGCTGTATCGATTTTATACAGCTCTAAGACCCTTTCCAGCCATGAATGAGGCACCGAATCATAGGCCTTCTTATAATCAATCCAGGCGGCCGAGAGAGACCCCCTGTTCCGCCGGACTTGTTGGCAAATGGTCGTGTCAATGAGGAGGAGCTCTTTAGTACCACGGGACCCAACCCTACACCCATTCTGAGAAAAGGCCAAAACGTTGTTCGCAACAATGTGCGTGTTAATTTTTGTTCTCAGAATGGACGTAAGGAGCTTGTATACAGTGGGCAAGCACGTGATGGGTCTATAGTTTTTCGCTTTCGTGGTACTACCGGACTTATGGAGCAGGAAGTTAGCACCAGTTGTCATGAAAGATGGCAGGGAACCAAGCTCGAGGGCGTCTTGAAATTGTGTTGCCAGACGTTCGTGTGAGGATCGAAACCACTTGATCCAAAAGTTGTGCAACCCGTCTGGCCCAGGACTTTTCCAGTTCTGGGTCGTACGGGCCGCACACCCTACATCATCGGGGCTGATAGTCACAGCCCCCATGGCTTCGATCGGCTCACACTCACATCTGACAACCTTCATCCATTTGCCCTCGGTGTGCTCGACTGGCACCGACCAGATACTACGCCAGAAGTTAATCATGGCAGTAGGATCCGGCAGTTGCCCGTCGCTCACACATTGGTCGGTTCCCCCCCACTTTCGGTATACCTTCCTTTTATTATTATTATTATTAAACTATATTTAGCCCAGTGGGCCGCAGCGGACAGAGTCGGACAGGTCAGTTATTTTCTTTAAAACTGAAAGGCGAAGAACTGGAATATGAAGAAAAAACAGTATTCCTGGGTGTTACTTTAGGCTCTGCAATGGTGTGCGCATATCAGCCACTCTTGCAGGTAAGCTTAGCTCCGCGGCCTATGCAGTTAGGCGAATCAGGCAGCTGACAAACGTCGAGACGGCAAATATTGTATATTTCAGTTATTTCCATAGTTGTCATATGGGATTTTATTATGGGGAAGAGCGGCGGACATCCAAACCATCTTTGTGCTACAAAAACGAGCTGTACGCGCAATTTATGCACTAGGAGGTCGTACGTCACTAAGAGAGAAATTCAAGAAAACAAATATTCTTACCATCTCAATACATTCTTGAGAATATCATGCATGTGCGGAAAAATCTCCATGAATTCAAACTCAACAGTGACATTCACCACTACGATGAGAAGTAAGGACAAGCTCGCAATACCTGCCCACCCTCTCCGTAAGGTTAGCTCGTCGTTCGTGGGGAACTGTGTACGGTTCTACCATAAAATACCTATTGATGTAGTAAAATTGCCCTGTAGCAAATTTAAAGCGCAAATAAAACGTCAATAATTGAATAAAGCTTATTATACTGTTAATGACTTTCTAAACGACAGTGATGCCTTTAAGCCAGTAGTTTAGTGTTGTGTGTCAATAGTAATTTTTTAAATAAACATTATTTTGGTGAGTAATTTTTAATGTACCATTCTCATGTTACATTAACCAGTGTCCTTGTGCTCTCGCACTATTTGTTGTTTCTCACCGGGCAAATAGTATTAGTCAAGTATGCCCGGCAGCTTGAGCATGTCATGCTCGCTTAACAGGTCTTTGCTTACGGTGGCGTCGTTGATCGGGTCGCAGCCTTCCCAATAATATGGTTGAGGGAGGCGATGGCTGAGATATGCGTCATGCTCGTGAACGGGTGCCGTTTGTGGGGTTCCGGTCTGTTCATAGTAGCAAGGGCTAAATTAGTTGTGTAGTAACTGCTTACCAGTGTTTAATGAACTGACGTGAGCCTGTACTCGATTGAAGTTATTTTTGATTTTTTACTTAGAGACTATTAGAGACTGTATACATCTCTAATAAACTGTACAATCACGCTCAGAAACCTCTGAATCTGAGGAATGAAATTTAACTATTATCATATTTAATTTATTTTTTATATTTGTAAATTGTGTCGCCTAGATACTATATAAAGTATATGTTAGCGCCTCTCCAATATTGGTAAAATCTTAAGTATTACTTTGTAGGTACACCAATAATGATATGCATAACAATTTTCATTATAAATAAAATTAATGTACGTAAAAATAAATTATGTTAGATTTGTAAATTCGAATGTGAAATTAAACTACGATTTATTGCTTTAGAATCAATTAATTTAGCCATTAAGTAAAATCGAATGTTCAATTGGTCATTTGACTTTGACTCAAGAGGGCAGGTGCAACTTGTTGACAGTGCCTTATAAAAGGCGGCGACATCGTTGAGCCCGCATTCTTGGTCAGACACTCGAAGAAGAAGGTCGTTAAATAAATTTTGTCCAGAATACTCGTAGAATAGAATAGAATAGAAATATTTTATTTGCTAGAATACTACAAAACATGTGGTACAAGGTCTAAAGGTACATCAGTAAAGTATTCTGTCGAGGAACGACTTGCAAAAATGTGTTTATATCACAATCATGTGAAAAACATGCAAAATAATATTCTAAGTACAACTAAACAACAGGTCAATTATGCGAACTATATTCTAAAGACTCTTTTATACTATTAAAACAATGTTCAATAAGCCATCTGGTAATTTCTTTGACAAATTTACTATACTCCATTTGCCTTATACATCCATCACGTGATTGTTTCATTTAAAATCACTACGGATCTCCCGCTAACATATATTTATATATATATATATATATATGGTAGCGGGAGATGTATATATAGATATATATATACATGTATATATGTCTCAAAGAAATTTAGTTTTAATATTTATATTTTTTCTTTTGTATAGTTTAGTTTCTTATTCAGTCCTGAATACACATCTCTAAAAAAATTAAATTAAGTCATTATTTTGTTGCATCAGTTTTTTTGACCCCTTGAGACCTTACTCATCTCAACGGAATTAAATTGTTTCATTTTTTTATTATACCTATCTTTATTGCATGTTGTGACGCCTAGACCTTCTACATCTCTGAAAAAACACTTTATTTTATATAATTAGTAGTGTAAACATTGATTTGGAGAAGCTTGTACTTCTCCTCTAACATGTATCGATTACCTATTTATAATATAATAGTATCAGTATTTAAGTATAATGCAGTAGTCATGCACTTAGATGTTTTTATATGCAACCTGCCCTAAACATGGCAGGAAATTAGGTGTGCGTTTTTTAATTATTTTCTTGTTTTATTTAGTTAGCGATAATAATACACGAAAAAAATATATAAAAAAATATTTGACTTGTATTTAATATTTATAGCATGTATCTTATTGGATACATTGCCAAGTGTTCACAAAACTAGTTTTGTATTTTTAAGGATACTTTGCCTGCTACATAGCAAAAGAGAACTAGGTCATGATTTCAGGAAAAATCTCGATAGCGTGAAGCAGGATCGTCATTTGTTTCGTATGGGCGCGCGGCGGCATGCTGCCCTGCGCCATCTTTTTTCAAAAAAACCTTTGTCCTCGAATCACGCCGAAACGGCTGGATAAGAAGTTACCAATGTTGTTACAGGAATAGCTGAACATCCAAAGATGATTATAGGATACTTTTTTTTTATGATTAATATTTAAGATTTTGTTCTTAATGACCCAATTTTCTGATAGATGGCGTTATTACTTTGACAAAATTTCCATACTGACGGCTGGCTGCATCGCGCGGTTAAGATTTTCCCTGAGTAAATGACACCAGCTCCATACATGTATGTACACATGGAGCCATTGAAGCTCCTGCTCAACACTATAGCCAAGAGTCCACGCACGTCGTTGCGTACCTGTGACCCCGATTCGGCACCAGCTTAGGTGAAGCTGTGATGGTTAACCCGGACTTCGAGCATTAGTGCTGAAGTTGTTAAATATTGATTGATCGCATACCTAATGTAAGCAGCAGTGTATCAGTTATTGGGAGTTGCTGCTCGACAAAGTATGCATTTTGTATGAAAATCAATCATGAACATGATTCGAGACAAGACAAAGTCAGTAAATTTACAATGTAGAAAGGATTTCACCTAGCCGGGATTTTAACCCAGAACCACGAGGAGTGTCCTAGGGAAGGCGCCCACCCACTAAATATAAGTTTTAAGTTAATGCGGGGCCGTAGGCCGAGCTCCACGTAGCACCGAAGGTGCGGAGCTGCGGAGCGTCCCAGGGAAGGGCGGCTTCCATGCCCACAGGCCGCAGGCAGAGCTCCCAGAAATCAGAAATTCAGAAATCAGAAATTTTATTTGTCAATCATAGGTTTAAATATAGTTATTGGTGTTGAATACAATTTGTTTTGACCTCTATGTTTTACCCATAAGTATGGATGTACAAATTTTACACACTTAGAGAAAAACTAACATGCATTTTATGAATAAATTACAAAATTAGCCATAGAAACACAGTCGTACGGAAATAAACAATTTGGTGCAATGAAATAATAAAATTAAAAACATGTCAAATTGAAAAATAATAATTATGAAATCTAAAATTATGTCACATCATTTAAATAATCTTTGACCGAATAGTAGCATTGTTTGCTAAGGTAGGATATAAGTTCTTTTTTAAATTGGACCATATTTAGATCTTTCAATGAGTCTGGAACTTTATTATATATCTTTGGCGCCATACCTAGAATACTATTTCTCATCATTGCCGTGTTAGTTCCATGTCCATCTCTCAACTTGCATTTATACTGCGGACGTGTTGAAAATCTGCGACCGTCTGCAACTTTGTTAAATAAGTCAGGATTGGCTTTGACAAATAGGCTTACTTCAAGAATGTACAATGAAGGCAAAGTTAATATATTAAGAGATCTGAAGTATGGTTCGCAGCTGTATCTTACAGATAACCCGCACATAGCTCGTATACAGCATTTTTGAGCCTTGAATGCCATATCTTTATTGACTGAGTTGCCCCAAAAAAATATCCCATATCTCAGCAACGAAGCTACAAGTCCATGATACGCCGTTAAAACTGCTTCACGGTTTACTATTTTTGATAGCTTAAACAGTGCATATGCTGATTTACACAACTTATTACACAAGTAATCTATATGGTGTTTCCAGTTAAGCTGGTTGTCAATCATTAAGCCTAAGAATTTTGTCACTTCCACATCATCTGTCTTATTCCCTTCATACGCAATCTTTAATTGCGGTATTTGTGTTCTTTGGTGAAAGTGCATCAGATTAGTTTTATTTAAGTTAATTAATAAATTATTGTTATTCAGCCATTCAATAATATTTTTTATTACTGTATTTATGTCCTGTTCATAATCTTCCATAATATTATCATAACATTTAATAATAGAAGTACTTTCATCGGCGAAAAGTACCATAGGATGCTGGATATTATTAGGCAAGTCATTAATATATATAAGGAAGAGAAGTGGGCCCAGTACACTTCCTTGAGGGACACCAAATTTAACATATTGTTTGTTTGACACATATTTATATTCTCTTTTCCTGAGGGAGCAAATTCTTGATATTTCTGTGTATTGATGTCGTCCGCTTAAGTAAGATTTTATGAGATTCAATACATTGCCTCTGATTCCGTACCGGCTCAATTTACTTAACAGCTTGGTGTGGTCTACATAGTCAAATGCCTTTGTCATGTCAGTGAACAGGGCGCATATTGGCTTTCTTTTATCTACATTATCTATAGCAAGGCTAATTAGATCGTATATTGCCATATTAATAGAGATATTTTTCCTAAACCCCCTTTGTGCTTCACATAGTAAATTAAATCTAGTTAGGTAATTGTAGATCCGTTTATATATTGCCTTTTCAAATATTTTGGAAATAATTGAGATCAATGCTATTGGGCGATAATTTTGTGGGTATTCTTTATCACCCTTTTTAAATAACGGCTTTATAATGGTAGTTTTTAGGGCATCTGGGAAAATACCTGCATCAATGCTTAAATTAACAATATGACTAAGAGGTTTATCTAAAACATCACTAACAAATTTAACAACTTCTGTACTTATACAGTCAAACCCTACGCTTTTTGTATTTTTAACCGACTTCAAAAAAAGGAGGGGGTTCTCAGTTCGGTTGTATGTTTTTTTTTTTTTTTTTTTTTTATGTTTGTTACCTCATAACTCCGTCATTTATGATTCGATTTGGAAAATTCTTTTAAGGTTCCTGAAAAGACATCTCAAGGTTGGTCCCATAAAATTTTGGTGAAGATCGGATGACGAAATCCATGAGGAATCGAAGGAATTCCTGAAATTTTATAGGCACTCATAATATTTTTCATGTATTTTCTAAAATTATTTAAGTATTTGCATATGGTAGTCATCATCTTCCAATGCTGAACTGATGATGGAAGGTACAACTCCTTAACGGTTAGGAGTTACGAGATAATTCAAACGAGATGCATGCCTTCAAGACCTCCCTGATTACCCCGCCATAAGTATTTTACATGAATCACTAAAAAGCGAAAAAAAAAAATTTTTAACAAAAAAAAGAACCGACTTCAGTAAAACTAAAAAGCCAATAATAACCCGTTCAAGTACAGATTACATTTGACTCACCCTTTGAAGTCGGTGCCAAACCTCACGTAAACTTTAATATATAAATATAATAACTGAGTGGTTTGGGATCGATTTCAAAGGGTGAGTCAAATGTAATCTGTACTTGAACGGGTTATTATTGGCTTTTTAGTTTTACTGAAGTCGGTTCTTTTTTTTGTTAAAATTTTTTTTTGTGTATGTATGATAGTTTTTATCTCTTTCGGTGTTGTTGGTGACATATACAGAGAATTTTCATTATTTAGAATATTTTGTTCCATCCTATTACAATGCGATGGGGTTTCTCTATGTACAAAATGATCATTAAAAATTGTGGCTATAATTGTAGGATCTGTGACAACAGTACCAGACGAGTTTTTTAGTTTTAGTATAGGTTCTTTTGGACACCTTGCCTTACAGCTGTTAATAACATTCCAAGCGGCTTTAGATTTATTATCTGAAGTTCTAATCTTATGATTATTCTTTGCTCTTTGTGTTAATTTTATAATTTTTTTATATTTTTGTGAGTATCTCTGTAAGATTAACTTATTAGCTACAGTTCTCGACCGTCTATATTGCCAAAGCAATCTTCTTTGATTTTTACTACACATTTTTATACCTTTAGATACCCATTTAACATTATTTTTTGCTTTAATTGTCACCAACTTTACCGGAAAACATAAATCATACAATAAACGAAAATCTTCAATAAATGCATTATATGCCACATTTGGATCCAAAGCACTATACACTTCAGAGAAGGATAAACAGTGAAGATGCGATCTGAAATTGACAAGATTTTCATGTGAGTAGTCACGTTTTTCTACCCGCCAGAGTTTTAAATTATTTGTCCTTTTTATCGGAACTTTCAGTATTTGAGTTGAGCTGTATGGTCCGATAAACCGAGATCGATGACTTGGTTTATTTGACCTCGTTTTATGTTATGAGCAAAATTGTCTAGACATGATTTGCTAATAGGTCTTGTCGGTTTTCTAATTTCCAGGAATAAACCGTAGCTCTTTAAAAATATTCAAATTCTGATGTGATTTTATTACGTTTTAATATGTCGAAATTTAAATCTCCGCACATGATCACTTTTCTGGTTGAATTATTCCTAAAAATGAATCTTAAAATTATGTCTAGTTTTACGTAAAACAGTTTTAAATTTTTGAAGCCTGGGGCTCTATAGGTATACACATATCAAAACAATTTCAAAGGACGTAAGTTCTATTGCACAGCATTCTAGTACACCTATAACTGATTGTTTGGAGATCTTTTCTAGCGTCGTGAAAATTAAGCCGGACCTGACTAATATACATGCTCCTCCACGTTTTGAGTCCTTCCTTGAGTAGTATGCTGCCAAGTGGTAGTTTGGTAACGTTAATACATCTTCATGACCAGCCATCATAAAGTGTTCCGTTATACAGATTATATCAATATCAATCTTTTTTGTATTAAGTTCGGTCAAATTAACTGTTAGGATATCCGTTTTATTAATTAGACCTGCTATATTTTGGTGCATAATATTTACATAGTTATTGACGAAAAATCTCTTGTTGGTCGTTCATCTCTAAATTTGATACTGACAATTTGCTGCTTGATTGAACAGGATCGATAAACTCATCATAGTTTTCTTCTACTGTAGACTGCTTGATGTTTGAGATAGCTTGGTTAATGCACATAAAAATATGTTTAATTCCTTTGTTCTTTAACTCTCCTGATCGCTTGTGAAACATGTCATAGTCGTAGGATAGAGACTGATTAGAATCCAGAAAATAAGCGTAGCAATGTGTTAAAATGTCCAAGTACAATAGATTGTTAAACATTTCGACGCGCCAGTTAAATAAATTGCTACTATCACCACATTTGTAGGTCGGTGAGCATATTATAAAGTTTGTATGCTGCAATTTTTGAAGTGTTTCTCTGATGTAGGTTATTAGTGAAAAATAATTTTTAGTTGTTTCAAAATCATCCTCACCCAGAAGTATAATGCAATAGTCATCCAATGTCATATCTTTAGTTTTTTGGCTAACATCTTTTAATAATTCTTGGATACCACATTTTGGCGTTAGGTAATGAAGAGTTTGTAAGTTTTCTGCTAAGGTGGTATTTGCAATTCGTAGTATTTGTTTTTTTTTGTTAGAGCTTAAAATAGTGACCTTGTTCTTTTTGTTACTCGTTGAAGTTGGCGAAGTGTTGGCGCTGTAGTTTGTCAGTATTTTCTTTTGAGAGTTTGTTTGGATGACATTTGATGACGTGATATTTTCTATTGATGCGGTGTTATTTCCCGATGGCTTTTTTTCTTCCTCTTGCTCACTAGGCTCTATGTCAGTTAAGACCATTTGAGTGCTACCTGTAAACTTTTCCGTTCTCAGTGTGGGTGAGTTAATATGACATATTTTGTTTAAGTTTTTTTTGTTTTTTGCAAGATCCCTTTGCTTTTGTTTTGTCGGGAGTAGTATCGTATAAAACTTTTTTGTATGAGTTAATATTCGTTTGGCAAGTCTGTATAGTCTTTTTTAACTCACTAACCTCGCCGTTAAGTTTTATGATTACCTCGTGCGCACTTGAGAGCTTTGTTTTTAGATTATCAATTTCATTTTTGAATTGTAGAACCTCTGAGTTATCCATAGCTGAGATGTCAGGGAGACTTCGTGATGACTTAGGGCTATTTGCGGTCCATAGGGTAGAGTTTAGAACTTCACTTATATTATTAGAGATGTTAAATAGGTTTTCCTCCGATAAATGTAGTTGTTGCGCCTTTCGTATTGTGATATTTTCTGTATCAGAATTGTTAATTTTGTGTGTTAAAGGTTTGGACAGTTTGGTCTTTTATTTTTTGAGTAGAGGTGCTTGGTTTATGTATATTCTGGCTCACATTTGGTTTACGTCATGCACAGATATTACAGTTCCATTCCTGTATTTGCTCTTCGGTCATTAGTAGGAAGCGCCTAGAAGTAAGGAATGCACACTTTATATCGAATGTTCGTTTGCACTGTTTACATTTTATGTATTGATTCGAAATGATGTTGTTTCCGCACTTTTTGCAAGTTTTTTTTTCAGGTTCCTTCAAGTTTCCAATCTTATTCACACTTAAAACCGTAGTGTTTTGTTTGGATTCCATTTCGCAACTTTATTTTTGTAATTAAAAGAATGGAAAAAGAAATATAGTTCGCTAGGATTCGAACTATGTGCCTTGGCTGTTCGCACGAACAAGTTTAAGCGATCAGTCGTAAACCGCGCTACAGCGACCGCTGCAGAAACGGACGAAAAATGTGCATAATATAGCGTCTTCTTGGGTTCGCTAGGGGTAAAATCTTCGTAGTTCACCTAGATCACGTAAGATGGCGCTGGCGTATAACTGTGTAGTTCTGTCTAGTTATGATAGATGTCACTGTACCCACAGAGTTTCGTATGTTTACCCACTATGAAGAAATGATTAAGCACTTTTGAGTGTCTTATAATAGTCATTCATACACTAATTAATTGACGATTCCACACCGTTTGTATGAATTGTAAGTCCAAATAGCAGTATAATATAGTTTTGATATTAATATGATCACTTAACTGTCACTTAATTTCTCCGATTTTGCTAATTTTGATTTTCACTGTTTTTGTTGTTCACATATATATTTAGTCACTGTCCACACTAAGTGTAATGCATTGATACATTTATTATTCCTTATTAACACTTTAAATGATTTTAAAACGCATTTTATATTTTTAATTACAAAAAAACTGCATAGCTGATGTAAACAAAGGCACAGTCCAGAGAAGCTACCACCCACTTAATATATATTTAAGTAACTTAATGCGAGGCCGTAGGCCGAGCTCCGCGTAGCAGGGAAGACGCCCACTCGCTTAATATATATTCAAGTAACTTAATGCAAGGCCGTAGGCCGAACTCCGCGTAGCACCGAAGGTGCGGAGCTTCCCAGGGAAGCCACTCACCCACTTAATATACGTTTAAGTAACTCAATGCGCGGCGTTTAAGTGGGTGGGCGATCGCTGATCGCATGCAAACGGAGCCGACCGCGTGTCGCAGCATACTTTCGGTTACGATCACATATCGCGGAAGACGTCCGCGGTCAAGTTGTTGTGTGCAGCTTGGTAATGTAGACTTAACAACAGTACATATAAGATTCAGTATCGCTTAGAGAACATAACATTCTTTCCGTTCCGATCCGTTGCGGGCCGTTTGGTGGAAATAGTGCTTTAGTGGGTGGGCGGCATCCTTGGGACGCTCCG
This sequence comes from Apotomis capreana, assembly GCA_947623375.1. Classification (NCBI taxonomy): domain Eukaryota; kingdom Metazoa; phylum Arthropoda; class Insecta; order Lepidoptera; family Tortricidae; genus Apotomis; species Apotomis capreana. Next base: position 180,203 of record OX392515.1, on the reverse strand, counting down.
CACATTCGGTGCTACGTGGATTTCGGCCTACGGCTTCGCGTTGTTGACGCTTCTCGGCCTGCGGCCTCGCATTGAGTTACTTAAGGGCTACACCTACTACATCGCGATGAATCCCACACTCGTTGTTTAGGAAATATTCCCTAAGACTGCACACCTCGCGGTTATGGAGGTCCTTGGCGCTTAGAAAGCCACGACCTCCACACTAACGCGGGATGTACAGTCTCATAACTGACGAGCGTGGGTGCCTCATGCGGTGTGCAGTGAGCAGCTGACGGACTCTCGTATCCAGGGCGTCCAGCTCAGTCTGAGTTCACCTTAGTATGTCCAAGCGTTGAAGGCGCGCGCCTTATTGCTTATGCAAGACCGCACACTTGTCTACACCAAACTCCATTTTGATGGCGCTACTGAAGGTTTCTGTTACTTCCAGTAGTTCCACCAGATCCTGGCGTTATACTGCATACAGCTTAAGATCATCCATGTACAGCAGATGAGAAATGACCTCACCTCGTCTTCGAAGCCGGCAACCTAGTCCTGAATCCTTCAGCAGAGTGCTGAGCGGATTCAGGGCTAGGCAGAACCACAGAGGACTCAAACTGTCACCCTGTGCTCCCGCTACCGGTGGTATAGTGCGTCGCATGAGATGGTCTCAAGGCATTAAAGAGTACGTCATGCGAGCCTATTACGGGGCTACAGAGGGGGGAATTAGCCTGTCCGCGTACCGCTGCCTGTGTTTCTAACTCTTGAACCAACCATCACCGTGACTGCGCAACGTTTATCGAATCAAGTGCGCTTCATCCAGTGGCGCAAGCTGCTGGACGACGCGACACTTGATCGACTGCGCCTGGAGGTACTGGCTGCTCGCGCGGCTTCCACGCCAGCTCGGGATCCGCCTGCTACGTCAACGGTTCCGGCTCCAGCGCCCAACCTGGTGCCGGGGGTGCCGCTGACGGATCCCGAAGCCGATGAGGAAGACTGTGCGAGTAGCGTAAGACGTACCCAGGCCAATAGGCAGCTGTGGAGGGCTTTGGAGGAGGCAGCGATATCGATCCACACCTGAGTCTAGGCCGCAAATACCCCGCTTGCCAATGCACAAACGTAACCTAGCGTTAATGGGAGCCCTGGACGCTTTGCTAGACCCGTACCTTCGAGCTAGCGAAGATTTAGCTGATACCCACTCGATCATGTACTGCGGGGCCACCGCGGGTGCCGCGTTGTTCGTGTCAGATTCCCGGACACTAACCGAGCACCGCGGACCGCCGGGGGTGTTCCCGCCTGGCAAGTACGGATCGAGCGGCGCGGCTCGTTTAGGACTCTCATTGCCAAGCTAATCTGTTTTAGGGGGGGAAACGTCCGCCCCCGTGTGATGAGCTACGTGACACAAGCCTTCGCGGGGACTGGTACCAGGCCCTGCGATTACTTGGCATGTGTCACGGAGCGCATCGACTACCTAAAGCAGAAAGTATGTGCATGGGCAAACCGTGTAGTCGTCGCTACAAAGATCGTGTGGATCGATTCCAGCAGAATCGTCTCTTCCAAAGTGACCAAAGGAAGGTATACCGAAAGTGGGAGGGAACCGACTAATGTGTGAGCGACGGGCAACTACCGAATGCTATTGCCATGATTAACTTCTGGCGTAGTATCTGGTCGGTGCTAGTTGAGCACACCGAGGGCGAATGGATGAATGTTGTCAGACGTGAGTGTGAGCCGATCGAAACCATGGGGGTTGTGACTATCAGCCCCGATGATGTGAGGTATGCGGCCCGTACGACCCAGAACTGGAAAAGTCCTGGGCCAGACGGGTTGCACAACTTTTGGATCAAGTGGTTTCGATCCTCGCACGAAAGTCTGGCATCACAATTTCAAGACGCCCTCGAGCTTGGTTCCCTGCCATCTTTCATAACTACTGGGTTTACCTTCCTGCTCCATAAGTCCGGGGTAGTACCACGGATGCGAAAAATTATAGACCCATCACGTGCTTGCCCACCTTATACAAGCTCCTTACGGTCCATTCAGAGAACAAAAATTAACACGCACATTGTTGCGAACAACGTTTTGGCCTTTTCTCATAATGGATGTAGGGTTGGGTCCCGTGGTACTAAGGAGCTCCTCCTCATTGACACGACCATTTGCCAACAAGTCCGGCGGAACAGGGGGTCCCTCTCGGCCGCTTGGATTGACTATAAGAAGGCCTATGATTCGTGTCTTCTGTATAAAATCGATACACAGCTCTAATCAGAATCAGAATCAGATTTTTATTGATAAAAAAATCATTTTACACGTCATGGAAAGATATTATGCATATAATTATAATATTATTAAAATGACAAAATGTAGAACATGTTACTTAAAAAAATATTCGTTTATACAGTGTCATGTTATTATACTAGGTACTATTGGCAGGCACACGCCCGTATCAAAAACAACTCATTGAGTGCATGTTACACTTTTGTGATTATACATTTTTACATAATGTGTTGGTTATTGGTAAAACAGGAAATTAGTTTGATAAACACTATGTGTTGGTCAATTTTATTTTCTCAAGGAATTCATCGATGTTGTAACAGGCCATTTCTAATAAAATTATTTTTAGCTTTTTATGAAATGTTGTATTACTCGACGAGTTTTTAATTTCTTGTGGGAGAGCGTTGTACAGTTTTGGCCCCATTATATCGAGTGATTTTCGAACCTTGGCTAATCTCCTCAGCGGGATGAGTAACAGGTGCTGGCCGCGCGTGTTCCTGCCGTGCTGCTGCGCACGAGTCGTGTAAAGGTCAAGGTTGTGCCTCACAAATGTGCAAGCCTCTAGAATATACACACTAGGTAAGGTTAGGATTTGGTATTCTTTAAATAGATCTTGTGCAGGGTGATCGTATGGTTTGTTAGCAATGATGCGTATAGCTCGTTTTTGAATCTTAAATACCCTTTCGCGATCAGCTGCAGTAGCCCAAAGATCAACACCGTACGTTAATATAGAATGAAAATATCCAAAGTAGGCTAATTTCATATTTTCATAGGTTAAAGTTGGAGCGAGCCTTGATAGTGCAAAACATGCGGAACTCAATTTGTTGCAAGTCACGTCTATATGAGGGGACCATGTGAGACCAGAATCAATTTTGAATCCCAGATAGTTTACCTGATCAACTTGCGGTACTTGTATGTTATTTGACATTATATTTAGTTCCTCGTTCTTTGTTTTTCGTAACTGAAAATGTATCAAGTTAGTTTTTTCTAAGTTTAGTTGCATACCATTCGCTAAAAACCATGTAGATATTCTTTCGATGGCTCGACATAGGTTCCATTTTAAGTTCAATACGTTATCAGCATTGACTATTATACAGGTGTCATCGGCATAAGTTACATATTCAGGATCCGAACAAGCAGCGGTTATATCATTTACAAGTATAAGAAATAAATAATTTCCCATTGTTGATCCCTGGGGCACCGCGCAACCGGACAGCGATTGGACGTTAGACTTTGAATTATGTACATATGTGCATTGCTTTCGGTTATTTAGAAACGATGCTATTGTATTCAGAAAATTGCCTGCAATACCATAACGTGACATCTTTTTTAGTAGAAGCGAGTGATCGACCATCTCGAAGGCGAGCGACAAGTCGCAGAATATGGCCGCGACCTGCCGCCCGCCCTCGAGGTGCGCGAGCACTCGCGACACTACGTCGCGCGCCGCGTGTACCGTGGACCGGCCCGACTGGTAGGCATATTGTTGTTTATTTAGTAGGTTATTCGAAATAAAGTAATCTATTATTCTTTTACTCAGTAGCCGCTCAAACACTTTTGAAACAATCGGTATCAAGGATATTGGTCGATAGAATTTTGCTAGGTGCATCTCACCTTTACCTTTATAGACGGGTTGCACCTTAATGATTTTAAGAGAGTCCGGGTAGACCCCGTTTTCAACGCAGTCATTAAACAATTTTAATAGTAAGGATACTAATATCGGTGGTAAGTGGTTAAGGGTGTGAGTGGACATGTCATTTATGTCTCTCAACCCTTTTACTTTTATATCTCTAAGGATTTTTAAAATTTCATCAAGCGTAAACAACTTAAATTTAAACGTTGGCGATATAGGCGGTAGATAATGATCTAGATAAGCGAGCGCGTCATGTATGCGAGGTTTTGTGTTGTTATCGTTGGCTGTTATGTAATAGCGGTTGAGCTGGTCGGCGGCGGCGGCGGCGCGCGCGCCCGGGCTGTCCCCCGGCGACCCGCTTACGAGTACATCCAGCGCAGTGTTCCCGCCAGTATGATTTCTACACGTCTCGGACGCAACGACACGCCACACACTACGCTGCATGTCATCAGCACTAGATATGAGGTTATTTACGTACTCACTTCTCGCATTCTTTAAAGCAGACGAGTAGCACGCTTCGAGATGCAATAGGTTCGAAAAAGACTCGATATCGGTAGGGCCCTGTATTAATTTAAGTTTACATGTACGTATTTGTTGACGCAATTGGCGAACCTGATTATTGACCCACACATTTACATGGTTCGTGATGGGATATTTTTTTAATGGAAAATATATATCAAAAAAATGTTTTATTACATTTAGGACCGATTCTAACTGTTCACCAGGACCTGTCCATTTAATTAACAGTTTATTCCAGTCATATTCTTTTAGATTTTTAGTAAAGTTACATATGTTATTATTTGAAAACAGCCGTTTTGTTATACATGTGTTTGATACGTTATTTCTACATATGTTCAAAACTACAGTTACGCTGTGATGATCGGATAGATACATATCGGTGCATAACACGTTTTTTATCATTGAGACATTAGTGTAAATGTGATCGATACAGGTTTCTGAAAATTCGGTTATTCTTGTTGGCAAATTAATTAGGTGTTTAAAACCGAACTGTTTGGCAATGTTACTAAATATCTTTTGCAAGGAAATCTATATTCAAGTCGCCTACAAGTACCACCTTATATTTTTTTAAGGCATGCAAGTTACACAGCTCGTTAAGTTTAGAGAAAAATAAGGGTACGTCATCACTTGGAGATCTGTAGATACACACCACAATTAAGTCTAGACCGATACATTCTATCCCGCAGGCTTCAAAGTGTGTCTCCACAGACAGACTGGTTACTTCCTGCCGCTCAATGGTAATGATGTCATGTTTCACGTATATACATGATCCTCCGCCTCTGCGTAGGGGTCTCGAGTATTGAGCGCGAAGACTGTAGTTCAGGATATTGACGCTGCCTATTTGGGCAGCCTGAAGCCAGTGTTCCGTTAGGCACAGCACGTCAACGCGATCACGCAGGGCAAGTTCACACTCAAGTTTGTAGGTTTTATTTTCCAGTCGATTTATATTTTGATGAAGGATGGTTAAAGGTGCCTCATTGCTGGTGATTTGAGTTTGAGCCTTGGTTGTCGCAGGCTGGTTGTGTCTTGTTCTCTCTGGGGCGCGGGCGTAGAAAGGGTTGCCATTCGGAGACACTAACGTTCACAGGCCAGACCGTTGTTGAAAGAAATTCCTCGAATACCGCAGATGGGATACCGATTTTAAATGAGGTGTAGGTATCACGTTTTGACACTATTTGTTCAGCACTATAGTCATACCCGTCACGAATGTTTTTTAAGTAACTAGTAATACAATCGGCAGTTGTGCCTTTCTTGAAGAAACACGCATGGAGGTATTTATGTACTTGTACTCCCTGCACCGTGGTATTCTCGGCTGTCCCCTTTATCACGGTGGCCGGTTTGATGGAGCGACGACGTGGTTTTTGGGCCAATTTCCACCCATATTTATCGTCGTAGCTCGTTCCAGGCTCTTCTATTGCCTCCACATTGATAATTTCAGGAGGTTGTTGGTCACGATCATTTTGAGATTGCGAAAAGTTTGTCGGATCTTGTTTTAACGGCTTGTTTGTAACGGTTTGTTTCGAACTTGTAGCCGCGGTCGGTTGGCGAGATGATTCTGCTTTGTCAGCTCGGCTGGGTCGTGTTTGCTTTGCTTGTTTCGGTTGCGCTGCTAGCTTCTCTTTCGCACGCATTGCAGTTGCGCGCTCAGGTCGCGCATCCTTGTTAGTTGGAGTGGGACGACTAGTAGGCGTCGATGCACTGCTAGATTGGCCCGGAGTCGATGTCACACTATTGTTGTCCCTTTTTGTCACCAGTGATTGGGAGTTCGGTTGATTTTTCTTGAAAATAACTGATTTTATCTCGTGAATTTCGTTGTTAATTTGGTTTAGTTTTGCAAAAACAGCACTTAGTTTTTGTTCCATAGGTTGTATTGCACTTAGTAATAAGTTTAATATGTGTTCACTGTCGATTTCAGACATTTTACCGAGTTTTAAGAGGTTGTTTACGGGAGCTGTCAGTGCACCGTGTCACAGACCGAGCGGAACAGATAAGATCCCTAAGACACGCACCTAAGATCCCTCTTAGGTGCGTGTATGAGGCAGTGGACCACAGTCCTTTGTCAACCAGGTCGCGGGGATGGCCCCCCTGGCCCGCAGGACTTGATAAGGATTGAGAGAGGTATTTTCCAGGGTGACAGTTTGAGTCCTCTGTGGTTCTGCCTATCCCTGAATCCGCTCAGCACACTGCTGAAGGATTCAGGACTAGGTTGCCGGCTTCGAAAACAAGGTGAGGTCATTTCTCATCTGCTGTACATGGATGATCTTAAGCTGTATGCACTATAACGCCAGGATCTGGTGGAACTACTGGAAGTAACAGAAACCTTCAGTAGCGCCATCAAAATGGAGTTTGGTGTAGACAAGTGTGCGGTCTTGCATAAGTAATAAGGCGCGCGCCTTCAACGCTTGGGCATACTAAGGTGAACTCAGACTGAGCTGGACGCCCTGGATACGAGAGTTGGTCAGCTGCTCACTGCACAAATGCAATGAGGCACCCACGCTCGTCAGTTATGGTCGTGGCTTTCTAAGCGCCAAGGACCTCCATAACCGCGAGGTGTGCAGTCTTAGGGAATATTTCCTAAACAACGAGTGTGGGATTCATCGCGATGTAGTAGCAGTGGACAAAGGCCTCACCCCTCTCTCCTTGGCAAACGAGAACTTTTAACTTTGGTCCTGGCGCAGACCAAAAGTGCTTAGCACCGATGACTGCAGGACTGTATGGAAGAGAAAGCAGCTACACGGGTGGTTCTGCAAGGCCTTAACGGGGCCTGATGTAGATCTCCTCGCGTCGGTGAACTGGCTACGCTTCGGGGATCTCTTCGGAGAAACCGAAGGTTTTTTCTGTACAATTGCGGACGAAGTAATGATGACGAAAAATTACCGGAGATATATCCTGAAGGGCGGCACGGTCAACATTTGTTGGGCATGCCGCCGTCCCGGTGAGTCACTCAGGCATATTATCTCCGGTTGTTCTCATCTTGCTAACGGCGAGTTCTTGCAAAGACATAACCAAGTAGCCGGGATCATTCACCAGAAACTTGCTCTTCGATACGGTCTTGTGGGGTCTGAGGTGCCGTACTATAAGTACGTGTAGTATGTAGCTAATGTCTACATTTAGTATAGCATGCAGTATAGCTGTAGCCTAATGCATATTGCTTGGATTTATAAGCGTTAACCAAATGTATATAATTTAGGTTTTCAATAATTAAAGGTGCACCCTTTGACATACATCCAAACTGGTCTATCATTCAGTACTCCGTAAACCTACACCCCTTACTTCTGTTATTACATGGCGACCTTGCCCTAACGTTCCGAAGACGAACTTCAGAAACGCAGCCGCAGCCAGAACCTCAGGACCTTCACCACAAAAAGAAGACAAGAAGACCACAACCGCTACCCCAACCGACAAAGAACCAACACAACAACACAATGGCGACCCAAGTAAAAATCACAATTGAAGGAGTCGACGTCACAATAATAGGACCGCCCGAAATCGTACACAGCATTCGGGTGACGGTATCACCGACGGGACACTGCACCGTCCGGGACACCGCGAACGTACGGATAACGGCAGCCGTACCCCTACCGGCACTTCGCCAGCCCCGGGACCAGGAAGCATCACCATCCCAGCAGCCAACGGAGACAACACTGCAGCAGCCGACAACAGAGAGGGCGACGCATCGAGCGCAGCCAGCCCTAGAAACAAGAGGAACCACCAGACTGACGATCGCCTAGGAGACGCCGCTCGTGACGGCGCAACGGAATGAATTCCAGAATGTCCGAGTGGCACGACTCACGCCACAGCAACTTCAGCCCAGCCAACCCTGGGACAACGACAGTCCACCCAGAGGACGAGGCAGAGCAAGGCGACTACACCAGGACTCCAGGAGTCCCGCAACAGGACAAAGAGACCAGCCACCCGAGATTACAACGCAAAGCAGAGGAAGAGGATGGCGCCACAGGTCAGTCACCATCGCACCATTGCAACAGCCGTGGAACCAGACATCAGACCAGGTTACGGAGCTATTAGATTTTTATGATATTTTGTTTTGATGTTTTTATGATAGTTTTTTTTATACAATAATTAATTAGCTATACAGGTTAACGCCCAATTCATTCAAAATTTTTCGTTTACATACATGAATTGTTAAATAATTTTCGTACATAAATTGTTACCCGTGTCACTTAAAATCATTATAAAATCATCTAACCCAATTAATTTTGCAGTAAACAAGTTCAAGTATTTCTCAATACGTCCGGTATTGCCGCGTTTCGCAATTTCCGCGCGCTCGGAAACAAACACCCGCGCGCGTAAGCAAATTTTTTTAAGTAGGTCGAGCGTCTTCGCCAATTTATAATTAACTTTAAATTTTATTGAATGAAATCCGATACCCACACTTAGTGCGTTCGAGATTTATTTGAATATTTGTCTTAACAATTACACTTTGACTAGTTGTTGAACTGATCATTTAATAGTTTAGTCTAGTGAATTAAATCTTGAATTTATTGCTTTCCTTATAGGAATTTTTTGTAAATGAAATTATAATTTCAGTTTTTGTTCTCTCAGTACTTGGTAAGGTACGGTACTGATATATGTTAGGAGGTGAAGGCACATTTTTATAGTGTGTACTTGCATCGGTTAGATCACAATCCTTTTACTTGATGATAGTGTGACCTACCGTCCTCCGTGAGAGTATTTGGAGACTTTTAGTCTTAATGCAGTTGTGACTCTAAGTACAGGCAACGGACCTGATATGCCATGTGGGTGACCATGCCCACTATTTTGATTTGAGGGTGCGCACGGACGCGTAGCCAATTGAGTATATTATATAGGGTGACCATGCCCTGGGTAACCATTCCCGTTTATTTATTTTTTTGGAGCGAAGACTCCACTAATACGGCATTAGATATCTTATAGGGTAAATGTACCGATACCATAATACCAGTATACAACATTTTGTAAACATGGCCTAAAGATATTTTTTTTTAAGGAGATAATTTAATTATTTGAGAGAACAGTAATTACTAATTTTCACATAAGACATTTATATTGAAAACATTTTACTCATAACCGTAAAGGATCACTAATTTTTTCTATTTTAACATACAGTGACACTGGGACATGACGATATTTTTTTTTATGGGGTGTACAACTAATTTTAGATAAATTCTTGTAAAGTGTATAATCTTAGTTATAAGTAGTTTACACAGTGGTCCCCATCTTCATTTCGAATTGTAAACAAGTAACATGCATTACATTTTTTCTTTTTCTCTAGCACCCCGTGGGTGAAGGGATCTTACGGGGAAGCTGTAGTATGTAGCTAATGTCTACATTTAGTATAGCATGCAGTATAGCTGTAGCCTAATGCATATTGCTTGGATAAGCGTTAACCAAATGTATATAATTTAGGTTTTCAATAATTAAAGGTGCACTCTTTGACATACATCCAAACTGGTCTATCATTCAGTACTCCGTAAACCTACACTTCTTACTTCTGTTATTACATACGCACCGTTGCCAGCTCTTGAGAATGGTCGTGCCACGCTCTATTGGGATCGATCTATCATCACGGACAGGACTATTGTAGCCAATACGCCTGATATCGTGTCGGTAGATCGATCCAAGCGCCAGGCAGTGCTCGTCGACATCACCATCCCGCATGACGAGAACCTCGTGAAGGCCGAGAAGAACAAACTCAGCAAGTACCTTGAATTGGCTCACGAGGTGACCGCCATGTGGGATGTTGATTCGACGATCATTGTCCCGATAGTCGTTTCGGCGAACGGTCTTATAGCGAAGTCTCGACAAACACCTTAAGAGACTCTCGCTAGATGGCTGGATCAAGGGTCAGATTCAGAAGGCGGTACTCCTGGACACGGCGCGCATTGTCAGGAGGTTCCTCTCTCTGCAGCCCTAACCACCGGTAGCCTGGGCCCTGCCCCGCTGCCGGCAGCACCCTAGGTTAGGTTTTTTATGATGTGTTTATATATTTTGTAATTTCTTTATTGTAGTTTACTTTTTATATGCAAATATTGTAAAAACCTAGCCTAAGAATTAAAATAAATAAAGAAGATAATAATAATATTCTTTATTGTGCACCATATGAAAAAGATTAATAACAAAGAAATAAAGCAACGTTAAATAGGGTAACAACAGGCGGTCTTATCGCTAAAGAGCAATCTCTAATAACTGTCGGAACTTAGGCGTAAATCCCATGTTTGCACACTTCCCAGTAAAATGACGTTATCTACAAGATCAAAAGATTTTCGCAAATCAAAATAGGCTGCGTCGACCTGTTTACGACCGTCCATAGTCGTCACTTTTGGTTTTGACGAAAACCATGTTGTGCTTGTGCGTCATTCAACGTGTTTTAAATTTGTTGAATAGTTATATTATCTAAATATGCCAAGCAATAGGCCTATAGAAGCCGTCATTAGTGCTCTCGCAGTTTAATTATTGCGATACTGTCTACGGACCTCGTCTGTACGCTAAGACAGCACAGGCTATTCAAAGAGTTCAGAACGCTTGTACTAGGTTTTGCTTCTCGGTACCAAAACGAACACGAATCATGCCAATCCTTAATAACAAGAAAATTTTAAAAATGGCCGCACGTAGAACAGTACACTTGGCTAGCCTAATTCATAGTATAGTGTTTAATCAAAAGCCGAAATACCTATACGATAAGATTCGGTAGAGAAAGGATCTGCACGAAAGAAATACCCGCAGTAAACTGCTAAATAAAATGACTGTCCCGCTGCATAAAACTGCAGGCTTCAGAGGTAGTTTCAAATTTTCGGCTTCGAAGATTTGGAACGACCTCCCACCCCCATTGCGATCCAATGTGTCCCACCCAACATTTAAATGTAAATTGCGTTTATTATTCTTAAAGAAACAATTAGAAACCGAAGATTTGTTTGTCTAATGTAATGCTATGGCCATTTAAGTGCTTAATTCAAATATAAATAATGTATAATGTATTAATTAAGTTTAATAAATTATTTAACCAGGTATTCTCTCAATAGTTTTTAATAATAAATCCTCTCGTTTTGGAACATTATTTGTTACATAGAATATATATATAATTTGTTTTTATATTTTTTATATTTTTTAATTTTAATTTAGTTGATGTCACTTTTAGAATGTACTCATGTACATACATGTATGTGTGGGCGTGTTGTGTGGACGCACATACATGAATGTATATACCTTGACCCGCAAGTATGACAATGTGGCTCAGTGAGAAAAGGGACGGCCTGAAAACCAGCGCTGCGCAGACGCCCTGTCTGTCGCAGCACATGCTGAGTCCGCTCCTTTTGTCACACGAAATAATTTGGGTGGACAATATAATGTTAATGTTGATTGTTTAATCTATGTACCTATTTTATTTTTTTGTTGTGGCAATAAACGTTTCTTTCTTTCTTTCTTTCTTCTTCTTTCTATATATCTGATCACATCCGTGTGTTGGTTACCTTTGGGCACGGAAGTTACTGTCAAAGATTTCCAACAGGAATTATGGAGTATTGTAATGAAAAATTAAATATGAGAAGAAGAGGTGACTTAAGAACAGATACGATACAAAAACGCAGACTATACTACCCATAGAGTTATTAATGTTGCCATAATGGCAACTCCCGTGCCCAAAGGTAAATACAATAGAATAGAATAGAATACTCTTTATTGCACACCTCAAGAAGAAAGAAATACAAATACAGATGACACTTAACATATATATACAATATTTACAAAAAGCGGCAGAGTTGTGTCACACACTTGTTTATACATTTCAAATGTTATTTATTTTAGTCTCTTAAATTATTAATATCGTTTTAGGGTCACGTGTACGGCTGGGTGCGCGACCACAGAATGCACCATAAATATTCGGACACAGATGCAGACCCACACAACGCGTCGAATGGTTTTTTCTTTGCGCAGATAGGCTGGTTACTCGTGCGAAAGCATCCAGATATCAAGGCGAAGGGACATACCATCCATATGAGCGATCTCGATGCCGATCAAGTGGTTCAATTCCAGAAGAAGTAAGTTTTTTCTGTTACGTAAAAATAGCCATATCATAAGTTTGGTTTATTCATGGAAAAAATAACCTATGAAATCGGCACGCACGCTAAATAGTACGAAAACCGTCGTCGTCAAACACACACGAACGAAGCAAAAAATTTTTTTTTTGTGACGTAATTTATTAAGCGAAAAGAAACTCTACCAAGCTGAATTTGCGATTTAAATTTCAATCATGAATACAAAGATCAAAGCTTAAAGAAAAATTGAAAAAGGAGCTACCTGGTGGAAGGGACCGGGAATCGAACCCGGTACCTCTGGATTACCGGTCCAGCGCGTTAGCCACTTCGCTACCCTCGCTCCACGTAGACCTGACGAATTTTTCCTTATGCTTTGTGTGTACATCTTTGCATTGTTTATTTGAAAGGTTTTTTTACACCTTAGCGACCTCTATGTGAATACGTTAATATTCACATCTTACCGCACCACTTTGCAGCGGTGAACGAGCAAGCGAGAGAGGGCGCTGTTTGTTTTTATAATTTTATGAAACATTCTTTAAGCTTTGATCTTTGTATTCATGGTTAAAATAAAAATTGTGGTGTACCCACATTAAAAAAATGAGACATTACATGTTTCATAAAATTTTAAATTTCAATGTTAAAAAAATATAATACATCTTTTTTTATGATCGAAAGCTAACACGAAGTTGCCATAATTCTGCTACTTGACAACAAATGGCAATGTAGTCAATAAAATGTTTAGTGATGGTACGATTAAGTTTGAGTCATCGATATATTTGTTGAGAATATGAAAGTTCATTTTTTTTCTTCATTTAAAGAGCTTTGTCACTCAGGTGACGATGTCGCTCTGTAGGTGTTATACTTAAGTCTTAGAACGAAACTAATATTCGATTTATGCCGACTCTTGCTAGTTTATAAATACTACTCCGCCATTTGCAACGTTTCAATTGGTAGAATTATTGTAAAGCAGATTATTATACCCACATTAAAAAATGAGACATTACATATGTCATAAATTTATAAAAGCAGATTATTATTATGCCTCTAAACTTTTGGGAGACTAATCATTGGTCAAACCTTTCACTTGGTTGAACAACTTTTCGACGATTAACGTTTCGTTGATGCAACAGTTCCCTTTTCATACATTAGGCAAGTTACAAATAAGAAAAAGATACATACCAATACTTACATATTTTTTGGTTGGCCGAAACTCTGGCAAGTAAGAGTAACTGCGACAAAATGGAACATGGGTCAAACACCAAAAACTGTAGGTTAGGTTTATTATGACCATGGATAGCGGAGCGTCAAAATGCTTGTTTGCATGGAAGTACAGTTGCCGAGAAACTTCTTGAGCCTAACCTTGACTGCGCAGTAGCCGATTTACGTACAAATATGCATGCACAGATCCGCCATTTTGGGTCAAGAAGTTTCTCGGCAACTGTATATTAAAATTTAGCATTTAGTAGCTTAAGTTAAAGACCGCAAACTGTAGGCTAGGTTAGGTTTGTTTTATGACAATGGATTCATAATGCCGTCGTCATAATGCTTGCACATCCCGTAGCGCCGGAGCTAACCCATTAGAATTGTATATGTATATGGATATTTTATATATATATAATTAAAAAAAATATGTCATTAATATTACAACTTTCTCAATGGTATAGAAGACGTCACTGAGCTATCGAAGCTAATCGAAACTGTCAGTAGTACAGAAGAGTTCAAATTCAAGCTCATTAACAAGTATCTACTCCACATTCTTGTCAACACCGCTTAGGAGTATAAGAAAATCATAGCAGTTATAAGATCTAATGGCCTCATAGGACATAACATTCACCCCCAAAGATAGTAAACGTTATCGTATCGTCATAAAAAACCTCCACCATACGACTCCACACTAAGCGATAGCTGAAGCCGTGGAGGCGACCAATAACAAAATTAAGGGTAAAATCATCAATTCTCGGTACGGACCAGACAAAAACCAACATCGACTTTCTTTGTGAACATCGAGCCCAGCATTAATAACCCTGCAGTCAAAAACATCACTCACATATTTCACCAAAAGGTAAAGATCGAGGATCCTCGAAAGTCGAAAAGTATCGTTCAATGTCAACGTTGCCAGCGTTACGGTCACACGAAAAATAATTGCATAAGACCTTATAGGTGTGTCAAATGCGGAGAACGTCACAAAACCTCAGCATGCCAAAAGAAAGATCGGACTACTCCGGCTAAATGCGCTCTCTGTTCGTATTGCATATTGGTGGAGCCCACGCTGGCACTGCTATAGTAATTAAGAATAGTCTAAAGCACTGTCTCTTAGAACCCTATCAGGCTCCCCATCTCCAGGCAACTACTATAAGGGTGGAAGATTGTTCTGCACCTCTCATTCTCTCGGCAATATACTGTCTGCCAAGCACACACACCATAAAGGAAAATACGTTTTCTACGTTTTTTAAGTCATTGGGGAACCGTTTCATTGCCGGTGGCGATTGGAATGCCAATCACACATACTGGGGATCACGACTAACAGTCACTAGAGGCCGAGAACTAAAAAAGAGCGTCGACGCCAATCATCTTCTGGCCATGTCAACTGGTGAGCCCATATATTGGCCCACGGATAAAAAGAAGACACCGAACCTCCTGGACTTCTTCATCACAAAGGGAATCAGCGTACTCAACACTTCCATAAAGTCAAACCTTGACGGTAGCTCCGACCATTCGCCTGTGCTACTAACAGTTAGTCCAGTAGCTATACCTTGCGACTCTCACACCGATCGTCTCCACAACCATAAAACCGATTGGCAATGCTTCCGGAAATATCTGGAATCCAACATCAACCTCAACATCTCGCTTAAAACTAAAGAGGAAGTGGACGATGCGTGTCTCTTCATTACAAATCTGATCCAAGTGGCCGCTTGGAGAAGCACTCCTGAGCTGAAGAACTCGTCACGTGGGGCACCGGTACCTCCTGCAATCAGAGAAAAATCGCTGAGAAACGTCGCCTTCGTAGAATCTGGCAGACGACTCAGATATGCAGATAAAACCAGACTCAACCAAGCTGCTAAAGCACTTAAAATACTCCTGGCTTACGCGGCCAATGAATCGCTTAACCAGAGATTGGAGAAAATGTCTCCGAGTGCAAATGGGACCCACAACCTCTGGCAACAAAGTACCTCCCACAGCCGCAACAATGTTCTCCGCCTATTAGATCTGGAAACACATGGGCCCGAACAGATCAGGAAAAATCCCAGGCCTTTGCTACATACTTGGCAGGAGTCTTCAAACCTAACGCTACAAACAGTCCAGAAGATCCAGAAATAGAAGAAGTTCTTAATCAAGACCTGCAACTAAGTCTGCCATTGAGTCCTACTTCACCAAGGGAGATAGCTAGAGAAATAGCCAACATGGAATCCAATAAGGCACCTGGATTTGATCTGATCACACCTAGGCTACTGAAAGAGCTCCCGAAGAGGTGTATTGTCTTTCTCACTATAGTAATAAATGCCACACTGAGAACATCTCACTTCCCTGCACTCTGGAAAACATCTGAGATCGTCATGATCCACAAGCCTGGCAAGCCGCCCAACAAAGTCTCATCCTTTCGCCCTTCTGACGCTTGTTTTGTCTAAATTGTGGGAAAGGATCATACTTTCACGACTTTCTCCTTGTCCAGACGCAGGCCACGTAATACCCGATCACCAGTTTGGTTTTCGCAAGCAGCATTCAACAATAGAGCAGATGTACAGAGAATATTCTACTATAAGACAGTCGCTAGAAAATAAGGAATACTGCTCTGCTGCTTTCCTTGATGTACAACAAGCATTCGACCGAGTCTGGCACAAAGGGCTCCTCTGTAAAACTAAAAATTATCTTCCACACCCTTATTACCTACTGATGGACTCGTATCTCAGTGACAGACAGTTTCAAGTCAAGCTCCGCGACGCAAGATCTTCCCTGTTTGGCTGCAATGCTGGGGTGCCCCAGGGCTCCGTACTTGGTCCAGTCCTCTACAACATCTTTACTAGTGACCTACCCCAGACACCTGATACAGCTGTGGCAACCTTTGCCGATGACGCGGCTTTCCTCAGTTGCAACCGGGACCCCAATGAAGCAAGGAGATCACTGCAAGTACAGCTCAACGCCACCAATGATTGGCTGACTAAATGGCGCATAAAAGCAAGTGCCCCCAAGTCTCACCACATCACATTTACCCTAACACGCGAAACTTGCCCTCCGATCAGTCTGGGCCTCGACACACTACTGCAATATACTTGCGTTAAATACCTGGGCTTTCACCTGGATCGAAGGATGACATGGAAGGACTACATAAGTACGAAGCGCAACGAAATCAACCTGAAATTTAAAAACCCACTCTGGCTCCTCGGTAGACAATCTACCTTATCTCTATTCAACAAGTTAAGGGTATACTGCTTAGGGTGTTTCATTTTTGTATGGTGAAAAAATTTTTTTAATATTTTTTCAGACTTTTCTTTCCCCCTGGAATTCACTTATTTAAAAAGCTTATATACCAAATTTCAAGAAGCTTGGAACACATTTAGAGGTTGCACACAATGATCAGTAAGTGAGAAATTGACTAAAACGCCCGAATGCGTTTAAAAAAACTTTATTGGACATGCATTAATAGAAATACTAATTCAAATTTGGAGTTTTACATAAACCTCATTTACCTGTTGAATAACAGTAAACACTGATATAAAAGCTAAGATGCTACAGTCATAACTGGAAACCTCATCTTTTGTACGCTTGGGTACGCCTTTCCTGTGGTGTTCGGCTACTCTCAGCAAGAATTGTTTCTGTTCTTCGTTTTTAACTGAATCGTTAATTTTTTTTATCAGAGCAATGCTTCGTTCTGCACTATCATTAACTACCTTAAGATCATCAACGAAACCTTTAAGTGTACTGCCACAATATTCGGTTTCGGCCTGAACACCGAACAATGAAAAGAAAGTTCTTGTTTTACTGGTAACAAAGTCACTGAGAGATTTGTCCTCAAGTTTAATTTTACCGTCAAGTCGTTTCAGTTCTTTCTTCTTTGCAGGATTATTTAAATTAACAAACATCTTTTCTTTTTCATCTTGGGTGATACATTCGTCCAAAAACGCTAATCCAACGTTCATTTCCGATAAATACCAAAGATGTCGTTTAGCCGCTGTGATGGCACTTTTTTGCACAACTTTATCTGGGTAAGAGGTCAAAAGCTGTATCATGTCCAAATCATTCTTTGGGGCCCATGGGCTAATCATTGCTTCGTGCCAGAATCTGACGTATATTAAGCACACAAAGTATCCTATACGTTTCATACCGTTGAGTTCTTTTTTAGTCACACCACGACTTATGACTATTTGTTTGGTAAACAAAACGATTTTGAGTGCATAAATTGCCCTAGCCATCCACCTTGCCTGATGTAGAGCCCCTGGTGCCCTAAATTTAAAATCACTTCGAGACCAACCTCCAAGGTATAAAAGAGAGAGCTGTAACAATTCTTTATAATCTTCTCTTGGATATTTTCCATCATTTAAGACATTCTGGAGATAGTGTATCATTTCCAGGCGTTGTACTCCCAAAAAACCTTGTTTACTCGTACAATCGCCTTCGTCTAGCATCGTCGTATACGATTTCTTGTCAAGTCCATCCCAAAGGTTTTGAAACTTACGGAAAATTTGAATATCAGGTCCACTCGACGGTACATGGCAGCTTGCATCAAATACTCCTTTCAGTATAAGTTCATGCGTGTGATGACGGCAGGCTAACCATAACAAACTCTTATTGAATTCTTTTTCAATTCGGATACATGCTCCTTGAATGATCCCTGTATTAGAAGCCGTAGTGTCAAAACTTATACCAATGATGTGGCGACGCAGATTAAATCGGTCTACCTCTTGAACAACTACCTCGGCCATTAGCTCACCAGTACCTCGTTGAGCAACAGGAACGCCAAGAAGATGCTCAAAATTTTTGCCTGTCACAATTACGGCTACTCTATCTTCCAGACTTACCAGAGGAAACAGAGGGAGAACTTACTGTCCCAATGCAATACTAATGGTGGAGGGTTTTCAAATAAATTGGATTCGATTTCTTTAGCCATTTGACGTCGGTTGGTTGATCGAGCTCGGTGAATGGAAGAGGCTGATATGGAAATCTGTGACACATCATGGCCGAGGCTTTTAGCGGTTGCAATGAACGATGTACTAGCTTGTCGATTTGAGAGTTTTTCTCGATCCCAAGTAGCTGTAAGTGTCTGGTCAAGAGGCCTGATGTTATGAACAGAACGTGACTTTTTTTGAGGCGGCACTATAAGTTCGTCATCTTCGTCGCTTGATGTCGATGGGGAAGAATGAGCTTCTAGCGTAACTACTGCATTATTTTCTGAAATCTTTTGATAGTGTTTTTTCTTAAACGCATCAAAGATGTCTCTTTTATTTGCTATTCTCGTCATTTTTGAGCAAAACAACTTGTCGACACCACTCATTGACGAACTCATGCGATCTTCTCTCTGTATCACACTTTGCAAAACGTCACTCCTTGTAAGCACATCCTGACACGCGATATCAAACTGGTCTTCCAGATCACCTTTCCAGACTTGCCGTTTCATATTTGCCGTTCCTAAGGTCCTAGATTTTTCTTTAGCCAAAGTTTGATATTCTTTGTACAGTTTTTTTATTCCACCTCGGATATTTTCCTCACACTTAACAGGAATATTAGCCTTCCGCCATACCTCCTTTAGCTTTATACTTGTGGATTTTGCAGCATCGGAAAGTGTTTCTTTCATTTCCTTGTGATGATAAATAAAGACTAATAACACTTGTCCCCTGGAGGGGAGCCGAGGTCCTAAAAATTCACCACAAGGAACTTTTTCAAGCAACCAGATTCCGCGTCTATTACTAATTTTTACGGTAAATACCAACAAAAACTAAATCGAATACAGTCTTCGCACTTTTGTCTACCTATTATCCACATTAAAATACCGTAGTCAAATGACACTGAAGAACCACTTATTAGCTTTCCTACCCTCCACAGTAAAAAAACAGGTGTTTGAGAAGAAACGTATCAAAGTGTGCAACCTCTAAATATTCACCGATTTTCACACAATTTGAAATATAAATCTTTAATGTAAATGAGATCGAGAAACCAAGCAAAGCCAAATGAAAATTGAAAATTTGGAAAAGAAAACACCCTAACTGCTGCATAATAAAGCCAATCTGGACTTATGGCATCCAACTGTGGTCTAAAGCCAGCAAATCAAACATAATGTGTCTGCAGAGAGCACAGAACAATATACTTAGGGTACTTTCATCGGCGCCCTGGTTTGCTCGCAACTGTGAAATCCATGAGTACCTGGAAATCCCAATGATATTGGATGAAATAGAACGCTACACTGCCAAGTACAAGGACCGCTTGACAACACACCCAAACCCGTTATCGACTGTGCTCCTGCAGCCAAACCCGGTTAGAAGACTCAAGCGAGCTGACGTGCTGCCTTAATAAGGAGAGATAGAGCAGTGGCTCTACCTTGCCAGTTATCAAATGAAAAAAATATTAATAAATAAATAAATATTACAACTTTAATATTCTTTTCCACAAAATTCTAATATTATAGACATAAGTAAGTTTTCTGTTAATTGACTATTCTACACAATTCGATCCGCAATTATAAACACACACACACTAATGAGTCAATGTATTCATACTTTACATACGAGTACAGTGTCATAAAAATAAGTGAGCGGTTGCGCTTAACCACGATGTATTAATAAAACGGAGTTGCTAAACGAAACGCTACTCAATAAAACATTTGGTAAACAATAAACAACTAAGTGTATATTATGCCAACTAAAACATTCTGCTACATGAAAGGTGGCATTTTAAAAATCTACATTATAAAACACAGACCAAATGTTAAGTTGGTAACTGTGAGGTTGGCAAATAAAACAATTACATTTGATAAGTTGGGAAATGAACGGTCGGCGAAATAAAATTCCGCGAAACAGGAGTTGGGAAGTGATAATCGGTCTAACCATTTTCTGCGAAAAATAAGAGAACCCAGGCTAGGTCTTTTACAATAAATTTATATAAAACCGGCCAAGAGCATGTCGGGCCACGCTCAGTGTAGGGTTCCGTAGTAGCTCATCCTTCACAATAAACTGCTGTTTTAAGCCCGAGTTTTAAGTTAAGAAAGTCTTTAAGGTCTATAAAAAGGTCGTAAACGCCCTAGAAACTGTAATCACTTATTACCTTCTGGAAGTCAACTTACGTCCTTTAAAAGAAAAAATATGAAATTTGGCGATAACTCAAAAACGGCTCGACCGATTTTGTTCAATATAGTTTTCATTGAAAGTACTTATAAGGCCTCATTTACATGAATTTTTTCGTTTTTTTTTGACTCAAGGTTGAAAAGTTAGAGGGGGAGGACACTATTTTTTTTGTTTTCGGAGCAAATATTTACAAAACTGCTGACTTTCTCAAAAAATAATGTTAGGAGACCCCTATTATTTTTACAAGACCTATTCAACGACACCCCACACACTAGTGTTGAAAAGAAAAAAAAATCACTCCCACTTTAGGTGTTCGAGAGGTACCCAAAAAAAAAAAATTTTTTTAATTTTATTTTACTGTTTTGTCGGCGTTATACATACACATACTCATACCAAATTTCAGCTTTCTATAAATAAATAAATAAATAAATATCGGACAACCTCACACAAATCGATCTAGTCCCAAATTAAGCTCAAGAAGGCTTGTGTTATGGGTACTAGACGACGGTATACATACTTATATAGATAAATATATACTTAAATACATAGAACAACCATGACCCAAGCACAAATATTCGAGTTCATCACACAAATATTTGCCCTGGCCGGGATTCGAACCCGGGACCGCCGGCTCAGTAGGCAGGTGTCTACAAACCGAGCCAAACGCGTCGTCGCTTTCTAGTACTAATGATCACGGAGCTAAGCCGCGGACGGACGGACGGACGGACAGATGGACATGGCGAAACTATAAGTGTAAGGCCTGAGTGGACGCTCGGAGCGGAGCGTTCGGCGGGGCGTTCAGCGGGGCGGGCGAGCGTGAGATAGAGCGTCCAGTGAGTGGCCTCAGTGCACGCTCACCGCTCGTATGAATCGGCTGCAATCACCATGTCAGATGACATCATTGATTTCTTTTTAGAAGAGAATTTATGGCTGAAAATAATTTTATTTTTATACAGTCTATTTTTATCTAAATTATGGGATGATAACCAAAGTGCTGGCTTTTTTTGAATTTCTATAATTATTTGTTCGCACGACATCTTAATTTAATACACGAAACACCCTCTCCCTCTTAATTTACACTAAGTCACGAAATATTTAATTTTATATATTAACTACAAAACGTATGGCACGCTCTTCTCGCCGCTGCAAAACAAACAGGTTTGAACCCGCCCGCGACGCTCCGCTCGACGCTGCATTGGCCGCAAACTTGCCCGCTCGTCATTCTTTCTGTGGAGCGTCTACTCAGGCCACCCGTATGAGTTTCCTTTGTTTAACATGCACGCTGCACGCCCCGCCCCGCTGCACGCCGAACTCGAGCGTCCACTCAGGCCGTACACTAAGGGTTCCTAGTTGACTTCTTCTTCGTCGTTCCCTCACTGATGAGGATCGTGACCACATATCTGTTTCCACTCAGTGCGGTTATACACTGCATGGACCGCCCGGTGCATGCTGCCGCCCACTGCCTTCTTCACTGTGTCAGACCATCTAGTGGGTGCCCTTCCCTGCGCACGTCTGCCATCAATTTGCCCTATTATAATCTGCTTCTCCAGACAATGCTTTGAAGACCGCATAATATGACCGAAGAAGTTCAGGGCTCGTTTCCGACATATCGCGGAGAGTCGCGTCGAGATGTAGAGTTCATTTAATATCGACTCGTTTGTTCGCATCGCAGTCCAAGGTATACGTAGCAACTGGCGCCAACACCACATCTCGAAAGCATCGATCTTACTGCTATCGCGGCTTCTCAAACTCCAAGTTTCTGCACCCTTTTTCACCCTTTTTGTACGTGAAAATGGAAAACATCAGAGCTCGAACTAAACGCACTTTAGTTGTAAGGCGAATTCCACGGTTTTTCCAAATCCTGTCGAGGTTAGCCATTGCACTTGTAGCCATACCAGCCCTACGGCGAACTTCGTCAGTGCAACCGCCGTCGCAAGTTATCAAGGACCCAAGATACACATATTCGCTGACCTTTTCATACCCGACGAGTGCGCTTGTAGCTGGAAGTAATTGTGCTCTGTCCACCACCATTATTTTACTTTTTGAATGGTTGATCTTAAGACCGAGCTTGGCACTCTCTACTTCAATTTTCTTCAGAACAGTTGCCATTTCTACTTCATCCGACGCGAGTATTGTCGTATCGTCTGCGTATCTCACGTTGCTGACCCTACGGCCACCAACCACAACACCACCGTTCCATCCATCCAGTGCCTTCCTCATGATGTGTTCGCCATACAGGTTGAAGAACTTGGGAGACAGAATGCAGCCTTGACGTACGCCTCGTTCAGTGTGGAAAGATTTGGACGTTTGGCTTTCCAATTTCACGAAGCTTGAGCCATTGAGGTACAGGTTTTGTATTAAAAAAACTAAATGTTGCGGTACGCCCATCGTCACAAGTACATCAAACATAGTTTTCCACTGCACACAGTCGAATGCCTTAGCGTAATCTATAAAACATAGAACCAGCGGTTTGTTATATTCGCGACATTTCTCGATTAGAACCGAACATTCAGGATCTGTTCACTAGTACCCTTCCCGGCAATAAAACCGGATTGTTCACTCGGTATCTGGTGATCGACAAATGACGAGAGTCGCGCGTTTATAATGTGCAGCAGAATCTTACTCGCATGTGACATGAGTGACAAGGTACGGTAATTTTCACATTTTCTTGTGGAGCCCTTCTTGTGCAACGGAACAACAGCAGAGTGAGTCCAATCTTCTGGCCATTGACCTGTTCTCCAGACCTTGATGCATATCTGGTGGACGATCATAGTTCCCTTAGAGCCCAGATGTTGAAGCATTGCAGAAGAAATACCGTCAGGACCCACAGCCTTGTGTTTTAATTTCCTGATTGCGTCTTGTACTTCGGAAAGCAAAATGTCTGATTCACGCTCATGATCGTCCCATCTCTTTTCTACGCTATGTCCATCTTCATCCCGGTAGAGCTCATAACAGTAGTCTCTCCATCATCTTTTGTTTGCGCTTTGTCAGCATGCCCCTCAATTTCGCTGCATATGTTATTGATGTGCCTGTCTTTATCCCTCCGCGTGGATCTCTGTACGTCTGCATGCAACTGGTTATAGCGATCCATTTTACCTTTAGTCTCGAGTCCTTCACATTTAAGCATCTTCCTCTCCTCAATCAACTCCCATGATTCTTTGCTTATCCACTCTTCCTTTTTCGTAACAATTTTAAAAAGGTTGCTGCCTCTTTGAGACAGTTCCAATCTGCTTCACTAGAATCAAATGGGTCCCATTCTAGTGAATTGATCTTGGAGTCAACTGCTTGATGGAAATGGTCTAGAGCCGGTTTATTAAGCAGAATATTCTGTTTTGAATTCGGTCGAGTACTTTTTAGGCGAAGTCTGAAGTCAGCTATTAAAAGTTGGTGATCACTACCGCAGTCCGCGCCGGGGAGTGTTTTGGCATTGGTAACCGATGATCGCCACCTAGTGTTAATCGCAACAAAGTCAATCTGATTTCTATGCCCTTGAGGAGAAGTCCATGTATACAGTCTCCTTGGATGATTTTGAAACCAGGTGTTCATAATAGTCAGCTGATTTTCTACGCAGTATTGAAGAAATTTTTCGCCTCTGTCATTTCGTACTCCCAGACCATAGCCACCGACAACAGAGCCTTTGAGTGGATCTCCCATAGTGCCGCCAACTTTCGCGTTCCAGCACCTTATACGATGGTTACTTCCCTACTTGGTATGGTGCGTATCAAGGTATTAAGATCGGCATAAAATTGATCTGAAGTTTCCTCGTCAGACTGAGAAGTAGGTGCATATACCTGGATTATGTTATGGGTGCAGGGCTTGCATCAAGCTTTATAGCGATCATTCTATCGTTTGGAGTAGAGTATCCTATGACAGTGTTCTGCAGTTTCTTTGGTATGATAAATGCTACTCCATTATTGCTATGATCCTCGGCACCAGTAAAATATATAGTATTGCCACTATCGGTGATAAAATGACCGCTTCCCCTTCGATGACTAGTTGACTACGGAACCCTAAAAAGTAAAATACTGTTACACCGGTAGGCTACTTCAAACCTTAAAACGTCAATTTAAATGCTTTAAAAGCGTTTTCAGCAGGCTGGAAAGTTATTTCAGGCCGTTTCAGAAGTTGCTCCATTTATTTATTTAATCTTTATTGCACAAAAAAAGAACTTATCGTACAAAAGGCGTACTTAATGCCATAGGGCATTCTCTACCAGTCAACCATTGGGCTAAGCAAATAAATGGTGGGCGGTGCAACTAACTTAAGACAATTTCAAACTTCGTCCGCGTGGAACCTTATCTTGAAAATTTTACATGTTTATTATTTTCAGATCTTAGCAATGCTGAAATTACTAAACGTGATTTTTTTGCCATTTTTAGGGTTCCGTAGTCAACTAGGAACCCTTATAGTTTCGCCATGTCCGTCTGTCCGTCTGTCCGTCTGTCCGTCCGTCCGCGGCTTAGCTCCGTGATCATTAGTACTAGAAAGCTGAAATTTGGTATGAGTATGTGTATGTATCACGCCGACAAAACGGTAAAATAAAAACTAAAAAATGTTTCGTTTTTCGGGTACCTCTCGTACACCTAAAGTGGGGGTATTTTTTTTTTTCGTTTCTACCCTAGTGTGTGGGGTGTCGTTAAATAGGTCTGTTAAAAATAATAGGGGTCTCTAAACATTACTTTTTTGATTATGTCAGTAGTTTTGTAAATATTCTTCTCTAACTTTTCAACCACGGGTCGAAATGAGGCCTTATAAGTACTTTTAATGAAAACTATATTGAACAAAATCGGTCCATCCGTTTTGAGTTATCGCCAAATTTCATAATTTTCTTTAAAAGGACGTAAGTTGACTTCCAGAAGGTAATAAGTAATTACTGTTACTTTGGCGTTTACGACCTTTTTACATAACTTGAAATCTTTCTCTTAAACCTCCGGCTTAAAACCGCTGTTTTAAGCCCGTCTCTTATGATGGATGAGCAACTACGGAACCCTATACTGGGCGTGGCCCGACATGCTCTTGGCCGGTTTTTACGTAATAGTAACGAACCCTTCGCACGCGAGTCCGACTCGCTCTTGGCCTTTTTTTAGTTTTTTTTCGGCTAAATTGCTCTATTTACGCGGTATCATTATGGAATCAGGTACATACATCTACGAACGAATAGCTTTACTAAATTCGATGAGTTTAAGAATAATACGTTTATAAATTCTTACGCGGTATCATTATGAAATCAGGTACATCTACGAACGAATAGTGTAGTACTTGTAGAATAGATTAAGGGAGGCATCATATCTGCTGATAAGCAGTCATGTTACAATTTGACAGATTGCTTGGAGTTAGGGTAGCAAAGTGGTTAACGCACTGGACCGGCAATCCAGAGGTACCCGGTTACCGGGTTCGATTCCCGGTCTATTCCACCAGGTAACTCCTTTTTCAATTTTTCTTTAAGCTTTTTGATCTTTGTATCAATGGTTTAAATTAGTTTAAACTTAACACTGTTTGAAATATTCTCGATTGTTGATTTCAAGCCACAGTTTCAAGCTCTCTCTTCCTTGTTATCGAGAAGCAATATTGTTGTTTATTGTTGAAAGAATTGTGGTATAACTTTTACAGTGTACAATACAATACAATACAAAATGCTTTATTGCACACCAAAAAAAGTTTACAAATTCAATACAGGAACAATAATTTTAATAACGGTAGACAACACGCGGTCTTATCACTAAAGAGCGATGTCTTCCAGTGTACTGTTCGTAGATAGTAAATCCCATCAAAAACATAAATGTAAAATGAGAGCCAAGTTCAATATCGCGTGCACTTCGCCGACAAAAGACTTGAGATCTGCAAGGGCGCCAAGTTCTTTGCTCTAAAATTTTTAGATACAAGGACATGCGACATACTCAATGCATTTATTTTACTTGGGGAGTAATTCAATATCAAGATTTGACTTGGCTAGTTTTCACAAACTAACTAAATTTTATAAAAGTAACATAGTCATAGTCATAGTTCATTATCAAGCTAACAGTATAAGTAACAAGACGTACACTAACTTGCGTACTTACCTTTACGAAAATAGGTTAATGATTTGATTGATTTTGATTTATAATATAAATTTATATTTTAAAACTAGCCAAGTCACGTCTTGATATTGAATTACACCCCAAGTAAAATAAATGCATTGAGTATGTCGCATGTCCTTGTATCTAAAAATTTTAGAGCAAAGAACTTGGCGCCCTTGCAGATCTCAAGTCTTTTGTCGGCGAAGTGCACGCGATATTGAACTTGGCTCTCATTTTACATTTATGTTTTTGATGGGATATCATTACTTTTTGTACAGAAATTATTATGATGTGTAAATTACTTAATTATTATTTGTTAATTAGTTCTGTGTGCTATTCTAGTACATCTTTTGAAAGTTTTGAACAAACAAAGAATTTTCCAAAACGGTTAGTACGTATTGGATTGTTATGTGCATGTATGTGTAAGTGTGTGCGTGTGAGTGTATATGCTATTCTAGTATATCTTTCAAACAAAAAAAGAATTTTCCAAATCGGTTTATAAATGACAGAGTTCTGAGGCAACAACCATCAATAATAATAATAATAATAAAAAAACATAAAAAAATCACTGTTTTAGATTTTTATATGTATACACACACAATTACTAAGCTGGATGCCAAATTTCACCTTTCTAGGTCACCTGGAAGTGGGTTAGGTTTTTGATTACTAGTCAGTCAGTCAGTCAGTCAGTGATAAAAATACCGTTTTTTGGACTTTAATATCTCAATAACCATTTAACCTATATTAATGAAATTTGGGGTTCTACTTGTTCTAAAGGATCTTAATACATAAGCCAAATTTCATTTTTTTATGTTAAATAGATTTGGAGTTATTGGGGGGTCAAAAGTGGCTCCAAACGGTTCGTGTAATATAACACACGGCTGCTGCTCGCCAGTTCCTGCGGTGAACTTGGCTGGACACGCTGCCGCGTGTCTAGATTAAATCATGATATTACTCAATGGTAAAATGTACTATGAAGGAGGGCACTATGTTTTCTGCCAAAAAACTGTTGTGCAGTTTGGCAGATACTTAGAAAATTTATTGTACTATTGTGTTTCATTAAAAAACCGGCCAAGAGCATGTCGGACCAAGCTCAGTGTAGGGTTCCGTAGTTGCCACCCTTCACAATAGACAGACTTAAAACAGAGACATAAATTACGAGAAAGATTTCATGCTATATAAAAAGGTAGTAAACGCCAAAGTAACTGTGATTACTTATTGTTATTACCTTCTAGAAGTTATCGATTATACGCGCCAAATTGAGCGCAATGATTTGATGCGTATGGCACTTAACTAATATGTATAACGTTCGAAGTATAAGTACACCGTGCGGCACTTACGTCATTTTAAAGAAAATTGTGAAATTTTGCGATAACTCCAAAACGGCTCGACCGATTTTATTCAATACAGTTTTCATTGAAAGTACTGATAAGGCCTCATTTTCATGAATTTTTCTATAATTTTTTGACTTGTGGTTGAAAAGTTAGAGGGGGGGGACGCTATTTTTTGGATTTCTGGAGCGAATATTTGCAAAACTGCTGACGTCATGATTTCACGATGTTGTTTTATTTACTTCGCTCGTGTATTTGCCTCTTAATGCCAATGCGTGCTTTTTGGAGTTAAAAACTGGTATCTTAAATTGGCCTGCGCAAACAAACGAATTTTTCAGAATTAGATATTTGTAAGCAATAGAGGGTGGGCTAATTGGCCTTTATAACCAATGAGGCCAAGCGATATGTCCCTGGATAGCTTATTCTAAGTTGTAAAACTTTTACTTCGGCACGTACTTAGTCCCAAATCATTGTGTGAAAAAAGTTACCGCTACATAAAAGAGTTTGAGTCGAAACGTTATGATATGGGGTTTTTAAATACCATGTTCCTGTATCGATTTTTATTGCCTTTTTTTACGTAGCGATTACTCGTAGAAATTGTCCATCATACAGAAAGTTGTAGAATATGAAAATCCTTCCTAAATATATACGGCTTGTCGGTATTGGTCTCTTGGCCAAAGTCCATACAAATAGAATAGAATAGAATAGAATACTCTTTATTGCACACCTCAAGAAGAAAGAAATACAAATACAGATGACACTTAACATTACAATAGAGGCAAACAATACAAAACAATACAAAACTGCCCATCTGCTTTTGGTTTTATAACTGTGGCTGGCCAGTAGCCCATGGCCTGCCAGATAACTAACTACAGAGCACTAGTTGCTTCCTACACTCGTACTCGGTCATCTAGAGGGGGGCCGGAAGCCCAAATGGCCTGCTAGTTAAAATTTGATAATATTATTGTGGCCTGCCGTACTCGAAAACTTGTAGGCCGCTGGCGTATTACTACATGGCGCTGAGAGTGTTAAGAACATCTTTTATATAGTCTGTTGTTTTTTTTTTCAGATTTTACTGGATAATAATGCCTTTTTTCTGCTACATACTGCCCACGTACCTGCCTACGTTATGGGGAGAATCTTTGTGGACTGCCCACTTTGTTTGCGCTCATTTTCGCCAAATGGCCATTGTAAGTGTTGTTGGACTAATCAACTCTGCGGCGCACATGTGGGGAAACCGTCCCTACGATAAACACCTTAAGACTGTTGAAATCAAAACTCTCTCATTTTTCTTGTTGGGAGAGGGCTTTCATAATTTCCACCACACCTTTCCATGGGACTACAAGGCCGGGGAACTAGGAGTCTACTCATTTAACATTACCACGCTATTTATTGATGCTATGGCTAAAATTGGATGGGCTTACGATTTGAAATCAGTGTCCCCGGACATCGTGGAGAAGCGTGTGAAGAGAACAGGCGACGGGACTCACGACGTGTGGGGCAACGATGTCGCAGCTACGCAGGACAAGTTGGCGGTTACCATTGCAAATGTAGATAATTAAACAATTATCTTTTATAGTATTTGGTTTTATTAATGTGGGACTGCGGGTGTGGAAATAAAATGCGGGTGTGGAAATAAAATGAATCGTCTTATGGAAACAATTAAAACTTGAAACGGTTACCCCCGCTAACTAAATATCTATAGAAATAAGAGCTATATGAGACGAGTTGACTAACTATATAAAGCTTCCTAACTATAAGCTAATAAAACCCTACTGCTTTCCCGCCCTGAACCTTTCTGCCCTAATTAAACTTGCCCTAGCAGAACTAACCGAAAATTGAAAACCGCCTAGCTGAATTAACCTAGCTGAAACTTGCCTAAGCTCTGAAATTAATAATATGAAATAAAATTATACTGTAAGGTAATGAAAACCCTTAGAAACCCATACCATAACTATCTCCAGTATTTTTCTAAGTAAATAAGATTTTCCCTTTCCTACTATATTGAACTGTTTACTTCTGGAATATTACCTAAAATAAATGGAAAACATTCTAGAAATTAAAGCTATTTATTGAGAATTAAATTGGCCATGGACGTGATCATCTAGTGATATTGTATAGGAACCCATTTAATTGTTGTGTTGTAGAACCCAAATCCTTTTCGAGGTTGCCTTGAAGTCTTATAGAGTCTTGCTACTAAATAAGAAACCTACATGATATCAGTACTAAACATGAAATAACTATATCCTAGTGTTGTAATCAATAAGCTACAGCGCCTACCAATGCGTGAAACCTACATGCAGGCGGTTAGTGACGCGATCCAGGATCTAGATGTCGAAAACGGTGATCCGGTAGCTCACTGGCAAGCGTTGTCGACAAACCTTATGGAGATTGCTTCTCAAACCCTTGGTATTCAACCAAGAAAGCACGAAGACTGGTTTGATGACAACAACGAGGTGCTAAGTGAGTTAATTGGAAAGCACCGTGGGCTCTTGCATCTAAACAAAAGTGATCAGACGGAGCAAGTCAGAAGCAGCAGCGTTGAACTGCGCAGAGTGATCCGGGAGGTAAAAGATAAATGGTGGAGGGACAAGACTGCGCGCATTCAGTGGCTTTCAGACACCAACCAACTGTCTGAATTCCATGAAGAGGTGCGCAAGCTTGTAGGTACAGTCAGTCGAAGTAGTGTACCGCTAAGAACTGAGGATGGCTCTAAGCTACTTACCAGCAAACCTGATGTTCTTAGCAGGTGGGGAGAGCACTTTAAGAACCTACTTAACGTGGACCGTGCTGCAGATATGCAGTATATCCGCGATTTACCAACACTCCCTGCCCACAGTGCACTTGATGAGCCTCTGACTATCAATGAGGTGATTGCTGCCATACAGCAGCAAAAGAATAAAAAAGCGGTAGGCGTCGATAATCTGCCCGGGGAATTACTCAAGTATGGAGGGGAACGGTTGCATAGGATAATCTGGAAACTTTTTGAACAGATGTGGGTGGAGGAACGAACTCCCAGTGAGTTCCGAGTATCACGCATTTGTTCTTTATACAAGAACAAAGGTGATCGATCCGACTGCAACTCGTATCGGGGCATCTCCCTCTTAACTTCGCCGGGTAAGGTTTTTGCACGCATTTTACTAAACCGTTTGTTATCAGTGTCAGAAAACATCTTGTCGGAGACGCAATTCGGCTTTCGCCCTGAGCGAGGCACCTGTGAGGCCATCTTCTCTATCCGTCAGCTTCAGGAGAAGAGTAGAGAGCAAGGACAACCACTGTTTCTCTGCTTCGTTGACCTGGAGAAGGCCTTTGACAGTGTGCCTCGCGAGGCTTTGTGGCTGGTGCTAGCGAAATTGGGTTGCACAGCTAAATTTGTAAGGCTTGTACGACTCCTGCATGATGACATGCAATGCTGTGTCAGCGTAAAGGGTGAAGAGTCAGATTACTTCAATGTCAACTGTGGCGTTAAACAAGGCTGCGTACTAGCACCTACACTCTTCGCCCTTTACTTTGCAGTTGTAGTCAGAGATGCCCTGCAGGATTTGGCTGATGGCATCCGCATTCGTTTTCGTACTGACGGCAGTGTTTTTAATTTGGCTAGGCTGAGGGCACGCACAAAGGTATCTCATGATACCATCACGGAGATAATGTACGCAGATGATCTTTGCTTTGTGGCGGATTCCCCAGATGGCCTACAAACGCTTATGTCGAGTCTTAACGAGTCATGTCAACGTTTTGGCCTTAAAATAAGTGTGAAAAAGACAGAAGTAATGGGGTCTGATCTGCAAATGCCAATAGACATCAAACTCGGGGATGACTCACTTAAGCGGGTGGACCGCTTCAGATATCTGGGGAGCACAGTAATGTCTAAGTGTCACCTTGATGATGAAATTAATAGCAGAATTGGAGCGGCTGCTGCTGCCTTCGGGAAGCTTCGTCTCAAGGTGTTCCGTTCACATGACTTAAAGCTCCCAACCAAGATCTCGGTGTACATGGCTATTGTATTGCCCAATCTTCTGTATGCCTCCGAAACTTGGTGCCTTTATCGTAAGCATATTCGCACTTTAGATAGGTTTCATTTGAAATGCCTGCGTGACATTATGAACATCTCTTAGTCGGACCGTGTCAGAAACACGGTGGTTCTGCGGCGCGCTAATGTCAGCGGTATCGAAGCCTATCTAATGCGGCGACAGCTACGATGGTGTGGTCATGTCTCCCGAATGTCCGATAATAAAATCGCAAAGCGCATCTTTTACTCGGAACTGCAGGACGGCAAGCGGAAGCAGGGCGGCCAATTCCTGAGATACAAAGATGCACTGAAGCGCCATATGCGGAAAGGTGACATTGACCCATCGCATTGGGAGAACATGGCACAAGATCGGCCTAAGTGGAGGCAAACAGTGGCGGTAAGCGTGCAAGCCTTCGAAGAGAAAAGAAGGAGTGAGCTCGACGCTAAGCGCGAGGAGCTCAAGGCCCGACCAACAGCGGCCATCTTGTATAATTTTTTCAGTGGGGTGCTGACATGCAGCGAATGTGGTCGCACATTTGCTGCAAAAATTGGCTACGTCAGCCACCTGAGAGCTCATGAGCGACGCTCTCATTAGCCAGCGTTCAGTCGCCGTGGCCGAAATCGGCCGGATGCAATGATATCCTAGTGTAAATGTAAGAGTATATCTATTAATCTATTTTAATCTAGAGTAAAGGATAGACCTAATATATATGATGCAAGTTTTTAGAATCCTACATAATGTCAGTACCAACATGAAATAATTATATCCTAAGGTAAATGTGAGAATATATCTATTAATCTATTTTAATCTAGAGTAAAGGATAGACCTAATGGAGCCTCTATAATATAATGGAAGTTTTTAGAATCCTACATAATGTCAGTATTAATCAAGAAATAACTATATCCTAAGGTAAATGTGAGAATATATCTATTAATGTTATTAAAACTATCGTGAGACATCTTTACTAATTATAAAAACGGTATAAACTCACGTAAAAATTGTCAGGAACGGCCCGACATGTTTCGAACTCATTTGGAGCTCTTCATCAGGGGTCGGCGCCCAAATTTCAACCGAGACGGTGGTTGGGCTCTACCTCCAGCATGGAAACCTGTGATTCCGGCGTTAAAAAACATCTCGCGTTCAGACAATGTCGTTGATACAATAAGTCAAGTGTGCGTGGTATCAGTGGGTAATAGTGAAAATGCAGTGACAGACAGTCCAGTGGTGACAGCGCAAGAGCCCTGCCCTCCCCGCGCCGCGCTATCTGCGCGTGCGCAGAGGGCGGCAAGAAGAGCGATTAAAAGTGCAGTGGGTCGCGAGTCGCGTAGCAGCACGGATAGCTACCCCTGATGAAGAGCTCCAAATGAGTTCGAAACATGTCGGGCCGTTCCTGACAATTTTTACGTGAGTTTATACCGTTTTTATAATTAATATATCTATTAATCTAGAATAAAGGACAAAACTAATAGAACCTCTATAATATGATGCAAGTTTGTACTATATTATTATGTCCCTACATGTCACTACATGAAGTTTTGTCAATACTGATAAGTCTTTTATTTAATTTATGTAGAACCTTAAGTAATGTGAAATTTAAATTAAGAGAAACAAATCAAACAGCTAAAGTTCCTTCTACAGGAAATATTATGATTATGAATAAGAAGTTTTAATTAGTTGCCTATATGATTAGTTAGAATTTCTAAGATCTAAAATTACTAGAAAACTTTAAATATGTTATAGTCAACACAAATAAGAACTAGCAAAGGCTAGATTATAGTACAATGGAGAAGGCATTTTAAGGTGTATATAATAAAATATATAAATTTGTTGTTAGAAAATCGCCAACCCTCGTAAGTGCGTGAAGGAATAACACCGTAAGCCTTAGCTAACTATCTCTAATTGGCAAAACTAAATAAGACAGACGGTGCAGGGATGACGGACCTTCACACCTAGATTAAACTGATCAAACCACGTTGGGATCTCTCTGCAACCTTGCATGATTTCCTAGCCTAAGACAAGGTGTCAGAGGATCCATCTTTTGGGAAGCCTTTTTACTCAGGCTTCTTTAAAGTTAACTACACAAAGGCCTACTCTAAAAATTAAATCACCTACCTATTTAACTAGTTAAATATATGTAATGGTTGAAAAGACTATGACATATCAAAAAGATGAAGTTAAAATTGTATTTGTAAGAAGTCTAGAACACTACTCTTTCCTAATAGGTACCCCTACTAATGAATTAACTACATCTTCTATTGAATTAACTAATCCCCAACAATCCTACTTGGTCTTAACTTCAACTCGTGACTGAATAGTACTGTAAGGTTCTTTGATATCTGAACACAAGAGCAAAAGGATGCACCGTTTATTTGATGACTAACACCTTTAAGCCCGTAAGCACTCAAAGTGTTAGATTCATTAGCACAAGCAGACAGAATCAAAGCTTCAACGGCCTAGGAATGCCGAGAAGTCAGCTTTACTCAAGGCAACTTTTCCTTGACATAATTTATTTATTGAAGGATCCATTTATTGGTCAACTGGTAGATATAATGAATTCCCAGGGGCACCCCTAAATATGTAGATAACTATAGGTAAGTATGTAGTTGTGTTACAATTAGTAACCCAATTAGAGGCTTTTGTACCCCAGGTGGGTATCGAATGTCAAGAAGGAAATTGTATAATGTATATTCAGGTGTTCCTATTAGAGTATAGTTGGTAAGAAGTAAAGCTGATGTTATCTGATAACTATAAGAATCGGACCGTTCCAGTAAGAGATAGTCGTAGTGACATAGTGAATAGTCAATGTTTAAATTAAGGCATTCGTCGTGATGTATTTCAGACAATAGGGCGGTCACGACCGTACAAGTCGCGAGCTTGGACTTCAAGAAGTCCCTAGTAAAGTCTATACAAGCGCGATCATTAGCGCTGAGTGAACTTTTGACATAATTTGTTATTATTTACCATAAACTGATATAACCGGATTAAAAAAAGAAGAAGTTTATTAAAAAAAAGGAAACGTCAGGTGTTGCCAGATTCTCCCTCATACCTCCCCATTATCCAAATAATCTAGATTTTACTTCTAATACTATCAATCATCAAAAACGGAAATAATAACCGTGGAAT
This sequence comes from Apotomis capreana, assembly GCA_947623375.1. Lineage (NCBI taxonomy): Eukaryota > Metazoa > Arthropoda > Insecta > Lepidoptera > Tortricidae > Apotomis > Apotomis capreana. Next base: position 144,993 of record OX392515.1, on the reverse strand, counting down.
ATAAAATTCCAATACGCAAAACATTTCTCATATAAACCGCACCGTGAAACAAAATGATGAAACACATATTTTAAAACACATAACACACACTATAAATAAATGGCACAGCAGAATATGGCATATATCAAATAGAATAGCACATAAACACAGTAAAACAATATAACAAGCAGCAGAATTACCATCTAGCACTCACCCGATTTAACCTGTTGGATTTAAACGGATTAACAAACACATGCACACCACATTAATAATTCAAATCCACATATCATTCAAGCGGCGTGTAGTACCTAAAGAAGATTGTCTCTAGGCCGGCAAAGTCTGTCCCCTAAAAGGAAGGAAAGTATCTATCCCGAGCTTCTAATATTAAGTTATAGCTCCCATGAAGACGCAGACATCTATCCCTAGCTCCTAATATTAAATTTATAGCTTTCATGAAGACGCCTACACAAACTATAGATCTATGACGTAATACCTAGAGGAAAACATTATGCAACAGTATAACAAACACCCATATCCTCATTCTACCCCAATGAATACAGCTACACTCGTAGAATCTCTATTATCTGTGTCGGCGCGTTGATCTGGATGTGCGGCATATAGGTACTCGCGTAGTACAGGTTCAGCAGCAATAATGTGAAGACAGCCTTTCTCAACAAATACTTTTAATTATCTAACAGTACATAGGTACATAAGGTTTTTATATCAAAAATATTAATAAAAGGGGCACATATGAAGTGCGTAGGTTATGAGGCTAATTGCGAATGTTCGGAGTGGCGGCTTGCATCCGCCGTTGGTGCATCCTCAGCCAATCACAGGGCCTGTAGATGACGTGATATCGCCGCTGATTGGTTCCCGGTCGCGTGATATGCATACGGTGGGCTGCACAAGGTGCGCGCAGGATACAGTCGTCCACATAAGTTGCATTGACATACTCCCGGCCTTGGAAACTCCCAGTTTGCAATATTGATGGTACTCCTGGTATCGGTGGAATCATGGATCCGACTGAAGAAGCGGACAGATTTTCGAAAATGCGCGCCTTATGGTGCCCGTAGCCGTTTTGATATCTGCTACCCTCGCAACACCGTCCTTGCCAGGATATGTTTTAATAATCCTCCCTAGGCTCCATTTCAACGGGGGAAATAATAAGTCCATCAGGAGTCGCACCTATCAAATATTTGATCGTGTTACAATTCTTGTACTGGGACCATGTCAGGGATTGTTGTACGGGATTATTAGGCTTTTCGATTTCGATCTCAAAGCAGTCTATGATACACTGGACATTTGAGAAGCTTGGGTTAACTCTAAATGCCAGAGGCAAATTCCTCTTTATGTCCATGGGACAGGGCCAGTAAACTAGTTCTTTAAAAAACAACATCATCGCACTGATAACTTTGTAGAACATTCTCCACAAACTTGTTAGCGAGATTTCAAAGATATCTCGGATTCTGCTAAAGGAATCATTGTTTTTTATTTTATACAATACGATGAGTAAATGTAAATAGGGCAAATTGCAGTTTTCCTCGAGGTACTTTATAATCCAAAAATAATTATGTGGTATACCTATATAATGAGAAGGTTTCTTCTGAATTAAGTCTAACAAAAACTGCCTCCCAAGTAGATTCTCATTCCCACTTTTGGGACTTGGAAGAGTAGAGCTCTCTGTTTCAGAGAACTCAGATGTGCTACCTAAAATGGAAGGGGTTTCCTCTGAAGTTTCTTCTTCTTCTAGTTGGTATACTGACGCACCCGTACAGTTTGTAGACACATTTTTGTCTACAATAACTGGTCTTACTTGTATGCCTCTGCTCCGGGATTCAGGTACACACAAAACACCTTTGTTTTCGGTCAGAACTTCCGAGTTTTCTGACATTAGTGGTTCCGCTAATCTTGGACTACATCTTGGGATATTCTTTAAGAAAGGAACACTCGGTTTCAGTCTGGCCCGTACACTTCCATTCTTCCATTTGTCATAGTTTATTAAATCATTTTTGACCTGAAAAAATTACAAATAACATTCAACCAATTCACACTAATTACGTTTTTGATAAGCACGGCGTATGTGCCTGCGTCATCGGTACGTATTTGTAGATTGATGCATCGATCCAAATGCAAACGTTTGCTGAACAATGCAACGGGGTACAAACAGCCTAAGCAGGCGGTACAAATGTGCGCTTACGCCGCGTTCATATTGGCGTTTATCGTCATACAAACGCAAGACTCGTGAGTCGTGTGCAAAAGTCATAGCAAACGCAAGGCAACCGGCAAGTTATATCTCTGCACACGAGCCACGAGTATTAGTAAGAGAGCCGTGTTTGTATCGCTACAAATGCACAAATAACGCGCCGTAATAAGTGAGCATTTGTACCGTCACAAAAGCATAGAATTTATTGCTAATGTTAAAAAAATTATATGGTTTCTTAGAGACCTATATATTTAAAGGTAGGTGAAACTCCTTAAAAGAAGAATGGGTGAGCTAGAATACATATGTATACTTTTTTATTTTGGCCCGAACGGTGAGGGCTATAAATATGTCATGTGGGGCTTTACGAATTACCGCCCGTGGTTTGTCTAAAGTTTTACGTCTTCCCTTGGCCAGAAAGTGAGAATTAGTCCCCGCGTAGTGAGCAGAAAATCGAACTTACGGCCCACGGTGACGCAAAAAATATTATAACCATTTTGTGAGTTTATACAATGGATTCTTAGTACTTACATTTATGTGATATTCACATATGTATATTGAACCTTTCGGAACATTAGTTTTGTGCACAGCGGCACACCATCTTTCCTTGTTTGTTGCGGAATATGGAAGAAACATTTTTCTGGTGACATCAGTGCCGTGACCTTACAGCTAGGCACAAAACATGAAATCATTGGGTCTTGTCGATACATTTTCTTGGCGCTCATCTTACTTATAAATAGTTTTAAACCGAATACTTTAAAAGCAAATTAATTGTACAAAAACTCAACTGCCATCAAATTAAAATTTTTGACACTTCACTTCACTATCACTGCCACGATGAGCCCACAGGTATAGTATATTATTTACTTATAAATTAGCACTTTATATAAGCGCAGCACGAATGCAGCCTCAGTTGGCGTTTAAACCTTTATGGAATAAGGTAGTTTAGTTTTATCAAAAAAAGTGGTTAAAACTTAATATAAAACAAAAAGAAAAAATACGGCCCCTGTAATTTTGATTATACTATTATATGAATCAATCAAATTAGGTGGTAAAAAAAATGAAATGTTGTCCATTGTCTTCTTTGATGATGACGAGCGTGTTCTCCTTAAGGTCATCCGATTGGTACCTCCATTTTGATCGTGCTTGCAGCTCCGTGATATATTCTCTGGACCAGCGGTTCCAAAAGTGCTGCCGAATTTGTTCGACTTTCTGGTAACGCGTCAACCGATGCTCAGGAACGTAGTTCAGGCTAGCACACACAGGTGCCGTTAGTGGACGACCAACCAAGAAATGTCCCGGACTTAACGGTAAGAGATCATTAGGGTCGATTGACATTGGAGTAAGTGGTCTGGAGTTGAGTACGGCTTCGATCTCGGTCAACACCGTGCTCAACTCTTCAAATGTCAAATGTGCGTTGCCTACAACGCGACGTAAATGATATTTACAGCTTTTAATACCTGCCTCGTACGCCCCGCCAAAATGACTAGCATACGGGGGATTCATGCGGAATTTAATGTTTTGAGAGATCGCATACTCTTGTATATCTCCAGATATACTTGACAAAAACCTTTCAAAATCGTTCATTAGGCCAACAAAGTTTTTACCGTTATCACTCACTATTTCCAAAGGTTTACCCTACGTGAAATAAAACGCTTTAGTGCTAACAGATAGCCATTAGACGAAAGGTCACTGACCAGTTCTAAATGAATTGCGCGCGTTATGAAACAGATAAATAAACAAATGTAGGATTTGACAGTTTTAGCCCCCCTACCTTTGCGGTTCAAAACGTACACTGGACCGCCATAGTCGACATCAGAATGAATAAAAGGATATCCAGGTTCTAAATTTTTTTTGGGCAGATTGCCCATTATTGGGGTCAAAGTGCGGCCTTGCCACCGTTTGCAAGTTACACATTCATGCACGGTTTTTCTAGCTAAATTCCGAGCCCCTACTGGCCACCAAGTCTCTTTTATTGTAAACAATAACAATTGGGGCGGCGCGTGCAATAACCGTTTATGTTCAAAACGGAATAATAACATTGCTAGATGATGTTTACAAGAAATCAAAATCGGGTGTTTTTTCTCAAAACTGAAGTTACTCGAATTTACTATGCGGCCGCCTACTCTTAATAGTTTAGTCTCGTGCATAAATAAATTTAATTTAGTTAGGCTTGCACCGTGCCTGTTCGTTAACAGATGGTTTTGTGATAAACAATCATGCACTTCCCGGTATGACTCATACTGCGACAGCCTCGCAAGGAACAACACAGATGTATTTAGTTCATCTACGCTTAATGAGCCTGTGAGCTTGTTTACCTTATTTCGTGCGTTATGAATGAATCGCAAAAAATATATGCTGCGCTGCGCTGTATACGATTAAATTGAGAAAATCGGTGAAACGGAAACCATCCTTGGTTATCTGCATTGGCCACACAGCTTAGCGTAGTATTTGATTTAACTTCGGGCAAGTCAATATTTGAATCATCTACAACTAATGACTCAGAATCAATTTCAAAATTGATATCATGAAGAAATTGCGGCCCCTGGCCCCAAAACGTGGATGACCACAACGATTCTAACGACCGCGCGCGCGTTATAAGGTCAGCGGGATTGTGTTCACTTCTCACGTGACGCCAGGGGTGGTTAGCTGTCAACTCGTGTATCTCGGCGGTTCTATTTTGTACAAATGTTTTTAATAAATTAGGCGGCATGCGTAACCAGCCCAGTACAATTGTCGAATCTGTCCAAAATACCACCTTATTAAAATTCTGCGAAGTGACGTAATAATTTTTGTGTACAGTCGTGCTCCAACTAATGCGCCGCATAACTCCAATTTTGGAATACTTACCGGCTTAATTGGCGCAACTTTTCCTTTGGAGCATAACAACCTAACGGATATATTGTTATCGTTATCAATTGCGCGAGTGTACGCGCACGCTCCGTATGCCGTGAGCGAACTGTCAGAAAAAATGTGCAATTCTAAATGTTTCGGGTTATCGTTTAATACGTAACGTGGAATGCGTATGTTTTCTAGTTGTGACAGATCAGTTACAAATTTGACCCAGACCTGCGCGACATCACTCGGGACTGGTTCGTCCCAGTCTAATTTTAATAGCCACAACTTTTGTAACAACACTTTCGCGGTAATACTGAATGCGGTTAGTAAGCCAAGCGGATCGTAGACTTGTGACGATACCGACAATATAACTAGTACGCTTTGTTATCGGCTTAGAATTAATTTCAAATTTTGTGTGGTAAAATAATTCGTCCGATCGACTATACCATCCTAACCCTAATGTCTTGTTTTGAACGTTATCACCTAACGACAATTCCTTTGAAAAATGCGCGGGCTCATTAAATTCGGAAAAATCGAAATTAAAAATCCATTTTCGCAATGGAAAGCAGCCTTCCTGCAACGTCTTTGTAACGTCTAAACATAATTATACTTCACATGTTCTTCCGAGAGATTATTAACTTGTAGTAGTGTTCCCGTACGGCCGTTGTCACAATATTTAGAGAACTAGTCTAAATAAACGAATTTTATGTAAGCGCCTACGTAAAATTAAGAGCAAAAATTTTCTTCCCTCGCCCCGCACCGGTCGCCGTCCGGGCCTCGATACGCCATCTTGTCATTGTTAGTTTTTGTGCGCCGTTGATCACACGCATCATGGACAGAAAATCAATATGTCGGAAGATTGAAAATCTTATGCGGAGGCTTAAGCGGACAAGGTCGCCATCTCCTTCGGATTCGTCACCTGAGCGACCTTCTTCTCCAAAAAAGCGTTGTCGTAGAAGAATAATATCTACCGATTCATCGGAACCCAAGTCTGACGACGAAAATATTAACGGTAAGTTTAAATTTTACCTAATGAGTGCGCGTCTAAGTTGCAAGTATTGTCTGGATGACATACGCAACTAAACATTGTTAGTTGCAAGTATTATCTGCATGGTGTACGCAACTATACATAGGGCTTACGATCGCGCAAAAACATACCGTATTCTAATTTTTCTATGCTTCATTGCAAGTGCCGACTGCATGTCTCACGCAATGATAAGAGGTCTACCCTCAAATTAAATTATTTAAAGTCCAAGATCTAGACACGCGGCAGCGTGTCCAGCCAAGTTCACCGCAGGAACTGGCGAGCAGCAGCCGTGTGTTATATTACACGAACCGTTTGGAGCCACTTTTGACCCCCCAATAACTCCAAATCTATTTAACATAAAAAATTGAAATTTGGCTTATGTATTAAGATCCCTTAGAACAAGTAGAACCCCAAATTTCATTAATATAGGTTAAATAGTTATTGAGATATTAAAGTCCAAAAAACGGTATTTTTGTCACTGACTGACTGACTGACTGACTGACTGACTGACTGACTAGTAATCAAAAACCTAACCCACTTCCAGGTGACCTAGAAAGGTGAAATTTGGCATCCAGCTTAGTAATTGTGTGTGTATACATATAAAAATCTAAAACAGTGATTTTTTTATGTTTTTTTATTATTATTATTATTGATGGTTGTTGCCTCAGAACTCTGTCATTTATAAACCGATTTGGAAAATTCTTTTTTGTTTGAAAGATATACTAGAATAGCATATACACTCACACGCACACACTTACACATACATGCACATAAAAATCCAATACGTACTAACCGTTTTGGAAAATTCTTTGTTTGTTCAAAACTTTCAAAAGATGTACTAGAATAGCACACAGAACTAATTAACAAATAATAATTAAGTAATTTACACATCATAATAATTTCTGTACAAAAAGTAATGATATCCCATCAAAAACATAAATGTAAAATGAGAGCCAAGTTCAATATCGCGTGCACTTCGCCGACAAAAGAATTGAGATCTGCAAGGGCGCCAAGTTCTTTGCCCTAAAATTTTTAGATACAAGGACATGCGACATACTCAATGCATTTATTTTACTTGGGGTGTAATTCAATATCAAGACGTGACTTGGCTAGTTTTAAAATATAAATTTATATTATAAATCAAAATCAATCAAATCATTAACCTATTTTCGTAAAGGTAAGTACGCAAGTTAGTGTTCGTCTTGTTACTTATACTGTTAGCTTGATAATGAACTATGACTATGACTATGTTACTTTTATAAAATTTAGTTAGTTTGTGAAAACTAGCCAAGTCAAATCTTGATATTGAATTACTCCCCAAGTAAAATAAATGCATTGAGTATGTCGCATGTCCTTGTATCTAAAAATTTTAGGGCAAAGAACTTGGCGCCCTTGCAGATCTCAATTCTTTTGTCGGCGAAGTGCACGCGATATTGAACTTGGCTCTCATTTTACATTTATGTTTTTGATGGGATGGATTTTATTGGAATTCGTTAGTACTAAAACAGTCTTGTTTTTTGTTAATTCCAGTTGCCAATAGTCAACCAGATGCCGTCGATACAGATGATGTATTTAAACTATTGGGCGAAGACCCGACCCAAAATAAAGAATATAGCGATGACATACATGCACACGTCGCTGTTAGATGGACTTACATTCTTTCTAAAGGCCTGAAAAAAGAACACCGCAGCGAGTTGCTGAAAAAGTATGTACCTCCTGCAAATTGTACCTACATTACTTAGAATCAATCACACGAAGATCCTTACTGGCGCAAGGTCTTAATAAAAATACTAAAGATGCTGTGAAGGATCTCTCGCGGGACAAACTTTTATTTGGCGAAGGCCTTACAGAAACTCTTAAGGCTGTCAAAGCATATTCTAGATCGGCTTCAGACATAAAAACTAAGCCTGCCAAACAAGCTCCGCGTGCAAATGAGAATACGGCGGGACCTAGCACGCGTCAACCTGCATTCAATTATTCTTTAAACTTGAGGGGCCCGTCGCGTCGTCCAGCGTATCAAGCGTATCCAGCGATGACGACGGGAGGCTACCGCGACCGTCGCCAACCGACAGCTGCTCCAGTCCGGCGGCAGTACAACCGGAACGCCAGGCAGCAGCCGTCGACATCGACCAAGAGATTTTAAACCATTCTCAGGTAATGCAATCTGCGGGTAGATTGCGTTATTTTTACAAAAAATGGCAGCAAATTACCAATGACGAAGTCATATTGTCATGGGTCAAAGGTTTTAAAATACCCTTTTCTAAAAAGGTTCATCAGTATAAACCTCTTATTACTCGTCCTCACAATGCTGAAGAGGACAAATGCTTTCTAAGAGAAATTAATGAACTAATTCTAAAAGGGGTTGTAAATGAATGCTTACCTTGTAAAAATCAATTTGTATCTAAGATATTTTTGCTTGATAAACCTAATGGCGACAAGCGTATGATACTTAATCTAAAGGAATTAAATAAATTTATTGACACAGCGCACTTCAAATTAGAAGACCTTAGAACAGCAATAAAATTACTGTCCGAAAATTGCTTTATGTGTTGCGTCGATTTGAAGGACGCTTATTATGCTATTAGTGTCGCAAAAAGGCATAGAAAATATCTTAGATTTCAATATAAATCAAAATTATATGAATACTCCGTTTTAGCGTTTGGATTGAACGTGGCTCCTTATGTTTTCACTAAATTAATGAAGCCAGTTATGCAATGCTTAAGGAGACAAGGTCAATTGTCGATCATTTATTTAGACGACACTTTGTTGTTAGCTGATTCTTTTCAAAAATGTAAAAATAATTTATCAGATACAATAGTTCTTTTTGAGTCTTTAGGATTTATCGTTAATTATGAAAAAAGTCAACTGACTCCCCAAATGACATGTAAATTCCTTGGTTTTATATTAAATTCGAGAGACCTTTCTATTGCTCTTCCAGATAACAAACGCTCATTGATAAAATCTGAACTTATAAAGCTAAACGACATGAAACGATGCACTGTAAGAACGTTTGCTCGAGTAATAGGCCTACTTTGCTCGGCTTGTCCAGCTGTAACTTATGGCTGGGCTCATACGAAATTATTCGAACGCGAAAAATTCTTGCTATTAAAAGGAAATGCGGATTACGATAGATATTTTATCATTCCGAAACATTTACAAATAGATTTTAAATGGTGGATAGATCATATTGACAATTCAGTTAGCTTAGTAAGAGATCATAAATATGACATTGAAATTTATTCAGATTCTTCTATGAGCGGTTGGGGTGCGGCTTGTAATGATAAAACAGCTAGTGGTTTTTGGTCTATCGATGAAGCTAATAAACATATAAATGAATTGGAACTTCTTGCAGCTTTCTTTGCATTAAAGATATTTGGAAAAGATTATTACGATTCTCAGATCCTTATGAGGATCGATAATACAACTGCTATTGCTTACATAAATAGAATGGGGGGCATTCAGTATCCGCATTTAAATAATGTATCTAGAGATATATGGGATTGGTGTGAGACAAGAAATAACTTCGTGTTTGCCTCATATATCACATCCGCTGATAATTCTGTAGCTGATTTCGAATCTAGACGGGTAAATGATGATACTGAATGGCAACTAAATGATTCCGCTTATCAGACGATCAAAAGAAAGCTCTCTGCACCAGACATTGACTTATTTGCCAGTCGTTTAAATTGCAAATGTGAAAAATATGTATCATGGCATGGGGACCCAGGTTCCATTGCAACTGACGCTTTTACCTTGAACTGGAAGGGTTATTTCTTTTATGCGTTCCCCCCTTTTAGTTTAATTCTAAAAGTTTTATCTAAAATTGTTTCTGATAAAGCTACAGGAATTGTGGTGGTCCCAAACTGGCCTAATCAACCATGGTTCCCTTTATATAATCGTTTACTGGTATCAAAAGTTGTGATTCTGGATGCTAATCCAAGATTATTATCATCTCCTTCCAGAATCAAACATCCGCTTCACAGAACGCTGTCTTTGATGGCAGGCATTTTATGCGGGAAGCGTTCATAAGAAGAGGAGCACCTGTAGAAGCGTTGGATTTATTAATAGACTCAATATCTGAAAATACATTAAAGCAGTATCGGTCATGTATGAAAGAATGGTTAAGCTTTTGTAATCATCACAATTATGATTACTATGATTCGTCAACTTCAATTATTTTAAAATTTCTCTCGATGATATACAATCGCGGGGCCAAATATGGTACAATAAATACATATAAATCTGCATTGGTAATGTTATTAGGCGATAAGATTAACAACGATTTGATAACAAGATTTTTAAAAGGTGTTTATAGACGAGTCCCATCTGCACCGAGATATAATTCGACATGGGACACTTCTATAGTACTTAATTATTTAAGCACGTTGAACAATGAACATATATCACTGGAATTATTGTCTAAAAAGTTGATAACTTTACTTGCGTTAGTAACAGCGCATCGCTTACAAACTTTATCGATTATAAAAGTCTGTAACATTGAAAAAACAGATACCAAGATTTGCATAAAAATCCCGGACTTTATTAAAACATCAGGTTTAAATCGAACTCAACCAATTTTGATTTTACCTTTCTTTTTAGAACGTCCAGAAATCTGTCCAGCTAAAACTTTAATAACTTATCTAGATCGTACACAAGGTTTGCGAAACGATAATATTAATGAACTGTTTATAAGTTTCAAAAAACCTCACTCTCGAGTATCGTCACAGACACTCAGTCGCTGGATAAAGCTAATGCTTCAAGACAGTGGCATAAATACCAATATATTTAATGCATATAGCACACGACATGCCTCCACTTCAGCTGCACAAAGGTTAGGAGTAAACCTTCAATTGATTCGTAAAACAGCTGGGTGGAGTGGCACATCTAAAGTTTTTGGGAATTTTTACAACAGACCTGTCATTGACGATACTCTGGTTGAGGAAAATTTTGCTCGATAAATTCTTTCCCAAGCTGAGTGAGTAATAAGTCTATAGTAAATTATTTGAAGTCATTTTTCTTTAAACTATGTTTAATGATTATTATAAATAAAACAAAATTGATCTCATTATATTTATTTTATTTTACACTCTGAACATCTACAAGTTAATAATCTCTCGGAAGAACATGTGAAGTATAATTAACTATTAAAAGAAACTTACCTGGAAGGAAGTTCAATAGTAATTATACGAGCTTGTTCTTCCGAGAGATTAGACCAGAATAGTCCCTCCCAAGCTCCCAACCCGTTAACGAAAACGATTGCCCTTGTTAAAAATAAAACTAGGTCGATGCAGAGTCAGCCACCGGCTAAGCTTGCACCATAGATTGGAGCGGAGTTGTGCGATCTTCGATTTGTATAACGCAGTAACTACAAAATAAACTACAACAGAAAGTTGAAAGAAATAATAATTTATTTAGAAAAGTTCATGGAAAATATTAATATAGAAATTAATTTTTGATGATGATTTGACTGGCGTTCAGATAGCTCTACCAAACGATTCAGCTCTGTGCGCTTTTCAGCCAATTTCTTCTTTTCGTTGATTTTTTTGATTCGTGCGAAAGGAAATCCAGGCTCGAAGAATAAACCATTGATGTTTCGGACTCTGGAAAGCGCAACATAAGACATGCCTAATGCAAATTCAGTGTCTCCAATGTTTACAACTGCTTGATCTAGAGTTAAGCCTTAAGAACGGTGAATGCTTATTGAATTCGATGGAGAAGGCGCGCAGGGAATGCTGGACATGCCCTGCATGTCGTAGTCTCATACCGAAAACAGACAATCAGAATTCTCCTGTGAGGTCAGGAGTAGTACCTCATTCGTCCGCCGGTCCTGGGTCTACTGCAAGTATTGCAGGCGGCAAAAGTAATTCGAATCCATCGGAAAATATTACTCTACGGAAGAAGGTTTCAAAACAGACTGGTAACCAGGCCTCAATACCATCTTCGAAAAAAACCACCACCGAGAATACTCAAAAGCAAACCGAGGACAGCAGGGAACCTATACAGGCCGGTTTTAGGTCCACTATGGAAAGCTATGTAATGTCAGTTCTAAACGACTTTGCAGATAAGTTTTTTTCTCGGCTAGAAAAACTCACAGCGACGATGGAGGCGATTTCTACGCGTTTAATTACGTTCGATGAACGTATTTCGTTGCTTGAAACTCGACTGAAAAACAACACGGATTCCACTCAAAACCATCTAGTAACCGAAGTGGAACGGCTAAAGTGTCATCTAAACGAGCGTGACCAGGAATTACTTTTAAATGACCTTGAAATCACAGGTGTGCCGGAATCAATAAACGAAAATAAGTTGCATCTTGTAACTTTAATAGGTAGAAAACTTGGTGTAACGGTGTCGGATTGTGATGTAGTTAGCGTGACTCGAGTGGGCGCTCGTCGCGTGGTCCTGGATGAGACAGTCGGCGGATTAACCCAGTCGCATGTCAACAGCTCTGAGTTTCCAACTCCAGCTGAGTCTGGAGCTACTAGTGCGGTATCAGACGGTGACGATGCGCCGTCGAATAAGCGTGAAGGCGACGCGGCGGAGCGCGGCGCCACAACCCAGCCCGACAGGCCGAGCGGCGGAGCCCCGCGACCCCTCGTCGTGCGGCTGGTGCGGCGGGCCCAGCGGGACGAGCTGCTTCGGGCGGCGCGCGTCCGCCGGGTTATCGACACCACTGGCTTTAACCTACCCGGAATCCCGCGTCGAGTTTATGTGAATGAACGGTTAACGCCAGCAAATCGAAATCTTTTTTATAAAACTCGAATGGAGGCCCGGCGCCTACAGTGGCGGGCCCCTTGGACCAGTCACGGGCATATATTGGTCCGACGTGACGCTAATCATTCAGTGCAAAGAATTCGCTCGGAATCAGACTTAAACAGGGTTTTTTGCATCGAATAGGGTTGGCACTACGCATACTACGCCTACTGTTTATGAACAGAATTGGAATTGGTCCCCATTTGCTTAGTTTAGAACTGTGTTTACTCGTAATTTTACTTTATTGTTTATGTTTATTGCATGTGCAGTTAATAATAAAAACATTTACTTATTGTGCTATAGTCAGAATATCACTACTTGTATTGTATTTTAATGTGGTGCTACTTAAATACATGTCCAACTGTTGTTATACATACATACCGTACTCGTCTACTGTAACCGGTTCCAGGATGTATGTCATTGTAACCGATTTGAAATTTAATTTTAAAAGTAAGTCCGAATACGCTTTCTACTACGGCGTTATCTATAAAACATTACTATTAGTTTTAGCGAGGGACGTGTATGATTGGCGGCACGCTACTTGGCTCAGATTTTATATAGTAAACAACAAGTACATCAATATCACTTTTGCATTCGAAATACAGTTTTTAAATAAAAGAAAATCGTTGTCTATTGGTCTGCTAAATCCTGGGTCCTTAGGTACTCGTCATACAGAATTTCTTGTTGCAATGGAACAGCACGGAGTGGACGTAATGGCTATTAACGAAACCTGGCTCAAAGAGAATGAGGAGGCGCGCGCGCCCGCACCGCCCGGGTACCGGTTACGTCACGTCCCCAGGCCGCCTGGCGCGCGAATGAGAGGTGGCGGAGTAGGATTTTATCTAAAACGCGATATCAATGCTCGCCTGCTCGCTCACCCGCAAACCTCATCCGTTGAGCAAATGTGGCTGAGTTTGAACATGAATGGCATTAAACTTGCTATTGGTACCGCGTACCGGCCGCCATGGCAGAATATTGATAATTTTATTGATTCGATTACTGCATCAGTTTCCTCTTTTTCTAATTTTGATCACGTTATTCTACTTGGAGATTTTAATATAAATCTCTTGAAACCCTGTGATACTGATAGCAAAAAGCTCACGGATTTCTGTTATTCCCAAAAACTCACTCAGTATGTGAAGAAAGCCACCCACTTTACCGAACGAAGCCAGACATTAATTGATGTCATATGTTCAACTTCTCGAGTAAATAATATCAACATAAATTTTATCCCAGAATTGAGTAGCCACGCTTTTATTACGGGTGAAATTCCGGTAAGAAGAGAAAAACCACCCTCAAAAAGTGTAATTTGCCGTTCTTTAAAAAATATTGATTTAGATAGGTTTAACTCGCAAATAGAAAACATGAAGTGGGAAGTGGTACTATCAGATAATGTCAACGAATCAGTGTTAGCGCTAAACACATACTTTTTGCATCTGTTTGACCAATATGCAGCAAAACGTAAAATTCAGGTAAAAGATCATTGTTTACCTTGGATTACTTATAACATTAGACAAATGATGCAGAAACGTAACGAAGCGCATAAGCGATACAAAAAAACAGGTATGGAATCGCACAAAGTATATTATAAAGATTTAAAAAAACATGTAAATTGGGCAATAGACGCTGAAAAAACCGCATATTTTAATAATCACGTTATTTCAAACATAAAAAATCCTCGTGCATTGTGGAAAAACATAAAGAAAAATGTGGCAGATTTTAAACGTAGCGATCTAGAAATACCTGATCATCTTCGAGACCCAAACCGGATCAACGGGCATTTTCTTGACGTCCCTGGCACTAAAGAAACAAACATATCTCAGTTGACTTATCTGGAGTTTCACCGACATGGTACTGCGTCCTTTAGATTGAAAACTGTCTCGGAATCAATAATCGCTAAAATCATTCAGTCAATTAACACCAACGCTGAAGGCATAGATGGGATATCTCTTGATATGTTGCTAATGACTCTGCCGCGGACGCTCGGCATTATAACGGCTATCGTGAACACATCAATATCTACTGGTACGTTCCCGGATATTTGGAAATCCGCTTCGGTCAAACCCTTGCCTAAAGTGTCCTCTCCAACCGGTCTAAAAGATTTAAGACCAATTAGTATCCTGCCATTCATGTCCAAAATTTTAGAAAAAGCGATTTGCATGCAGCTGACTGAGTTTCTAGAGAATAATAATATTTTACCTTCAAATCAATCTGGTTTTAGGAAGGGACGCAGTACAGCTACTGCTCTTATCGATGTCGTTGACAATATCCTCACGGCGCAAGATGGCGGCGAAGGCACTATTATGGCGTTACTCGATTTCTCACGCGCTTTCGATACTATAGATCATACTTTGTTACTTTCCAAGCTGTCCTATTACGGTTTTGAGGCTAGTAGTGTAAAATGGTTTGCTAGCTATTTAAGCGGACGCACTCAACGTGTTGAACTGAACAATCCTGACGGTACTTTTACAGTTTCTGACACTCAACCTGTCACTAGAGGAGTACCTCAAGGATCTATTCTCGGTCCTATACTTTTCATTTTATACAGTGCTGATATCGTTGACAGTGTCAAAAACTGTAAATGTCATTTGTACGCTGATGACCTACAAATTTACATCTCTTTCAAGCCAGATGACACGGAAGGAGCTGTCTCCAAACTAAATCAAGATCTGAGCCGAGTAGCGCGATGGTCAGAACAAAGTGGCCTTGTTCTTAACCCTTTAAAATCGAAGTTTCTTGTGATGGGTACAAAGCAGGGTGTCGCTAAGGTAATGGCCCGTAGCCCCCAGGTTTCTATAGATGATGAACCCTTAGAATGTGTGTCTGAAGCTAGAAATCTGGGTGTTATCATGGATAGTACTCTTCATTTTGAGAAACATGTGCTTGAAACTGTACGCAATTGTTTTTATCGGCTAAAAGTTCTATATAGGGTCCGAAATTATCTTTCTGTAGACATACGAATAAAACTTTGCGACTCTTTAATTCTCTCGAAGCTTAATTACGCTGATACGGTGTTTGGCCCATGTTTGCTTGCTCGTTCTAAAAAGTTGATTCAGCGCTTACAAAATGCATGCGCAAGATTCTGTTATCCCATTCCACCTCGAGCACACGTTACTCCCTTTTATAACAAAGGTAAGCTTCTCAAGATGGAGGCCCGCCGTACTATGCATTTAGCCACGCTCCTTTTCGGAATTATAAATTTTAAAGAGCCCTCGTACCTTTTTCACAAGCTTCGTTTCACCAAGCCAAAACCTAGACGTGCCCCTCGCCTTATCTGTCCTCGACACGGAAGCGCTTCCTTTCGTGGCAGTTTTAGTTACTCTGCCACGAAATGCTGGAACAATATCCCACCTCCAATCCAAAATGCTTCTTCTATATTTATTTTCAAGAAACGGTTAAAATTATATTTGTTAGACCAGCAGCTTGGTCCAGCACAGTAAGCCTTTCGTGTTCCAGGTCGGATTATATTTTTTGTCACAGTTTGATTTTGTAAAGTTTAAATGTGTTAGTTTTAGTCACGGTTTTGTGAGATAAACATGCCCACTTATAGTACTTTATATAAATGAATTACAATCAGTTTGTTCACTCTATTTTTGGTTTAATGGGAATATGAGTGTATAACGTGCAGTCCTGTTCCGCTCAACTTGTGGATCCACATAATACCAGCCGTCAAGTCACCCCCGTGGTTTGGCAATGTGCTGAGTGGACTCCTTTTTCGCACAATTCTTATAATTTTTATGTTATAATATGTAATACCTACTAATTGCGGCGAAATAAATTTTCTTTCTTTCTTTCTTCTTTCTTTCATATGCAAGCTGTATGGGAAATTGCTTCCTTGAGAACGTTGTTGAGCCTTTCCTGAATGAAACTGTCACTGGTGGTATTGGCAATATGTTGCAGTTCTGGAGTTGCGGACCTGAATATGATGCAAATTCCACCATAATGCAAATTGGAAAATCGTCACTGAAACGGTTGTCTTCGCGGTGATTGTACACAATGTCTACAAGTTGCGCGCGCTTTTCACTTACAAAGTCCATTCGAGTCGATCCATGGGAGCTTTTTGTTTTTTTATCATAACTTTTTAATTAAGAACAATTTCAAAATTTTCTCTTCGTCACGACCTAGCGAAATTTAATTTGTGCATTTTAAAACAAAAATTTCCAAAATCGGTTGAGAACTCGCTGAGATCTGCGCATTGTTACAAAGTCCATTCGAGTCGATCCATGGGAGCTTTTTGTTTTTTTATCATAACTTTTTAATTAAGAACAATTTCAAAATTTTCTCTTCGTCACGACCTAGCGAAATTTAATTTGTGCATTTTAAAACAAAAATTTCCAAAATCGGTTGAGAACTCGCTGAGATCTGCGCATTGTTACAAAGTCCATTCGAGTCGATCCATGGGAGCTTCGCTCGCTTCGCTCGCTCCGCTCCAAAAATATACGGTCCTAGGTCAGGGAAACTATTGCTTTAAACTCAATGACAAGATGGCGTATCGAGGCCCGGACGGCGACCGGTGCGGGGCGAGGGAAGAAAATTTTTGCTCTTAATTTTACGTAGGCGCTTACATAAAATTCGTTTATTTAGACTAGTTCTCTAAATATTGTGACAACGGCCGTACGGGAACACTACTACAAGTTAATAATCTCTCGGAAGAACAAGCTCGTATAATTACTATTGAACTTCCTTCCAGGTAAGTTTCTTTTAATAGTTAATTGTTTTAACTTTTCCTTACTAGGGTGACCACAAATAAGATCGTCGACATAGAAATCATCCCTAATTATTTGAGCAACTTCAGGGTCATCACATTCTTGCGCTAACTGCTTCAGACATCTACAGCTTAAAAATGGACTTGAACTATTTCCGTATGTCACCGTTCGTAATTTAAATACTTGTAGAGGGTCAGAAGGACTATCCCGCCACATGCAGGATTAATTGCAAGTCACGTTGTGTCTCGTCGACCAATACTTGGCGATACATTTTTTCTACTTCCGCACAAGCAACATATTTGTTTTCTCTAAAACGCAATAGTATGGATAACAAATCACCCTGTATTGGCGGCCCTACAAATTGCAAATCATTAAGCGAATGCCCTGAAGTAGACGAACAGCTGGCGTCGAACACGACGCGTAAGCGCGACGTGATGGCGTGTTCGCGGTACACGCCGTGGTGTGGCAGAAAGTAGTGCGGCGTTGAGTATTTATCAACGCTTTCCATATGCCCTAACTCTAAATATTCGGTTATAAAATCACTATACAATTTTTTGTAATTAGGATTCCGTTCTAATCGCTTTTCAACTGCGTAAAACCGTTGTTCGGCTTGTTTGCGCGTGTCGCCTAAAACCTCTGGTGACTGTTTAAATGGAATACGTACGCAAAATCTGCCATTATCGAGCCGTTTTTTTTTTTTTTTTTTTGTTTTGTGGTTTGTACGAATATTTCCTCACAAATACGTTCGTCCTCACTGCGCGATTCATTGACTCGATGGCTCACCGGCGCGTCTTCGAGCTCCCAAAACTTACGTAACTGTTCGTCTATTGAAATCTGCGCATCTATGGTTTGCATAAAATTACATTTAACATTGGGACTCTTAATAGTTTTATTATAGACGGGTCCAGACAAAATCCATCCTATTTTTGTATAATTTAAAACAGGACCGTTACTTAAACGTATCATACCATCTTGAAGCAAATCCCAAAATATATCTGCTCCTATTAGCAGGTCTATCGGTTGACTTTCATAAAAATATGGGATCCGCTAAAATAATTCCGTTCGGTATAACGAATTGTTCGCTTCGCATAGCAAAAGAAGGTAACGAGGAGGTTGTGCGGTAATACTAGACACGTTGTGCGCGTGCGATAAGTGCTATTAGTCGATTTGATTTCAATATCACAAGTTCGCGTGCATTGGGATATTGAGCCCCCTACGCCCTTTATTCTTTGAGTGGACTGTATAAGTTGCGTGTTTAGTTTATCACATAGTGATTGCTTAATTATGCAGCGCTCACTGCCGCTGTCCAAGATCGCTCGCGCTCTATGGTATTTACCTAAACTATCAACGATATCTACGAGTGCGGTTGACAACAGAACCGGCTGCATAGAAGACGCCTGCGCGCATGGGACATCTGAGCATGCAGCAAGTACCTGCTCCCGCTCAACTTGCGCGTGTGTTGTTATCGAATAGACATTTGACGTAGAAGCGGAGGTCTGGAGCTCATTAGGCCTATTTTGGCTCGATTTCGATGAGCTGGGACAGTTGTTTGTTACGTTAACATTAACATCGTCGCGATGAATAATCGAGTTGTGTTTTTTGTCGCATTTTCTGCACGGCCCGTACCTACATGCATCAGCTGTGTGCCCGACACGTAAACAATTCTCGCATAAGTTATTATCGCGTACAATCTTAATTTTATCTTGCGTATTTAAATTTAAAAAGGATTGGCACGAATATAAAGGATGCTTTGCATTACACATTGGACACAACTTGAATTGCCTTTTAAACGAAATTTTATTTTGCGGCTTTTCCGTCAAGACATTGCAGTGAATTTTGGACGTGAAGTTATTGTGTGTGTGTTTTTTAGTGTCTTGTGTATTGACCCTACTGTGCGTTACAATTAACGTTTCGAGCATATCTGCCCTACCCCGTAAAAAGGTTATTAAATCGTCAATAGTTAACTTCGACTCGGCTGATTTGGACAGTAAAAACCCTTTATGCTGCTCCCACTCTCGTTCAGTGGTCGAATCGAGCTTAGAAACCACCATATAGATAAGTAAGGTATCCCAATACTGTACCGGTTCCTTTAGTACCTTAAGAGCGCGAATATTTTTTAATACGTTATCTATAAGTTTCCTAAGCAAGGCGGGTGTTTCGGCTTTCATTTAATTCCTTATTCCTGCCCAAATTCCTGGTCCAAAACAAACCTTTCACCATGGTTAGCATCCGCGCCAGCGAAGAAAACTGCGCGTATCGGAACGCACGAATTTGCGTTCGGGACCCGCCGCGAGGTGGCGACACCGTCAACAATAATAAGAAAAACACATCAAAACATGGCGCGCGCGCTGCTCCCTGTAGGTCGAGCTTAAAATTCATACGCCTGTCGAAACAACTACCTGTGCAACCCTCTGGTGAGTACTGTGAAGGTGATACTTCACGGTCAATGATATTGGCCATCGATATAAAAATAAAGTAATTTTTATATATTTGAATTATCGAGTGACATCCGTCATAGAAATAAAATTGTAATTCTTGCTTGAGCCTCCGGGCAATAAACACCTATATCGTACCTCTGCTCTTATTTATCTCCATCTGAGCTCCCCCTTGACAAGTGGCGGAGGTGCGAAATTTACATCTAGAGTCGCGCGAGTTTGAAAGTTTCCCCCGCTCCCAATTAATTTTGTCCACAGATTTTCACTTACGTACTGAAAGCTTACGCTTTGCATAGGAGCCGGACAGGAGCGAAGCGCACCGTCTACACGCGCATGAAGCACAACGAAAAATAAGTGCACATTTGGCATTTGCTGTGGTATTGTATGTCGGCACTGCCATAAAGGAGCGAGTTCGACAGACGGGTGAAGTGGACGAATCACTAAATCATCCATTATCATTTTTCATCCCATACGATTATAATTAGTTTGTGCATCGTTTCGGGCTCCACATAAATATGGAGACGAGTACTTTTAATGGCTTATCTGACGTGGATGATTTTATTTTCCAATTCAAAATATTGGCGCAAGTCAAAAAATATGAACCTGCACAATCGCAGGCAGCGATCGCAGCATATTTGTCAGGACCAGCGTTACAATTTTATAAGGCTAATCACGCAACTTTCACATCATTCGAAGATGTTTTGACGAAATTAAAAAGCGAATTCCCATCGAGCCAAAATTATGTACAAAGCTTTTATTATCGTCGGCAGGAGACTCATGAATCACCAATAATATTCTATTATGCTCTGGAAGCATTGGCGTCTAAGGCCGGGAACATTGTAGAAACCGATTTCATAACCCACTACATTAAGAATTTACATGACAGCGCCAAATTATTCTTTACAACTTCAGCGATCAACACGAAGGCAGAGCTCAAGGCGGCTATTCATCGGTACAATGAGTATCATTCGCAAGAGCAAAAACCCTCAATTGTGATCCCTATAAATGAGAATCAATATACAATGATTCAAAGCCAACAAGGTGGACATCCACCTTCACCTATAAACATTTCTTCCCCAAATGTGTCTACGGCACCCCAATCTGCATTTTCTACACCAATACCAGCACATACGCCGGTACCAGCTTTCGCAACGCTGACCAACGACCAGGCAGTGAACACGCCTGTGAACCGAAATTATCCAGCCTATAATTTCAGACAAAGAACACAGCAAAATTACCGTGGCAACTACCAAGGAAATACACCTTCGAGATCAACGTACCGGAATGAAGAGAATCGCCCAAACGCCGATGGACGACGCGGGACCGGAGCGGCGCGGCGTTGAACACACTATGCTCCGATACTAATACAGGCAATAATGAACCTTTATATAATAGGTCTTATATAAATGTAGAAATATTTAATGACAAGTATCTAGCTCTGATAGATAGTGGAGCAAGCGTATCTTGCATTAGTCTGTCTATTGTCAAAAGTTTGAATATTAAATTTAATGATGATGATAGGATTTCTTTGAAGATAATCGGTGGCAAATTTGTTTGTACTGAGGGTTCAGTACAATTAAATATAATTATAGATAATGTAGTATTTAATCACATATTTAATATAATTGACATTAATTCTGACCAAATCATCATCGGTTATGACTTTTTGGTACAGAATGGTGCCAAAATTGATTTTCAGGAAAATAAAATATGTTTACAAGGAAGATTTACCACGCCCTTGGTAAATAATATAATAAAGGAATCAAGAAAACCGATGCCACTGCAAGTATCAAATAAACAAGGAATTCCATGTGAAACGGTATACTTTGCAGAAGACAATAAGGATAGTATACAAATTGGCAAGGAGTTGAACAATTCTCAGCAGCAGCAACTACTGACATTATTAAATAAATATGAAGATAGATTCGCCTACAGTCCTTCAAATCTAGGGGCATACAACGGATATAAAATAGACATTGAAACGACTGATGAAGTACCAGTACATAAACCGCCATATCGAATGTCCGAAAAACAGAAGCAAATTATTGAAGAACAAGTTCAAGAAATGCTCAAGAATGACGTAATAGAACGTTGTCAAAGCCCGTACGCATCACCAGTTGTGATTGTAGAGAAAGCAGATGGGAAACCAAGGTTTTGTATAGATTTCAGAAGCTTAAACAAGAAAATTAAACCAGATGCATATCCAATACCGCGCATTGAAGAACTATTGACGTGTCTAGAAGGCGCACGTTTCTTTGCTGAACTGGATCTAAATTCAGGATATTGGCAACTTTGCCTCGGAAAAGGCAAAGAAAAGACAGCTTTCATTTGTCAATCAGGTCTGTATTCATTTAAAAAATTACCCATGGGATTGATAACAAGTATGGCTCATTTTGTATTATGAATGCGTTAGTAGATCACAATGGTTTGGCCGATGGCCATGCGGGATTATTTTGTAAAATGTACTTAGATACTGTGGATGTCGATAAGAACAAACCTGTGATTTATACGGAGCGACGCCTGCTTAGTTCTTGTAATAAATCAGCCTTTAGGGAAGGTCTATTAAACCAGAACTGGAACAATATTGGAATCAATACATTTCTCAATAAATTGAGTGATTTATATAAACAATGTTTTAAAAAAAAGAGAATAAAAAAGGGAAACAAGTCTAAAATTCCGTGGATATCTAAGGGCATTAAAGTTGCTAGTAAGATGAAGCGCTTCCTAAGCACTGTAGATCAAAGTAACTGTGATATATCAATACTAAACTATCGTAATAAGTTTATTTCAATTTATAGGCGTGTTCTTAGAAACGCGAAAAGAAATGCTGTACAAACACAAATTAAAGTGGCACAGAAATCATCTAAACAAATTTGGGAAGTTATAAATAGTCATAGAAATAAGTCAAAAGTAAAAAAAAACGAAAACCTCATCTTAAAAACAGATAAGGTTATAAGTGATCCTCAAGAACAAGCTGATCTTTTTGGACATATTTTTGATCATGGGAGCGTAGCCATCTCAAGCGACATCTTAACATCTTTAGACTTACTAACAAAGTACACTGACAGAGTTCAGGAATCCATGACTTACAATAGTGTAACCCCACTTGAAGTTCATCGGATAGTGAAGACTATGGCACCCAAATCATCGGTCGGACATGACGAAATACCCATAACGATCATAAAGGATAATATAGACCTGTTATGTGAACCGCTAGCGCTTTTTTATAATGATTGCTTTGATTTAAGTATATTCCCTGATCAGCTGAAAATAGCCAAAGTGTTGCCAGTATATAAAAAAGGAAAAGAAAGCGAACCAACTAATTATAGACCCATATCGCTGTTACCAGTTTTCTCCAAAATATTTGAGAAGTTGATGAAAGTACGACTGCAAAATCATCTCGTCTATCATAATGTGCTCAACGGTCGGCAGTTTGGGTATCAAAAAAGCATTGGCACCAGTGAAGCCATCGACACCTTAGTACATGATGTTGTCACCCAACTAAATGACAAGAAAAAAGTTGCAGGTGTATTCCTGGATCTGAGCTCGGCTTTTGACACTGTCGACCATAACATATTATTAGCCAAACTTGAACACTATGGCATCAGAGATAGTGTGCTAGCATTATTTGAGTCATATCTTAGAAATAGGAAGCAGTTCGTTGAAATTAAGTCCATAATGAATGGAACTGAGGTAGTGGTAAAGTCCAGGATGGCGAAAATAAGCAGAGGGGTCCCCCAGGGATCAATTTTGGGTCCCTTATTCTTTGTGGTGTTTCTGAACGACATCGTAAATTATATTACTGACTCAGTGCCATGCACCAACCTAATCTTGTTTGCTGATGACACCAACGCTGTAATAGCTGCTGATAATATATCACAGTTAAATGACAGAGTAAATGCTGCCCTATTGTTGTTTGCCAGATGGTTTGAAGTAAACAACCTGAAACTCAACTCTAGGAAAACCAACGCCATGTTATTTAAAGCTACAGCAAAAAACACGGATACCTTGGATGCAGCAGTTTATGGCGATAAAATATTGCAAACTGATTGTGTCAAATTCCTGGGCATTCATATTGATGAGCTACTGAATTGGAAGCTCGAAGTTCAGGCGCTTAACAGCTCTCTAGGTTCTGCTTGTTATGCTCTTCGTAGCCTGCGAGATGTCTTAAAAACTGAACAACTTAAGTTAGTTTATTACGCCCTAGTAGAATCAAAGCTGCGTTACAGCATAAAATTATGGGGTAATGGCTATAACTATAATGTTGATAGTGCGTTCAAGATGCAGAAAAGGGCCATTCGTACTATTGTTCGCATCCCACAAAGCGAATCGTGTAGACAGCACTTCATAGACCTCAAGGTACTAACTGTACCATGTCTATACATTCTCGTACTGCTCACAGACTTCGTGAAGCACCTTAACAAATGGGAAAGCACGTTGGACAGGGAGCACAGATTGTCAACGAGACGTAAGGACATACCATGCAACATAGTGCCTAGGCTAAACATTGTGAAGTACGCGGCGTATTACCAGTCGGTTGTCCTTTATAACAAGCTATCTGTTGAGCTTAAAATGATCACAAATAGTAAAATTTTTGGTGCAAGACTCAAGCAGTTTCTATTGGAAAAATCGTTTTATTCAATAGATGATTACATGCAAAACAAATAATAATATTAACTTGACATGTCAATAATATTCAATTTATTTATATTAATTAATTTTTGATGTATCTCACGTATTAAATCGCTGACATTATCGCTATTATTATTTATTATTTAATTTTTACCGACTGTGCAACAGTATATTTTGTGACGTGTATTATTAGTATTATGTGGTGACTTTTAATTTATTTAGATTAAGTAAGTAGCTACCTAGTTTAGAACTTAGTATATATAAGAATTTCAAACACAATTTGTAATTGTTCTTGAATAAATGATATGATATGATGATGATTTTCAGAGAGCAATGGACACAGTTTTAGCGGAAATGAAATACAAAAATGTTTTGGTATATGTTGACAACATCATTGTGTATGCAAAGACATATAAAGAGTTTTTAACAGCTTTGGAAAATGTTTTGCGAAGATTTCAGAAGGCAAATTTAACTTTGAAGCCGACAAAGTGTAAAATTGGGTTCACAAACTTACAGTATTAGGACATACTGTGTCGAAGGAGGGAATTGGCCCCGACATGGAGAAAGTGAAGGCAATGCAAGATGCAAAGCCACCATCCAACTTAAAGGAACTAAGATCAGTATTAGGTCTATTTTCGTATTACAGAAAATTTATTGACGGATTCACTCAAATAACATTGCCTCTGACAGAATTGACGAAGAAAGGACGTAAATTTGAATGGTCAACAGAAGCGCAAAAGGCCTTCAATATAATGAAAAACAAGATTTGTGAAGCTCCAATACTCAGATATTTCACAACAGATGAAGATGTGACAACGAGATTGTATATAGATGCATCTGATAAATCTTTGGGAGCATGTATTATGCAAGGCAAATCAGATCTACGGCCAGTTTTGCAGCATTTGCTTCGAGGAAATTAAGCGACGCAGAAAAACGTTATACGATAACGGAGAAAGAATGTTTAGGTCTTATATGGGCCTTATCATATTTTAAACAGTATTTATGGGGCATGGAATTTGAAGTATTTACGGATCACAAGAGCCTGGTATGGTTACGATCACGTAGAGACATGAATGGACGTTTGGCGAGATGGGCTTTAGCTATACAACCGTGGAATTTTAAAATAATCCATTGTAAGGGAAAGGACAATATTCATGCAGATTTCCTAAGCAGAAATCCCCTCTACAATGAGGATAAACCAGAAGAGAATATCTCACCGAATCAGGACGACTAATGTTTGTATAGCTTTGAAAAAATCGATTTAATACAGAAACAACAAGCAGACGAGGAATACAAAAAAATATTTGAAAAATTATCAAATATGAACCAATATAAAGGTTATCACACGAAACGAAATATTTTATGCAAGAAAGTATGGGTTGATAACCAGCTGAAAAGTGTCACAGTTTTACCAGAAAATTTATTTAACGAGTGTATGGCAGAATTACATGATAACACATGGAGTGGAGGACATTTTGGCTTATTTAAAACTTTAAGAAAATTCAAGAATCGATATTATATTCCGAATGCAGAAAAGAAAATAGAAAATTATATAAAATCTTGTACAAAGTGTCAGGAAAAGAATATTTTACACCAGAGGGCGCCACTGCAAAATGTGAAGATTCAAAACTTTGGTCATCGAATAGCAATGGATGTGCTTGCCCCTTTCTGCAAATCAAAGGACGGACATAGATATGTCATTGGGGCTATAGAATACATGAGCAAATTTACCATATGTAAAGCAGTACCTAAAGTCACAGCAGAGGTTATCGCACAGTTTCTTATTGAGAACATATTCTGTACCTTCGGGGGCATCGAATCAATCATCACAGATCGAGGTTCAGTCTTCACTTCAAAATTGGTGCAAAATACAGTAGAAGAATTTGGTGCTCGACTTCTTCATACGACGGCATACCATCCACAGGCGAATGGCTTAATAGAAAGATTCTTCAAGACATTGACATCAGCTATGTCAAAATGTATACAAAAAGATCAGAAGGACTGGTCGTCAGCATTACCAAGAATTGTCTTCTCATACAATACTTCAGTTCAAGCATCTACAGGCGTCGCGCCATATCATATAGTTTTTGGAAGGGAGCCATATTTTAATCAAGATTTGAAGCTAAGAATTCATGAGGAAGAACAGACTACGTTAAAGAAGAAAATGAACTACATACAAGATTTATCAGAGAAAGCAATGAAAAATTTTGTAAAGGCTCAGCGTTCACAAAAACTACAATATGACAAGAAATCAAAATCAGTTCAATATGAACCTGATGATTTGGTCATGATTATAAAACCAAGACGGTTGACTGGAAGAAGTTTAAAACTTTGTAGATTATTTGTAGGACCTTATAAGATAATCCACCGATTGTCTTCATTGAATTATGTGGTGCAAAGACTCACTCCTAATGGTCGTGCCAAGAATGTAATAATTCATGTTAACAGATTAAAGAGATTCTTTAATCGTTAATTCTAATTTATATAAAACAGTTCTATATTTCTAGGGTGTAAATAATAACACAATTATTTTTCAGCAATTTTTAATTCAGGCTGTCTGTACAAGGATGCAGTTGTGTTTGTTGCATTTGCAAGTGTCACTGTTGTAAATATAATTACATTTCTTTCCACTATATATTAGCTGCATTTCTAAGATACTACTATAGGAAGTTCAATTTTTAATTTCTTGCACTATAAATTATTGCACTTTGAATTTATTGCATTTTCAATACCTTTTACTTGAAATAATTTTAACTTATTGCTTCCTCAGACCTCCAATATTTATTTATAATACTTTATTTCCAGCATTTTAATTTGTGTATACTAATTTGATTTTCTTTTTTCATGTAATTCGACACTGCAAGGGCCATAGCTGTCCCAGTTCCTTGGGATTTCAGCTGCTGGTGTGATTGAATGCCTCGCGCATTCATCCTCCAGAGGCGGCAGGGTCATGAGGTCTTGGCCAAGGACTTCATGCAGCCTGCATCGGGCCGACTGCAGACTGAAGATTTTTATTTTATTGATGTATTAATATATATTATAATTAATTTTAATTATTAATTCGAAATAGGTAGGATTTTCTTAATAAAAATAACTTTCGTTTCGTGTTTCAATAATAGTTGATTTTTCGACAGTGACATAGCATTTTGACATGTCATTATGACATGTGCTGCTATGGTCGATGGTCGTAAAATCAATTATGAGGTCAAGGTTTATTTCTTTTGGTACAAATCTTTGAGTATTTAATGACAGGAGATGCCATGGACGGGCGACCCCCTCCGGCAAAATAACTGGTCAGCTGGTCAAGCACGTTATATAAAACTACTTGAAGTCGCTTCACCGCCATTTTGCATTGATCTGTGTCGCGTGACACTTCTCTCCAAAAATGGTGAATTGTACAGATATTTTCTTGTAAAAGGCGATATGACGGCTCAAATATGTAACAAGATCGCGTTTCCTATCACAGGTAAGTGTTTTTACAAAGTATTAAATTTGTATTAAAGTACAATCTCCATTTAAAGAAAAAACCGTTGCGATACGTAAACGACAGAAAAATGTAAACATAAAACGGTGGTACAGGGGCGAGGGATGTGACAAAGTCAAAACCGCGACTCAACATTTGAATGAATCATTCATTCATTCGATCAATGCAGTTTGTTTAATAGTTAGTGTATATTAGATACTTGCGACCCTCCCGGCTTCGCACGGGTGCAAAACTGATAAATTATGCATACATATTATAAACCTTCCACTTGAATCACTCTATCTATTAAGAAAAACTGCATCAAAATCCGTTGCATAGTTCTAAAGGTCTAAGCATACATAGGGACACACAGACAAACATTATTATTTTATTTGTTATTTTTAAATCTTGTAAGGTGAATTAGAAATATTACCTTTCTCTAGACATACGATGTTGAAATTTAATATGAAAATGAAAATAATTGTTTGCTAAAAGTATATCTAGGTAAAAGAAACATTAAATGTTGATCATCATTGACATTGAACTAAATTTTAGTGCTGGGCTATGAGTATATGCGTTATACATATACTATTATTTATAGACTTTATTTCATATTCTTTCCATCTTCACTGCTGCCTCCTTATTTCCTTATTTTTCTTTGATTTTATAGAATGAGAAATGAGGATATGCCGCACAAGAACCAAGGTAACCGGCATAGCACACAGGACTGCACGATTGAAGTGGCAATGAGCAAGCCATGTAGCCCGGAGAATCGATGGCCGTTAGGTCAGCAAAGTGCTAGAGTGGCGACCACGTATAGGAAAGCGCAGCGTAGCGAGCGTTGTGACGATTTTTGGGGAGGCCTATGTTCAGCAGTGGACGTCTGTGGCTGATAGATAGATGAATATATTTACTTAATTATAACTTTTTTTTTTTATTTATATGTGGTAATTCTAATCAAATTAATAACAATTTATTTTATTGTTTTCTCTTTACTCATTCTTTACTCATATCTTTATATGTGGTTTCATATAATCACCTTTATAAAATAAATTAGTCAAAAAATCAAAGTCCGATTAAATCAAATAAAGCATAAGAAATTATTTAAGCAACTGCAAGAAGAGTTACAAGTGAGTTGCTGGGTTTTAGATGGGCGTACGTTCTTTTCTTGAAGGTTATATTCATTGACCTAGAAACTACAAGTACGACGGACTAAATATTCCATAGGGAATGACAGTTGTTTTCAGTGCCCATTCAAAGCATCCTGCGTGAACATCTACTAAAATTGTCATTTCATGCAAACGGTTCTTTGATCTGTGACGATCTGTGAATCTCTCATATTAGATCCATGGAAGCTCACACAACTTGCACATAGCTATCAGCTCCAAAATGGCGAAAATGCAGTGGTTTCATTTTAGCAACGACAATATGAAGTCGAGTGTACTTGTTTTAGAAGTCAGTGATTGTTTAAGCCCGAAACAACCGCGGGCGATAGTTTTATTTCACAGTTTAGTTATGCGAGAGTGATAAGGACACAATAAATATAGACAGATATACATAGAAACAAATATATTTATTGGATTACGTCTTCAATATACAGAATTTACACTTTTCAAATTTCACAATGAATAGTACCTATAAGACAATTCAGTTCATTCATTAAAATGATTTGACTCATTCTTCATATGTGTCCCATCACTATGCTTTTCTTATGTATGCTGCACAGTTACGTGAAAACTGTATCTGTGTGTATGTAATTTTTGATGTGTTTAAGTTTGCTGTAGTGTGCGTTTATCGCAACAGCAAAATTTGCGTCTGTTGAGTTATTCATCTTTTGGTGGTGTGCTGTACGTGTTTACCTCGCCCCCCGCTAAAATTGGCGAAAAAATTTGTTCGAAGAGTTTACGTTATGACATCTCCATTTGTCTATGCTCTAAGGTACAAATACTTGGAATAAATTAAAAATATTTATTCCAGGTATTTATTTAGAACAAGGTACGGAATCTTGAAGCATAATTCATATGCTTCAGGATTCTAATGTGAAAATAATTAAGGTACAGATTTCTGGGGCATATTTAATATATATGCGCCAGGATTCTAATATAAAGCTAGTGGTAGATGGGTATCACTATTTGTTAGTCCTGTATGGATGTTTGAAGCGAGTGTCATAGACAATGTTTTCAAGCATCTAATATAAGGGCAGTGATATACCGCGGTACAACTGTTTGGGGTATGCGACGTGTGTCATATGTCATACTCCAGGCAGTTAAGGTGCGAACATTTGAGACAATTTATTTAGGCCGGTTTTACACCAGGCGATTGAATTGCTAAGGCCTGTCATTTTTAATTTTGTATCGAATGGTCTATGCTTTAATCTATTAAGTCAGATGACTTTTGGGGATTAGTCAAGTTGGTGCCTTGTCTTTTTAAGCAGGGTTTTTGTCAAGGCGAAGCCAATGTCAGACAACAAGTCGGAATACGTAATATGCCATAGGCTGGTATCCGCACATGTCCTGACCCTGGTTATCTCTTAGTAAGAGACCATCTGGGTATGATTGTATGGATATCCCTGCATAGGTAGGGACCTCACATGTGTTAGGCAGGAGTAGTTCTGTCTAGTGTCAATGTAATAAGACGAATGTCCCTCGTTCACCCCGAGTCGGCGGGAAATGTGAAGGTGATACTTCACGGTCAATGATATTGGCCATCGATATAAAAATAAAGTAATTTTTATATATTTGAATTATCGAGTGACATCCGTCATAGAAATAAAATTGTAATTCTTGCTTGAGCCTCCGGGCAATAAACACCTATATCGTACCTCTGCTCTTATTTATCTCCATCTGAGCTCCCCCTTGACAGTACCTTACATGTATTATCCATCTGTCCTGTTTTTGATTGCCGAAACTGTATTTTATTACCTGCCTGTCGAGGAATATTGCACCTCCAGCGGCTTCAGGGCAGTACTAATCATTTGTGGTCCTAATCGAGCGCGAATCCCCTTTGGAAACTGGGTTCAATTTCATAAGAAAACTCCGGTTAACAGTTTATTACATGAATCAATACAGAATTATATTATTTTCAAAACATAACCTGAATACTGTGCTCGGATGGGTAAGTAATATAAGATATAAGAACTTATACTATAATATTCACATTATATACGCTCATATTGTATAAGCTTGTTTTGTATACCGTTCAAGGTGTATAACGAACGTTAGATATAACATCCAAATATCTATTTTTGTTAAGTATAACGTTATTTAAGTATAATATCATTGTATATAACGATCATAACGTATAACGTTCATAATATCTCAGAATTATAATGTATATTACTCAATACATCTAACACCAAAATGCATAATGCTCGTATAGAATAACCGCCTGAAATTGTTTTAATAGCAATGATGTTGGAATGGATCATTGCGTGGTTGTCACGTAAGTGTGTTATTTTTGCGTTGATTTTGTAGATATGTAGGTAGTATTGTCAAAATATTAATAACATTAACGTGATCATTTTACTCGGTCGACACAAATAGCTAACAACATTTATTATTGTTTAATCAGTATTTACTGTGTTCTTGTGGTGTTATATTCGCACAAATATCACCATGAATGTTTACAAATGTGAAGTATTCAACAGTGCAAAA
Organism: Apotomis capreana; assembly: GCA_947623375.1. NCBI lineage: Eukaryota > Metazoa > Arthropoda > Insecta > Lepidoptera > Tortricidae > Apotomis > Apotomis capreana. The sequence continues at coordinate 113,307 of OX392515.1, read as the reverse complement.
GGTGGACTGAAGTTGCACGTAAATGGCTACAGTTTTTGTAAAAACAGACAAGTGGCAAATAAATATTACTGGATATGTGAAAGGAGTCGGCAAGAGGAATGCAAGAGTCGTGCTATTACAAAGATAGAAGTTGGAAGCGAATTGCAGGTTGGACTGTAGCAAAGGGTGGGCCGTTTCTGGGACTTTTTTTTTTTTGCTGTTTTTAGGCTTAAGTTAGATTGAATCGTGAAGACTAAACTAAAATAAGCATGTTTTGTAATTTTAACTTTCTTTCTCAGATCAATATTTACCGAGATATTGAGGTTCAAACATTACTCATTTTAAAGGGCTCCGAGACACAAATTTCGGAGACGAGTAATTTATGTCAATATAACACCTTATTTTTATTTATGTATCCTATAAAACGTGTTAAAATAAGCATGTTTTGTTCGTATAATTTTTTGGCTCAGATTAATATTTACCGAGATATTGAAGTTTTTTAGGTTAAAATTTTCATTAGTCTGATGTTATATTGACACTATTTTTTTATGATGTTATCGTATAGAATACGCTAAAATAAGCGTGTTTTGTACGGGCAACTTTTTTTAAAGTTTGATAATTATCGAGATTAATGGGTTAGGTTAGGTTAGTTATGACCACATCGCGCGAGCCGAGCGAGCGGAGTGAGCGTGCCGCGGCAGCGGTCGGCGAAGCGCCAGAACCGAATCGCCAACTTTTTATTAGCCATTGAAAAATAATTATTGCGGTAATTTATCAAGTTTAAAAAAGTTTCCCATACAAAACACGCTTATATTAGCGTATTCTATACAATAACATCATAAAAAATATGTGTCATAATAGCACTCTTTTGTCAATTTTTTTTAAATCCGAAATTGAATTAAAAATCAGAGCTCAGCACACGTCCGCACACTACGGTGCCCGATCGCGCGGTGTGCCCGCGCGGTTTTGTGTTCAACAGTAAAACCCCCCACCACTTTTCGAACCAAGGTGATGTAAGCGCGAGAATTGCAAAGAAATTTTCATACTAATTTCTTCGGATTTTCAGTGATTGTGTGGTTATTCTTGTTTTCTTAGTGTTTTTGGGTTCTAGTTTTGTTGGGTTTTAATTCTTTCTTTGAACTTTTAATATTTTTTGTAGTTTAGCTTTTGTCGGGGTTTAGGTATTTGTATAGATTTGCTTTGTCGGGTTTTAGTGTTTTTTGGTGTCGGGGTATTCAATTTGGTAGGTATTTTCGTGGGGTATTAGAGTCATTTCGTAGTTTTCTTTGATTTTAAAAATGTTGCCTTTACGGGTGATTTTGGCTCGTAATTTCAACCTTTGGAATTACGCAGCTACTATTGCTTCGGAGGAGCAAGCCATAAAGCGTGGATAACGATATTCTCTTGTATAAGCTGGAGGTTATTGGGTTCAGTCCGAAGTTGCTCAACTTCTTTGCCAGCTATTTGCGAGATCGAAGGCAATACGTGCAACACGGCCATTTTGTGTCCGATCCATACCACACGCGTTCTGGTGTCAGCCAAGGTTCCATTCTGGGCCCATTCCTATTTGGGATCATGATTAACGACCTAGATTCAGTAGTCCGTAATGCGAGATGTCTCCTTTACGCTGATGACCTGAAGTTGGTGTACGGGGTTGAGAACGCTGCGGATTGCGTATCCTTGCAGGAGGATATAAAATCAGTTTTCAGATGGAGCCAAGACAATCGTCTCTGTTTCAATCCAGCTAAGTGTCATGTGTGTACCTATAGCCGTGCATGCGTCCCAATACTTGCCGAATACCTTCTTGGAACAGAGCCCATCTCGAGAGTATTTTCAGTGAAAGATCTTGGAGTTCTATTTGACACACGACTTACTTTTCACGACCACATTAAAGCGCTTGCCACGAGCAGCTTTCGTAGGCTCGGCTTCGTTGCTCGTAACGTCAGGGATTTTTACGATGCAGGTGCTATAAAAGTTCTGTACAACGCTTTAGTGCGAAGCAAGTTGGAGGCATCGGCTCTTGTTTGGAACCCTTTCGAATACAGCTATATTCTTCTATTAGAGAAAGTCCAAAAAGCTTTCCTAAGAATGCTTTACAAGAAAATGTATGGATACTACCCATACCTCTACCCTTCTAAGTTTCTTCTCGGCATGTTGGGATTTAACTCCTTAGAGGTGAGGCGCAACTCCAGCTCGCTTGTGTCTGCATGTCGTGTCTTACGTGGAGATTCGGACTGTCTGCAACTAGTGGAGAAATTGGCGAGATTGTTTGTCCCAGATGTCTCGAGAATTACCCTCAGGCCGCGTGCACGGCCCCTGTTGGCAGTGCCAGCGGCGCGCACAGTGGCACATAAAAACTCGCCTCTCCTTCGCGCTCTGACCCTACTGAATGCGCTCCTGGTATCAGCACCGGAATGTGATCTGTTTGCGTGGCGATGGGCGGCTGTATGTTATGAATGCTTGAAGTTTTGTGAGATGATGGATAAAAGGCAATCCAGTGTATTCGCATGATGTTTTAATGTTAAAATGTTTGATGTTTCGTAGTTATGGTTAAACATATTGTAATTCAGTTAGTTACAATTTATGTTATTTTAAGTTTCACAGTGAATTAGTTTTAAGACTGTAATACTGTGTAACCTAATAAATAAATAAATAAAATAAAAATAAATAAAGGCTGCTGAAGACTGGCTTTTGTTGCCAACAAAAGCCAAATGCCCGACATGTAAAACTTATATGTCGAAAGAAAAAGGGATTCTTATAAGTTGGGTTATCGTTATCGGTGCTATAAAAAAGGCTGTAATGTCGTCCTGTCACCGACTAAGAATACGTTTTTCGATAAGAGTCATCTATCTATACAGGCGACTTTGCGCTTGTTGATGCATTTTTTCAGGCGCGATAAAGTTTCTCAAGCGGCGAAAGACGCAAATGTTACGGAGAAAACTGCCGTGCAGATGTACCACTTCTTTAGAGAAGTGTGTGAAGTGGCCGAAGCGCATGATCGCGTCATGATTGGTGGGGATGATGACATTGTCGAAGTGGATGAGACGCACTTATACACTCAAAAATATCATAGGGGGCGTTTGCTTAAACGACAAGTATGGGCTTTCGGGTGTATAAGCCGATTAACAAAAAAGATGCATGTGGAGATCATATCCGACAAAAGTAGGGCGACATTGGATCCAATTATGGCGGCTAATATTAAAGAAAATTCTTTCATAATGTCGGATATGCATCGCGCTTATCTTGGCGTTCATCTTCGTTTGGGCATGCGTGGACATTCCACAGTTAACCACAGCGTGGAGTTTGTAAACAAAACCACAGATATACCAGTGAACATCAGCTTGGGAGAGCCGATTCCTGGGACAAACAAAGTACGTGTCAAAGTACACAGCAACACGGTGGAACGGCAATGGCTGGAACTGAAACGCCATTGTCGCACGTGCCACAGTAACAGGCGTATTAAATGGTACATGGGAGAGTTTATGTACCGCCAGAATGTTTTGCGGTATTTGCCAAGCGATGCGGCGAGATTCCGCCGCTTACTCGCCGATATCCACCGGGTTTACCCAGGACTTGGTCGGCGTGGCATTAAGCAGGCCAACTGCAGGTGCCGGCATAATTGTCCACGCGGTGCAAGGCAATAAAAAGGAGGTTAATTAAAATAGTTTAGGTCATTGCATAGGTTGTGTAGTGTGTAGATATAGTTAGGTAATAGGTTAGGTCGGAATAGTAGGGTTGTTCAGGAGCGGCGGCGGTCGGCGAAGCGCCAGAACTGAATCTTTGTTATATTATAAGTTGTCCCAAGATAAAAAATAAAAACAACAAAAAAAAAAAAAAAAAAATATATAAAAAAAAAATTAAAATCTAAACCTACAAAAAAATCGGTAACATGAAATTGATAAAACACAAAAAATGGGTCAAAAATCGAAAACTGTAGGTTAGGTTAAGTTTGTTAGTTAGGGTGTAGCAAAGGGGGCTGGGATTTAGAAAAATTTCGATGGTTGATGGGTGTCATTATAACACCTATCTATTTAGGTATTATTGTTTTATCGTAAAGATTACGCTAAAATAAGCATGTTTTATAGGAACAACTTTTCTCTAAAATCAATAATGGCCAAGATATTCACCCTCAAAGTTACAAATATACTATATATTTCAATGATGGAATATTATGTATACAATATTAGGCTGCGAAAGTCCGAATCTAGCTAAAACACGCTACGCTAAAATAAGACTTGCCACAGAACCGAAGCTGTCATCCCCGATTCCACGTGGTCTTGTCTGCCCTACCCCTAGAGTGTATATAAAAAGCCGGAGGCGCGGAGGGAGAGCAGCCCTCGCCCGCCGTGACAAAGCTCGGGAGCCGTGCGGAGCAGAGCGGCTGAGGCATGTCGCCGAAGGCGACCAACAAGCCGAAGCTGCGGAGCGGAGTACGGGCAACCGTGCTTTGCCACGTAAGGGCGGAAGGGCTGCACTTCCCGCAGCGTCGGAGCTAAGGCAGTGTCTGACACAATATAAAAAAGACATGAGCTGAAAAAATACTCAATTGGGAGAGTAAATAAGCATGTTTTCTAGGAAAAACTAATTTTATTCTTCTAAGTCCTAAAATCGTGCAAAATTTTAGGTCCAATATCTCGGCCATTACACCCTGACCGGTTTGTTTTATGACTATGTTAAAAATGCATGCTTACCTACATGGAGACTCGTTATAAATAAATAAATAAAATTTTGAACCCCAATATCTCAGTACATATTGCTCTGAGAGAAAAAGTTTAAAGAACAGAATATGCTTATTTTAGTACAATCTACAAGATTCAATTTAATTTTAGCCTGAAAATGGCGAAAATTAAAAAAAAATTTTTTGAACCCCAATATCTCGGTAAATATTAATCGGAGAAAGAAAGTTAAAATTACAAAACATGCTTATTTTAGTTTATACTTCACGATTCAATCTAATTTTAGCTTAAAAACAGCAAAAAAAAAAAAGTAAAAATTTTCTCCCAGAAACGGCCCACAGTTTAAAGAACAGAATATGCTTATTTTAGTACAATCTACAAGATTCAATTTAATTTTAGCCTGAAAATGGCGAAAATTAAAAAAAAAAATTTTGAACCCCAATATCTCGGTAAATATTAATCGGAGAAAGAAGTTAAAATTACAAAACATGCTTATTTTCGTTTATACTTCACGATTCAATCTAATTTTAGCTTAAAAACAGCAAAAAAAAAAAAAAGTAAAAATTATCTCCCAGAAACGGCCCACAGTTTAAAGAACAGAATATGCTTATTTTAGTACAATCTACAAGATTCAATTTAATTTTAGCCTGAAAATGGCGAAAATTAAAAAAAAATTTTGAACCCCAATATCTCGGTAAATATTAATCGGAGAAAGAAGTTAAAATTACAAAACATGCTTATTTTCGTTTATACTTCACGATTCAATCTAATTTTAGATTAAAAACAGCAAAAATAAAAAAAGTAAACATTTTCTCCCAGAAACGGCCCACAGTTTAAAGAACAGAATATGCTTATTTTAGTACAATCTACAAGATTCAATTTAATTTTAGCCTGAAAATGGCGAAAATTAAAAAAAAAATTTTTGAACCCCATTATCTCGGTAAATATTAATCGGAGAAAGAAAGTTAAAATTACAAAACATGCTTATTTTAGTTTATACTTCACGATTCAATCTAATTTTAGCTTAAAAACAGCAAAAAAAAAAAAAAGTGTAAAAATTTTCTAGTCCCAGAAACGGCCCACCCTTTGGTATAGTCTGACCGAAATTATGATATCCATGTACTTTCACAGTTGCCTTCCACGCAAGCATTGCGGCAGGTTGCTTATCGTCAAAAGCTAAAGGGAAAACCTGTATTTATTGAGCCAAAGGATATATTTTTTGACATTCACCATGAAAACTTACAATTAGAAAGTGATCATTTTGTAATTTTTGATGAAATGATTGCTGAGCGAAAAAGAATTATAATGTTATCCTGTCTAGCTATGATGAGATACTTAGGAAGATCAGCACTATGGATAATGGATGGAACATTTGCAGTGGCTGGAATTTTCCAACAGATGTATGTGATTCATGGTAATATATTTGAGGAAAACAGGCAGACTTATCCGTTGTTGTATGCATTTTGTACTCATAAGGATAAAACTACTTACAACAGGATTTTTGAAATGATTATTGAGTACTGCCAAAATAACAACATTGAAATAAGAATGAAAAATGTAATTATGGACTTCGAAATGGCTGCCATACAAAGCGTGAAATCTTATTTTGATTACATTACCTTAAATGGCTGTTTTTAGGGTTCCGTAGCCAAATGGCAAAAAACGGAACCCTTATAGATTCGTCATGTCTGTCTGTCTGTCTGTCTGTCCGTCTGTCCGTCCGTATGTCACAGCCATTTTTTTCCGAAACTATAAGAGCTATACTGTTGAAACTTGGTAGGTAGATGTATTCTGTGAACCGCATTAAGATTTTGATGCAAAAATAAAAAAATAGTAATAAATATTGGGGGCTCCCCATACTTAGAACTGAAACTCAAAATTTTTTTTTTCATCAAACACATACGTGTGTGGTATCTATGGATAGGTCTTCAAAAATGATATAGAGGTTTCTAATATATTTTTTTTCTAAACCGAATAGTTTGCGTGACAGATGCTTCCAAAGTGGAAAAAAGTTGGTCCCCCCCCCTCTAACTTCTAAAATAAGAAAATAAAAAATCTAAAAAAAACATATGATGTACATTACTATAAAAACTACCAGCGAAAATTGTTTTGAACGAGATCTAGTAAGTAGTTTTTTTTTAATAATTTAATACCTAACTTTGCACCTAATTTATATGGGGCGCTATACATACCAGGTGCAAACTTAACTTAACCACTTAGGGATGGAAAGTGTTTGTACGGAACCCTCAGTGCGCGAGTCCGACTCGCACTTGGCCGGTTTTTTTCATTTAGGCCAAATAATATACAGGCGCATCCAGAAAAATGGCAAAACTGTATTATACGGTACAAATATTAATTTTTCAATAGAAATGAAATGTTTGTTAGCGTTGGCGTTTTTAAAGCCGGAAGAAATTCCAAAATATTTTCAAAACCGGCCAAGTGCAAGTCGGACTCGCGCACCGAGGGTTCCGTACAAACACTTTCCATTCCTAAGTGTTTAAGTTAAGTTTGCACCTGGTATGTATAGCGCCCCATATAAATTAGGTGCAAACTTGCAAAGTTAGGTATTAAAAAAAAACTACTTACTAGATCTCGTTCAAAACAATTTTCGTTGGTAGTTTTTATAGTAATGTACATCATATGTTTTTTTTAGATTTTTCATTTTCTTATTTTAGAAGTTAGAGGGGGGGGGACCAACTTTTTTCCACTTTGGAAGCGTCTGTCACGCAAACTATTCGGTTTAGAAAAAAAATGTTTTAAAAACCTCGATATCATTTTTGAAGACCTATCCATAGATACCCCACACGTATGTGTTTGATGAAAAAAAAAATTTTGAGTTTCAGTTCTAAGTATGGGGAGCCCCCAATATTTATTATTATTTTTTTATTTTTGCATCAAAATCTTAATGCGGTTTACAGAATACATCTACCTACCAAGTTTCAACAGTATAGCTCGTATAGTTTCGGAAAAAAATGGCTGTGACATACGGACGGACAGACGGACAGACGGACAGACAGACAGACATGACGAATCTATAAGGGTTCCGTTTTTTACCATTTGGCTACGGAACCCTAAAAACTACAAGAAGAGTGTTCACCAGACGCCAAAGCAATAATCAAAGATTTCGGCAATGATTATGTTTTGAAAAATCCTAAATTTCCACCTTCTTTATGGAGTATTGAAAATCTGGAGTCCCGTGGTTTACCACGAACTCAAAACAGTGCCGAGTCGTGGCATCATCGTTTTAATCAGATCATTGACAAAGTAAAACCTGGTTTTTATCACGTTGCGATGGAGCTTTTACACGAGAGTACCAAAATTATGGCAGATATAGAAAAATTGAAAAACCGGCCAAGTGCGAGTCGGACTCGCGCACCGAGGGTTCCGTACAAACACTTTCCATCCCTAGGTGGTTAAGTTAAGTTTGCACCTGGTATGTATAGCGCCCCATATAAATTAGGTGCAAAGTTAGGTATTAATAGGTATTAAAAAAAAACTACTTACTAGATCTCGTTCAAAACAATTTTCGTTGGTAGTTTTTATAGTAATGTACATCATATGTTTTTTTTAGATTTTTCATTTTCTTATTTTAGAAGTTAGAGGGGGGGGGACCAACTTTTTTCCACTTTGGAAGCGTCTGTCACGCAAACTATTCGGTTTAGAAAAAAAATGTTTTAAAAACCTCGATATCATTTTTGAAGACCTATCCATAGATACCCCACACGTATGTGTTTGATGAAAAAAAAAATTTTGAGTTTCTGTTCTAAGTATGGGGAGCCCCCAATATTTATTATTATTTTTTTATTTTAGCATCAAAATCTTAATGCGGTTCACAGAATACATCTACCTACCAAGTTTCAACAATATAGCTCTTATAGTTTCGGAAAAAAATGGCTGTGACATACGGACGGACAGACAGACAGACAGACATGACGAATCTATAAGGGTTCCGTTTTTTGCCATTTGGCTACGGAACCCTAAAAATGGTGAATCTGCTGGTAAGCGTAAAAGGATGTACATAGAACAACAACGAAGAATCGATAATATATTAAAACGAAAAGATGAATACGATTTCTGTGAATTTCTTCGAGCGATGGCGTCAAATTTAAGTTTAAAAAAGCAATAAAACCGGCCAAGTGCGAGTCGGACTCGCGCACCGAGGGTTCCGTACAAACACTTTCCATCCCTAAGTGGTTAAGTTAAGTTTGCACCTGGTATGTATAGCGCCCCATATAAATTAGGTGCAAAGTTAGGTATTAAAATATTAAAAAAAAACTACTTACTAGATCTCGTTCAAAACAATTTTCGTTGGTAGTTTTTATAGTAATGTACATCATATGTTTTTTTTAGATTTTTCATTTTCTTATTTTAGAAGTTAGAGGGGGGGGGACCAACTTTTTTCCACTTTGGAAGCGTCTGTCACGCAAACTATTCGGTTTAGAAAAAAAATATTTTAGAAACCTCGATATCATTTTTGAAGACCTATCCATAGATACCCCACACGTATGTGTTTGATGAAAAAAAAATTTTTGAGTTTCAGTTCTAAGTATGGGGAGCCCCCAATATTTATTATTATTTTTTTATTTTTGCATCAAAATCTTAATGCGGTTTACAGAATACATCTACCTACCAAGTTTCAACAGTATAGCTCTTATAGTTTCGGAAAAAAATGGCTGTGACATACGGACGGACAGACGGACAGACAGACAGACAGACAGACAGACATGACGAATCTATAAGGGTTCCGTTTTTTGCCATTTGGCTACGGAACCCTAAAAATGTATACCTAATACACATAATGTTGTAGGTAAATAAATAAAATTGTTCTCTGTATACGGAATTTTTCATTTACATCTGCCTTTATCAATTATTTATTTATTTATTTATTGAATCACATAAAATGTAACATGACAGTTCATACACCAAAGCGTTCATTACATAGTTGTATTATGTCATGAAAAACGTTTTGTGTTTTATTGTTTCAAGTATTTTTAATTAACATATAAATGATTACAAGGCTTATTATTTAAATTTAAGATAGTTGGCATACAAAGTTATCTATGGCATTATGGTGAGAACGGAACGCAATGCTAGCGTTTTATTACCCCACTCAATATAGACCTCCGCGGCGGTGGCGGCGGTTAGTATAAACAATTTGTATGAATAGTGATCAGTATGAATACAAGCAAAACTTTTTTCGGTACGCAAAAAAAAAATAACCTCGAAGGCCAGGCGGGAGCTCGCTACGCTTCGCTCCCGCCTGACCTTCTAACCTAACCCGGCCACGTCGGTTCTGTTCTGAAAGGTTTTGCTCGCTCGCTTCGCTCGCTCGCTCGTTCAAATTTTGTAATTTATGAATTCGGATGATTATGAATTCTGAAGATTATGAGTTAGATTAGTACGCAAAAAAAAAATAACCTCGAAGGCCAGGCGGGAGCTCGCTACGCTTCGCTCCCGCCTGACCTTCTAACCTAACCCGGCCACGTCGGTTCTGTTCTGAAAGGTTTTGCTCGCTCGCTTCGCTCGCTCGCTCTTTAAAATTTTGGAATTTATGAATTCTGATGCTCTCGCTTTGCTCGTCGTCGTACCTAACCTAAGCCAAGTCGGACCGGCCTTAAGGTGAAATAGGAAATGTTAGGATTTCTCGACCACTCGATATAGAAATATTTTGTAATGTAATAAAATTTCGAACCAATGAAATTCGGTGTTTTGTTATTCTGCCATTTAAAATTCATACAAAATGAATCATTAACCAAATAATATTCCCTGAACAGTTATTCTATAAAATAATAAAAATTGGAATGATCTGGTCATGAAATAAAATTCCACCAGACAATACTTCGTGAATTAAATGTTACTTGAAACGTTTTCGATGAAATGAAATTCGATGAAAAGTTTGTCGACAAAACAAGGGACACCCAAACGGTGTACTACTTGCCAGAATTTCATCTGCCGTTATTAATTGTGTACATACTTATGCAATAGTTATATAGCTGTTAAATTTTAATATTCCTCCATGCAAGCAAGCATTTTGACGCTCCGCTCGCTTTGCTCGCTCCGCTATCCATGGTCATAAAACAAACCTAACCTAACCTACAGTTTTCGACCTATGTTCCATTTTAGGAGAATAAGGGTAGCAGTTATAACCTATTTAGTATATCATACGCTATTATATTTTCTGATCATTATACTAAAAGAAAATATATACCATGATCGATATACGTTATGTATGTTATATTTTCTGATCATTATACTAAAAGAAAATATATACCATGATCGATATACGTTATGTATGTTATATCAACTGAATTTAGAGTATTTGAGTGTTATATAAAAAATCATTCTACAACATGAGTATTATGCTAATTGACCGTTATTCCTAATAAAAATATTGATTTTGATGTTATAGCAAACGGTCATTATATCTTGTGAACGTTATTAATATGAAATTATATATTATGTAGTTATATCTCATGGGACGCACCCGCTCGGATAGGTACTAATCCCCCGAACAGTCTAAGATGGCGGATTTAAATTCTTTAAAAGTTCTTAATAACCAACGTGAGTATGTTTTTCGTGAAATCCAAATACTTTACGATCTGTCCTGTGAAATTAAAAAAGATAGGACGAAAATAAACGCGTTCAAAGCGAGATATTCACGAATCGAATCAATTCGGAACGAGTATTTGGAAATCACGCAATCCATTAATACTTTAACATTAAAAATAAATCCCGAAGAAAATATATGCATGAAAGCAGTGGCAGCGTTTGACGACTTGTATTACGAAGTGCTTGTGGTTGCGGAAACATATCTACCTAAACCCGCCGCCACCGGCACCGAGACCGAGGGGCGCGCCGCCGCCGCGGCCGCCGTCGAAGCCGCGCTCGCGCAGCAAATTACCTACGGCGCGAAACCTACGATACAAACTCGCCTACCTACACTGCAACTTCCGAAATTTAATGGAAATTTTGAATGTTGGCAGACCTTTTACGACACTTATGTCTCGCTGGTTCATGATAATGAAAGTATAAGTGCGATCGAAAAGTTTCATTACCTAATATCATGTTTGTGTGATTCGGCGCTGTCAATTGTGACGGGTGTTCCGGTTACCGCGGATAATTATCAAATTGTATTTGACGCTCTCGTCGATAGGTATCAAAATAAACGAGTCTTAGCGACCAACTATCTTGACAAGATCTGTAATTTTCAACAAGTGAAATCAAATAATTTTAACGAGTTGCGTAACTACACAAACTTATTAAACGAGTCGGTTAATGCTCTTAAAGCAATGAAATCAGAAAATATCGGGGAATTTATATTGTTTTATTTAGCTTCGCGGAATTTGGATACCGACACACGGAAACGCTTTGAAACACAGAACAAAACCGAGATACCTACTTTTATCGATCTATTATCGTTCTTGCAAAATTATGTCAAGATTATAGAAGTGAGCGGTACCACCCTGCCTAGCGTCAATAGTAATTCCAGTGCACAACCTAAACAAGGTTTTAACAAAAATTCGAATCGATCGGCCGAATCTTGGCGTTATAATAATAATCCGAGTACCTATCGGGCGGCGGCGTTGCCCGCGAACATCAAAGCGCTCGAATGCTTTGGCTGTGGACTGGCCCATACTATCTACATGTGCCCTAAGTTTTTAGGCCTTGCGTTTAGTGATCGACGAAAGTTAATATTGTCGAAAAATATGTGTGGGAATTGTTTGCGGCCGAATCATACTGAAACTCAGTGTTTTTCACGTAGTAACTGTACACTGTGTGGGGCTAGACATCACACTTTACTACACGGTGATGAATCGAGTCAATCCACTTTGAGCGGTCCGAACACCAATCAAAATGTACCGCACTCTTGGCGCATGACTCAAAATCATTACCAGGCATCTGACAATAATTGTGAAAACGATGATTTGGCTTCGAACTCAATTCACGAAGGAATTGCGGGCCCTCAGTTGGTAGCCACTGACCCTCTGCCTTCTACCGTTGACTCAGCTGTAGGTATGTGCGCCAGTGTCGACTCGTGCACAGTAAATAGCGCGGCTAGTGTTACCAATACAAATCTTGAGCATGGGCGCGCACTCGTGGTGCTCGGCACGTGCACTGTGCTTGTCAGGAGTGACACTCCTGGCAGCCAAGGCTTGTTAGTTCGGGCACTCATTGACAGTGGTGCACAAGATTGCTTTATGACCGCGGCTTGCGCTAAGCGCCTTGGCTTACCTATTCGCCAGTGTAGGGTTACTGTAGCCGGTTTAGGTGAAAATACGGTCCACCAAGTAAAAGGTATTACGTCGTGTTCCGTGCAACCACGTGACGCTGCTAATCCGCGTTTTCAAATCCAACCAATTGTAATGGATAAAATCACGAGTAAAATGCCAACAGTTGAAGTGCCCTCATCCGTGCGGCAAGAGTGTCAAAACCTAAATCTTGCGGACAACGACTTTGATAAATCACAAGACGTGGATCTTTTGCTTGGCGCCGAGCTTTTTCATAACATTTATGATGGTCAGCGCATTGAATTGGGACCAGGTTATCCAGCCGCGTTACATAGCGTTTTTGGTTGGGTGATTACGGGAAAACTTGATCTGACGTGTCGGCCACCCTCTTCGGTCACCTCTCTCTTTGCGTCCACTTTAACTTTGGACCAGGTAGTCAAGCGTTTCTGGGAGGTTGAAGAGCCACCAGCAGCTGCGGTTTCGAATCCAGACGATGACAAATGTGAACTATTATATTCGAAATCGGTGTATCAAAAGCCCGATGGCCGGTATGTAGTCCCCATGCTCCTCAAAGAAAAGCAGGGCGTTCTAGGTGACTCATACAGTAATGCACTATCAAGACTGTTTAATTTGGAAAAAAGGCTTAATCGAAATAGTCAACTCAAAGAAGATTATTCCAATTTTATGCGAGAGTATGAGACATTAGGTCACATGGAAGTGCTGGAACCCATTACGGATAACGAAACAGGAAGAAGGGGTCAGTACATTATACCGCATCACTGCGTGCTCCGTCCAGACAGTACCACGACCAAATTGAGAGTTGTATTTGACGCGAGTGCCCAGAGCAACAATGGGGTGTCGTTGAATGACATTGTTTATACGGGTCCAAAGTTACAGAATGATATTGTGGACATTTTAACCAAATTTCGGCTTGATAAGATAGTTTTTACTGCGGATATTTGCAAAATGTACAGAAACATTGAGCTGCGTCCTGAAGACAGAAAGCTACAGCATGTGCTATGGCGAGAATCACTCTCAGACCCAGTACGGGAGTACGAACTCGTTACGATTACGTATGGTGTGAGTAGTTCGCCTTACTTGGCCATTCGGACGTTACATCAACTGGCAAAAGATCACGGGGCATCATTGCCAAGAGCAGCAGCTACTTTATTGAATGATACATTTATGGATGATATTACAGCTGGAGCTCCATCTATAGGAGCAGCTATTGAGCTGAAAGAGGAACTCGTAAGTCTTTTAAATGCGGGAAAATTTGAATTGCGCAAATGGAGCAGTAATTCCCCTGAATTCTTAGCGCAGTTACCATCAGAACACTGTCAAGTCCCTAAATCGTTTTGCGATGAAGGTAACCAAGGTGTTCTAAAGATACTCGGAGTTCAATGGGACCCAAGTGACGATTATTTCACGTATTCCATATCGGATTTTAATCCGATGTGCACTAAGAGAGCTATTTTATCCAATGTTGCGCGTATCTATGACCCCGTTGGTTGGCTCACACCAGTAGTGCTGTTAGCTAAGCTTCTATTGCAAGCCTTGTGGCGCCACCAACTCAGTTGGGATGAAATTATACCCTCTGGGTATGCTAATGAATGGCAACACTTCATGTCTGAACTGAAGCACCTGCGTGATGTTTGTTTACCGCGCTTAATCGTGCCTTCTAATGCCAGGCAACTTGAGCTGATCGGATTCTGCGACGGATCGACAAAGGCATACGGGTGCTGTGTTTATCTCCGAAGTACTACTGATACAGATGTAGAAATTCATCTGCTTATTGGCAAGTCAAAGGTTGCCCCACTGAAGACGTTAACCGTTAATCGTCTCGAGCTTTGTAGTGCAGTATTGCTCGCTCGTGTACTGAGGCACATGCTCCAATTGCTTAGTGAGAAACTTAATATCAGCCGAGTAGTCGCATTTACTGACAGTGCAACCGTTCTAGCTTGGATAAATACAGAACCGTACAAATTGAAAACTTTTGTTTCCCATCGAGTTATCAAAATTACGGATGATATTGGGATTAAAAACTGGCATCACGTTTCAACTCAGGATAACCCTGCTGATCACAGCAACCGTGGTCTTACCTGCTCTCAACTGTTAGAGTGTTCTTCTTGGTGGTCGGGTCCTAGTTGGCTTAAAAATTACCCCACATCTTGGCCTACGCGACAAGAATTCGTTAAGCCTAGCGATCTTCCAGAACTAAAACCTAATGAGCGTATGACTCATACGACTACTCAAATCAACGAAGAATTAATACCGAGTCTCATGGAAAATTACTCGTCGCTATCCCGTGTGCAACGAGTTCTGGCTTGGTGTCTACGGTTTGCCAGAAATATGAGAAAGCCGGCTTCTACACGTATTAAATCAGGGCTGGCCTCGGACGAACTTCAACAGTCTATGTTACTTCTTGTTCACCACGAACAGTCGAAGTACTTCTCAGAAGAATTGCAGACAATAAAAACTAAGCATTCATGCAGACGACC
The DNA here is from genome assembly GCA_947623375.1 of Apotomis capreana. Classification (NCBI taxonomy): domain Eukaryota; kingdom Metazoa; phylum Arthropoda; class Insecta; order Lepidoptera; family Tortricidae; genus Apotomis; species Apotomis capreana. Next base: position 97,926 of record OX392515.1, on the reverse strand, counting down.
CATTCAAAAACTTAAACCATTCATTGATGCTGCTGGTTTATTGCGAGTGGGGAGACGATTGGAAAATGCTCAACTACCGGAGGCTGCAATCCACCCACTGCTATTACCTAAACGCTCAACACTGTCGCGGCTGTTAATCGATTATTATCATTGGGTTTACTTGCACTGTTGTCCCGACACGTACCTTCCTAAACACTTAATCTACGGGAAGTGAAATTAAAGAAGTTGTACGGTAAATTAAATTATAATTAATCTAGCTCAGTTCTCGTAGGTTCTATTTTTTTTATGCTATTCCTAGGTTTCTGATTCTACCCTCCTCTCTCAGCGAGTACTCTCCTGGGTGTGGCCGTAGGTGGGATCCGTGACGCCAAGGTGTTCTGGCCAGAAGAGTAGGCTGCTCGTTTCAGGTCCGGGTGCACAGGCATTCAGGGTACGTGGCACCAAAGCAGGCAAAAGGGCTCAGGATAGTAGGCCCGAACTTGAAACCCTGGAACGCGCCATCAGTAGCATTAGAAAATCGTCCAGAAACTCCCGTGAACATCTACGGCGACCAAAGGAGAAAAGTACTAACTTAGCGGTGCTACCGTGGATGTTCACAATCAGATACGGAGGTTACAATCAGTAAGAAAATGAATTTAATTAGAAGTGTTATAATTAATTTGAAGGTAGCTTTAAGACAGCAATAACGGCATTAAATCTAACTGAAGGGCTTTTGCATAGATGGAAACGTGTAAAAGAAATTTAATGTATCACAATACGGCACTATGAAATGAGTAGAAATCTGCATCTGAAACTATTACATCTTAACAGTACTTAAAACTATAATGTATATGATATTGCACCACTTACCCAATTTGGGGTTTTATATTTTTTAAAAACACTCAGCAAACACCACTATTGTTGCGGATAAGTTTCCTTTACATATTCGAGGGACGCGTAGTGACGAACACAGCGGTTACGGTTACGAGAACTACTTTTATATTCCGTATCAGAGACCGTACCAAACAGTGACGTGCGCCGGCTTCGAAACGAGTATCGCTAATGCGCCGGCTGGACTGCCTGGCCGCGCAGGCGCAGCCTTATCGCCGCGCGCTCATTATTGATTTTAGAGATCCCGAGTGCGAGGTTCAACCGATCCGATATAATTAGGAAACATACTTGCTCTTTATTTTTAGTATGTAAATAGTTGTATATAAATGTAATATATATTATTAAGTATACTTTATATTTCAATAATTATTCATAGTTCTAGGATGTAATCAAATATTTATATTTATGAAATTTACTTTTTAATAAATAGGTAAGTGGTATTTTGGTAGAAAACAATAATACATGTACGTGCAACGGTACACTGTGGACCCAGGACGTTGCACTCTTTAGTTCAAAGGAAGTATTGGATTTTGGGTGTCCGAAATTTAATTCGCTCTCGTTTGGCCAAATGCGTGCCGTGTTTTAAGGCTAAACCTGTAGCATGCCAACCGCAAATGGGTGACCTTCCCGCTCTTCGGGTGCGCAGCGCACGTTGCTTCCAAAATGTGGGGATAGACTTCGCTGGCCCCTTCACGTTAAAAGAAAGTCGAAGACGTAATGCTCGTACTTATAAGGCCTATGTGTGTGTCATTGTCTGCCTAGCGGTCAAGGCTATTCATCTAGAACTAGTCACCGAATTAACTACTTCTGCATTTCTAGCAGCATTAGATCGTTTTGTATCGCGCCGTGGATTATGTAAAGTCATCATTTCTGATTGTGGAACAAATTTCATAGGAGCAAAACGCCACTTAAGTGAACTGCATCAGTTCTTATTATCCAAAAATGATAATTTAGAATCCGACTTAGCCAAGCGAGAAATCACTTGGAAACTAAATCCGCCCACCGGTAGTCATTTCGGAGGTATATTCGAAAGTGGAGTAAAATCCATGAAATTCCATCTGAAGCGTGTAGTGGGAAATCAAGTCCTTACCTATGAAGAGTTATTAACAGTTCTTACAAAGATTGAAGCTGTTTTGAATTCGCGTCCACTTTGCGCGATTTCCATAGATCCGGAGGAAGTTGATGTTTTGACGCCTGGGCACTTTCTAACCGGTGGTCCGCTAGTAGCCTTGCCAGAACCAGAATGTGCCAATGCTTATATCCCACCTGTCTCCAGATGGAAATTGTTGCAAAAAATGACTCAAAGCTTTTGGCGTATTTGGCACTCAGATTACCTACATACTTTGCAGCAGAGAGTGAAGTGGTGTAAGGGTCAGGCCAACATTAAAATCGGAGATATCGTTACTATTGTAGAACAAAATTTACCACCTCTCGAGTGGCCGATCGGTAAAGTAGAACATCTTCACCCGGGACCCGACAACGTGGTACGAGTCGTCACACTCCGCACTGCTAAAGGACAATTTCGGCGCCCTGTGACAAAACTATGTCCATTACCAATCGACTGTTAATAACACTCTTTATATTCTTAGTTTTAAGGTTGTTTAATGTTTATTTCATTGATTTTCTTTTTATTTTATATAAACGCCTGAGAAGTAACAGGCAAAAATGGTGTAGCTTCTCTGTTAGTATTCCGAGCACAGTCTTCTTGTCCGTTTGTACTAGTTAATTGTTAATTTATGAAATCCCTTGATGATTTCAAGTGGGGGGAAATGTTTCGGCTTTCATTTAATTCCTTATTCCTGCCCAAATTCCTGGTCCAAAACAAACCTTTCACCATGGTTAGCATCCGCGCCAGCGAAGAAAACTGCGCGTATCGGAACGCACGAATTTGCGTTCGGGACCCGCCGCGAGGTGGCGACACCGTCAACAATAATAAGAAAAACACATCAAAACATGGCGCGCGCGCTGCTCCCTGTAGGTCGAGCTTAAAATTCATACGCCTGTCGAAACAACTACCTGTGCAACCCTCTGGTGAGTACCTTACATGTATTATCCATCTGTCCTGTTTTTGATTGCCGAAACTGTATTTTATTACCTGCCTGTCGAGGAATATTGCACCTCCAGCGGCTTCAGGGCAGTACTAATCAGCGGGTGATTCTTTCGACAGCGACTGCATTGAAAATAAAGCCTTTACGTGGTTGTGCACAAGTAACCTACTGTTATTGTTGCGTCTAGTGCCCTAATTGGTACCAAGGGAGATCTAGACTACAAGTAAAACGTAGCGGACTGTAAACACTATGTATTGATAATAAATATAACAATAGTCGCGGATCGCGGCGCGTACAAAAAGTCGTGCGAGCGCAAAGCAAGGCGCGAGGGGAAGTGGTCGCCCGCCGCCGCAGTCGGTTAACGGTACTCCAGGCCGCGCTCTCCGCGGCGGTCCGGTTTACGATGATGCGTCGGCGTTGTCGCTACCATATACTCCCGGCGTTGAAGAGCTTGTGTCTTCAACAGTTAGAATGGGCAGAGGACAGATGTTGTTGAAGGCCCGGCGAATAATTCCCTTCTTCGTTTTGATGTCGGCCACTCTGGCTACGCCGTCTCTACCAGGTAAAACTTGTATGATGCGACCCAGGAGCCACATAAGAGGAGGTAGGTTCTTCTCCTTGATTACCACCATGGTACCGACGCTCAACTGTCCCTTGGAGCTGCGCCACTTGGTTCGCTGCTGAAGTCCAGATATGTATTCGTCGGAGAATCTTGCCCAAAAGTGCTGTTTTAGAAATTCGACGCGTTGGAACCTCTGAAGCGAGGTAATCTTCTGGTCAGTGATTTGGGGATGAGGCACAGACATAAGAGACCTACCAATTAAGAAGTGGCCCGGTGTCAGCGGCGCAAGATCAGAAGGATCATCAGAAAGAGGTGTAAGAGGACGGGAGTTTAAGATGGCTTCAATTTGTATTAAGCATGTGGACATCTCCTCGTAAGTGAGATGTGTGAGGCCTAGGGTTCGCCGCAGGTGATGCTTCACCGACTTGACGGCCGATTCCCATAGTCCTCCAAAGTGTGGTGTGTATGCTGGAATGAACGAGAAATTTATGCCTTCGTTGGCCATGTCAACAGCAAAGTCTTGTTGCAGTACTCTAGAGAGCTCATTGAAGGTGCCAACGAATGTCGTTCCGTTATCGGAAAAGATGGTTCTCGGCTTGCCACGACGAGCTATAAAACGGCTAAGAGCTGCTATAAACGCTTCTTTAGTCAAATCCGAGACGAGCTCCAAGTGAAGTGCCTTAGAAGCTAAACACACAAAGATGCAAATGTACGCCTTTACTAACCTGCAACCTCTACCCTTACGGTTGGCTAATAGAATCGGTCCCGCGTAGTCAGTACCAACTTCGAAAAACGGATATTCGAGGTGCAATCTCTCTTTCGGCAAATTGCCCATTTTTGGCTGCACTGTCTCAGCTTTAAGTTTAAGACACCGGAGGCAAGTGCGGACAACATTTTTCGCTAGGTTTTTACCTCCTAAAGGCCAGTAAACATGTTTGACGGTACTTAATAACAACTGGGGAGGAGCATGGCACGTTAATTTGTGGTACATTTTAAAGAGCAACCTTGAAAGTGGATGTTTACTACAAATGACTATGGGATGCTTAACATCGTAATCGTAGAATGAGTTCCCTAGCCTACCCCCAACTCTGATAAGCCCAGAGTCAAAGAAAGGTGAAAGTGAAGAGAGGCGTCCCTTTTTTGGTAATTCTTTACCTAATTTAAGAAGGGCATATTCTTCAGGGAACGAATCTTGTTGAGATGTGCGAATAAGAAGGTCGGTAGCAGAAGCTAATTCCGAGGATGAAAGGGAACCAACCAGTTTGCAATCAGCGTTTCTACATTTATGTATAAATCGCAATATGCATGCTACGATTCTTTGCAATTTTGAGTAATTTGATTTGTTTTTGATTAATTCGTTTAATGGATTTAATGAAGGAGTTTCAGGTGACGAATCAGAGCATACGACCAAGGCCCTATTGGTTATGGTCTCTGGCAACGGACTGTCCTTTTTAGTACTTGGAGGAGTTGGCCAGAGGGACGGGTCTTGTTTTAGGAATGCCGGTCCTGACCACCATAGCTCATTTTTTAAGAGGAGATCAGCGCTGAGCCCATGACTTACAAGGTCAGCGGGATTCTCCTTTGAAGGCACATAATGAAAAGAATCATTACTGTAGCCCTCTTGTATTTCCGAGATGCGATTCTTGACAAACGGCCGTAGAAGAGCTGGATTAGATGATAGCCAACCCATTACTATCATCGAATCGCACCAAAAAACGCAACGATCAGGTTTTTGCCGAAGTGAATCAAGAACCTTAGTGCACAATCTTGTCCCTAACAAGACCCCGCAGAGCTCAAGACGAGGAATTGTAGTGGCTTTGATTGGCGCAATTTTGCTTTTCGATGCTAAGAGACGCACACACACAGAGCCATCCCCCGCCACGGAACGGATGTACAAGCAGGCTCCGTATGCTTTTTCAGAAGAGTCTGAAAAAATGTGAAATTGTATGTTCATAGCCAAGTCGCATATTACCCATCGGGGTATGTTAGCGTGATTGAGAATAGGAAGCGTGCTAACAAAACTATTCCATGATGTTACTATATCCCCAGCGAGCGGCTCGTCCCAAGAATATTTATTTACCCACAGTTTCTGCAATATGATCTTGGCCTGTACCACGCAGGGCATTACTAGCCCGAGCGGATCAAAGACTTGTGCGATTGCCGAAAGGATGTGACGTTTTGTGACCACCGCTGGTGAAGCTATATTTATTTGGAAGGCAAGAGTGTCACGAATGCACTGCCATTTGAGGCCTAATGTTTTAGACAGCTCGTGTTCACTCAAGTTTATAGACTCTGCATTGGAAGTGTCATCGGAAATTGCTTTAAGCACTTCCGAACTATTTGACTGCCATTTTCTTAAATTAAAACATGCAGATTTAAGAGTTTCCGAAACCTTACGACACATGGCAACGGTGTCATCAATTGAATGTGAGCCAGACAAAAAATCGTCCACATAGAAATCTCTGGCGATGGCTTCTTGGGTCTGAATATCTGGTGACTCCCGTGACAGCTGTAAGAGGCATCGCGTGCTCAAAAACGAAGCAGAAGACGTGCCGTAAGTCACCGTCTTGAGGGAGAATATTTTAAGCGGCTTTGAGGGGTCTGACCGCCATAAGATCTGCTGTAACGGACGTTGGCTGTCATCTATTAGGATCTGTCGGTACATCTTTTCGATGTCCGCTGACACGACATACTTGTGTTGACGAAACCGAAGCAGTATGGAAAATAAGTCGTCCTGTATCCTGGGCCCTATCAACTGGATATCATTTAAGGACTTTCCGGTGCTACTGACAGCGGAGGCGTCGAAGACAACACGAAGCTTGGTGGTGGTACTAGACTCCCTAATAACGCCGTGATGCGGCAGGAAATAAGATGGCAACCAAGAACATGGAATAATTTCGCTCATATGGCCCAATGCCTCGTATTCTTCCATGAAGTCCACATAACGCTCTTTAAGTAGGGCATCCCTGTCTAGCCTGCGTTCGAGCGATAAAAACCTGCGCTTAGCCATTTCATGGGAACACCCTAAAACTTCAGGAGACTCTTTTAAAGGCATGGTTACCACAAATCGTCCGTGCTCGTTCCTTTTTGTGGTATTTACGAAATTGTCCTCGCATGTGTTCTCTTCTACCGTTAAATTATGTTTTTGCGGTATGGTGTCTAGTTCCCAGAAACGAGTAAGAGACGTATCTGTTTGTTCGTCATTGAGGAACAAGCAAACAGGGTTAACGGAACTTGGCTGATATAAGACGCCCGACAAGAGCCAACCAAGCTTCGTTTCAAAAAGAGTCGGATTATTCTTACCTAAATCTATGCGGTTGGAACCAATGACGCTCCAAAAGACCTGTGCGCCGACAAGAATATCGACCGAAGAAGGCTCATGAAATGAAGGATCGGCAAGACAAATTCCCGACGGTATGGGTATACCTTCTACGTTGAGGTATTTATGAGGTATTGAAGAAGTGATTTTAGGCATAAGTAAGCAATCGATTTCTGTTTTGTAGCCGCCATCGTAAGACTCCAATGTAAGAGAGCAAGATTGTGCACTACTAGACTCCTGATTGTTTATGCCGGTGACTTTTGATTTGACAGGCCTAGTTGGCAAGAGAAGCTTACTAGATAAGTCCTGCGTTATGAAATTGGCCGTACTCCCATTATCCAATAAGGCCCTGGCGTTGTGCATCTGACCTTTGCTGTCGCACACCCTGACCAAGGCTGTAGAAAGAAGTACATGCTGAGATAAGTTATTGATATTCTGATTATTATTTATAGTTAATGCTACGTGCTCAGGTATTCTAACGGGCTCATTGTGAATGTGAAGTAAGGTGTTATGCTTAACTTTGCAATATTTGCAATGGCTGAGCCGGCATTTATTATCTGTGTGACCTGGACGTAAGCAATTCATGCATACCTTAAATTCTTTTGCCTTGATCAAGCGTTGCTTGACTGGCAAGGACCTAAAAGTTTCGCAATTAAATAAATAATGAGGCTTATGACACAGAGGACAATTGACATTATATGTTTTACCCTTTTGACCTTCACTATTCGAAGACACTAGGAAACTTTTAGGTTTATGAAATGAGGTATCTGTTTTAGGTTTATTGTTTTTTGCCTCTTCCAATGTTTCAAGAAGATTGCACCTGTTACTTAAAAATGTTATAAAATCATCTAGGCTAGGATATTCTTTCAATAAGTTCCTATGCTCCTCCCAGTGCCTGCTTGTAATAGGATCTAATTTAGATGCCATCATGTGTATGATCAATGTGCCCCAGTACTGAGTTGGTTGGTCAAGTGTTGATAAGGCTCTTAAATTTTTATTTGTGGTGTCATCAATTTGTCGCAGGCCCTGACTAGACTCTTTACTAATGGGTTCTACGTTAAAAAGTGCCTGGACATGATTGTTGATGAGCAACTGCTTGTTGTCGTACCTATCGCATAGAAGTTTCCAGGCAGACTCGTAATTATCGCCTCTAAAATCTAAGCTTCTAATTACTAACGCCGCGCTTCCGTGAAGAGAAGCGCGCAGGTAATGAAACTTATTTATGTTGTCTATACTTGCCTCCGTATGAATCAAAGAAACATAAATGTCTTTAAACTCCAACCAATTCTGGTAGCCACCGCTAAAATGAGGTAAATTAATTTTGGGCAATCTGACGTTGTGTTGTTTATGATTTATAGCTGTTTGGCATTCATTAAAGCTCACCTCGGACCGTGCATCTTTGTTACGTTTCGCGCGGTGCCTGTCAATCAGCTCGCGAGCAACCGATAGCTCCTGGTAGTAAGCCCGCTCAAATTGCTCCCGTTCTTCATACTGCGTGCTTGGGTCCTCCGCTAGCATCTCCAATTCGCTCTGATAGGAATCAAAACATTCGTAAGAAAGATCCAATTTTTTGATACGCATGTCTAGTTCTACTAATTGCAAATCGCTTAACTGCTCACAAGATTTTGATGTACTCAAGTAAGATATAAATTGTGTAAGCTTTGTTTTAATAGTGGCTCGCTTCTTAACTAACTCCTTGAATCTAAGTTCGCTAGTCATTATGTCAAAAACAAATTAAAAAAGTTGAAAAAAAAAAAAAAAAATTACTGCTTAAAAATAACACAAGTCACAACGTAACCTCACTTCGTGAATAAATTAGCACAGAATAGAATCGACGTAAAATTTGTTGCTATGAAACTTTTGGCAGGCGCAACAATATTGCTGGAAAAATTGCTATTTTATTCCCGCAGTACGAGTTGTATGGACATAGAAACACTGTGTTATGTATGTGTACCCACTTATTGTTTACATTATTAATCGGTATGAACTTTTTATGCACCGCTGCAATGACTTAGCAACGTTTTTGTTGTATTATGTTTTTATGAGCCTTTAAAATGATGAATGCACTGAATAGCTTTTGTGAGCTAGTTTTTATGATTGCGTAGACTTAGTATATTTGATTGTAAGTAGTCAATAGGGATTTATTGTGTGTAAAAATAATTTATTGATGATATATAAGGTTAAAATAAAAGATGATTTTATAAATAAGTACTGATTATGTGTATAAATAATTATGTTAACATTAAGATTGTAATTGTATTTTATTCGAATTGATTGTTAAAATAAATGATATAAGTTTTGTAAACAGAATATAAAATGAATAGATTAAAATTTGTAGATAAAATAGATCGAGACTTCGTAAGTAGACATGTATATGGTGTTTACTTAACAATGAAGCTATCTTAAACACAATTATAATAGTATTTCCTTACGGTTTCGTAAGTAAATAATTATGATGTGTAATAAATTTGATAAAAACACAATAATAATGCTATTTTCTTACGTTTTCGCAAGGAAATAGTTATGATGTGTATATAATTGAAATTAAAATATGATTTTAAAATGAATTGTAATCTGGGGGCACGGTAGTGCCCCCGCCAAGACGAACAAAACAGAGGCGAGGCACTACCTACCTTTTCTCGAACCGTTTCGTCTCATTTTCAAACCCTCATAGTTTCGTCTCAGTTAACACCAGTGCGCCCAAATTCACAGGTTAAGATGCAGTTAGGGAACATATAAAATGTACTAAATTTCACTGATCTAGGTTTTATACTTTAGGTTTTATTGGTACCTAAAATACGCCGATTTTGCCACTCACTTATACACTGACGTATCAAAACCTCTGGGGTACTTCCCGATGACCTACAAAGCTGAAATTCGGTATGTAAGCTAGTATTAGTACACAAACAACAAAATAATTCTTAAACTTGGAACTTTTACCCCCCAACCCCTTAACCTAGGGGATGGAAGTTTGTATGAGACTTCTGCAAATTTTGATACTAGAGGTCTGAAAATTGATATAGGGACTCCTAGTTATAAATAAAACACATAATGTTCTGGGATTTTTAGAAAATCACCCTCCCACCCTTTAAATAAGGGGATGGAAGTTTGTATGGGGTTCCCATAATAGGGGATAAAAGTGTATATTATATATGGGGCTAAACGTAAGTATTTCTTAAATACACAATTATTACTACTTCTGTATCTATACTTTGACTTCGTATTTTAAATCTGGGGGCACGGTAGTGCCCCCACCAAGACGAACAAAAAAGAGGCGGGGCTCTACCTACCTTTTCTCGAACCGTTTCGTCTCATTTTCAAACCCACCTACAGCCCAAAAAAAAACTAGCGCACCTTACAAAAAGAAATGAGATCCCACCAAAACATTTCATGTAAAATTGGCGGCCAAGACTCACATGCTCATAACGCTTTCGCTGTAAAAAGTTATCAGATCCCAGGAAAAGCCAAGCCCCTAAGCCCTGACTTTACTAACCCTACACCTTGGTTTCAAAAGTATGGCTTGGCCGTTTCATAGTACCGTAAATAAGTCCAACGGACCATCTGGCGCATTACGGTTTATATTTACGGTAACCTATGAAACAGCCGTGCCATACTTTTGAAACCAAGGTGTAGGGTTAGTAAAGTCAGGGCTTAGGGGCTTGGCTTTTCCTGGGATCTGATAACTTTTTACAGCGAAAGCGTTATGAGCATGTGAGTCTTGGCCGCCAATTTTACATGAAATGTTTTGGTGGGATAATTATTATGATTTGAAATTGATAAAATTGTAAAAAAAATTGGAAAGGTCTCACTGTTTCTAATGCTATCCCAGTATATGCGATTATCCGATGATTTTAAATTCTGTCGTTCTTTGTAGATACTTTTGGGGATATTCCAGTAAGGATTACGTAATTTGCACTGATCACTTCGTTCTCGCTTTATGTTCGCCCGTTGCTATGCTGCTTGGTGTAGATGGGACCGTCGTTGCTTGAAAACTTGAAGACGAGTGTTGCTCGATGATTTCTGCATAAGCGACCGAACCCGAAGTCCACTGAAGACAGGCGCCAGATGATGCTCGTGATGCGCTGTGATGATCAGCACCCAGAATCTCGTCGTGCTCAGGAACTGTCTTGATGGCCGACGAGTACTTCACGATGGATGCGATGTTTAGTTGAAATTACGCTCCGCGAGTCTGCGTAGAAATTGGTCGCTTATTTCGGCGAGTTTAAGGACCATATGTTGTAGTCTAGATCTCCCTCGGTACCAATTAGGGCACTAGACGCAACAGTTATCGTATCTGTTAAGAAGCAACTCCCATGCAATCTTATAGTTATCTGTTGAGAATTCGAGCGAATCTATAACTAACTCTGCGCTGCCGGAAAGTGACGATTTAAGATAATGAAATTTTTGTATTTCGGAAATATCTTTAGAGTTGTGTACTAGCGATAAGAATGTGTCTCTAAAAACAATCCAGTGCTCGTATGAACCGTCAAAGGTAGGTAATGATATAGTAGGTAATTTAACGGAATGTAGTGTACTCTGTGTATTACCATTCGACTTTTGGCTATCAGTTTTTACCTCGTCCGCTGATATAGACTCCGCTTGCGCCAATATACTGTAATATTCGAGTTCAAACTCATCGCGAACGTCGAGTTGGCCGTCCAACTCGGTCTCGGGAAGAAGTACTTCGATTTGGGATTGAATTCTGCTGAATTCAGTATACAAGCCCGTAATACCTCGCGTACGAAGCCTCACCTCAGCGCGTTGAGTAATGGGTAAAACTTCCGTGAATGATTTAATGTAATTAACGAATTTGGTAAGTCTACCCTTTACAGAACCTCTTTTTTAATAAGATCTCTCAAAGTTGCCTCTTGATTCTTATCTTCCGCCGTATTAGCCATTTTAGCGAAATGTAACAAGTAAGGTACTTACAATTTCTCCGATATTACTAACGCTCCCTGCAACTGCTAACGGATCAGCTGTCGGGCTCGCGATTATTTAGTAGTAGGCAGACCACACAGATGACACACTGAAATTGAAATATAGACACGTATCACAACTTTATTATTACACGGGGTTGAGATTCTTGGTTGGTTCGCCTCACCAAAGCACTGCGCTGCTGCCGGTGGCTATTGCCGATTGCGTTACTTTCATCCAAATTCTTCAGTAACCACGAAGCTGGTTTTCTATCCGAGGTCGAAGGTCCACTTATGTCGGCGCGTTGATCTGGATGTGCGGCATATAGGTACTCGCGTAGTACAGGTTCAGCAGCAATAATGTGACGACAGCCTTTCTCAACAAATACTTTTAATTATCTAACAGTACATAGTGCAATGAATTTAGTTGATGGAAAAAATAAATAATATGAGAAAAACAACACATTCACTGACACACGTATAATTTATTGTTTAATGGTACAAAATTACGAATTTGTCGATAATTTACACTGGAGATCACTTCAGCACACGTTTAACACCGAAATCAAAACACACAGATATTAATGGGTTAAATTAACAAATAATCTTAAATTTATACTTTAGGTTTTTCTAGGGGTTGAATCAAAATGATTAAGTTTGTCGCGACAAATTTAAGAAGAATTACACTGCAATTTGACGAAAACCAGTCAAAATTCTCTCACGTGAAAGGATTTTGGCTGGGCTGAGAATTTTGACTGGGTTGGCGATTAAAAACGGTTGCATGAATTGTTGAAAGGCTGGTGAAGAGTGAGGTATGGCTGATGGATGTTATGATTATGGTCGAAAAAATGCAGTAAAAGAAGATATGTGCCCGACGAACGAGGCTTTCGGAATTTAGAGGATTACTACGAACAAAAAAAAACTTTGTCCGCATTAAAATCAAATAAGCATTAAGATCACAACTTGATACAGTTAATTAAAACTACAATTAAATATCAAATAATTTTGAATAGGTTTTGGCCGAATATTACACTAAAATTAAATTATCCTAAATGCACCGAACCGCTCGACGATGTGCGCGCACCAGTCGCGCCGTGCGCGTCGATGACACCAACCTTCTGTAAGCCCTCAAGGGCAGGACTCGTACGTTGGACGGCAGGTTAAATAAACAAACCCGTTCAGGTCTGACGGGCACTGGATGGAGGACTGTGGCTCCCAGTCGCAATCAGATCGTGCTAGACGCACACACAGGATCACACGCCGGCCGGCAAGAGAACCAAGCACTCGGCGCACTGCTTGCAGCCGTTACATGAACTGCACCGCACAGACCCTCAGAAAAATAAGGGGAGGGCTCCTTATGGGATCACAAAAACGTGGACACAAACTGTACTACTCGGATCGCAAAACGTGGATAAAAACTGTAGTACTCCGGTCAAATACTTGAAAACTCAAGCAATTTAATTAATAATATCCTTCTTGTCTCCAACTCAAAATCTTAATCACCATCCTTAAACCAATTTTTTCTTGACAGAAACCCAAAGAACGAACGAAGTCTCATTTTTGAAATTCAAATATCTAAGAAATACCAAAATGACAGTTTACCTAAATCTATAGGTAAATAAGGCTACGAACTAACGAACGAAACTCGTACAATTGAGAATAGCGACACCTAACGGAAACGGAGTGAACAATTTCCGAAAGCATGCAATCTACCAAGTGAAACCAAAATTCATGCAAGCTAAGACATTAGAAAAAGAGTACAACTCGTCTGTAACAGATGGCGCTGTGCCGTGATGAATTTAAATAAACAACGGATTAGTAAAAAGAAGCACTTAAACCGTAGCGTAATGCTACAGCATCTCCCTACCAAACGAAGAAAATGCCAAAAGAACAAGATTATCTAAACAGCCTAAACAGACCCAATTTCCACATTACAAATGAAATTCGACAAAGATATGTGAATTCACACAAATGAAAAATTACTGGCTAAAACAAACAGACTTAACGCATGGAGTCAAGATAATCAGCTAAAGGCAAACAACCTGCAACGGTAGACATACTACCAAAAAAAAAGGAATTAATTGGAATCGAGTAAACTAGATGGTCCCAGGCATAAATGCTGATACCAAATCAGACAGGTATCCTAAATTAAAAACTAAACTAAATTACGTCTCAATCAAACACGAATACCAGTCGATGGGACCCGGCCGGACTCCCAACCGGTACACGAGCTATAAGACCTAAACCTAAAGATTAAATAAACCTAACCTAACATTAACCTAACTTACGCAAAACACCGCCTCGCATGAGCGAGAGAAAAAGATAGCACGGTGCCAACCGACTAATCGCGTGGCCCACACGCAACTATCGGAATAGGACTCAGCCTGCGCCTGGCTACCGACCGTTATCCCTAACACCGTGCCTTCAAGATATAACATCCGAGAGTTAACTTGCAACGCGATACCAACCAAATCCCCACGCCTGTTAAAACGGAAGAGATGGGATGAGGTCCGATTCGCGTCAGGCGCCGAAACGAAACCTCTCATACACACGTTCAAGCACGTCGATGATGAGATAATCATATCATCGGAAGTCAATAATAACGCCCCTAAGGCCAAAAGTCACGTCCGGAAAACAATTGGTGGGCTTAGCCCCCAAGAAACCTACGACTAAAACTCTAACCTAATTCGTAAACTAGACTACTAATCCTAAGAAAATTAGACTGGTATATGCCTGGGCATCTAGAACAAACGAACCGAAAGGCGAGGAAAAAGAAACCACCCACAACAGGGAGGACAATTGAATACCCTTACAAGCCATACAAACAGCAAATAACATCCGATGGAAATTCGGACGCCGAAACAGAGAAAAAGGACAAAGATCTCCACCAAAAAAAAGGTGATCAAATACGTCTCATGACAAACATCATGACATCATTAAGAAAGTCGTCTAAGAAAAGGTTCCCTGCCAAAAGAATCATCAAAAAGGAGTAGGCGGACAAACGCGCTTCTTGAATTTAGAGAAAAAATACAAAAAAAAAGTTCCTGGCCTAAAGAATCATCAAAAAGGAGTAGGCGGACAAACGCGCTTCTTGAATTTAGAGAAAAAAAAAAAAAATGCAAAAAAAAAAAAAAAATTACATTGAAATTACTTGAGAATATCTTTCACATGATAGGTACCAATATGATCGGTATCAGTATCGCCCAAAACGTAAACCTGAGGGGATATACGCCTAACTACGCGACACTGGACAAAACGTGGCGCAAACTTCCCGCCTCTAAACGCATCAGCTGTGCCACGCTGAAAATTTCTCCGCCAGACGACCTGACCGTCGACGAACCTGATCGACCTACGGTTTTCATTAAATTTCCGAGCATTACGATAAAATGCCATAGCTAACGAATCCGAAACTCTATCATACACCTCGCGGAGCGTTTCTAGATTCGAAGCACGCTGCACCCGGCTGAGTCCCACCTCTTGGTCCACAACCTGGCCTTCAACGCGCTGCCGAATCATCGGCAATTCACGACCGTACATCAAGAAATTCGGGGTATAACACGTAGCCAAATTTATACATGAATTTAAATAAAGAGCCACCCGACGTAAATGGTCGGACCAACTACGCTGATCGTTCTCGGCTAGGATACTCAGGGTGGTAACTACGACCTGGTTGTACCTTTCCACGACGTTCGCTTGTGGCGAGTAGTATGGTGTATAACATGGACCGGGAATGTCATAACTCGCAAGGAAATTTAGGAATTGACGACTATGAAAAACCGTTGCGTTATCACACAGTATGTTAACCGGTACACCATAACGCAAGATAACTTCCGACTCAATAGCTGACGAAACCGACGTAGCGTTAACCCTCTTGAGTGGAGATAACCACACGAATTTGGTAAAGACATCAACCATCGTAAGAATATATCGAAACCCACCGCGGCTATCAGGCAATGGTCCAATTAAATCAATCGAGAGAAGATCCAACGGAGCCGTAACAGGGCGTGGAAACAATCTTTGACCGCGAGGTTGCGAATTGGCGATTTTGTAAGCCTTGCAAACCTGACACTCAGAAAGAAACCTAGTAACGTCTCGATACATGTTCGGCCAATAGTATAAATCCCGAGCTTTCAAGTACGTTTTCATAACCCCAGGGTGTACATTAGGAAACCCATTGTGAATTTCAGCGATAGCCTCTCTGGTCCTCGAAGCAGGAAGAACAATACGCCAAGGATTAGGAACCAACGGGTTTTCAACTGCCATCTCGCGCATCAACACACCATCACGAAGAGCAAACGCCGTAAACATTTGCGGGTTAGCTACAACTCCCTGATAAATACGTTCGTACCAAGGATCTCCTGATGGATCGATTCCACGCGCATATGAGACAAGACCCACTTGAGCGCGAGATAAGGCGTCGGGAACGACATTCAAAACGCCCTTCTTATGTTCAACTTCAAAGTTATATTGGGAAATCAAAGTTGCCCAACGAACCAAACGACCAGTAGGATTATCGAGAGTGACTAACCATTTAAGCGCAATATGATCTGTCACAATCTTAAATTTCATCCCATCGAGGTAACCGCGGAAATGCTTGATGGAATCGACAACAGCAAGAAGTTCGTGTTCAGTTGTCCCATAATTGCGTTCGGTTTTGTTAAATAAACGGGAATAATATGCGATTGGATGTTCAACACCGTCAAATTCTTGGGCCAAAACCGACCCTAAACCAACCTGACTAGCATCACACTGTAGGATGAACGGCTTCTCAAAATCGGGACAAGCCATCAAGGGAGAGTTAATTAAGACATCCTTCAATTTTGAGAAGGCTGCATCAGCACTGTCATTCCAATCGATTGGATCGCGCCCTTTCTTCTTTCCGATGAGCGCCGTAAGGGGAGCAATAATAGAAGAGAAACCATCTACGAATCGACGATAGTAGGAGCACATGCCGATGAAAGCTCGCAGTGACTTGGCAGTTGAAGGGGTAGGATAATCTCTAATTGCCTCGAGTTTTTTTGGATCGGTTTGAAGACCTTGCTCATTGACAATGTACCCAAGATATTTCAATTCGGATTTACAGAACTCGCACTTCTTCAAATTGACGGTAAGACCTGCTTCCTTCAACCTATTACGAACCTTACGAATAAGTCGCAGATGACTATGAAAATCACGGGAGACTAGAATTAGATCGTCAACGTAACCGAAAATAAAGTCATCGGAATCAGGAGTATATTCGAAATTGACTATCATGTCAGTGAGCCTCTGCATTTCGGACGCCGCGTTTGTCAATCCAAATGGAAGACGCACAAATTCGAACAACCCTCTGCGGTACGATAAAAGCAGTCTTCTCACAACTAGCCATGTCCGCCAACGGAATCTGCCAAAAGGCACTCCTAAAATCAAGCGAGGTCAAAAATTTAGCACCGCGTAGGTTATCAAGAATATCCTGAACCTGTGACGCTGTTTAATTTCCTACTGTCAACACAAAACCTGACACTACCATCCTTTTTGGTAACCATCACAACAGGGGAGGCCCAGGGTGACCGCGATGGACGAATAACCCCCAACTCCAACATTTTATCGATCTCTTCATTGAGGACCTTAAGCTTGACAGGAGACAAAGGATAATAACGCTGACGAATTGGAGAACCGACAGTCTCGATTTTGTGAGAAAGCCACGAAGTACACCCTAAACCCGCCTTGTCTGAGGATATTTCCTCGAACTCATTTATAACTGATTGAAGCTTAGTTTCCTGATCAACCGTGAGGATCGTGCGTGGATGAACATAACGTACCTCGCCTATAACAGGAGGGTTAAGACTTGGAATATGAGGTGGCGGGACAAAAAGCTTCCCAGACAAACCATCCGCGAACGCCTTTTTTTTAGAATGTCAGTAAGACCGCAAGAATTCCAAAATTCGATTCCCAAAATAAAAGCTGTCGGGAGATCACGGCTTACGAGACAGGGATGCAAAACACGGATACCGCTAAAATAAATTGGGATATCCAAACTGCCCAAAATGTTGATAGGAGAGTTGTCAGCGGAAACGACATGAGGACGAACGTCTTTACAAAAAGCTAAACCGAGTCCTGATAGAAGAGTAACATCCACTAGGGAAGTCTGCGCGCCACTGTCTAAAAGCGCTAATACCGGAGAATCCGTAACACTAACTTCAATAAAGAGTCTATTATCCGGGATTTTATTAATAACAACGGGTGCCACTGTTGGGCCTCTCAGCACACCCTTTACTAGTTTTTTGACGGAGCAGAATTGCAATGAGGACATTCGCGTGTAATTACACCGACGCGCTTGCACTTGAAGCATACTGCTCCAGTAATGTTAGGACAGCTACGGTAATTGTGCCCTGTCGCATCACACTTCATACAGACCACAGGCCCGGGGATGTCAGTACTAACCGCGTTGATGGGTGCTATTGAAAAACGAGAGGGACGCGAAGTTTGGAAAGCTTCGAAATTTCTCGCGACCTCTAACAGTCCATCGATATCCCTGACTACGTTGGTCGCAAGACAAGGGTGATATTTAGGATTCATGCCATATTTAACAATATTAAACAGACTATCTTCGGATACCGGAATGCGGAGTTTAGCGTTGAGATCGCGTGCTTGAATAACGAAATCGACTACGGATTGATTCGCCGTCTGTGACAAAGCGCGGAGCTGACTCTCGACCTTGAAATCGTAATCGGCTATATCGAAAGTTTTAAAATAAGCAGACTTGAGCTCTGTGTATGAAAGTCCTGGATACCTAATAGCCCTAAAATATTTCAAGGCACTGCCCGATAACAACTCATGAAAACGCCTAACCACATAAGATGGACCAACACAACGCGCAATTCCTTCTTCCTCTACACGAGAAAAAAATTCGCGAACACAAGTTTCACCGGAAAAATTCAAGTTCCACTTGGTAAGAGATTCGCCTTTAATAAGGGTTGGCGGAGTATATCCGGATGTGCGCAGGTCCTGGAAACGAGGTTCCGTGTCAAAAAACTGCTCCTCACCACTAGCCATCGGGTCTAAGACTCGTGGTTGGTAGGGGTTCTGCATTGGGGTAGCACGGGGCGTATCACCGATAGGCTCTTCCATACTTAGATGCGACATAATATTAAAAAAAAAATTAAGAGAAAAAAAAAAAAATTAGGCAAGAAGAAAAAAAAATTAGGGAGGAAAAAAAAAAAAAATTTGGGAAAAGAAAAAAAAAAATTAGAGAAAAAAATTTTGGGAAAAAAAAAAATTAGGGGAAAAAAAAATAGGAAAAAAAAAAATTAGGGGAGAAAAAAAAATTAGGGAAAAAAAAATTAGGGGAAAAAAAAATAGGGAAAAAAAATAGGGAAAAAAAATTAGGGGAGAAAAAAAAAATAGGGGAAAAAAAATTAGGGGAAAAAAAAAATTAGGGGAAAAAAAAAAATAAGGGAGAGAAAAAAAAATATTTAGGTAAGTCCTGGACAAGTTCTGATCAAGTCCTGGTTAAGTCCTGGTCAAGTCCTGGACAAGTCCTGGTCAAGTCCTGGTCAAGTCCTGGTCAAGTCCTGGTCAAGTCCTGTTCAAGTCCTGGTCAAGTCCTGATCAAGTCCTAGTCACGTCCTAGTCAAGTCCAAGTCAAGTCCTGGTGAAATCCTAGTCAAGTCCTGGTCAAGGGATTTATGGACAGCGACTACAACCAAGATTACACTTCTCATACGTTGAGAAAAGACGAAGAAAATTAAAAATGCATCAAAGTAAGGAAGCCTGGAACCAAAAGAATACTTAGCCAGCGGCTAAGTAAGCGAACAAATAAAACTACGTCTGACTTACCGTAAATTCCCTAACGGTTACGGGTTCAAACTACGGGAACTAAGACAACTAGAAGAAAACTCGGGAAATGTCTGTGGGATTGACAAATAAAAAAAATGCTTAAACAACAATTTTATTATGTATGTTTCACAAAGTAAAACACAAATCGTATATTTCGTAACAATATCAATATTATTATATTATATATCAGTTGCAGTGTTGCGAAAACGTGCAGATTGTTCGAACACCGACGCAGATGACAGGTTAAGTCGCCAGACTAAAACTGCAGTTGAGTAAAATAGCATAAAGCGCTTGAGTAAATTTACGTAAAGCGCTTCGTAGTGGTAGGCTGAAACAAAGACGATAGGTTATTAATCCGAGACCGGAAATCGGTCACCGTCCTTCCAACACAAGAAAATAAAATATATATTTTAACACAACAAATATAAATAAAAATTTCCAGGATTACTTACCATGAGTTCGGGCGCCATTTGCAATGAATTTAGTTGATGGAAAAAATAAATAATATGAGAAAAAAACAACACATTCACTGACACACGTATAATTTATTGTTTAATGGTACAAAATTACGAATTTGTCGATAATTTACACTGGAGATCACTTCAGCACACGTTTAACACCGAAATCAAAACACAGATATTAATGGGTTAAATTAACAAATAATCTTATACTTTAGGTTTTTTTTTCTAGGGGTTGAATCAAAATGATTAAGTTTGTCGCGACAAATTTAAGAAGAATTATACTGCAATTTGACGAAAACCAGTCAAAATTCTCTCACGTGAAAGGATTTTGGCTGGGCTGAGAATTTTGACTGGGTTGGCGATTAAAAACGGTTGCATGAATTGTTGAAAGGCTGGTGAAGAGTGAGGTATGGCTGATGGATGTTATGATTATGGTCGAAAAAATGCAGTAAAAGAAGATATGTGCCCGACGAACGAGGCTTTCGGAATTTAGAGGATTACTACGAACAAAAAAAAACTGTCCGCATTAAAATCAAATAAGCATTAACAACTCACAACTTGATACAGTTAATTAAAACTACAATTAAATATCAAATAATTTTGAATAGGTTTTGGCCGAATATTACACTAAAATTAAATTATCCTAAATGCACCGAACCGCTCGACGATGTGCGCGCACCAGTCGCGCCGTGCGCGTCGATGACACCAACCTTCTGTAAGCCCTCAAGGGCAGGACTCGTACGTTGGACGGCAGGTTAAATAAACAAACCCGTTCAGGTCTGACGGGCACTGGATGGAGGACTGTGGCTCCCAGTCGCAATCAGATCGTGCTAGACGCACACACAGGATCACACGCCGGCCGGCAAGAGAACCAAGCACTCGGCGCACTGCTTGCAGCCGTTACATGAACTGCACCGCACAGACCCTCAGAAAAATAAGGGGAGGGCTCCTTATGGGATCACAAAAACGTGGACACAAACTGTACTACTCGGATCGCAAAACGTGGATAAAAACTGTAGTACTCCGGTCAAATACTTGAAAACTCAAGCAATTTAATTAATAATATCCTTCTTGTCTCCAACTCAAAATCTTAATCACCATCCTTCAACCAATTTTTTCTTGACAGAAACCCAAAGAACGAACGAAGTCTCATTTTTGAAATTCAAATATCTAAGAAATACCAAAATGACAGTTTACCTAAATCTATAGGTAAATAAGGCTACGAACTAACGAACGAAACTCGTACAATTGACAACATTTCATATTTATAACAGGTGGAAATTAATATACAGATCGACAGGGCTTTATGTCGTGTACCTTTAAAAAAAATCTTTGAATTTATTCTTCTGTATTTAAAGAAATATAAGAAAATACATCAAATAACTGCAATCTAAGACAATACGGGCTGAATAGGGTTATTGTCTAAACCAAAGAGCGAAAACATGTATATTTTTTTTATTTGACGTTGACAGATGACAGATACATACCGAGTTTTATTAAGTTTTTTTTTAATAAGAAAACCGACTTAAGTAACCGTTCCATTAAGTTCTGGTTTTGGTGTTGCCACATTTTAAAATGAGTATGTTTTTATAAATTAATAATAAAATAAATAATCATCGCAGAAAATAAGTAAAAACAGAGATTACTTCATCTTTTTAAGCAGAATTCAGAAAAGTAATAAAATGATAGTCTTAAAAATATGAAATGTTGTCAATTGAGAATAGCGACACCTAACGGAAACGGAGTGAACAATTTCCGAAAGCATGCAATCTACCAAGTGAAACCAAAATTCATGCAAGCTAAGACATTAGAAAAAGAGTACAACTCGTCTGTAACAGATGGCGCTGTGCCGTGATGAATTTAAATAAACAACGGATTAGTAAAAAGAAGCACTTAAACCGTAGCGTAATGCTACAATAGGTACATAAGGTTTTTATATCAAAAATATTAATAAAAGGGGCACATATGAAGTGCGTAGGTGATGAGGCTAATTGCGAATGTTTAAAAAAAAAAAAAAAAAATTAGGGGAAAAAAATTAGGGGAGAAAAAAAATTAGGGAAAAAAAAAATTAGGGGAAAAAAAACATTAGGGGAAAAAAAATAAGGGAAAAAAAAATATTTAGGTTAGTCCTGGACAAGTTCTGATCAAGTCCTGGTTAAGTCCTGGTCAAGTCCTGGTCAAGTCCTGGTCAAGTCCTGGTCAAGTCCTGATCAAGTCCTAGTCACGTCCTAGTCAAGTCCAAGTCAAGTCCTGGTGAAATCCTAGTCAAGTCCTGGTCAAGGGATTTATGGACAGCGACTACAACCAAGATTACACTTCTCATACGTTGAGAAAAGACGAAGAAAATTAAAAATGCATCAAAGTAAGGAAGCCTGGAACCAAAAGAGTAAGTGAACAAAATAACAAGATAAAACTACGTCTGACTTACCGTAAATTCCCTAACGGTTACGGGTTCAAACTACGGGAAGGCTACTGTGGGGGTTTCTCTTGATCCGGACTTTACAATTTTGCTGGTGCGGTCGGTCTTGGGTGCACGTTTTTGCTTCGGTGTCCACTGGCGTTTTGATTTTCACCGGAAAATTCTTCTGCTGGCCTCTGTAGATGGAGGATGGGCCAGGCTATTTTATTTAGGCTTCGGAAGTATACCTCGTCGGTTTAGATTCCTGGCTGCGCTGCTTCGGGAATCTTCTACTTTTTTTTTTTTTTTTTTTTTTTTTTTTTTTTTTTTTTTTCGACGACTGCACGCACCTTGTACTGGGGTTGTTTCTTAAAAAAGATGTGGGTCGTCGATCGTTTTCGGGAGTTAGCGCCTTTCGGAGGTTTCCTAACCTCAACAAAAACCGTTTTTCGGCCGTAACTCACTGAAAACACGTCCGATTTTCACCGTTTTCACTTTCCTAGATTTGTCTCGTAGTAAATACCACTTGTAGTAAATACGAAAAAACACTATTTATCTCGATTTTTTTTTAAGCGCGGAGCGGCGTAAAAACGTGGCGCACGGTAAGGCGGATAGGGCTCAACTGGGTTAGGTTAGGTTAGGTTAGGTTAGGTTAGGTTAGGTTTTTTTTTTTTTTTTTTTTTTTTTTTTTTTTTTTTTTTTTAATTTGGTATGTGTTCACCAGGGAAAATCCTCATAGGACGCCTGGGAAGGGAGGCCCAGGCAGTGTCGAGACTTTTACCGACTAAAACCTAGTGAACACAACCTTACAATCCAATCTCGTCACTATTTTTTTTGTGACGTTTATTTCTATCTTTTTTATTACATTTTCTTTTTTTTTTTCTTTCTTTTTCTTAGAAATACTTTAACATACAATATTTCCCAACTTTTCAGTTACACAAAAATAGACAGATAAAATAATACTAGGATTAACATGCATAAACTTTGAAAAACGAAAGAATCTCAATTTCCTAACTTTACAGAGCTTACCTATTGACACAAGCTAAGATAGAATTGACAATTACATACTTAGGATTAGTTTGTATAATTAAATAATTTGGACAGTTTAACAATCGGAATAACAGTTTCAAAAAATTTTTAAATTATGAAATATGATTATAAAAACCTCAATGTAATTAAATAGTCTAGAATAATTCAGTTTGGTATAATTAATTGCTTAAAATTAACTGATTCAGATAATTAGAACAATTGGCTAATTACGAATAGTTACACATGCAATTCAGTGTGATTTAATTAATTCGAAATTTGAAAGGAAAACAATCAAAGTCGCTTATACTAATTTGAATAACTTAAAGCCAGTTTAAGTGATTCAAATCAATTCAACACAATTATGTAAAATTAAACAACTTCAACAATTCAAATGATTAAAATTCAGTTATAATTTAAAATGACTCAATACAATTCAAATAATTAAAATTCTAGAAATAATCTAAATAGTAAAAATGTAAAAGTGTAAAAATGTAAAATGTAAAATGTAAAATGTATAATAATCCATGAGCACAAAAATAATTAATAATTAACAATCCATCAGATTTGGCGTTTACATCAGATTTGGCGAAATTTCCACTAGATCTCGAGCCGTTGGTGCTAGGGAAGTCCTCAGCCTATGTGACAATTTTATTTGAATTGAGGAGAAGCGACAAAATCATTGGGTATAAATAATTGTGTAAAAATAATTTAGCAAATAATTTAGACAATTGGTAATTTTGTAAAGTTAAATAATTAGAGCTAATTAATAGTTGTTCTTAGTGACTAACATGCACATGCAACTTTTAAATCAGTTTAGAACCATTTGCTACTGAGGCCTTCCTGAGCGTACGCGTGGCATACTTGATAAACTTTTCTGTTTCTATTTCCATTATTTCCAAAAAGTTTTTCGGAATGACCTTCATGCCCAGCTCTATCTCCAGGTCCATTCTTTCTAACGCAAACCGAGGACACTCAGTCAGTATGTGCGCGATGGATTCTACGACTACACCGTCGCAACTACAGTAGGGGTCGCTGGCCAGGTTGAAGCGGTGGAGGTACTCCCTCACCCCGCAGTGTCCCGTGAATATTTGGGTGGAAGCTGGAGTCATCTTGATCTTCCTCAGAACCTTGTACGCCGTGCGGACATCCCGGAAGAACAACTTCGTGACTGAGCCCGTGGTAGCCTCGCTATAGCGACACTGCCACTGGTCGAGTGTAGCGCTTCTGATGGCTCCCTTTGCGTAGGATATGGGGAACTTATCGTAGGTGCAGGTAATGACCGAAGCACCCGTGTCCGGTCATTACCTGCGCCATCCTGAAGCCAACGCTCCCGTGCGCCCTCTCCAGCCAGTGGTCAAACGACGGGAGGAGTGCCCCTATGGTGCGGAGTCCATAGGGGGAGTCCTCCAGGTCGTTTTTCCACCGGTCCCTCATTCGCCGTTGCGCTTGGCTACGCTCCTCCCTCAGCTCTTCGGGGGTGGGGATCTCGTTTAGGACCCTGCGCCTTACCCGCTCCCTGTGCGCCTCCGCAAACCTAACCTAACCTAACCTAACCTAACCTAACCTAACCTAACCTTTTTTTTTTTTTTTTTTTTTTTTTCGTTGGAAAAATGCTTTATGCATACCCGCACCCTCGGGGGAGGAGATGCGGGTTATGTGGGACTCGGCAAAAAAGCCGCCGCTACCCACTAAAAAACCAACGGTGTGCCTGCGCGCCACCAGTGGGGCGTGGCCACGGGATCCCCTAAGTACGCAACCGCGACCACGCCGGCGCCGCCCGCCGCTAGCACACGCAGCGGGCCCGTCTCTGGGAGGGGTAGAGAGGAACTTCTACCCCTGCCTCCTCAGAAGGCGCGTGGACACACCACGCGCGCCTTCTCGGCGAGGCCTATGTTACGGGCAGCGGCGCCCCCGCGCCACTGCCCAGGCCTCGCTAGGTGGGGGGGATGAGGTGGGCGTACGCCCTTCTCCGGGCCCCAGCGCGCTTGCGGCGGATCGGGTGCGACGCTGGGTCAGCCTCCCGCTCCCTCTCCGCATTCTCCTTCTGCGACATCACATCCTCGCAGAAGGAGAGGACCGCTTTCCACGACCTCTCGTCGGCGACCATAGCCTTGACTACGGCCGGCAAGGAGAGGTCGTCCCCCACCACTGCCACGAGGTCGCGGCGCTGCCCCGCCCAAGCTGGGCATTCCTCCAGGGTATGCTGCGCCGTGTCCTCGTCGCTGCTGCACTGGTGGCACCCGGCCGTCACCTCCCGTCTGGCGAACCGGTGCAGGTAGCTCCCAAAGCAGCCATGCCCCGTGAGCACCTGCACCAACCGGAAGGTCAGCGAACCCCGCTCTCTCTCCAGCCAGTCTCGTAGGACCGGCCGAACCGCCTCGACAGTCCTATGTCCCCCCTCGACTCTAGCTAGTCGCTCCTCCCATTGAAGGACAATGGACTGTCGGAGGAGGAGCTTCTGCTCTTCTACCTCCCCGGGCGCAGGATGGTACTCCTGGAGCCGGAGGTCCCTTCGCCACTGGTACAGAGACGCTTGGGCCTCCGCCTCCAGGTCCCAGGGAGGCGTTCCCGCCAGTAAGCACGCCGCATCGTATGAGGTGGTGCGGTACCCGCGTACAACGCTGACGGCCATCGCCCTCTGAGCCTTCCTCAGCAGGGCGACATTGCGGGCCGCCAGGTTTACCACCCAGATCGGGGCCCCGTACAGGGCCATCGATCGCACCACCCCCATATACAGGCGGCGGCTCGCACTCTCTGGCCCCCCGAACCTAACCTAACCTAACCTTTTTTTTTTTTTTTTTTTTTTTTTTTTACCCAGAGAAATGCATTGAATTGCATACCACTACGTAATATGAGACCCTCGGGGGTAGAGTCAGACATTACGCATTGGTTATGTGGGGCTCTCTAGTCCGCGAGGGACTAGCCTACCCACTAAAACTCTGGGATGCTGCCAACCCGTGCCGTAGCGGTGATGCCATGGGATCGCGAACATGTCACCACGACACCACCGGCACTTTCGCCCTAAGACGAACCCTCACCGAAAGACACACTGTAGCATAGCAGTGTGCCTTACCCTCACCTACTTCCCCAAGCCCCCAGGAAGCGGGGACCGCCACCGACACACGGTGCTTCGGTCCCACCCTCCTTGCTGAGGGAGGACAAAAGCCCCTACCCCTCAGCCGGCCGTGGGAGGACAAACGCCCCTACCCCACGACCACCTCTCCTCGTCCCATATACAGCCGTGAACTCTGCTGCTGCAGAGACACGCTGAGGGACCCTCTGGAAGCTAGGACCGCCACCGACACACGGCGCTTCGGTCCCAGCCTCCCGGCTGAGGGAGGACAAACGCCCCTACCCCTCGGCCTGCCACGGGAGGACAAACGCCCCTACCCCATGACACCCTCTCCACGCCAAGGGAGGACAAACGCCCCTACCCCTCGGCCCGCCACGGGAGGACAAACGCCCCTACCCCTTACCCAGCCACGGGAGGACAAAAGCCCCTACCCCGTGGGTCCCTCCCCAGGTGCCGACTGATGTCCCGTCCCCCGCGAATCCCAGAAACTCGGCCCCCGCAGACGCCGTCAGAAGCCGGAAACCCCCCTGACGTGTCACAGACATGCATGACACCTGATATGTGATCCTCCCGCCTCGCTAATACAGCCGACCCGCCTGGGGAATGGATTTGCGTTTTCGATTTCTCAGAAATCGAAATGCACAATCCTTCCTGGCAAGTAGGCAGTATCAGAGGAGCAGGAGGCTCACTAGCCAGGCAGCCACCCACAGCTACGACACGTCGAGAGTCCTTCCGACATCCTCCAACAACCACAAGGTCAGAGCCCCCAGGACCCACGCAGGCCGAAGCCACCAACCAGCACCTTTCTCCCCCGCCCGTCTTGGCCCGTAGGCCCCCTCCCTGGTGTCTCTTGGCTTCCCCGCGCGCACAACGCAGGTACTGAGCCCCCCCACCACGACAAGGTGGACACCCTCGGGGGGGAACCTAACCTAACCTAACCTAACCTAACCTAACCTAACCTAACCTAACCTAACCAGCTCCCGGCCAGTAAACAGCTCCTAAGGATCTTCTCGAGCTATCTGTCCGAGAGAGAGGTAGAGGTCAGATACGCGGGGTCCAGGATTACGCGAGGGACCGGTAAGGGATGCGTCCAGGGGTCCACAGCGGGCCCCCTTTTTTGGAACCTGCAGCTTAACCCGCTGCTGGAGGCCACGGAGGGCGTCGCGGCGCACGTGCAGGCGTTCGCGGACGACATTCTGGTAATCGCCACGGGCAAGACCGGAGCTGAGGTCGAAGAATGCGCGGCGGAGGCTCTTAGACTGGTGGAGGACTGGGGGGCCAGCTATAAAATGAGATTTGCGGCCCATAAGACTCAGGCCATAACAATCACGCGCAAACTCAAATATAGTACCCCCCAAATACATGTTGGTGGCTTCCCGATTGAGCAAACTCAGACTCTAAAG
This sequence comes from Apotomis capreana, assembly GCA_947623375.1. Lineage (NCBI taxonomy): Eukaryota > Metazoa > Arthropoda > Insecta > Lepidoptera > Tortricidae > Apotomis > Apotomis capreana. The sequence continues at coordinate 70,035 of OX392515.1, read as the reverse complement.
GTGCTAGGGGTGGTTATAGACAATAAACTCACCTTCACCCAGCAGATAGAGAATGCCAATCGGAAAGCCATCAACATATATAAAATGATCTCCCGCGCGGCCAGGGTACAGTGGGGCCTAAACCCGGAAATCATCAGAACCCTGTACATAACCATCATAGAGCCAGTGGTCCTTTACGCTGCCAGTGTCTGGGCGCAGGTCAAGGTGAAGTTTTCGGAATGACCTTCATGCCCAGCTCTATCTCCAGGTCCATTCTTTCTAACGCAAACCGAGGACACTCAGTCAGTATGTGCGCGATGGATTCTACGACTACACCGTCGCAACTACAGTAGGGGTCGCTGGCCAGGTTGAAGCGGTGGAGGTACTCCCTCACCCCGCAGTGTCCCGTGAATATTTGGGTGGAAGCTGGAGTCATCTTGATCTTCCTCAGAACCTTGTACGCCGTGCGGACATCCCGGAAGAACAACTTCGTGACTGAGCCCGTGGTAGCCTCGCTATAGCGACACTGCCACTGGTCGAGTGTAGCGCTTCTGATGGCTCCCTTTGCGTAGGATATGGGGAACTTATCGTAGGCGGGCGCAACCTTGGATTTGAGCGCCGCCGCCTTGGCCAGTTCGTCAGCTCTCTCGTTCCCCAGTATCCCCACATGGGCCTTTATCCATTTGAGTTGGATCCTCTTCCCTATAGATTCCGCCTCACTGATTCTCGCTCGAACCTCCGCCGCAATTGGGTTCAGGGACGTAGGGTCTCTAACCGACTCAAGGGCCGATCTGGAGTCACAAAATATTGTGGCACTGGAGAAGCTCCTGATATCTCGGACGGTGGTAACGGCCCTCAATAGGGCGGCCATCTCTGCCTGGAAGACGGAGCAGTAGCTTTCCAGCTTTATGACGTGTTTGCGCACCTCTGCTCCAGCTTTCCAGTAAGTGACGGCCGCTCCCACCTTGCCCTCTATTTTACTGCCGTCCGTATATATCAGTGCCTCGTGTGGGTCGCCCTCTTCTATGTCCTCCTGGGCGAGGACCAGCCCAAAGGGAACGCTCTTCCTAGTCGCCGGGTGGTCCAGAGAGTAAGGGCTGACTCGCCTTTCGATTTGTCTCCCGGGCAAATCCGGCAGGGGCTTACCCCTCTTGACCTCGTATAGGGCTGCTTGTTCCCTAGCCCTGAGATCAAGAGGAAGTATGCCAGCTAGGAGTGCGCAGGAGGTGAGCGAGGCGGTACGGTGCGACTTACAAATCTTTTGGGCAAATTGCCGCGTGGTTTGGTCAAGGCGTTTCCTAATATATTGCTTGGTGGTGACCTGCGCCCAGACACTGGCAGCGTAAAGGACCACTGGCTCTATGATGGTTATGTACAGGGTTCTGATGATTTCCGGGTTTAGGCCCCACTGTACCCTGGCCGCGCGGGAGATCATTTTATATATGTTGATGGCTTTCCGATTGGCATTCTCTATCTGCTGGGTGAAGGTGAGTTTATTGTCTATAACCACCCCTAGCACCTTTAGAGTCTGAGTTTGCTCAATCGGGAAGCCACCAACATGTATTTGGGGGGTACTATATTTGAGTTTGCGCGTGATTGTTATGGCCTGAGTCTTATGGGCCGCAAATCTCATTTTATAGCTGGCCCCCCAGTCCTCCACCAGTCTAAGAGCCTCCGCCGCGCATTCTTCGACCTCAGCTCCGGTCTTGCCCGTGGCGATTACCAGAATGTCGTCCGCGAACGCCTGCACGTGCGCCGCGACGCCCTCCGTGGCCTCCAGCAGCGGGTTAAGCTGCAGGTTCCAAAAAAGGGGGCCCGCTGTGGACCCCTGGACGCATCCCTTACCGGTCCCTCGCGTAATCCTGGACCCCGCGTATCTGACCTCTACCTCTCTCTCGGACAGATAGCTCGAGAAGATCCTTAGGAGCTGTTTACTGGCCGGGAGCTGGTTAGGTTAGGTTAGGTTAGGTTAGGTTAGGTTAGGTTAGGTTAGGTTAGGTTAGGTTAGGTTAGGTTAGGTTAGGTTAGGTTAGGTTAGGTTAGGTTAGGTTAGGTTCCACGGACCTGCTCGGTTGTCCGAGTGGGCGGGGAGGTGAACCCCGACGTGGCGCGTCCCCAGGTGGTGGATAGGGGAACGCCCCGGCTGCTGACGTCGAGCCGGGGTAGGACGTAGTCCCGCGAACCAAACACTGGGGGGGAAACGGGGGGGCCTCGGCCCAGGGGGGGAAAGGGGGGCTTCGGCCCGTGAGGGACTCTCCGCGCGTCCCTCTGAGTAGCAGAGGGCGCAGTGGATGAGTCGAGAGGAGGAGCCGTGTTAAGCCTCGTTCCGTCGAGGTGTTATGTGGTGTCAATCGGGTCACTGCGTTGGTCCGCGCGCAACGCAGTTCCTTGATTGACACCCTGAGGAGTGGCCGGGTAGTTAGTGGCCCTTGTGATTCCCGGGGCTATGCCGTATAGGGCCTCCCAAAACGATCAGGCCCGGGGAGAAGGGCCAGACTATCGTGGCACACGGCGGGCGGCTCCGCGTGTCCCTCTGAGTAGCAGAGGGCACAGTGTGAGCCGCAATGTCCCCGCTGGGATGGTGATGGAGCCCATTTGGGTTGGCCTGTGAAGGAGGGTGTGGCTCCGGCCACGAGGCGCGGCGGGTCCGTCTCGCGACTGCAGACGGACGTTGGTTTCGGCCACCGTCGGGCAACCCGTAACCCACACTGAGTGGGCCGGGGGTTTCCCTCACTGAGAGGGAAATCACGTGGAAGAAAACCACTATAAAAATCACCCCAATCCCAAGGCGTGTCTGGCGTGCTGAGGGGATGCGTGGCTGGAGGGAGTCCAGTCCCTAATGTCAGGGAGGGGCAAACCTCCTTAAACATAGCAAACATGAGTGGAAACGAAATTGTGAAACTACCCCAGGAGGTTTCAATCCTCCATGTCACCACAGGACGGGTAAGTGCCCGTGCTGTGGAGACATGCCGCCTTCCGTATTCTGGGGGGGCAAACCACTCGCGATCCGAAATCGACGACTTTGGCGAATGCATAATGGACACCGATGTACACAATGACTTGGTTCTGAGGCTGAACGGAGGAGGCAACGAGGAGGATGGCTGTCCGGCAGGGGCAGATGCGTCTACTACGCCCCCAAATAATGGGTTCCGGCCCCTACGTGATGCCCAGGGGCGCTTTGTGCGCCACGTTGGAGACGTGCCTACTGGAACGGCCTCGGACTCGGCGCACTCCCCACTCGACACAACGAAGGTGCTAAGTGAGAGGCGTAAAGCCGTCGTGCTACTGGAGAGGTTGGCAGAAAGGGTCCCTTCTCTCGGCAGGGAGGAGTTCTTCTCCCCCAGGAGAATAGACGTGGGTGACCTGCCTGGAGGCGGGGAATTTTTCTCTCCGGAGCCAACCGACGCGGAAACCGCCGAATCCGACGTTTCCATGCCTGCTCAGGCCACTCAAACGGCTGATAGGCGGAAAAGGCAGCGTAGCGGGGGGAGTGAGACGGAAGCACCAGGGAGCGACGAGACTTCCGATGCCACGGAGCGAGGGAAATCTACCTCGGCACCTTCCAAGCGAGGAAGAGGCCGCCCTCTATCCAAGGCACACCACGTAGGGCTCTCCAAGGCCAAAGCCGAGCTACAGGAGCTGAAGCAGCAGGAGCTCGAGCTTCAGGCCGAAGAAGAGCTGAGGATGACGTCGCACAGACTGGCAAAGAGGCGCCTTGCCCTTAGGCCGGAACTCCTGAGAACGCCATGTGGATCTGACGATGAGGGCACCCGCACAGCCCTGGCCCTAAAGGAACAGGTGCGCGATAGTCTGGGGCTCATCACGGACGTGGCTACGAAGTCGCGAAACTTGAAGGGCACATTCCAACGTGCCCTGAAGGAGGCTGTGGCCGCGATCCGGGATGTGGTCTCCGAGCTGGGGGACCGTACTGTCTCTGATGAGACGAGGAGGTTAGCTGCCGAGAACGCACGCCTAAAGGCCGAAATGGCCGATCTCCGTAAGGAGATGGGCGAGCTGCGTGCCAGTCTCGGGCGGCACCCCGAAGATGCACCTGAAGAGGCAAGGACGATGGAGCGCAGTATCGTGGACCAGGTAAGTGCCATGATGGAAGCAAGGATGAGCGCCTGGGAGGAAAGACTGCTCCCACAGCAGACGACCCAGGCACCTGCGCCGGCAAAGGAAGGGAGGACCGTCCAGTCAAGACCCTCGGTCACTGGAAGCTCCCCCCCTGGTCGCACCCCGACTACTACCATCGCGAAAGATGCGAAACGGAAAAAGGGGCAAAAGAAAAAGGAGTCCAAGAAGCCTACTAAGACTCGCCCTGGCCCCGCTTCCCAATCCCAGCAGTCTCAGCTCCCAGGGCCTGCGACTGGGAATGATTGGTCGACTGTGGTCAAGTGGGGCAAGAAGAAGAAGATCCTGGTTCCGTCTACCGGCACAGAGGCGACTGGCAAGCCCCCACAGCCAGCGATACCGCAGGGAGCAAAAGGGGGGAAGGGCCAAAAGAAAAAGGCAGTGCTGCGCGCCCCGCGGTCAGCCGCCGTCGTCCTGACCCTCCAGGAGGGAGCGGAGGAGAGAGGCACCACCTACGGAACGGTGATTACCGAGGCCAAATCCAAAATTTCCCTGAACGAACTCGGTATCACCGGTCTGAGGTTCCGCAGAGCGGTGACAGGGGCAGCGATCCTGGAAATCCCGGGCCCGGGCACCTCTAGCAGTGAGAAAGCGGACTCCCTTGCTGCTAAGCTGAAGGAGACGCTAAAGGAGGCCGATGTCCGTATTTCCAGGCCGGTAAAGTGCGCGGAGATGCGTATTTCTGGCCTGGATGACTCGGTCGCAGAAGGCGAACTCGCCACTGCTGTGGCTCAGTGTGGAGGCTGTGCCCTAGAGGCGGTGAAAGTTGGCCGGATCTCCCGCACGCCAACAGGCCTGGGTACGGCGTGGGTTCGCTGCCCCGTAGCAGCCGCCAAGAAAGTGGCTGAGGGGCGGCTACTGGTTGGCTGGTCTTCGGCGCAAGTAAAACTGTTGGAGGCCCGCCCTCTGAGGTGCTACCGATGCCTGATGCCTGGCCATGTCAGGAAGGGGTGCACGTCGGAAATCGACCGCAGTGACCAATGCTACCGCTGCGGTCAAACCGGCCACAAGGCCAGAGACTGCATAGCCACGCCTCACTGCTCTCTGTGCGCAGCAGCGGGCAAACCTGCCGACCATAGCGCCGGCAGCGGCAACTGCACGACGGGGGCCAAAGCCCCGAAACGTGTGCCTCGGAAGATGTCCGGCAGACCAGACACCCCTAGAGCGTCATCGCCTCCGGGTGCACAAGAGGGCCCGACTGACACTGCTCCAACATGACGCCTGTTAGTCGGGTCCTCCAGGCGAACATTAACCACTGCGCTGGGGCTCAAGATCTCCTACTGCAGTCCATGGCGCAGTGGTCGATAGATGCCGCCGTGGTCGCCGAGCCATACTATGTCCCTCCTAGGGATAACTGGGCTGCGGATCTGGACGGCTTGGTGGCCATCATTTTAAAAGTAGGGGCAGAAGGCACATTGCCCCCCTCCATCGTGTCGAGGGGTCAAGGCTACGTGGCGGTCCTCTGGGGAGAAATAACCTTGATCGGGGTATATTTCTCCCCCAACAGAAGTGTCCCCGAGTTTGAAGCCTTCCTTGGCCAGCTAGGGGCCCTCATTGGGCAGACCCTACCGCGCCCGGTGGTTGTCGCTGGCGACCTAAATGCCAAATCCATGGCTTGGGGTTGTCCCGCGACCGACACTCGTGGAGACCTTCTCGAGGAGTGGGCGACGATGACCGGCCTGTCGGTATTGAACCGAGGGTCGGCCAGCACCTGCGTGCGCTGGCAGGGGGAGTCCATCGTGGACGTAACGTTCGCGACCTCTGCCCTTGCGCCGCGTGTCCAAGACTGGAGAGTCCTGGAGAAGGTGGAGACATTATCAGACCATATGTATATCCGGTTTGATGTCTCCACCTCCTCCGAAGTCACATTGGACACGGATCGTCGTCCGAATGGCCGTGCTGCGACCCCGTCTCCCAGATGGGCCTTAAGCAGCCTGGATCGAGAAGCAGTGGAGATAGCGTCCCTCGTCCAGGCCTGGACAACATCTTCCGGGCCTGTGGAGGTCGAGGAAGAGGCAGTCAGGTTCCGGGACGCCATGTCACAAGTTTGTGACGCAGGCATGTCCCGAGCCAAGCCTCGGCCTCCGAAGCGACAAGTGTACTGGTGGTCTCGTGATATCGAAGAACTTCGATCCCGCTGCGGCAGGGCGAGACGCCAGTACACACGGTCGCGCCGACGCAGGCAGACCCGAGACATTGACGAGGAGACGCAGCTGTACAGCGCCTATAGAGAGGCGGTCAAGGCGCTGCAGCTCTCCATCTGCGAGGCGAAGGCGAGCGCCAGAGCGGAGCTTCTCGAGACTCTAAACCGAGATCCATGGGGGAGGCCGTACAAGGCGGTCAGGGGTAAGCTACGCCCCTGGGCCCCCCCCTTGACGGAGAGTCTCGAGCCTCGACTGCTGGGGGCCGTTGTCTCCAATCTGTTCCCGAACAGACCGGAACACCGGCCTCCGGAAATGGCACCACCCCGTCAGCACGTCGGGTATGAGGGCGCGGAAGTCGAGGTGCCTCCGGTAACGGAGGCAGAGCTAGACGCGGCCGTGCTGAGGCTTAAAGCCAAAAACACGGCACCGGGGCCAGATGGGATCCCGGGACGCGTCCTGGCTCTGGCGCTGCAGGCCCTGGGGGAGAGATTCCGCGGGCTACTGGACGCCTGTCTTCAGTCCGGCCGATTTCCGACCATATGGAAAACCGGCCGGCTCGTCTTACTTAAAAAAGACGGGCGTCCCGCGGAATCTCCATCAGCCTACCGTCCAATCGTGTTGCTCGATGAGGCGGACAAGCTGTTCGAGCGTATCATCTGTTGGCGCCTCGTCGAGCACCTCCGGGAGGTGGGTCCCGACTTATCCGAACATCAGTTTGGATTCCGAGAGGGCAGGTCGACCGTGGATGCGGTCGCGCGCATTAAAGCCCTCTCGGATGAGGCGGTCGACCACGGGGGGGTGCTCCTGGCGGTATCGCTAGATATCGCCAACGCATTCAACACTCTGCCGTGGTCATGCGTTAGGGAGGCGCTGAAACACCACAAGGTGCCTCCCTACCTATGCCAGATAGTCGGGGCCTACCTCTCGGAACGGTGTGTGGAGTACCCGGTCCAGGGCGGTGGGCTGACAAGGTGGGAGATGTCGTGCGGTGTCCCACAGGGCTCGGTCTTAGGGCCGCTCCTGTGGAACATCGGGTACGACTGGGTGCTGCGGGGGGAGCTTCTCTCGGGATCGAGCGTGACCTGCTACGCAGACGACACGCTAGTCACGTCTCGGGGAACCTCGTACCGGGAGGCAGCACGCCTCGCTACCGTGACAGTAGCACTGGTGGTAAGGCGCATAACGATGCTGGGGCTGGAGGTGGCGCTACACAAGTCCGAAGCGATTTGCTTCCACGCCGCCCGGAAGGCGCCACCTGCAGGATCCAGCATCGTCGTCGGTGGCACTCGAATCGAGGTCAAGTCCGACATGAAGTATCTTGGACTTGTCCTCGATTCCCGCTGGAGCTTCCGCCAACACTTCACCCGCCTGACCCCCCGATTGATGGCAGCATCGGCCGCATTGAAGCGGCTGATGCCCAACGTCGGGGGGCCAGAGAGTGCGAGCCGCCGCCTGTATATGGGGGTGGTGCGATCGATGGCCCTGTACGGGGCCCCGATCTGGGCGGTAAACCTGGCGGCCCGCAATGTCGCCCTGCTGAGGAAGGCTCAGAGGGCGATGGCCGTCAGCGTTGTACGCGGGTACCGCACCACCTCATACGATGCGGCGTGCTTACTGGCGGGAACGCCTCCCTGGGACCTGGAGGCGGAGGCCCAAGCGTCTCTGTACCAGTGGCGAAGGGACCTCCGGCTTCAGGAGTACCATCCTGCGCCCGGGGAGGTAGAAGAGCAGAAGCTCCTCCTCCGACAGTCCATTGTCCTTCAATGGGAGGAGCGACTAGCTAGAGTCGAGGGGGGACATAGGACTGTCGAGGCGGTTCGGCCGGTCCTACGAGACTGGCTGGAGAGAGAGCGGGGTTCGCTGACCTTCCGGTTGGTGCAGGTGCTCACGGGGCATGGCTGCTTTGGGAGCTACCTGCACCGGTTCGCCAGACGGGAGGTGACGGCCGGGTGCCACCAGTGCAGCAGCGACGAGGACACGGCGCAGCACACCTTGGAGGAATGCCCAGCTTGGGTGGGGCAGCGCCGCGACCTCGTGGCAGTGGTGGGGGACGACCTCTCCTTGCCGGCCGTAGTCAAGGCTATGGTCGCCGACGAGAGGTCGTGGAAAGCGGTCCTCTCCTTCTGCGAGGATGTGATGTCGCAGAAGGAGAATGCGGAGAGGGAGCGGGAGGCTGACCCAGCATCGCACCCGATCCGCCGCAAGCGCGCGGGGGCCCGGAGAAGGGCGTACGCCCACCTCATCCCCCCCACCTAGCGAGGCCTGGGCAGTGGCGCGGGGGCGTCGCTGCCCGTAACATAAGCCTCGCCGAGAAGGCGCGCGTGGTGTGTCCACGCGCCTTCTGAGGAGGCAGGGGTAGAAGTTCCTCTCTACCCCTCCCAGAGAAGGGCCCGCTGCGTGTGCTAGCGGCGGGCGGCGCCGGCGTGGTCGCGGTTGCGTACTTAGGAGATCCCGTGGCCACGCCCCACTGGTGGCGCGCAGACACAACGTTGGTTTTTTAGTGGGTAGCGGCGGCTTTTTTGCCGAGTCCCACATAACCCGCATCTCCTCCCCCGAGGGTGCGGGTATGCATAAAGCATTTTTCCAACGAAAAAAAAAAAAAAAAAAAAAAAGGTTAGGTTAGGTTAGGTTAGGTTAGGTTAGGTTCCACGGACCTGCTCGGTTGTCCGAGTGGGCGGGGAGGTGAACCCCGACGTGGCGCGTCCCCAGGTGGTGGATAGGGGAACGCCCCGGCTGCTGACGTCGAGCCGGGGTAGGACGTAGTCCCGCGAACCAAACACTGGGGGGGAAACGGGGGGGCTTCGGCCCAGGGGGGGGGTAGGGGGGCTTCGGCCCGGGAGGGACTCTCCGCGCGTCCCTCTGAGTAGCAGAGGGCGCAGTGGACGAGCTGTGAGGAGGAGTGGTGGGACGGTTGTCCCCGGGAGGGTTCTCCGCGCGTCCCTCTGAGTAGCAGAGGGCGCAGTGGAGGAACCAAGGGAGGGCGGGCCCGGCGAGCACTAACCATGCCGTCGGGCAGGCGCCGGGGGGCTTATCCTGCCCGCGCCACCGCCGGACCCGTAACCCCGTTTCGAGTGTCGTGGTCACGTCTCGCGGCTTGGAACGGGAACGGAGGTCTTGCCTTCATTGGCCGGACCGCGAGGAGACAACCTCTATAAAAAATCCCCAATTCCCGACGCTGCGGTACATGGCGTCGGGAAACTCGACGGAGGGGGTCAACAGGACCGGGCTTTTGCGCGCGTAGCCTGGGCAGGGTTCGTCCACCCTGACACTTAGAGTCTGCCCGAGTGGCCCCTCGTGTGCTGCGGATGTGAGCAGCCTCTGGACCGGCGAACCTTCCACCCGCCAGGCACTGCTCTTTGAACTGGGGTAGATTGCGTCCTCCCATTTCATGAGCAAATGGAGGGCGCGTATAATCTCCCTAGTTCGGGATCAGTGTCGGGGGAGTGGGGGAATCGTTGTCCTGGAGGTTGCACAGATCCTGGGCACAGCGAGGGTTCCACTTGGGTGGGCTTGTGTTTGGGCGGGGGGTCTTGCCTGGTCTGGGTGTGCCAGGGCCCGTGCCTGTTGTCACCCTCTGAGAGTGGCTGGAGGGTAATCCAGCCGCTAGTGGCCAACCATGGGAGACTGCCCGACCTCCCAGTGGTATTAGGGTTACCCAGGTACAGGGGGCACTGCCTGGGTGGACTGCTCTTCCCCCACACTCGTGGGATCAAAATTAGAAAGTTTAAAAAGGATAACGGACAAGGACCTGATAACGCTCAAAGATTGGATTTAGTTGATACAGCGGTGGAAGCGGGCGCCCTGATGGCGCGCGCCGAAGCCTACAACCCTGGCGCGGACAGAAGGCTGGACGCAAGGGACGAGGAGGAGATTTTCCGCCCTCAGAGGTCCCTAGCACGGTCACCGAGGAGAGGGGATGGAGTCGATCTCGCTCAAAAACATCCCGCTGTCTTGCTAGAGCGTGGATGTGTCGAGAGATATCTCGAGGAGCGGAAGAAGGCTGCGTCGGTGTCGGACGCCAGTATAGAGACGGTGAGGAACAACGGATCCGAATCGCCTCCTGGGTCAGACCGTCGGCCCGGGTTCGAGACTGCAGTCTCCTCTGACTCAGACGCGCCTAACATAGAGGGCCGGAAGATAGCTGTGGATGAAGGTAAAGGGACGTCGGGTGTAAAAAGGTCTCGGAACGCGTTAAGCTCCGACGGCGACGATGAGGAGTCTGCCCCGAGTAAAGGTGCTAAAATGAGCTCCTCCCGTAGAGGCCGCCTCCACATAGCAAGAGGTGGCGCTGGAAAGGGGCACCAAACCGGCATAGCCGTGGCAAAAGCCCAGCTTGAGGCCCTAGAGGTGGAGGAAGGGGTGGCGGAGGGTGGCTCCCACTGCGGTGCTACCATCAAGACGCACAAAAAGAAGGGGTCTCCTCTCGGATCAAGAGACGGTTGTCCAAGTGACAGGTCCGTGGCAGGCTACGTAGACTACTATGAGGTAGTCCGAAAGGCGGCCACAACGGTGCTGGACGAGGCGAGGAAGTCCGGTCACCTCAGCGGAAAGGTGTGGGGTCGCATGAACCAGGCGTGTCGCGACATTATTGTAGCTGCGGACATTCTAGAGGACAGACGCGAGGAGGACGAAGTGCGCGCCCTGAAGGCGGATAACAAGCGCATGAGAGAACAACTTGAGCAGCTCCGAAAGGAAACAAAGGCGCTTAGGACGGCCTTTTCGGAGAGGAACATGCGCCCAGCACCGGACGCCCCTGCAGACCTGGCCACAGGGCTGGCTGCACTTAGGGAGGACCTAAAGCGGGATCTCACTCAGTCGCTGGGTGAGATGATAAACGTCCGAGTCGGGGAAGTAAGGAAGCTGCTCCCTTCGGAGCCGATTCTCCGCCCCCCATTAGCGGCGGACAATACTCGTTCGGCCAGCCAGTTGGCGCCAGCTACGCAACAGGACACGACCAGAGCATCAGTTGACAAGGCTCCTAAGCCTATCCCCGCTCCTAGAGCGCGGAAGTCAGCTCCTCCGCCGAAAACACGCACAACTGCGCCCAGGCAAGCCTCTACTTCTGCGGGTTCGACGCGTCGGACCGGGAAGAGGACAACCGCAGAAGTTGCTGCACAGCCGGCTCCCGCTCAAACGTCGCAGATCACCGGAGAGTCGGCCAACGCCCAGCCAAGGGAGAACCAGCCTCCGTCCCCTGCTCCTAGCGCCTGGACTCAGGTGGTTAAAAAGGGCAAAAAGAAGGCTGCACCATCTTCTGCGCTGCCTCCGAAACCAAAACCCAAACCGAAGCAATTCACCGCCCCAAAATCTACGGCGGTCGTCATCACGCTCAAACCGGGGGTTGAGGCTGACTACAAGTCGGTCATGGGGACGGTCACGACAATTAAGCTTGCGGAATTGGGCCTTGGGCCTGTAAAAGTGAGAAGCACAGCTGCTGGCGCCCGCTTAATTGAAGTCCCTGGGGCAAACAGTGGACCTATGGCGGACAACCTAGCCGACAAGATTCGTAGCCTTGTCGGCGAAGTGGCCGACGTCCACCTACCCTTTAAGACGGCCGATATCCGGATTTCCGGATTTGATGAGACGGTGACAACAGAAGCCGTCCAGGCGGCAATAGCAGAAAAAGGGGGCTGCCCACCGGGACAGATCCGCGTGGGGAGGATCCGCATGGCGCCGTCAAATCACACTGGGTCTGTCATCGCGATCTGCCCCGTAACAGCGGCCAACACCGTCATCGCTGCCGGACGGTTATTGTTAGGGTGGACATCTGCTAGAGTGGAGGCCATGGACCCGCGGCCCATGAGGTGCTACAGGTGCTTGGGGACGGGACATACCAGAGCGCTCTGTCCCTCACCTGTAGACAGGAGTGGCCTCTGCTACCGGTGCGGTAAATCTGGCCACATGAGCAGGGAGTGTGAGGCAGACAACCCGTGGTGCGCGGTATGCCACCACGCCAAGTTACCAGCCGAGCATGTGATGGGGGGACCATCGTGCACCCCCCCACGCACAAGAGGAAGAATGGTTCCCGCCAAGACCCAGGTAGCGGCCAGAACTGAGGAAGTTCCCCGAGACGAAGCGCCCCAGGCGAACAATGAGGAGCAAAACACGGCCCATTGATGCCAGCACAGCATACACAACCCACCCACGAAGTGTTGCAGTGCAATTTGAACCACTCCGCCAGAGCACAAGACCTGCTGATGCAGCACATGGCGGAATGGGGCATTAATGCAGCAGCGGTGTCGGAACCGTATTTTGTGCCACCCCAGCCCAACTGGGTCGGGGACGCGGACGAGTCGGTTGCGGTGGTAACACCACCAGTGGGCAACCACCCCCCGCTCTCGAAAATTGAGTGCGGGCCGGGGTACGCTGCCGCCAAATGGGGAGACTTAGTACTGGTAGCGGTGTACTTCTCCCCCAATCGGCCGCTCAGAGAATTTGAGCAGTACCTCATCAGGCTCGGGGAGGTGGTCAGCAGAGCGGCACCTTCGCCAGTAATGGTCCTCGGGGACCTTAACGCCAAGGGCAGGGCGTGGGGTTCCCCATCAACGGATCCCAAGGGCGCGGCCCTCTGGGAATGGACGGTGCGAACTGGCCTTGTGGTCTTGAACCGGGGCACCGACCACACCTGCGTGCGCCAGCAAGGGGGGTCCATCGTAGACATCACCTTCGCGACCCCCGCCCTTGCAAGGCGAACGTCCGACTGGAGGGTCCTGGTGGACACGGAGACCCTCTCCGACCACAAGTATATCAGGATGAGGGTCTCCAAGTCGCTGACAGCCCCGGTGCCAGGTCCGAGGGAGCCAAGAAGCCGGGACCGATTTCCAAGATGGAGCCTCGCCACTCTGGATACGGACATGGCGGAGGAGGCGGCGATGGTGGAGGTGTGGCGGGCCCCCCCACCAGACCGGGCCACGGACGTGGAAGAGAGGGCAGTACAGTTTCGGGCGTCACTCACCTCGGTGTGTGACGCCGCCATGCGCAGGGCGGGGCGGCCGCCTGCGAAGACCCGGGTGTACTGGTGGACAGAGGAGGTTGCGGCCCTCCGCCTCACCAGTAACAAGGCCAGACGGGCATACACCCGATGCAGGCGCCGACGGAGCCATACTACGGAGGAGGAGGAGCTCCTGTACGAGGCCCTCAAACAGGCCAAGGAGGCCCTCTCCGCAGCAATCGCGAAGGCGAAGGACTCCGCGTACGAGGAGTTCCTAGCAACACTGGACAGGGACCCATGGGGACGGCCGTACAAAGCCGTCCGTAATAAGTTACGCCGCGGCCCCGGCATGGACTCCCTGGACCCGGAACTCCTCGGCAGAGTGGTGGAGGGCCTATTTCCACCGGCACCGGACTTCACTCCCCCCTGCATGGCCGTTCCCCCGGAGGAGCTAACAGAACCGGTCGTTGCGTCACCGATTACTGACGGTGAGATGGGGTGCGCGATTCACCGCCTGCAGGGCTGTAAAAAGGCCCCTGGCCCGGACGGCGTGCCCGGCCGCATCTTGCCGGTGGCACTGACGCACCTCGGGGACCGCCTCAAAGACCTCTATGACGACTGTCTGGAGGTGGGGCGGTTCCCGAGATGTTGGAAAGAAGGCAGGCTCTGCCTCCTCCGCAAGGAGAATCGGCCGGCGGACTCCCCTTCGGGATGGAGGCCGATAGTCCTGCTGGATGAGACCGGGAAGATGTTCGAGCGCATTATCGCTTCCCGGATCATCCAGCATCTAGAAGGACCGGGGCCGAATCTGTCGGACCGCCAGTTTGGTTTCCGAAGGGGACTGTCAACGATAGACGCCCTGGGTGCCCTACGGGCCTTCCATCAATATGCTGCAGGGCGTGGGGAGGGAGTTGTGGCGGTGTCCCTCGACATAGCCAACGCCTTTGGCTCCCTCCCGTACACGGTGATCGTGGAGGCTCTCCGTTACCACGGGGTGCCCCTCTATTTAATGCGGATCATAGAGCACTACCTCACGCAGAGAGTAGTGCTATACGAAGAGCGGGGCGAGCGGCGGTGTGAGCGGCCGATGGCATGCGGAGTCCCCCAAGGCTCTGTACTCGGGCCCCTCTTATGGAACATTGGGTTCGACTGGGCGATAAGAGGGGTCCTGCTCCCTAGGATGGCCGTCATTTGTTATGCGGATGACACAATGGTGGCCGTCCGGGGAGCGGAAGTGGAGGAGGCTCTGCGGAGGGCGGCAGTCGCGGCGGACCTGATGGTCACCCGCATAGAGCTGCTGGGGCTGCGGGTGGCCCTGTCCAAGACGGAAGCCATTATTTTCGGGGGCAGAGGCTGGCGGCCGCCCGCCGCGACCGTCATCCCCGTGGGTGGAGAAGCGGTCCAGGTGAAGGCCCACATCAAATATTTGGGCCTCCACCTGGACCGCAGGTGGAATTTCGAGGAGCACTTCCGCCAGCTTGCTCCCCGAATTGTCGCGGCAGCGTCAGCGCTTGGCAGGCTGTTGCCCAACGTGGGGGGGCCCAATGCGACATGCCGCCGCCTGTACGCGGGGGTAACCCGCAGCATGGCCCTATATGGTGCGCCGATCTGGGCCGATCGGCTCAATGCCGCCAATAGGGCCCAACTCAGAAGGCCGCAAAGAGTGGTGGCCATCCGTGTAGTAAGGGCCTACTGCACGGTGGCGTGGGCGGCGGCGTGTGCCTTGGCGGGCACCGCGCCCTGGGAGTTGGATGCTCAGGTGCTCGCGGAGGCGCACAGGGAGCGGGTAAGGCGCAGGGTCCTAAACGAGATCCCCACCCCCGAAGAGCTGAGGGAGGAGCGTAGCCAAGCGCAACGGCGAATGAGGGACCGGTGGAAAAACGACCTGGAGGACTCCCCCTATGGACTCCGCACCATAGGGGCACTCCTCCCGTCGTTTGACCACTGGCTGGAGAGGGCGCACGGGAGCGTTGGCTTCAGGATGGCGCAGGTAATGACCGGACACGGGTGCTTCGGTCATTACCTGCACAGAATCGGGCGGGAGGCCAGCTCGGCCTGCCACGAGTGCGGCGACCCAGACGATACCGCCCAGCACACCCTAGAGGTGTGCGATCGCTGGGTCGAGGAACGCCGTAATTTGGTCGGCGCCCTCGGAGTGGGTGATCTCTCGCTCCACAACGTCGTGGCGGCCATGCTGAGGAGCGAGAGATCCTGGGAGGCAATGGCCTCTTTCTGCGAGTCCGTCATCGCACAGAAGGAGGCCTCGGAACGGGAGCGCGAAGAGAGGGCAGATGCGCTCCCGATCCGGCGCAGACGTGTGGGGAGGAGGCGAGCCCAATTTGCTGCTCGCCAAATCCCCTAGTGGAGTTCGTGGGTGAGGGGCCCACAACTACAGACTCCACACGGCTGGGGGAGGGATCCTAGCGTCTTCCCTCCCTCCTTTGGCGCGGGAGCCCTTGGGCAGGCCGGGGGGTGTCGTGGTAGAATGCTCGCGACCCCATGGCACCCCCCTAACGGCAGTGACGACATATCGTGGTAGGTTTTAGTCGGTGCGAGTCCGACATAACCCGTCCTCACCCCCTGAGAGGACGGGTATGCATAAGGCATTTCCCCCACGTAAAAAAAAAAAAAAAAAAAAAAAAAAAAAAAGGTTAGGTTAGGTTAGGTCCTGGAGGGAACCGAAACGTTATCTGACCACCGATACATTCGGTTCGAAATTTCCTCAGTGTCACTCGCCCGGAACAATCTCGACCGAGCTGCAAGCGGTCCAAGGTGGGCCCTCACTAAACTTGACCGGGACCTCTTAGAGGAGGCAGCAATCATAGAGGCCTGGCTGCCTACACAGGAAGGTGAATTGGTGGTCAACAGTGAAGCGGCCCGGCTCCGGGAGTCCATGACACGGATCTGTGACGCAGCGATGCCCCGGGCTAAGTGTCTGCCACCAAAACAAAGCGTGTACTGGTGGAACGTCGAAATTGCGCAGTTGCGTGAGGGCTGCATAGCCGCACGGCGCCGGTACATGCGACAGAGAAGGCGAAGGCAAACTGACGAAGACGAGGAGCGCCGTCTTTACAGTGTTTACAAGGACTGGAAACTGAAGCTCTCTGTGGCGATCGGGGAAGCGATTGAGGCGAGTCGTGCCGAATTCCTGGAGACCCTCAATGCTGACCCATGGGGAAGGCCATACAAACTCGTCCGGAACAAATTACGGCCCTGGGCGCCTCCGTTGACCCAGACGCTCCAGCCTGAATTCGTGACCCGCGTGGTTGAGTCACTCTTTCCGGACAGAGTATCCCAGGATCCGCCAGTAATGGCACCACGAACGGCGATGGTAAGGGTGGAGGACAACGTTCCGCCGGTTAGTGCTGGAGAGCTTGGTTGGGCAGTCTCACGGCTCCGTGCCAAAAACACCGCCCCAGGGCCTGACGGCATTCCGGGTCGTGCCTGGGTCTTGGCCATGGAAGCTTTGGAGCCGAGGGTGCTGCGTCTCTTGACTGCGTGCCTGGAACAGGGATGCTTCCCGAAAGAGTGGAAGTCCGGGAAGCTGGTTCTACTTCGGAAGGAAGGTCGGCCAGCCGAGTCCCCATCTGGCTATCGCCCTATAGTCCTGCTTGATGAAGCGGCTAAGCTCTTTGAGCGTATAATTGCAGCTCGCATCATCAAGCACCTGGAAGGAGAGGGGCCCGATTTAGCTGATTGTCAATTTGGCTTTCGTGGCGGCCGTTCAACAGTCGATGCTATCCAGCGGGTAAAGTCGATGGCACAGGAGGCTGTGTCCCGTGGCGAAACCGTCCTGGCGGTCTCACTTGATATTGCGAACGCTTTTAACACCCTGCCCTGGGAGGCCATAAAAGAGGCGCTTCGCTATCACCGGGTTCCCCTACACCTGCTCCGCATCGTACAAGCCTACCTCAGTGAGAGGTTTGTCACCTGGCCTGGACATCAGGAGTGGGGAAGAAAGGAGATGGCATGCGGAGTTCCACAGGGGTCGGTCCTAGGTCCACTCCTGTGGAATATTGGATACGATCGGGTGATCCGGGGAGCTCTTTTGCACGGTGTCAACATATACTGTTACGCTGATGACACGCTAGTGACGGCTCAGGGACCGAGCTACCGTGACGCAGCGATCCTGGCAACGGCAGGCGTCGCACACTGCGTTAGCAGAATTCGGCGGCTGGGTTTGGAAGTGGCTCTGACAAAGTCAGAGGCAATTTGTTTTCACGGGGCGCGAAGAGCACCTCCAGCTGGTTCGGAGATTGTGGTGGGAGGAGTCCCAATTGCTGTCAAGCCAACTCTGCTTTACCTTGGCGTTGTGCTTGACAGCAAATGGAACTTTAAAGCGCACTTTGAACGTTTGGCGCCCAGACTACTCGGTAGCGCAGCTGCGTTTGGACGCATATTGCCGAACTTGGGAGGGCCAAATGCGTCATGTCGACGCCTATATACAGGGGTGGTGCGCTCCATAGCGCTTTATGGTGCCCCAGTATGGGCGGAAGCACTCAGCGGGGACAATATTGCTCAATTGCGTCGGCCACAGAGGGCAATGGCTCAGAGAGTGATACGAGGGTACCGAACAATAAGCACGGATGCTGCGTGTGTGCTGGCGGGATCGCTACCATGGGATCTGAATGCGAGGGTTCTTGCGTCACTATACTGGTGGCGCAAAGAGGCGCAAGAACATGGTAACTTTCCAGCACCTCGTGAAGTTAAGGAGCGCCAAAAGGAGCTCATGCAGCAGGCGGTACAGATGTGGGGGCAACGGTTGGAACAGCCGAGAGCCGGCACCCGCACTATAGAGGCGGTCCGCCCAGTCCTCAAGGAATGGGTGGATAGACAGTCCGGGGTTTTAACATTCCGGCTGACGCAGGTACTGTCGGGGCACGGTTGCTTCGGCAGCTACCTGCACAAAATAGCGCGAAGAGAGCCAACCCCGGAGTGTCATGAATGCGGAGCCGGCACAGACACAGCCCAGCATACCTTTGCTGAGTGTCCGGCGTGGAGCGACGAGCGGCAAGAACTGTTCGGCCGATTAGGACAAGATCTTTCACTGGAGGCTGTGGTAGAAAAGATGGTCTCGAGTGAAACGGCCTGGCGGACGGTGCTCAAATACTGCGAGCATGTCTTATCCGAGAAGGAGAAGGCGGAGCGCGAAAGGGAGATCTGGGTCGACGCCGACCCGATGCGCGCCCGCCGTGTTGGTCGCAGGCGTGCTGCGCACGATCGCCGCCTGCCTCCATAATTTTGACCTCCGGGTGGCAGACACGGGGGCATCTGCTACCCATAGGACAGAGGTCCCCGAGGCGGAGAGTGTGTCTTGTGTTCGGGCACACTCCCAAGAAAGATGTTAAAGGGACTATAATCCCCAGAGATGGGCCCAAACGGGCAACTGTTGGCGGAGTCGCGGATGTGTGCAAGAGCGTTCCCGTGGCTCCACCCTGATGCAGAAACGAAGAACACCCCAGGTTTTTAGTCAGTAGAAATCTGACATATCCACTGCGTCTCCCCCGAGGCGCAGTGTCGAATCTATGAAGATTTTCCTGGGTTAAAAAAAAAAAAAAAAAAAAAAAAAGGTTAGGTTAGGTTAGGTTAGGTTAGGTTAGGTTAGGTTAGGTTAGGTTAGGTTAGGTTAGGTTAGGTTAGGTTAGGTTAGGTTAGGTAATGACCGGACACGGGTGCTTCGGTCATTACCTGCACAGAATCGGGCGGGAGGCCAGCTCGGCCTGCCACGAGTGCGGCGACCCAGACGATACCGCCCAGCACACCCTAGAGGTGTGCGATCGCTGGGTCGAGGAACGCCGTAATTTGGTCGGCGCCCTCGGAGTGGGTGATCTCTCGCTCCACAACGTCGTGGCGGCCATGCTGAGGAGCGAGAGATCCTGGGAGGCAATGGCCTCTTTCTGCGAGTCCGTCATCGCACAGAAGGAGGCCTCGGAACGGGAGCGCGAAGAGAGGGCAGATGCGCTCCCGATCCGGCGCAGACGTGTGGGGAGGAGGCGAGCCCAATTTGCTGCTCGCCAAATCCCCTAGTGGAGTTGCGGGCGCCATATCCATCAAGGGAGAATGCTTGTTGGCGCAGGTCAAGGTGGGAGCAATCCAGGCACGCCCGAATGGCACAGGCACAACGTGGGTGGAGTGCCCGATCACATCGGCCCAGCGATTGGCTGTAACTGGACGGCTGCTGGTGGGGTGGTCATCGGCGCAAGTGAGGGTACTGGAGCGGACGCCAATGCGGTGCTACCGGTGTATGGGCACTGGACACACGCGCGCACTCTGCCCATCGTCGGTTGACCGGAGTGCCCTGTGTTACAGGTGTAGTCGGCCTGACCACCGAAAGGCGGACTGCGATGCGCCTGCATTCTGCGCGGTGTGTCATCACTCCAAACGCCCCGCAGGCCATATAATGGGAGGGAAAGCATGCTGCCCCCCTCCAATAAGAGGAAAAGAGGCCCCAGCCGGTGAGAAAACCCCGGAGGTCCTAGAAGGGAACGCCGATCACCCGGACGATGAGGGGCAGGGTATGGAAATCTAATGCCAGAACAAAGCCAGAAACTGGACATTCTGCAATGCAACACCAACCACTGCGCCCGCGCTCAGGACCTACTCATGCAGGTGGTAGCAGAGTGGGGCATCAGCGTGGCGGTGATTGCAGAACCATACCTTGTCCCTTCCCAGAATAACTGGGTGGGTGCCACCGACGAGCGAGTGGCCATGATGGCACCGGTGGCGGGTGACTGCCCCCCTCCCACAGAGATAGAGCGAGGTGAGGGATTTGTGGCTGCCAAATGGGGCGGAATTGTACTGGTGGCGGCGTATTTTTCTCCCAATCGACCGCTTGATGCCTTTGAGCGCTTCCTCGCGAGGCTAGGAAGAGTGGTACGGACGGCTGACTCGGCGCAGATCATGGTGTTGGGGGACCTCAACGCCAAGAATATGGCGTGGGGGTGCCCCAATACAGATCCTAAAGGGGCAGCCTTGAGCGACTGGGCGGTGACGATGGAACTGGAGGTAGTCAACCAGGGCAACGTCAACACATGCGTGCGCAGGCAGGGAGGATCCATTGTGGATGTTACGTTCGCGACCCCTGCACTTGCTGCACGCATCTCCGACTGGCGCGTCTTGGTTGATGAAGAGACACTATCCGACCATCGATACATCAGGATGACGGTCTCCCCAGCAGAAGATGTGACGCCGCCCAGCCGCGAAGACCGCGGCACAACAGCCAGGAACGGCAGGGGCTTCCTGAAGTGGTCAGTGGCCAACCTGGATCGCGAAATGGCGGACGAAGCGGCTATGGTGGAGGCATGGTGTCCTCCTCTCTCAGCGGACCTGGACGTTGAGGAGAGAGCAGTAGGCTTCCGTGCGTCGCTGACACGGGTGTGTGACGCTGCTATGCCCAGGGCGAGGAAGCGCACACCTGTTAAAAAGCAGGTCTACTGGTGGTCGCAGGAAATTGCGGCCCTCCGCGCCGCTAGTAACCGTGCTCGGCGCGAGTACACCCGCTGTAGACGAAGGCGACACACGGAAGAGGAGGAGGAACAGCTCCACGCGGCCCTCAGAGAGGCGAAGGATGCCTTAAAGGTAGCCATTGCTCGGAGGAAGGACGAGGCGAGAGAGGAATTCTTGGCGACGCTAGACCGGGATCCGTGGGGGAGACCATATAAAATTGTCCGCAACAAAATGAAACGAGCTCCCCCCACGGACTCCTTGGAGCCGGACCTTCTCACGAGGATTGTCGATGGCCTCTTTCCACCAGCGCCTGACTTTGTCCCTCCGCGCATGGCGGCCCCTGCTGCGGAGCCAGAGGGCCCAACTGACGTCCCGCCAGTCACAGAGGACGAGCTGGAGAGGGTGATTTATCCCCTTCGTTCCTGCAGGAAGGCGCCAGGACCGGACGGAGTGCCAGGAAAAATCCTTCCTCTGGCACTTAAACACCTCGGGGACCGCCTCAAAGACCTCTTCGAGGACTGTATGAGGGAGGGGCGGTTCCCGAAATGCTGGAAGGAAGGTAAACTGTGCCTCCTGCGGAAGGAAGGTCGTCCACCGGACTCTCCATCGGGGTATCGCCCCCTGGTGCTGCTGGATGAGACTGGCAAGATGTTTGAGAGGATTGTCGTCTCTCGCATCCATCAGCACCTGGGGAATACCGGCCCGGACATAAGTGCCGGACAGTACGGGTTCCGGGCGGGGCGGTCCACCATGGACGCACTGAGCTCCCTCAAAGCCTTCAGTGATTACGCGGGAAGCAGGGGGGAAGGAGTGGTGGCGGTATCTCTGGATATCGCCAATGCCTTTGGCACACTCCCCTACTCCGTCATCAAGGAGGCACTCTGCTATCACGGGGTGCCTCTCTACTTAAAGAAAGTGCTGGATAGCTACCTGACGGACCGAAAAGTGCTGTACGAGCAAAAGGGAGCTCAGTGCGCTCGTGAAGTGACCTGTGGGGTTCCACAGGGCTCAGTACTTGGGCCCTTACTGTGGAACCTAGGATACGACTGGGTCCTACGAGGAGCGCAGCTCCCCCGCATGATCACCATCTGTTACGCGGACGACACGATGGTGGCCGTGCGGGGAGGGGACCCGGAGGAGACTCTGAGGAGGGCAGCTGTCGCTACTGACCTGACGGTGGGCCGCATTGGCCTCCTGGGGCTAAAGGTCTCCCTGGAGAAGACTGAGGCCATTGTCTTCGGGGGACATAACTGGCGTATGCGGGCTGGGACCACAATCCCCGTTGCAGGTGAGACTGTCCAGGTTAAGGCCCACATTAAATATCTGGGCCTCACCCTGGACAGGAAGTGGGAATTCGGGGAGCATTTTGCGAGACTTGCTCCCCGTATTGCGGGCGCTGCGTCGGCACTAGGTCGGCTTCTACCCAATGTGGGGGGGCCTAAAACTACCTGTCGCCGCCTATTTGCAGGCGTCATCCGTAGTATGGCGCTGTATGGAGCGCCAATATGGGCCGACCAGCTCACCGGGGCAAACAAGTCCCTCCTCCGGAGGCCGCAACGAATGGTGGCCCAGCGAATTATCCGGGGTTACTCGACGGTGTCCTTTGCCGCAGCCTGCCTCCTCGCCTGCACCCCTCCGTGGGAGCTAGACGCTCA
Source organism: Apotomis capreana (assembly GCA_947623375.1). NCBI lineage: Eukaryota > Metazoa > Arthropoda > Insecta > Lepidoptera > Tortricidae > Apotomis > Apotomis capreana. The sequence continues at coordinate 47,746 of OX392515.1, read as the reverse complement.
GGTTCTGGCGGAGCGATACAAAACGAGGGCGGAGGCCAGGGCGAGAGGAGAGTGCCCTAACCCAGAGGAGGTGGACCGTGTGCGCCGACTGGCTGCAGAGAGGCTGAGGGAGCGCTGGAGAAGCGACCTGGAGGACTCCCCCTATGGAACTCGCACCATAGGGGCACTCCTCCCGTCGCTTGACCAGTGGCTAGAGAGGGAACACGGGGCTCTGACATACAGGCTCACGCAGGTAATGACCGGACATGGCTGCTTCGGTCATTACCTGCATAACATTCAGAGAGAGCTCAGGCCCCAGTGTCACGAATGTGGTTACCCAGACGACACGGCTCAGCACACCTTCGAGTCGTGTAGTCGCTGGGACGCAGAGCGTGGAAGGCTGACCGCGGAGATCGGCAGCCAAGATCTCTCGCTGCACAGTGTAGTCACGGCTATGCTGTGCAGCCAAACCAAATGGCGGGCAGTGGCCTCTTTCTGCGAAAGCATAATGCTGCAGAAAGAGGCAGCGGAGCGGGAGCGCGAGAACAACATCGACGCGAACCCGCTCCGGCGCAGGCGGGTGGGAAGAAGGCGTGCACAGTTTGCTGCACGCCTGAACCCCTAGCAAAGCCAGTGGGTTAGGGGCCCACATTGCACGGCTCTGCACGTCTGGGGGGAGTTCGTTGCGCTTGCGATGCTCCCCTCCATAGGCGCGGGTGCCCCGGCGTAAGCCGAACGGGGCTGCCGGGGGCGTCGTGGTAGAATGCTCTGCGACCCCATGACGCCCCCAAACAGGTTACACGCGGAAAGTGCCGGAGAAGGTTTTAGTGGGTATGCTCCTCCCTCCCTCTCTCACTCTGAGAGAGTGGTAGACGAGGAGTGACTCCCACATAACCCCCACAATGGCCTCCCTAGGCCCGGGGGTACTCATAAAGAGTTTCCCCTCCGTTAAAAAAAAAAAAAAAAAAAAAAAAAGGTTAGGTTAGGTTAGGTTAGGTTAGGTTAGGTTAGGTTAGGTTAGGTTCCCCTTCGACGTGCTGTCACCTTGCCGTGGTGAAGGGGCTTGCGTGCCCCAATGACCCTCAGGGCTATGCCGGACAGGGCCTCCCAAACCGGACAGGCCTGAGGAGAGGGGCCAGACAAAGAACAGCACCCGACGTGCGGCTCCGCGTGTCCCTCTGAAACCAGCAGAGGGCACAGTGCGAGACGCCATGTCCCCCCCTGGGACGGAGTTGGCGGGCAGCCTCACAAAAAGGCTACCCTGGGGTGGCTCGCACCACCCGCGCGATGTGTGGCCACGGCCACTGTCGGGCAACCCGTAACCTGCACTGAGCAGACCGGGGACCTTCCTCACTGAGAGGGGGTCACGTGGAGTTAACCACTATAAAAAATCCCCAATCCCAAGGTGTGACTGGCGTGCTGATGGGATGCGTGGCTGGGGGGAGCCCAGTCACAAACGTCAGAAAGGGGGGGCATACCTCCTTAAAAAAATAGCAAATCATGAGTGGCTATATTCTGAATAGACTACCCCAGGAGGTTTCAATCCTCCGTGTCACCGCGGAACGGGCAAGTGCCCGCGCTGCGGTGACATGCTGCCCGTCGTATTCTGGGGGGGCACACCACTCAAGGACGGAAACCAACGACCATGGCCAATGCTTACTGGACAATGATGCATGCGGATTAGTTTTAAGGTTGCGCGGAGGAGGGGATAAGGAAGGTGAGAGAGCGGATGCCACGAAGCCTTCTCCTAACCCCCCAACTATGGCGTTCCGCCCAGTCCGGGATAACCGGGGGCGCTTTATACGTCACGCCGTCCCCGAGGAGGGCAAAGGAGAGGAGGAGGTGCCCGCGACACCACAGGAATTCGTGCGGTCACCCACACCAATCCCCACGAGGGTGTTCTGTGGGAAAAAGCCTCTCGTCGTGCTTGAGAGGCTCTCACCAGGTAGGGAAGAGTTCTTTTCCCCTGGGAAAGTCGACAAGCGTGACCTTCCCAGCGAAAAGTTCTTTTGTTCGCCGCTGCAGACGGACGCTGACACGGAAACAGCCGAGTCGGATGGCTCGCTGCATTTTTCCGCCGGGGAAGGACGCAAGCGGCTGCTCAGCGAAAAAAATGCTTCGGAAGGATCCAGTGAGGATGTTTCCGACCCCGGAGAGAGGCCCAGGTTCGGGCCTAATAAAAGAGGGCGTGGCCATCCCACATCAGCCCGGTACGTGGGGCTGGGGCTAGCCCAGGCCAAGGCCGAGTTCCTTAAACATAAGCGGGAGGAACTCGAGCTACAGGCTGAGGAGGAGGTGGCGGAGGCAACCCGCAAGGCGGTGAGCAGGCACCTTGCTCGCCTGTCAGAGTCTCCCTGGACACCAAGTGGCGATGAAGACGAGGACGCCCGCACTGCGCTAGCTTTGATCCAGCAGGTGCTGGACAGTTTGGGCGTCATCAACAAAGTCGCCACCAAATCGAGCAATTTAAAAGGGACATTCCAACGTGCTCTAAAGGAAGCCACAGTCGGGATCCGTGAAGCTGTTGCGGAGTTAGGCAGGCGCACAGTTTCAGACGAGACCAAGAGACTGGCCGCGGAAAACGCCCGCCTAAAGGCAGACATGGCCGAACTTCGCAAGGAGATGGACGAGCTTCGAGCCAGTCTCATGGAGCCGAGAGCTGGCACATCTAGCCAGGGGCAGAGCACCCTTGGGGGCAGCCCAACGCCGCTGACCCCGGGACCGAACGATCCTGCGTCCCGGGATATAGAGAGTATTGTTCGTGCTGTCACGAGCCAAATGGGCCAAATAATTAATGCCCGATTTGACGGGTTGGAGAAGGAAGGACGGCTTCTGCCAGCTCAACGTCTCCGCCCGCCATTGGCTGGTGACAAGAGGAAGGCTACGGCTTCTAATATGACACAGATGCCGTCAATTCTAGGGGCACCAGCTGCTCCGAAGAAGGGGCCTCCCAACTACACCGAGGAGCCGCCAAAGCGCGGCGGCAAGGGTAAGGGAAAGGGCAAAAAGAGTGTTGCCCCACAAATACCAAAAGCCCTCGTTCCCGAGAATGCAGGGTCCCCTCTGCCTCAGGTAGCAGCGCAGCCGAATAATGACTGGCAGGTAGTGGGTCACAAAAAAGGAAGGAAAAAATTCAAGCGGGTCAACTCCCAGCCACAACAGAGCCAGCAGAGGCAAAAGCCTCAGCGGCCCAAGAAGGCGAAGAAGTTAGCACCCCCACGTTCCTCAGCGGTGATTCTGACGTTGATGCCAGAGGCGGAGGAGCTGGGAGTGACGTACGCGAATGTGCTCTCCGAGGCAAAGAAGGTGGACCTGGCCGGTATCGGCATCACCAAGATGAAAATTAAACGCGCTGTCACTGGTGGTCAAGTACTGGAGGTTCCAGGAACCGATAGCGACGACAAAGCTGATCAGCTGGCGAAGGCCCTTGCGCAGAAGCTAGGCGAGCAGGCTGTCCGCATCTCAAGGCCAATCAAATGTGCGGAACTCCGCATATCGGAGCTGGATGACTCTGTGTCACCGGAGTCAGTGGCAGCCGCGATCAGTGTTATCGGCGGGTGCCCCGCGGAGAAAGTTAAGACTGGCGAGATCCGTCGAGGCATCCGCACCCTCGGCACACTCTGGGTGCGCTGCCCTGTTACGGCTGCCAAGAGAGTGATCCAGAGTGGGCGATTGGACCTTGGCTGGGGCCTCTCGGCCAGAGTCAGACTATTGGAGGAGAGGCCAATGAGATGTTTCAGATGTCTCCAAATGGGGCACACCATTGCGCAGTGCACTGCGACGGAGGACCACAGTGACCTTTGTTTTAAATGTGGTCAACCGGGACATAAGAGGGCAGCTTGCTCAGGGACACCCCGCTGTGTCCTATGTTCTGCTGCGGGTAAGCGTGCGGACCATAAAATCGGGTCCAAGGCCTGCACGAATTCCCGCTCTCAGAAGGCGAAGCGCGCTGGCGATGGCTCCCGAGTCCCCTCCCAGGTTGCTCCCCCCTCCACTAGTGCAGTGCAGGAGGCCGAGATGGAGTTCGAGGCCACGGAAAATCCAAATGGCCCTCAAGGTTCTGCAGACTAACCTTAACCACTGTGCCAGGGCTCAGGATCTGTTATTCCAGTCTCTGGCACAGTGGGGTATTCACGTGGCAGTTGTCGCGGAGCCGTACTCGGTCCCGCCTCGGGATGACTGGGTCGGGAACCTCGATGGGACGGTTGCTCTTGTGTCGAGGGTGGGCTCGCCTGCTTTCGAAGGCGTGCTGAAGGGGCAAGGTTTCGTGTCAGCGAGATGTGGGAGCGTCACATTCGTCGGCATATACTTCTCCCCGAACCGAGGCCTTGCGGACTTCGAGCGCTATCTAACAGAGGTAGGTGCTCGGGTCGCAATACTTCCTGGCCCGCTTATTGTCGCAGGGGACTTCAACGCCAAATCCACTGCGTGGGGTTCACCTGTGACAGATGTGCGTGGCGAGGTGCTGGAAGAGTGGGCGGTGGCGACAGGACTCATCCTAGCCAACGTGGGAGCAGTCCAAACCTGCGTGCGGCAACAAGGCGGTTCCATTGTGGACTTGACCTTCACAAATGCCTCCCTGGCGGGCTGCGTAAATGGCTGGAAGGTAATGGTGGACGTGGAGACGCTGTCAGATCACCGATATATCCGGTATGACGTCTCCACGTTGCCACCAGCCTCCGGCCCAAGTACAGGTCCTCCTGCCGGCCGCGGTGGTGGCCCGAGATGGGCTCTAAGTAAACTCGACCGGGACCGGCTTACAGAAGCGACGATAGTTCAGGCTTGGCTGCCCATGCCGGAAGGTGAGGTCGTGGTGGAGGCGGAAGCATCCTGGTTCCGGGAAGCCATGACGCAGATATGCGACGCGGCGATGCCCCGGGCCAAGCCTCCATCACGAAAGACTCAAGTATACTGGTGGACAGCTGAGCTTGCACTCCTGCGCAAAGGCTGCTCAGATGCGCGGCGTCGGTACCAGAGGCAGAGGAGACGTCGGCGGTCAGATGAGGAGGCGGAGAGGACCCTGTATGGTCAGTACAAGGCAGCGAAGGAGTCCCTCAAGACTGCTATGGGCCGGGCCAAGGATGCTGCGAAAGAGGAATTCCTCGAGTCGCTAAATGCGGATCCGTGGGGCAGGCCCTATAAGCTTGTGAGAAGTAAGCTGCGCCCATGGGCCCCTCCCCTCACGCAGACTTTAGACCCGGATTTCCTCGAGGAAGTGGTGACGGCACTGTTTCCTGCCAGAGGTATTTTCAGTCCTCCAGAAATGGCGCCGCGGAACATTGAGGAGACCGAAGAGGTGCCGCCAGTTTCTGCGGGAGAACTGGGGGCAGCAGTTCTTCGCATGCGGGCCAAGAATACGGCCCCGGGCCCAGACGGTCTACCCGGCCGCGTATGGGCTCTTGTAATGGCAGAGCTGGAGCCGCGCCTTACTCGCCTCTTTTCGGCGTGCCTGGAGCAGGGGCGTTTTCCTGTGGGGTGGAAAACAGGAAAACTCGTCCTGCTGAAGAAGGAGGGTCGCCCGGCAGAGTCGCCATCGACCTATCGGCCAATCGTTTTGCTTGATGAGATCGGGAAGCTATTTGAGCGCATTATAGCTTCCCGCCTCACCAACCATATGCGGACAGTGGGACCGGACCTGGCCGATAACCAATTTGGATTCAGGAGCGGCCATTCCACGGTGGACGCCATCCTGTGCGTCAAAGCCCTGGCGCAAGAATCTGTTTCCCAAGGTGAGGTTGTATTGGCAGTGTCGTTAGACATTCGCAACGCCTTTAACACCATGCCTTGGGAAACAATTAACGAGGCTCTGCGTTTCCATGGCGTACCTCCTCATTTAGCCCGTATCATCAGGGCCTACCTGAGCGACCGGTTTGTGGAGTGGCCTGGGCAGCGCACGTGGGGCCGGAGACGGATGGAGTGCGGAGTGCCTCAGGGGTCGGTTCTAGGGCCACTTCTATGGAATGTTGGTTATGACTGGGTCTTGCGGGGGGAAAACCCTCGTGGAGTCGACGTATTCTGCTACGCTGACGACACGTTGGTGATGGCCAAGGGACCCAGTTATCGCGACGCAGCTGTTCTGGCTACGGCAGGTGTTGCCCAAGTCGTAAGCCGCATAAGACGGTTAGGGCTGGAGGTTGCTCTCCAAAAGTCAGAAGCCATCTGTTTTTACGGGCATCGGAAAGCACCTCCAACGGGTGCCCAAATAACTGTCGGTGGGGTCCCAATTGCTGTCAAGCCTACTCTGCAATATCTTGGAATTGTGCTTGACAGCAAGTGGAATTTCCAAGCTCATTTTGAGCGTCTGGCCCCAAAATTGTTGAGCGTTGCGGCGGCCCTCGGCCGTCTACTTAAAAACCTGGGAGGGCCCAATGCCCCGTGCCGCCGCTTATACACGGGAGTAGTGCGCTCTATAGCCCTCTATGGAGCACCCGTCTGGGCTGGTGCCATCGGCAGAAAGTGTGCAGCCCACCTACGAAGGTCTCAGAGAGCGATGGCGCTGAGAATGGTGCGTGGATACCGCACTGTATCCACCGACGCTGCGTGCGTCATGGCCGGATCCCTACCCTGGGACCTGGAGGCTAAAGTTCTGGCGGAACTCTTCTTCTGGCGAGCAGCGGCATGGGAGCGGGATCACTGGCCGGCTCCCTCTGAGATTGAGGCTCGACGCGCTGATCTCATCAAAGACGCGATGGGAGTCTGGGAGCTACGTCTGGAACGACCAACAGCTGGCTCCCGCACAATAGAAGCCATCCGCCCGGTCCTTAAAGAGTGGGTGGAAAGGCAACACGGGGTCCTGACCTTCCGTTTGACACAGATGCTGTCGGGGCACGGCTGCTTCGGCCAGTATCTGTGGAAGATCGTGGGTCGGGAACCAACCCCTGAATGCCATGAATGTGGAGCAGACCAGGATACGGCTCAGCACACTTTGGAAGTGTGTCCAGCATGGAGCGCGCAGCGGACAGCGCTCGTGTCTGGGATAGGGGCGGATCTGTCCTTGCCGGCAGTGGTTGCTGCCATGGTGAGGCAAGACACGGCGTGGCAGGCGATGCTCTCTTTCTGCGAGGAAGTGATGACGCAGAAAGAGAGCAACGAGCGCGAAAGGGAGATTGCGGCGGAAGTGCACTCCATTCGCCGGCGAAGAGTGGGAAGAAGGCGCGCCGCGCATGAGCGTAACCTTCCACCCTAAATAGGGTAGCGGGCGGCAGAGATGGAGGGTTTCTGTCGCACCTAGCTTAGTCCCTCGAGCGGGAAGCGCGTGGAAGCCTAGCGAAACGCGTTTCAGCGAAGTTAGCCGGGGGAGAAGTGTGATCTCTCCCCCGTCGTTATTATTCTAGTCAATAAAGCTGCTGGTGGGTTCACGGAGAATACGCAAGTGGTCCCGTGTTCCCACCTAAAGTCAGCGAAGCGGCCAACGTCAGTTTTTAGCAGGTATTACGGGCACTATACACCCGCCGAGTCCTGCATAACCCGGTCTCCCTCTACAAGACCGGGTATGCGTAAAAGCATTTTCTGACGATAAAAAAAAAAAAAAAAAAAAAAAAAAAAAAAAAAAAAAAAAAAAAAAAAAAAAAAAAAAAAAAAAAAAAAAAAAAGGTTAGGTTAGGTTAGGTTAGGTTAGGTTAGGTTAGGTTCCCCCCCGAGGGTGTCCACCTTGTCGTGGTGGGGGGGCTCAGTACCTGCGTTGTGCGCGCGGGGAAGCCAAGAGACACCAGGGAGGGGGCCTACGGGCCAAGACGGGCGGGGGAGAAAGGTGCTGGTTGGTGGCTTCGGCCTGCGTGGGTCCTGGGGGCTCTGACCTTGTGGTTGTTGGAGGATGTCGGAAGGACTCTCGACGTGTCGTAGCTGTGGGTGGCTGCCTGGCTAGTGAGCCTCCTGCTCCTCTGATACTGCCTACTTGCCAGGAAGGATTGTGCATTTCGATTTCTGAGAAATCGAAAACGCAAATCCATTCCCCAGGCGGGTCGGCTGTATTAGCGAGGCGGGAGGATCACATATCAGGTGTCATGCATGTCTGTGACACGTCAGGGGGGTTTCCGGCTTCTGACGGCGTCTGCGGGGGCCGAGTTTCTAGGATTCGCGGGGGACGGGACATCAGTCGGCACCTGGGGAGGGACCCACGGGGTAGGGGCTTTTGTCCTCCCGTGGCTGGGTAAGGGGTAGGGGCGTTTGTCCTCCCGTGGCGGGCCGAGGGGTAGGGGCGTTTGTCCTCCCTTGGCGTGGAGAGGGTGTCATGGGGTAGGGGCGTTTGTCCTCCCGTGGCAGGCCGAGGGGTAGGGGCGTTTGTCCTCCCTCAGCCGGGAGGCTGGGACCGAAGCGCCGTGTGTCGGTGGCGGTCCTAGCTTCCAGAGGGTCCCTCAGCGTGTCTCTGCAGCAGCAGAGTTCACGGCTGTATATGGGACGAGGAGAGGTGGTCGTGGGGTAGGGGCGTTTGTCCTCCCACGGCCGGCTGAGGGGTAGGGGCTTTTGTCCTCCCTCAGCAAGGAGGGTGGGACCGAAGCACCGTGTGTCGGTGGCGGTCCCCGCTTCCTGGGGGCTTGGGGAAGTAGGTGAGGGTAAGGCACACTGCTATGCTACAGTGTGTCTTTCGGTGAGGGTTCGTCTTAGGGCGAAAGTGCCGGTGGTGTCGTGGTGACATGTTCGCGATCCCATGGCATCACCGCTACGGCACGGGTTGGCAGCATCCCAGAGTTTTAGTGGGTAGGCTAGTCCCTCGCGGACTAGAGAGCCCCACATAACCAATGCGTAATGTCTGACTCTACCCCCGAGGGTCTCATATTACGTAGTGGTATGCAATTCAATGCATTTCTCTGGGTAAAAAAAAAAAAAAAAAAAAAAAAAAGGTTAGGTTAGGTTAGGTTAGGTTAGGTTAGGTTAGGTTAGGTTAGGTTAGGTTAGGTTAGGTTAGGTTAGGTTAGGTTAGGTTAGGTTCCCCCCCCCTTCGAAGTGCTGTCACCTTGCCGTGGTGAAGGGGCTTGCGTGCCCCAATGACCCTCAGGGCTATGCCGGACAGGGCCTCCCAAACCGGACAGGCCTGAGGAGAGGGGCCAGACAAAGAACAGCACCCCGACGTGTGGCTCCGCGTGTCCCTCTGAAACCAGCAGAGGGCACAGTGTGAGACGCCAGGTCCCTCGGGACGGAGCTGGAGCTCGGCCTCACGGGCGATAGTGGCTTCGGCCACCGGCGCGACGTTGTGGCTACGGCCACCGGCGGGCAACCCGTAACCTGCACTGAGCAGACCGGGGACCTTCCTCACTGAGAGGCGGGTCACGTGGAGTAAACCACTATAAAAATCCCCAATCCTAAGGTGTGACTGGCGTGCCGATGGGATGCATGGCTGGGGGGAGCCCAGTCCCCAACGTCAGAGAGGGGGGGCATACCTCCTTTAAACAATAGCAAATATGAGTGGCCTAAAACGTAAGAAACTACCCCAGGAGGTTCCAATCCTCCGTGTCACCACAGAACGGGCAAGTGCCCGCGCTGTGGAGACACGCCGCCCTTCGTATTCTGGGGGGGCAAACCACTCTGGACCGGAAAGCAAAGACAACTATGGCAAACGTTTAATGGACACCGATGCGCATGGATTGGCTCTAAGGCTACGCGGAGGAGGGGACAGGGAGGACGAGAAGGCAGCTGCTGCGCCACCCTCTCCAACCTTCCCAACGGTGGAGAACGAGGAGGAAATTTTCCGCCCTCACATGTCCCTCGCGAGGTCACCGCTGCGAGGGGTCGGCCAGGATAGTCCATGCATAGACCTGGACTCCGCCGCGATCCAGATCCCGGCGAGGAAGGAGGGCGGCGGACAAGCGCGCGGCCGCCATGGCCGTTTCGTGCGGCGTAACAAGGCGATAGAGGAGCCTATGAAGGTCGCGCAGGTCCTTCTCACACGGCTGGATGAGAGGATCCTCGCACGTGGGGATTCCGCACCGGATACTGACGACAGTATGCACACGGTGCGGTCCACCTTCTCGTCGCCAGCGACCTCCCCAAGTCGCCAGAAGAAGGACCTGCCGACGCAGAGGGCTGGCCCGGGGGGGAAGGGAAAGGCGCGCTCACGGACGCAGACTCCCTTCAAGCCTGGAGATGTAGCGGGGGGACGCAAATCACCGAGCTCCCCGACGCAACATAGCGACAAGGAGGAGGCACTGGGGCATAGGGACGAAGGCGCAGAGGCGTACCCGACCAACACCGAAAAGGAGCTAGTTCCTTCCGGCACGGCTAGCCCTGCAAAAAGCGGTCGCATGTGGCGGAACCCCCGTAAGAGGCCACGGTTCCACACCAGTCCCCAGTCGGGATCCAGCGGGGATGATGGAGACGAGTCCTGCCCGTCCGCCACAAGCGAAGGCTCGTCTCAGACATCAAAAGGACGAGGACGAGGTCGGCCCCCTTCTACCGGGAAGTATGTTGGCCTGGCCAAAGCGAAAGAGGCCTACAAACGGGCCATGCATGAAGAGATGCGCCTCGAGGCGGAGAGAGACGTGCAGGAGATGCAAATCAGAACCCGGCAAGGGTACTCGAAGTGCACTCCTTCGCCGCCTGCGCTGAATCCCGAGGAGGCCGCTGCCAACACAGAACTTGGGCAGCAGGTCGCAGACAGTGTGGCTGTCATTGAGAAAGTAGCGGCCACCTCTAAAAACCTGAAGGGTGGGTACATCCGGTGCCTTAAAGATGCCGCGTCCGCTATATCGGATGCGTTTGCCGTACTCAGCAAACGCACCGTTTCCGAGGAAACGGCGCGGCTTCAAGCAGACAACAGCCGGCTAAGGTCAGAAATGGCCGGCTTACGAAAAGAGATGGCCGAAATCAAGGCCCAACTGGAGGGGCTGCGGAAGCAGGGAAATCCTACACCCTCCCCAACCCGACGTAACGAGAAGGAGCGGCCCCCCGCGCTGCCCTCTACCAGCGAACGGACAGACGGTCGTGCCAATGCCACCCCTTCTATCCCTTTAACAGAGGAGATCTGTCGAGTGGTCATGGCCCAGGTCGGGACGTATTTGGACGCCCGCATGGCCGCAATCAGCGACAGATTCCTCCCGGAGAAGAGGGCGCGGCCTCCGCTGGCAAACCGAGACAAAACTGGGGGAGCAGAGCCGGAGTCTGGCGTGGCCCCCGCTTCCGCTTCCGCTTCCGTAGGTGGAGCGTCCTACGCGGGCGCTGTGAAGCGGTCAAAAAGACGAAAAGGCAAGGGAGTTTCTTCCGGGAGGGTCCCAGCCCCGGGAGAGTCGGGTCGGGAAGCAACAGCGCCTGCGCCTGCGCCTGCAGCGTTGGAAGAGCCCTGGACGACGGTAAAGGGCAAAAAAACAACAAGGAAGAAGCAGAGGGACGGCCCTACAAGCCAGGCAGCCCCAAAAAAGAAGGCCCGGAGGCTGCGCCTCCCCCGGTCAACGGCGGTAGTGTTTACGCTAGTGGAGCCCAAGGCGGACACTAGCGAAAGAGATAGCTACGCGTCCATCATCGGGGAGGCCAAAAAGCGGGTAGACCTCGATGCGCTGGGGATCTCGGGTGTTCGGGTCCGACGTACCGCGACGAATGCCCGTATATTCGAGATTCCCGGCGGCGAGAGTGGCGAAAAGGCCGACGCCCTTGCCCAAAAACTCAGGGAGGTGATGGATCCCGCCGTGGTCCGGATCTCCAGGCCCACTAGATGTGCGGAGATGCGCATCTCGGGCCTGGATGACTCGGTGACATCTCCGGAGGTGGTCGCGGCGGTTGCACGAGAGGGCGGTTGCGCGGCGGAAGACGTCAAGGCTGGCGAAGTGACGCTTGGCCCCTCGGGACTGGGCACTGTGTGGCTGCGATGCCCTATTGCGGCTGCAAAAAAGGTGGCTCAGGCCGGACGTCTCCGCGTGGGGTGGGTGTCGGCGCAGGTGACGTTGCTCGACGCCCGGCCCATACGATGCTTCCGATGCATGGAAGTGGGGCACGTGCGCGCCGCGTGCAAGTCTGAGGTAGACCGCAGCCTCCTTTGCTATCGGTGCAGCGGGTCGGGCCATATCGCCCGCGATTGCAACGCTGCCGCACATTGCGCGCTGTGCGCGGAGGCGGGCGCCCCCGCGGGCCACAGGGTGGGAAGCGTTTCATGCAACCCACCCAAAAGAAAGAGGACTGCTGCCGACAGGTCCGAAGCCACATCGCAGCCTAGTCACCCACCTGAACCCAGGGTCGAGGAGGATCGGATGGCCACTGACTAGTAATGGCCACCCAATACCTACAGGCGAACATAAACCACTCCGCCAGAGCTCAGGACCTTCTGCTCCAGAGCATGGCGGAGTGGTTGATACAAATCGCAGTCGTGGCCGAGCCGTACTCAGTCCCCTCCAGGGAAAACTGGGTGGGGGATAGAGACGGACTGGTGGCAGTGGTCACGCAGCCGCAAGCAGGATCCGCGCCCCACCGAGACGTCACCAAGGGGCGTGGTTTTGTGTCGACACACCTGGGGGACACAATGGTCGTTGGGACCTATTTTTCGCCAAACAGGAGCCTCACCGAGTTCGAGTCCTTTCTTGACGAGGTGGGTTCCCTGTTTGGCGAAAATCGCCCTGTGCAGCTGCTGGTCGCTGGAGACTTCAACGCTAAGTCCACGGCGTGGGGATCTCCAGCGACTGACGCGCGAGGGCAGGCGCTGGAGGAATGGGCGGTCGAAGTGGGGCTGCTGATCCTCAACAGGGGGTCAACGAACACGTGCGTGCGACAGCGGGGAGGCTCAATTGTGGACATAACATTGGCCAGCCCCGCCCTCGCACGACGTGTTTCAGGCTGGAAAGTGATGACGGACGTGGAGACGCTCTCGGACCATCGCTACATCCGTTTCGAGGTCTCCACGTTCCCCCTCACCCCAAGGAGCGAGAACCGACCCCCTGCAGGGGAAGGGCCGCGGTGGCGGCTGGGGCAACTGGACAGGGAGATGGCCCAAGAGGCAGTCCTGGTGGAGTCGTGGCAGGTCGGAGCTGGGCCCATAGGCGACATCGATGTCGAGACGGAGCAGCAGGTTGCCGCCACGCACCGGATTTGCGATGCCGCTATGCCCCGCGCGAGGCCAGCCCCGCCTCGTCGTCGCGTGTACTGGTGGCGCGAGGAGATCCGCGTCTCACGGAGCGAGTGCACGGCGGCGCGCCGCCAGTACACCAGGAGCAGGCGGAGAAGGATGCGCGACCCCGTCAGGGAGGAGGCGCTTTACGCTGCCTACCGAGAAAAATGCCACCAGCTCCAGGCGGACATTGCACGGGCGAAGGAGGCCGCGTGGAAGGAGTGGCTGGAGACGCTGGACTTACACCCATGGGGGCGCCCTTACAAAACTGTAAGGGCAAAACTCCGGCCATGGGCCCCCCCGCTGACCAGTAGTCTCGAGCCTCTCCTCCTAGAGCGGGTCCTCTCCGGCCTGTTCCCCGAAAGAGAGGCATGGCGTCCACCGGCGATGGGTGGAAACCCGGCGAGAGGCGAGGACGTAGTGCCTCCTGTGACAGAGGCAGAGCTTGGGGCCGCAATAGCCAGGCTCAAACTAAAAAACGGCGCCCCCGGACCCGATGGCGTGCCTGGGCGCATCGTGGTGCTCGCGCTTGCGGCAGAAGAGCTGGAGGAGAGGGTGAGGACCCTCTTTAGCGCATGCCTCGACCGAGGTCAGTTCCCGCGAAGCTGGAAGACGGGTAAGCTCGTCCTCCTCCAGAAGGACGGGCGCCCAGCAGAGTCGCCGTCGGCCTACCGCCCCATCGTCCTGCTTGACGAGATGGGCAAGCTTTTCGAACGGGTTATCGCTGCCCGTCTCGTCAAGCACCTCGAGGAGGTAGGACCCGACCTACACGACTGCCAGTACGGCTTCCGGCGGGAAAGGTCGACGATAGACGCGATTGCGCAACTGAGGGTCCTCGCCGAGGAGGCTGTCTCGCAGGGCGGAGTGATGTTGGCCGTGTCGCTTGACATAGCGAATGCCTTCAACACCCTGCCCTTTGAGACAGTCAAGGCAGCGCTGCAGTACCACGGAGTGCCCCAGTACCTGCAGAATATAGTAGGGGATTACTTCCGGGACCGGGCCATTACTTATCCGACCCAAAACGGATGGGGAAATCGGAGGGTCACATGCGGTGTTCCACAGGGGTCGGTCCTCGGACCACTCCTGTGGAACATCGGATACGACTGGGTGCTCCGCGGTACCAACCTGCGGGGCGTCGGCGTACTCTGCTACGCCGACGACACTCTCGTCACCGCAACCGGGAGCACCCATAGACAAGCCGTGCTCCTTGGCACAGCGGGGGTTGCCCACGTGGTGAGCCGTATTAGGGCCTTGGGGCTCGAGGTGGCCTTAAACAAGTCGGAGGCCCTCTTCTTCCATGGGCCTCGAAACGCACCGCCTCCCGGCCTGGCGATCGTCATAGGGGGCACCTCCATCGCCATCGAGTCGACGCTGCGATACCTAGGTATTGTCCTCGATGGGCGATGGAGCTTCACAGAGCACTTCTCCCGCAAGGCGCCAAAGCTGGTGGCTGCAGCCGGAGCACTCGGGGGGCTGCTCCCGAATATCGGAGGGCCGGGCAGCACATGCCGCCGCCTGTACCAGGGGGTTGTACGCTCTATGGCGATGTACGGGGCTCCCATATGGGCGGAGGCCCTGAACGCTCGGAACGTGGCCCAGTTGCGCAGACCCCAACGGGTGATAGCGACCAGGGCCATCCGAGCGTACAGGACGGTCTCGTTTGAAGCGGCAACCCTGCTGGCAGGTAGCCCGCCGTGGGACCTCGAAGCCGAGGTCCTTGCGGCGGTATACTGGCAAGTAGCAGCAGTGCGAGCGGAGGGCAATCGTCCACTTCCGGAGGAGATCAAGCTCTGGAGGGACGAGGCCAGGGGTGATCTCCTCAGGAAGTGGGACGAAAGGCTGCAGGCCCCAAGCGCAAGCCGGGAGGTGGTGGGCGCCATACGTCCGGTCCTCAGGGACTGGCTGGGCCGCGATTTCGGCGAGACGACTTTCCACCTGACACAGATACTCACCGGGCACGGATGCTTCGGCAAATACCTGTGTCAGGTGGCCCGCCGCGAGGACACCACAGTGTGCAAACACTGCACGGGTGGAGAGGAGGACACGGCGCAGCACACCCGCGCCGTGTGCCCCGCATGGCAAGTACCGCGATCACAACTGATCGCGGCCATCGGGGCGGACCTCTCACTGCCAGTCATGGTTGGGGTCATGACACGCAGCAGGGACGCGTGGGAAGCGGTGGTTGCATTCTGCAACGCCGTCATGTCCCAAAAGGAGGCGGCGGAGAGGGAGCGAGAGGATGACCCCCTCGCACCACCCACTCGCCGAAGGAGAGTAGGGCGAAGGCGGGCCGCTTATGACCGCCAAATACCGCCCTAACCGGGACCTCGGGCAACTGATCGGGAGATTGGTTGCCCGACGAGAATGCGTCCCGAGGTGGAAAGGTGGCCTTGGGTGAGGTCCCCTGTAGGCGAGAGGGAGTGGGCTCAGAAGCCCGCAGAGCCGGGCCCAAAAAGGGCAAGACGCCGCAAGTGGGCGCCGCGGTAAGCGCCAAGCGTCCCCGTAGCCCCACACCAGGCGGAGAGAGGTCAGACCGAGGGGTTTTAGTGGGTAGACTGGAGACCAGGAGTCCCACATACCCGTCCTTATTACAACACCTCAAGGACGGGATGCGTAACGCATTTCCCCTCGTAAAAAAAAAAAAAAAAAAAAAAGGTTAGGTTCCCCCCCCCACGGACCTGCTCGGTTGTCCGAGTGGGCGGGGAGGTGAACCCCGACGTGGCGCGTCCCCGGGTGGTGGATAGGGGAACGCCCCGGCTGCTGACGTCGAGCCGGGGTAGGACGTAGTCCCGCGAACCAAACACTGGGGGGGAAACGGGGGGGCCTCGGCCCAGGGGGGGAAAGGGGGGCTTCGGCCCGTGAGGGACTCTCCGCGCGTCCCTCTGAGTAGCAGAGGGCGCAGTGGACGAGCGGTGAGGAGGAGCGGTGGGACTGTTGTCCCCGGGAGGGTTCTCCGCGCGTCCCTCTGAGTAGCAGAGGGCGCAGTGGACGGACTGTGAGGAGGAGCGGTGGGACGGTTGTCCCCCGGAGGGTTCTCCGCGCGTCCCTCTGAATAGCAGAGGGCGCAGTGGACGAACCAAGTGTGGGCGGGCCTGGCGAGCACTAACCATGCCGTCGGGCAGGCACTGGTGGGTTCATCCTGCCTGGGCCACCGCCGGACCCGTAACCCCGTTTCGAGTGTCGTGGTCACGTCTCGCGGCTTGGAACGGGAACGGAGGTCTTGCCTTCATTGGCCGGACCGCGAGGAGACAACCTCTGAAAAAACCCTTAACCCCGGCGCTGGGGCTCGTGGCGTCGAGGTTCTCCTGGGGTGCCGATTGGGGCACTGTATTTCGCGCGAACTTCCGGGTTCTCTCGCCATGCGGGCGCTGGAGGAGATCGGAAGGGCCCTTGACGTGCTGTGGGTATGTGGTGTTGCCTGGTCAGGGAGCCTTCTGCTTCTCTGACACTGCCTATCTGCCTGGAAGGATTGTGCATTGGGTTTCTGAGAAACCCAAACGCAGATCCATCCTCTGGGCGGGTCGGCGGTGTTAGCGTGGTAGGAGGCTCACGCATCGGGTGCCGCACATATCCGTGGCGCGCCCGGGGGGCTTTCGGCATCCAACGGTGGCTGTGGGAGGGAGACTCCGGTTCTTCGCGCGCAATGCAGGTCCCCGATTGACACCCCCTAGGAGTGGCTGCGTAGGTAACGCAGTCGTTAGCGGCCAACCCTGGGAGATCGCCCGCCCTCCCAGTGGTATTAGGGTTCTCCGGGTGCAGGGGGCACCACCCGGAGTGACCACGTATTTCCCCCACAATCGTGGGAATCAAAATTTCGAAACCAAAAAGTCTAGGTATAAGTTTAGATTTAAGTAACGACTCGGCAAGGAACACGGCAACCGATGGAATGATGAGTGAGGTGGGAGCCGCAATAGTGCAGCCGGAATTGCGCATCGAGCTGACGAGGCTCGAGCATGAGGGTCTGCGCAATAAGGAGGGTGCCGATCGGAAAGTGAAGGACTGTGACCCGATGTCGCACTCCAACACTAGCGACCTTGGCACAAATGAGGGAGCATGCGCGGATGGCCAAAATCCGAGTGTCTCACCAGCGGTTATTGCTGGCCTGGCAACAAGAGAGGATATCTTGCGGCCAGGAGGAGGTAAGAGACCACGTACGGCTGGCGCCGACGATGTGGAACCCAGGCTCAAGATAAATACTGCACGCAGGGGCAAGGGCGCTGGGTCGAAGGGCCACTACAGTGGGATGGCCGCAGCAAGAGCGCAGCTAAAAGCCCACATGGAAATGGGTCACGAGAGGTACCGAGAGGGCCTGAAACTGTGTTCTCCTCTCGATAGAAGGGAAACCCACCAACGGAAAAGACGGGACAGAAGGGATGCTGAAATGGATGGTTCCAGAGGGAGAATGGAATCAAGCCGTAGCCGCAGCCGCAGCCCGTCTGTCCCCACGGATGATGACCACATCCAGGTTGTGCGGAAAGCTGCTAAGACGGTCCTGGAGGAGGCGACCAAATCTAGCAACCTGAACGGGAAGGTCAAGAGCCGTATGTACCAGGCATGCAAGGACATACTGGCGGCCGCCGAACGCCTGGGTGGCAGAGGAGAGGAAGAGGAGATCCGTACTCTCAAGGCCGACAATAGGAGGATGAAGGAGGAGCTGTCTCATCTGCGGAAAGAGACTAAGGCGCTACGAACAGCGTTCTCAGATCGCAGAACTGACACTACGCTGGCCCCTCGTGTCGTTGACAACCAAATCCTGGCGTCAGTGACCGATGCTCTAAACGACTTCAAAGAGCAATTGACCAGGGAACTCTTTGTCTCGTTAGGAGACATGGTCAACGCGAGACTTGACGAGGTCAAGAGTCTTCTCCCGCCTGCACCGATTCTTCGCCCGCCGTTGGCCGCAGATCGCATGCGGACAGACCCTCCTGCTAGCAGGCCCAAAGCTAAGGGGAATCAAGCCGCTGCGTCCACAACGACAAATGCGCCAGCAGCTAAACCGGCAAAGTCTGGTGCTACAGGGTCGAACCTTATGCCCCCTGCCAGATCTGCCCCTGCTCCGAGGACCAAACAAAAGGCAAAAGGTAAAGCCAAACCCCAGCAAGATCCCGCTACAGTTCACCAAGCTGGGCCTAGCGGCCATGTCGGTAGTCAATCCGAAGCAGCACCTGCTCACCTGCAATGGACTGTAGTAGCCAAAAAGGGGAAGAAGAAGGCCAACAACCCTAAGCCTGTGCCCGCGCAAGCCCGGGCTAGGAAGACACCGCAGGACCCACGAAAGCTCATCGTGCCTACCACCGCTGCTATCGTGGTAGTGCTGAAGCCCGGAACAGAGGCCACCTACGCCTCCGTTATGACCAAGGCGACCACATCGCTCAACCTCGGAGACCTGGGGATCGAGCATGTAAGGATCCGCAAAACAGCGGCTGGAGCTAGGGTTATTGAGGTGCCTGGAGCAGACAACGGCAGAATTGCTGATGACCTGTGCAGGAAGATGGGCGAAATAATGGGCAAGGACGCGAGGGTGTACCGACCAGTGAAGATGGCGAAGCTCCAGGTATCTGGACTCGACGAATCGGTCACTCCAGAGGCAGTAGCGAAGGCAGTGTCCATTAAAGGAGAATGCTCGGCGGCGCAGGTCAGAGTGGGAGCCATACAGGCACGTCCTAACGGGACAGGCTCAACAATCGTGGAGTGTCCGATCACATCGGCCAAGCTGCTAGCTGCAACGGGACGCCTGCTGGTGGGGTGGTCATCTGCGCACCTACAGGTACTGGAGTGGACACCAATGCGATGTTACCGGTGCATGGGCATTGGACACACGCGCGCACTTTGCCCATCGCCGGTTGACCGGAGTGCATTGTGCTATAGGTGCAGTCGGCCCGACCACCGAAAGGCGGATTGTGATGCACCCTCATTCTGCGCAGTGTGCCACCACGCCAAACGCCCCGCAGATCATATAATGGGGGGTAAATCGTGTTGTCCACCTGCGACAAGAGGAAGAGAGGGCCCGACAAGGACCGAGCAAGCCCCCGAGGGGAACGCCAATCACCCGGACAATGAGGGGCAGAGTATGGAAGTCTAATGCCAGCACAACAGCAACGCTATTTAGACATTCTGCTATGCAACGCTAACCACTGCGCCCGCGCTCAGGACCTACTTATGCAGGTGGTAGCGGAGTGGGGAATTAGCGTAGCGGTGATAGCAGAACCATACTTTGTCCCTCCTCAGGACAACTGGACTGGTTCCGCGGATGAGAGAGTGGCCATAATGGTGCCGATGACGGGCGACCTCCCGCCTCTCACTGGAACGGACCGCGGGGCGGGATTTGTGGCTGCCAAATGGGGCGGAAATACATTAGTGGCGGTGTATTTTTCTCCCAATCTGCCACTTGACGCGTTCGAGCGCTTCCTCGCGAGGCTGGGAGGAGTGATCCGGGCGGCTGACTCAGAGCACGTAATGGTCCTTGGGGACCTCAACGCCAAGAGCGCGGCGTGGGGGTGCCCCAATACAGACCCCAAGGGAGCAGCGCTGAGAGACTGGGCGGTGACGATGGAACTGGAGGTTGTCAACCAGGGCAACGCCAACACATGCGTGCGCAGGCAGGGAGGATCCATTGTGGATGTTACGTTCGCGACCCCTGCACTTGCTGCGCGCATCTCCGACTGGCGTGTCCTGGTAGACGTTGAGACACTGTCCGACCATCGTTATATCACGATGAGGGTGTCTCCAGTAGTAGAAGTGACGCCGCCCAGCAATGGAGACCGGGGCACAAGAGGCAGAAACGGCAGGAGCTTCCCCAAGTGGTCAGTTGCCAACCTAGACCGTGAAATGGCGGACGAAGCGGCCATGGTGGAAGCGTGGTGTCCTCCTCCTTCAGCAGACCTGGACGTCGAAGAAAGAGCGGCGGCCTTCCGTACGTCGCTAACACGGCTATGCGACGCTGCTATGCCCAGGGCGAGGAAGCGAACCCCTGCTAAAAAGCAGGTTTACTGGTGGTCGCAGGAGATCGCGGCCCTCCGCGCCGCTAGTAACCGTGCCCGGCGTGCTTACACCCGCTGCAGACGTAGGCGGCACACAGAGGAGGAGGAGGAACAGAGCTACATAGCCCTCAGAGAGGCGAAGGACGCCCTCAAGGTCGCCATTGCTCGTAGGAAGGACGAGGCGCGAGAAGAGTTCCTGGCGATGCTGGACCGGGATCCGTGGGGGAGACCATACAAAATTGTCCGCAACAAAATGAAACGTGCTCCCCCCACGGATTCCTTACAGCCGGACCTTCTTGCGAGGATAGTCGATGGCCTCTTCCCACCAGCGCCCGACTTTGTCCCTCCGCGCATGGCTGTCCCCACTGAGGAGCCAGAGGGCCCCACTAACGTCCCACCGATCACAGACGACGAGCTGGAGAGGGTCATTTATCCCCTTCGTTCCTGTAGGAAGGCGCCAGGGCCGGACGGAGTGCCAGGAAAAATCCTTCCTCTAGCACTGAAACACCTCGGGGACCGCCTCAAGGACCTCTTCGAGGACTGCATGAGGGAGGGTCGGTTCCCGAAATGCTGGAAGGAGGGGAAGCTGTGCCTCCTGCGGAAGGAAGGTCGTCCACCGGACTCCCCATCGGGATATCGCCCCCTGGTGCTGCTGGACGAGACTGGGAAGATGTTTGAGAGGATCCTCGTCTCTCGCATCCACCAGCACCTGGAGAACACCGGCCCAAACATAAGCGATGGACAGTACGGATTCCGGGCGGGACGGTCCACCATGGACGCACTGAGCTCCCTTAAGGACTTCAGCGATTACGCGGGAAGCAGAGGGGAAGGGGTAGTGGCGGTGTCCCTGGACATCGCCAACGCCTTTGGCACACTCCCCTATTCGGTCATTAAGGAGGCACTCTGTTATCACGGGGTGCCTAGCTACATAAAGAAAGTGCTAGAGAGCTACCTGACGGACCGAAGAGTGCTGTACGAGCAGAAGGGAGGTCAGTGCGCCCGTGAAGTGGCCTGTGGGGTTCCACAGGGCTCAGTCCTTGGACCCTTATTGTGGAACCTAGGGTATGACTGGGTCCTTCGAGGAGCGCAACTCCCTCGCATGATCACCATATGTTACGCGGACGACACGATGGTGGCCGTGCGGGGAAGGGACCCCGAGGAGACACTGAGGAGGGCGGCTGTTGCAACCGATCTAACGGTTGGCCGCATTGGGCTCCTTGGGCTAAGGGTCTCCCTGGAGAAGACCGAGGCCATCATCTTTGGAGGGCATAATTGGCGAATGGGCGCAGAAACCACAATCTCGGTTGCAGGGGAGACTGTCCAGGTTAAGGCCCACATTAAATATCTGGGCCTCACCCTGGACAGAAAGTGGGATTTCGGGGAGCATTTTGCGAGACTTGCTCCCCGTATTGCGGGCGCTGCGTCAGCACTGGGTCGGCTGCTACCTAACGTGGGGGGCCCGAAAACCACGTGTCGCCGCCTCTTTGCAGGCGTGATCCGAAGCATGGCGCTATACGGAGCGCCAATATGGGCCGACCAAGTCACCGGGGCAAACAAGTCCCTCCTCCGGAGGCCGCAACGAGTGGTGGCCCAGCGAATTATCCGGGGTTACTCGACGGTGTCCTTTGCCGCAGCCTGCCTCCTCGCCTGCACCCCTCCGTGGGAGCTAGACGCTCAGGTTCTGGCGGAACGATACAAAACGAGGGCGGAGGCCAGGGCGAGAGGAGAGTGCCCTAACCCAGAGGAGGTGGACCGTGTGCACCGACTGGCCGCAGAGAGGCTGAGGGAGCGCTGGAGAAGCGACTTGGAGGACTCCCCCTATGGAACTCGCACCATAGGGGCATTCCTCCCGTCGCTTGACCAGTGGCTAGAGAGGGAACACGGGGCTCTGACTTACAGGCTCACGCAGGTAATGACCGGACATGGCTGCTTCGGTCATTACCTGCATAACATTCAGAGAGAGCTCAGGCCCCAGTGTCATGAGTGTGGTAGCCCAGACGACACGGCTCAGCACACCTTCGAGTCGTGTAGTCGCTGGGATGCAGAGCGTGGAAGGCTGACCGCGGAGATCGGCAGCCAAGATCTCTCACTGCACAGTGTAGTCACGGCTATGCTGTGCAGTAAAACCAAATGGCGGGCAGTTTCCTCTTTCTGCGAAAGCGTAATGCTGCAGAAAGAGGCGGCGGAGCGGGTGCGCGAGGAAAACATCGACGCAAACCCGCTCCGGCGCAGACGGGTGGGAAGAAGGCGAGCGCAGTTCGCTGCTCGCCTGAACCCCTAGCAGAGCCAGTGGGTTAGGGGCCCACATTGCACGGCTCTGCACGTCTGGGGGGAGCTCGTTGCGCTTGCGATGCTCCCCTCCCTAGGCGCGGGTGCCCCGGCGTAAACTGATCGGGGCTGCCGGGGGCGTCGTGGTAGAATGCTCTGCGACCCCATGACGCCCCCAATTTGGTTATAAGCGGGAAAGTGCCGGAGAAGGTTTTAGTGAGTATGCTCCTCCCTCCCTCTCTCACTCTGAGAGAGTGGTAGACGAGGAGTGAGTCTCACATAACCCCCACAATGGCCTCCCTAGGCCCGGGGGTACTCATAAAGAGTTTCCCCTCCGTTAAAAAAAAAAAAAAAAAAAAGGTTAGGTTCCCCCCCGACGGGGAGGGAGTAGTGGCGGTGTCACTCGACATCGCCAACGCGTTCGGCTCCCTCCCGTACACGGTAATAATCGAGGCACTCCGCTATCATGGAGTGCCTCGGTACCTGAGGCGGATCATAGAGCACTACCTCTCGCAACGGGTAGTGCTCTATGAGGCACAAAATGGGCGGCGCCACGAAAGGGTTATGACATGCGGAGTCCCCCAGGGCTCCGTGCTCGGACCCCTCCTCTGGAACGTAGGTTTTGATTGGGCGATCAGAGGGGTCCTGCTCCCCCGGATGACCGTCATCTGCTATGCAGATGACACGATGGTGGCCGTCCGGGGAGCGGAGCTGGAGGAGGCCCTGCGGAGGGCAGCGGTAGCGGCGGACCTCATGACCTACCGAATTGGCCTACTGGGGCTGAGGGTGGCGCTGCCCAAAACTGACGCCATCGTTTTTGGGGGAAGGGGCTGGCGGTTGCCGGCTGCAGCGGCGATACCTGTGGGAGGGGAAGCGGTCCGGGTGAAGCCAAGTATTAAATACCTGGGCATTCACCTGGACCGCAAATGGGATTTCGGGGAGCATTTTGCCCAACTTGCTCCCCGAATAGTGGCGGCAGCGTCAGCCCTAGGCAGGCTACTGCCTAACGTGGGGGGGCCTAGCATGGCGTGCCGCCGCCTGTATGCGGGGGTGGCCCGAAGCATGGCCCTGTATGGTGCGCCGATCTGGGCGGATCGGCTCAGTGCCACCAACAGGGCCCGCCTCCGGGCCCCACAGAGAGTGGTCGCCACCCGGATCATCCGGGGCTATTGCACGGTGTCGTGGGCGGCGGCGTGCGCCCTAGCGAGCACCACGCCCTGGGAGCTGGATGCCCAGGTGCTCGCAGAGGCGCACCGGGAGCGGGTGAGGCGCAGGGCGCTCAACGAGTTCCCCGCTCCCGAGGAATTAAGGGAGGAGCGCCGCCAGGCGCAACGCCGTGCAAGGGAGAGATGGAGAGAGGACCTGGAGGAGTCCCCCTATGGAGTCCGCACCATAGGGGCACTCCTCCCGTCATTCTCCGAATGGCTGGAGAGGGCGCACGGCATCATCGGGTTTAGGCTGGCGCAGGTAATGACCGGACACGGGTGCTTCGGTCATTACCTGCACCGAATTGGGAGGGAGGCCAGCCCGATGTGCCACGAGTGCGGCGACCCGGACGACACCGCCCAGCACACCCTTGAGGTGTGCAGTCGCTGGGACGGTGAGCGCCGCACTCTAGTGCGCGCCCTCGGAGTGGGGGATCTCTCGCTCCACAGTGTCGTGGCGGCCATGCTGGGGAGCGAGAGATCGTGGGAGGCGGTGGCCTCCTTCTGTGAGTCAGTCATCTCACAGAAGGAGGCCTCGGAACGGGAGCGCGAAGAGAGGGCGGATGCGCTCCCGATCCGGCGTAGACGGTTGGGGCGGAGGCGGGCACAATATGCTGCTCGCCAAAACCCCTAGTGGAGTTCGTGGGTTAGGGGCCCACGAAATAGACTCCACACGTCTGGGGGAGGGATCGTAGCGTATTCCGATCCCTCCCTCCTTTGGCGCGGGAGCCCTGGCAGCAGCCAGGGCAGCCGGGGGGCGTCGTGGTAGAATGTTCGCGACCCCATGGCGCCCCCACAAACGGCAGTGCGGAGAAACGCCGGTGTGGTTTTAGTGGGTATGCCCCTCCTAATGAGGGGTGAGTCCCACATAACCCCCCACCTTGGCTTCCCTAGCCTCGGGGGGTATGCGTAATGCATTTCCACACCGTCAAAAAAAAAAAAAAAAAAAAAAAGGTTCCCCCCCGACGGTGTCCACCTTGTCGTGGTGGGGGGGCTCAGTTACTGCGGTTGGGCGCCGCAGCGAAGCCAAGAGACACCTGGGGAGGGGCCTTCGGGCCAAGACGGGAGAGGAGGAGACCGAGGAGGAGACCGGCGGAGCATGACTCGGGTGGGCGCCTCGGCGTTTGTGCTCACCACAATCAATGAGGGATTGTGGTGTAGAATACACCTCCGTCGGTGGAGGAGACCGAGAGGGAGGGCTGGCGGGACATTACTCGGGTGGGCACCTCGGTGCTTGTGCAACTGCACTCCCGTCGGCGTTTGGTGAGGGAACCCACGGGGTAGGGGCTTTTGTCCTCCCGTGGTTCGGCGTGGGTGTCACGGGGTAGGGGCGTTTGTCCTCCCGTGGCAGGTAGAGGGGGGTAGGGGCATTTGTCCTCCCGTAGCGGGTGGAGGGGGTAGGGGCTTTTGTCCTCCCCTCGTATGGAGAGGGTGCCATGGGGTAGGGGCGTTTGTCCTCCCGTGGCATAGTGAGGGGGTAGGGGCGTTTGTCCTCCCTTAGCGGGTGGAGGGGGTAGGGGCTTTTGTCCTCCCCTCGTATGGAGAGGGTGCCATGGGGTAGGGGCGTTTGTCCTCCCGTGGCATAGTGAGGGGGTAGGGGCGTTTGTCCTCCCTTAGCGGGTGGAGGGGGTAGGGGCTTTTGTCCTCCCCTCGTATGGAGAGGGTGCCATGGGGTAGGGGCTTTTGTCCTCCCGTGGCCAGGAGGCTGGGACCGAAGCACCGTGTGTCGGTGGCGGTCCCGGCTTCCAGAGGGCCCCTCAGCGTGTGGCTCTGCAGCAGCAGAGTCCACGTCTGAATGTGGGGCGGGTGTAGTGGTGGCGTAGCTGGAGGGGACGTTTTCCCTGAAGGCATCCCCACTACACGCAGGACCTGAGAGGGCGATCACGGGGTCGTTCGCCGCTCTCCCGGCGTGGAGGTCCTCGGTGAGGGTACGTCGGATGCGTGAGGTGTCGCCCCGCATGCGTCTGACGCGGTGGGGCTTTTTGGCCTTCCACCAGGGAGGGGACGGCTTCGGCTGTCAGCGGCAGGGGGTGTTCGCGGTGACATGTTCGCGATCCCGTGTCACCCCTACCATTGCCGCGAGTGGGCATACCATGGAGTTTTAGTCGGTAGGCTACTGCTTCTCAGTAGAGTCCGACATACCCACGCTCTTCCCCGTAGAGCGGGGATCCAATGAGGATTTCTCCATGTAAAAAAAAAAAAAAAAAAAAAAAAAAAAAGGTTAGGTTAGGTTTTTTTTTTTTTTTTTTTTTTTTTTTTTTTTTTTTTTTTTTTTTTTTTTTTTTTTTTTTTTTTTTTTTTTTTTTTTTTTTTTTTTTTTTTTTTTTTTATACTACTACCTCCAACGTAATCGGAGCCTGTTTTAAGCATTTGTGTTCCTACTCATTCATGCCAGTTCTCGCAGCTATGCCTCTCGCACTTTTATTCTTCATTCTATATCTTTCTTTCATCCATCGGCGTTCTCTCTTGAGGTCGGGATTAGACCATCTAGCCTCTACTCGACTGATCTAAACTACGTTTTTATTTATCATCTTTTCTTTGGGGTAAAGAATTCTACACACCAGTTTTATTTTATTTAACATTCTCTCTTATAGTTACTGATATACAGCTTAATCTATTTTCTTATATAATATTTTTACTTTTATTTTATTTGACCTAAATGTTACACATCATTATTTTCTAATCTTACGCTACCTCTGATTGTATCTTTACTAATATATACTCAATATATATTATGTAACATACTTTACTTAATTCTATTTATTTCTATTTTTAACTATATCTACAATTTTCTTACAATAGGCCAAAAATATGTCTCTTTCACAGCTATTACTAACAATATTATGTAACGAGTCTTTTTCTAATTTTATATTTAATTTTTGTTCTACATTGAATCGCTCTAGTCCAAAAATAGGGCAATCTAGGATAAGGTGATCTATGGATTCGCTCTTCCCTGGTTCGCATGCACATGATGGGTCGTCCTTACACTTGAAGCGATGCAAGTATGAGGAGAACCCACCATGCCCAGTGAATATCTGTGTAACTGTGTTGTCTATTACCATTTTTCGGACGGTTTTATATGCAGCTATCGCGTCCGGAAAGAACATTTTTGTGACTGAGGCCGTTTCTTCTTGTTTATATCTCCTGTCCCATTCACTGAGAGTCTCAGTACGAATATCTCGTTTCAAGAATGAGACAGGGCATCGATCGTAGTCCGGCCTCTTTTTGGACTTTAGTGCCGCTTCCTTCGCCAGATAGTCTGCTCTCTCATTACCCTCCAGCCCTATATGTGCTTTTATCCAAAACAAGGATACCTCCTTGTTTTGGAGTTGGCATCCCCGTAGGTTTTCCCTTGTTTCAACGGCCAGAGGGTGAGGAGTTCTGGGTTAGGTTAGGTTAGGTTAGGTTAGGTTAGGTTAGGTTAGGTTAGGTTAGGTTAGGTTAGGTTAGGTTAGGTTAGGTTAGGTTAGGTTAGGTTAGGTTAGGTTAGGTTAGGTTAGGTTAGGTTAGGTTAGGTTAGGTTAGGTTAGGTTCCACGGACCTGCTCGGTTGTCCGAGTGGGCGGGGAGGTGAACCCCGACGTGGCGCGTCCCCAGGTGGTGGATAGGGGAACGCCCCGGCTACTGACGTCGAGCCGGGGTAGGACGTAGTCCCGCGAACCAAACACTGGGGGGGAAACGGGGGGTTTCGGCCCAGGGGGGGGAAAGGGGGGCTTCGGCCCAGGAGGGACTCTCCGCGCGTCCCTCTGAGCAGCAGAGGGCGCAGTGGATGAGGTCGGAGGAGGAGCCGTGGGACGTTTGTCCCCGGGAGGGTTCTCCGCGCGTCCCTCTGAATAGCAGAGGGCGCAGTGGATGAACCAAGGGAGGGCGGGCCTGGCGAGCACTTACCATGCCGTCAGGCAGGCACTGTGGGGGTTTATCCTGCCCGCGCCACCGCCGGATCCGTAGCCCCGTTCCGAGTGTCGTGGTCACGTCTCGCGGCTTGGAACGGGAACGGGGGTCTTGCCTTCATTGGCCGGACCGCGAGGAGACAACCTCTATAATAAATCCCTTAACCCCGGCGCTGGGGCACGTGGCGTCGAGGTTCTCCTGTGGTGTCGATCGGGGCACTGCTTTTCGCACGAACCTCTGGGTTCTCCCGCCGCGCGGGCGCTTGAGGAGGTCGAAGGGGCCCTTGACGTGTCGCGGGTATGTGTTGTTGCCTGGTCAGGGAGCCCTCTGCTTCTCTGACACTGCCTATCTGCCTGGAAGGATTGTGCATTGGGTTTCTGAGAAACCCAAACGCAGATCCATTCTCTGGGTGGGTCGGCGGTGTTAGCGTGGTAGGAGGCTCACGCATCGGGTGCCACACATATCCGTGGCGCGCCCGGGGGGCTTTCGGCCTCCAATGGTGGCTGTGGGAGGGAGACTCCAGTTCTTCGTGCGCAACGCAGGTCTCCGATCGACACCCTTAGGAGTGGCTGCGTAGGTAACGCAGCCACTGGCGGCCAACCCTGGGAGACCGCCCGCCCTCCCAGTGGTAGTAGGGTTACCCAGGTACAGGGGGCACTGCCTGGGTGGACCGGTCATTTCCCCCATACTCGTGGGAATACAAAATTTCAAGACCTAAAACTTTAGATTTAAGCTTAGATATAAGTGACGACTTGGCTAGGAACATGGCAACCGATAATGTGGCGAACGAGGCGGCAGCCACGATGGCGCAGCAGCCGCAATTGCGCATCGAGCTAACGCGGCTCGAACATGACGTCATGCGCAATAAGGAGTTAGCTCATCTGGAAGTGAAGGACTGCGACCCGATGTCGCACTCCAACACCAGCAATCCCGGCACGATTGAGGAAACATGTGCAGATGGCAGAAGCACGAGAGTCTCTGTGGAGGGCACTGCTGTCGCGGCAGCAACAGGAGATACTCCGAGGCCAGGAGGAAGCAAGAGACCTCGTACGGCTGGCGCTGACGAGGCAGAGCCCAGACTCAAAGTGAACACTGCTCGCAGGGGCAAGGGCGCTGGATCGAGGGGCCACTACAGTGGGATGGCCGCAGCGAGAGCGCAGCTCAAGGCACACTTGGAGGACATGGGGCACGAGAGGGCGTACGTAGATCTGAAACAGAGTTCTCCTCTCGAGAAGAGGGAAACCTTTCGATTGAAGAGGCGGGACAAGAGGGATGCCGCGGTGGATGGTTCCAGAATGAGGATTGAACCAAGCCGCAGCCGCAGCCGTAGCTCGTCTGTACACACGGAGGATGACCACATTCAGGTCGTACGTAAAGCTGCCAAGACGGTTCTAGAGGAGGCGACCAAATCCAGCAACCTCAATGGAAAGGTCAAGAGCCGTATGTATCAGGCCTGCAAAGACATACTGGCAGCTGCCGAACGCCTTGAGGGCAGGGGAGAGGAAGAGGAGATCCGCACCCTGAAGGCCGACAACAGGAGAATGAAGGAGGAGCTAGCTCACCTGCGGGACGAGACCAGAGCGCTACGCACGGCATTCTCAGAACGTCGAACTGAGACCACGACGGCTCCTCGCGCTGAAAATCCAATCCTGGAATCAGTGACCGATGCTCTAAGGGAGTTTAAAGTGCAGCTGACCAGAGAACTCTTTGTCTCACTAGGAGATATGGTTAACGCACGAATGGATGAGGTCAAAAGTCTCCTCCCGCCCGCACCGACACTTCGACCGCCTCTAGCCGCGGATCGAGCGAAGGCAGACCCTCCCACCAGCCGGTCAAAAGCAAAGAGGACTCAAGCTGCCTCCGCAGCTACAACTGAGCCAGCAAAGTCTGGTGCAACGGGGTCCAACCTGATGCCCCCTGCCAGACCTGCTCCAGCCCCGAAGACCAAAAAGGCGAAGACTAAGCCTAAACCACGGCGGGATCCCCCAACGCCCCATCAAGCTGAGCCTGTCTCCAGTGCTCAGCCGGAAGCACCACCTGCCCAACCACAATGGACGACAGTGGTTAAAAGGGGAAAGAAGAAGGCCAATACTCCTAAGCCTCTGCCCCCGAAAGCCCAGGCCAAGAAGACCCCGCAGGATCCACGGAAGCTTACTGCGCCTAGGACCGCTGCTATCGTGGTAGCGCCGAAGCCCGGTACAGAGGCCACCTACGCCTCCGTTATGACCAAGGCAACCACGTCGCTCAAACTTGGAGACCTGGGTATTGAGCACGTGCGGATCCGTAAAACAGCAGCTGGAGCTCGTGTCATCGAGGTACCCGGAGAAGAAAATAGTAGGGTTGCTGATGACCTGTGCAGCAAGATAGGCGAACTGGTGGGTGGCGACGCGAGGGTATACCGAGCAGTTAAAATGGCCAAGCTGCTGATATCCGGGCTTGATGAATCGGCTACTCCGGACGCAGTTGCGGGCGCCATATCCACCAAGGGAGAATGCTTGTTGGCGCAGGTCAAGGTGGGAGCAATCCAGGCACGCCCGAATGGCACAGGCACAACGTGGGTGGAGTGCCCGATCACATCGGCCCAGCGATTGGCTGTAACTGGACGGCTGCTGGTGGGGTGGTCATCGGCGCAAGTGAGGGTACTGGAGCGGACGCCAATGCGTTGCTACCGGTGTATGGGCACTGGACACACGCGCGCACTTTGCCCATCGTCGGTTGACCGGAGTGCCCTGTGTTACAGGTGTAGTCGGCCTGACCACCGAAAGGCGGACTGCGATGCGCCTGCATTCTGCGCGGTGTGTCATCACTCCAAACGCCCCGCAGGCCATATAATGGGAGGGAAAACCTGCTGCCCCCCTCCAATAAGAGGAAGAGAGGCCCCAGCCGGTAAGAAAACCCCGGAGGTCCTAGAAGGGAACGCCGATCACCCGGACGATGAGGGGCAGGGTATGGAAATCTAATGCCAGGACAAAACCAGAAACTGGACATTCTGCAATGCAACGCCAACCACTGCGCCCGCGCTCAGGACCTACTCATGCAGGTGGTAGCAGAGTGGGGCATCAGCGTGGCGGTGATTGCAGAACCATACCTTGTCCCTTCCCAGAATAACTGGGTGGGTGCCACCGACGAGCGAGTTGCCATGATGGCACCGGTGGCGGGTGACTGCCCCCCTCTCACAGAGACAGAGCGAGGTGAGGGATTTGTGGCTGCCAAATGGGGCGGAATTGTACTGGTGGCGGCGTACTTTTCCCCAAATCGACCGCTTGATGCCTTTGAGCGCTTCCTCGCGAGGCTAGGAAGAGTGGTACGGACGGCTGACTCGGCGCAGATCATGGTGTTGGGGGACCTCAACGCCAAGAATATGGCGTGGGGGTGCCCCAATACAGATCCTAAAGGGGCAGCCTTGAGCGACTGGGCGGTGACGATGGAACTGGAGGTAGTCAACCAGGGCAACGTCAACACATGCGTGCGCAGGCAGGGAGGATCCATTGTGGATGTCACGTTCGCGACCCCTGCACTTGCTGCACGCATCTCCGACTGGCGCGTCCTGGCTGATGAAGAGACACTATCCGACCATCGATATATCAGGATGACGGTCTCCCCAGCAGTAGATGTGACGCCGCCCAGCCGCGAAGACCGCGGCACAACAGCCAGGAACGGCAGGGGCTTCCTGAAGTGGTCAGTGGCCAACCTGGATCGCGAAATGGCGGACGAAGCGGCTATGGTGGAGGCATGGTGTCCTCCTCTCTCAGCGGACCTGGACGTTGAGGAGAGAGCAGTAGGCTTCCGTGCGTCGCTGACACGGGTGTGTGACGCTGCTATGCCCAGGGCGAGGAAGCGCACACCTGTTAAAAAGCAGGTCTACTGGTGGTCGCAGGAAATTGCGGCCCTCCGCGCCGCTAGTAACCGTGCTCGGCGCGAGTACACCCGCTGTAGACGAAGGCGACACACGGAAGAGGAGGAGGAACAGCTCTACACGGCCCTCAGAGAGTCGAAGGATGCCTTAAAGGTAGCCATTGCTCGGAGGAAGGACGAGGCGAGAGAGGAATTCTTGGCGACGCTAGACCGGGATCCGTGGGGGAGACCGTATAAAATTGTCCGCAACAAAATGAAACGAGCTCCCCCCACGGACTCCTTGGAGCCGGACCTTCTCGCAAGGATTGTCGATGGCCTCTTTCCACCAGCGCCTGACTTTGTCCCTCCGCGCATGGCTGCCCCTGCTGCGGAGCCAGAGGGCCCAACTGACGTCCCGCCAGTCACAGAGGACGAGCTGGAGAGGGTGATTTATCCCCTTCGTTCCAGCAGGAAGGCGCCAGGACCGGACGGAGTGCCAGGAAAAATCCTTCCTCTGGCACTAAAACACCTCGGGGACCGCCTCAAAGACCTCTTCGAGGACTGTATGAGGGAGGGGCGGTTCCCGAAATGCTGGAAGGAGGGTAAACTGTGCCTCCTGCGGAAGGAAGGTCGTCCACCGGACTCTCCATCGGGGTATCGCCCCCTGGTGCTGCTGGATGAGACTGGCAAGATGTTTGAGAGGATCCTCGTCTCTCGCATCCATCAGCATCTGGAGAATACCGGCCCGAACATAAGTGCCGGACAGTACGGGTTCCGGGCGGGGCGGTCCACTATGGACGCACTGAGCTCCCTCAAGGAATTCTGCGACCACGCAGGTAACCGAGGGGAAGGGGTGGTGGCGGTGTCTTTGGACATTGCCAACGCTTTTGGCACTCTCCCCTACTCAGTCATCAAGGAGGCACTCTGCTACCACGGCGTGCCCCCCTACTTAAAGAAAGTGCTGGACAGCTACCTGACCGACAGGAAAGTGCTGTACGAGCAGAAAGGAGGTCAGTGCGCTCGTGAAGTGGCCTGTGGGGTTCCACAGGGCTCAGTTCTTGGGCCCTTATTGTGGAACCTAGGGTATGACTGGGTCCTGCGAGGAGCGCAGCTCCCCCGCATGATCACCATCTGTTACGCGGACGACACGATGGTGGCCGTGCGGGGCAGTGACCTCGAGGAGACTCTGAGGAGGGCGGCTGTCGCTACTGATCTGACGGTGGGCCGCATCGGCCTCCTGGGACTGAAGGTCTCCCTGGAGAAGACTGAGGCCATTGTCTTCGGGGGGCAGAACTGGCGTATGCGGGCTGGGACCACGATCCCCGTTGCAGGTGAGACTGTCCAGGTTAAGGCCCACATTAAATATCTGGGCCTCACCCTGGACAGAAAATGGGAATTCGGGGAGCATTTTGCGAGACTTGCTCCCCGTATTGCGGGCGCTGCATCAGCACTGGGTCGGCTTCTACCCAATGTGGGGGGGCCCAAAACCACGTGTCGTCGCCTATTTGCAGGGGTCATACGAAGCATGGCGCTGTATGGAGCGCCAATATGGGCCGACCAAGTCACCGGGGCAAACAAGTCCCTCCTCCGAAGGCCGCAGCGAGTGGTGGCCCAACGGATAATTCGGGGCTACACGACGGTGTCCTTTGCCGCAGCCTGCCTCCTCGCCTGCACCCCTCCGTGGGAGCTGGACGCTCGGGTTCTGGCAGAGCGATACAGGACGACAGTGGAGGCCAGGGCGAGAGGAGAGTACCCTGACCCAGAGGAGGCGGAGCGTGTGCGCCGACTGGCCGCAGAGAGGCTGAGGGAGCGCTGGAGAAGCGACTTGGAGGAGTCCCCCTATGGAACTCGCACCATAGGGGCACTCCTCCCGTCGCTTGATCAGTGGCTGGAGAGAGAACACGGGGCTCTGACATACAGGCTCACGCAGGTAATGACCGGACATGGCTGCTTCGGTCATTACCTGCACAACATCAAAAGAGAGCTCAGGCCCCAGTGTCATGAGTGTGGTAGCCCGGACGACACGGCTCAGCACACCTTTGAGTCGTGTAGTCGCTGGGACGCAGAGCGTGGAAGGCTGACCGCGGAGATCGGCAGCCAAGATCTCTCGCTGCACAGTGTAGTCACGGCTATGCTGTGCAGCAAAACCAAATGGCGGGCAGTGGCCTCTTTCTGCGAAAGCATAATGCTGCAGAAAGAGGCAGCGGAGCGGGAACGCGAGGACAACATCGACGCGAACCCGCTCCGGCGCAGGCGGGTGGGAAGAAGGCGAGCACAGTTTGCTGCACGCCTGAACCCCTAGCAGAGCCAGTGGGTTAGGGGCCCACATTGCACGGCTCTGCACGTCTGGGGGGAGTTCGTTGCGCTTGCGATGCTCCCCTCCCTAGGCGCGGGTGCCCCGGCACAAGTTGAACGGGGCTGCCGGGGCCGTCGTGGTAGAATGCTCTGCGACCCCATGACGCCCCCAAATTGGTTACAAGCGGAAGGTGCCGGAGAAGGTTTTAGTGCGTATGCTCCTCCCTCCCTCTCTCACTCTGAGAGAGTGGTAGGCGAGGAGTGAGTCCCACATAACCCCCACAATGGCCTCCCTAGGCCCGGGGGTACTCATAAAGAGTTTCCCCTCCGATAAAAAAAAAAAAAAAAAAAAAAAAAAAAAAAAAAAAAAAAAAAAAAAAAAAAAAAAAAAAAAAAAAAGGTTAGGTTAGGTTAGGTTAGGTTAGGTTAGGTTAGGTTAGGTTAGGTTAGGTTAGGTTAGGTTAGGTTAGGTTAGGTTAGGTTAGGTTAGGTTAGGTTCCACGGACCTGCTCGGTTGTCCGAGTGGGCGGGGAGGTGAACCCCGACGTGGCGCGTCCCCAGGTGGTGGATAGGGGAACGCCCCGGCTACTGACGTCGAGCCGGGGTAGGACGTAGTCCCGCGAACCAAACACTGGGGGGGAAACGGGGGGCTTCGGCCCAGGGGGGAAAGGGGGGCTTCGGCCCAGGAGGGACTCTCCGCGCGTCCCTCTGAGCAGCAGAGGGCGCAGTGGATGAGGTCGGAGGAGGAGCCGTGGGACGTTTGTCCCCGGGAGGGTTCTCCGCGCGTCCCTCTGAATAGCAGAGGGCGCAGTGGATGAACCAAGGGAGGGCGGGCCTGGCGAGCACTTACCATGCCGTCAGGCAGGCACTGGGGGGGTTTATCCTGCCCGCGCCACCGCCGGATCCGTAGCCCCGTTCCGAGTGTCGTGGTCACGTCTCGCGGCTTGGAACGGGAACGGGGGTCTTGCCTTCATTGGCCGGACCGCGAGGAGACAACCTCTATAATAAATCCCTTAACCCCGGCGCTGGGGCACGTGGCGTCGAGGTTCTCCTGTGGTGTCGATCGGGGCACTGCTTTTCGCACGAACCTCTGGGTTCTCCCGCCGCGCGGGCGCTTGAGGAGGTCGAAAGGGCCCTTGACGTGTTGTGGGTATGTGTTGTTGCCTGGTCAGGGAGCCCTCTGCTTCTCTGACACTGCCTATCTGCCTGGAAGGATTGTGCATTGGGTTTCTGAGAAACCCAAACGCAGATCCATTCTCTGGGTGGGTCGGCGGTGTTAGCGTGGTAGGAGGCTCACGCATCGGGTGCCACACATATCCGTGGCGCGCCCGGGGGGCTTTCGGCCTCCAATGGTGGCTGTGGGAGGGAGACTCCAGTTCTTTGTGCGCAACGCAGGTCCCCGATCGACACCCTTGGGAGTGGCTGCGTAGGTAACGCAGCCACTAGCGGCCAACCCTGGGAGACCGCCCGCCCTCCCAGTGGTAGTAGGGTTACCCAGGTACAGGGGGCACTGCCTGGGTGGACCGATCATTTCCCCCATACTCGTGGGAATACAAAATTTCAAGACCTAAAACTTTAGATTTAAGCTTAGATATAAGTGACGACTTGGCGAGGAACATGGCAACCGATAATGTGGCGAACGAGGTGGCAGCCACGATGGCGCAGCAGCCGCAATTGCGCATCGAGCTAACGCGGCTCGAACATGACGTCATGCGCAATAAGGAGTTAGCTCATCTGGAGGTGAAGGACTGCGACCCGATGTCGCACTCCAACACCAGAAACCCTGGCACTAATGTGGAAACATGTGCAGATGGCGGAAGCACGGAAGTCTCTTTGGTAGGCACTGCTAGCCCGGCAGCAACAGCAGATACTCTGCGGCCAGGAGGAAGCAAGAGACCGCGTACGGCTGGCACTGACGATGCGGAGCCCAGGCTCAAAGTAAACACCGCACGCAGGGGCAAGGGCACCGGATCGAGGGGCCACTACAGTGGGATGGCCGCAGCGAGAGCGCAGCTCAAGGCACACCTGGAGGACATGGGGCACGAGAGGGCGTACCGAGAGGATTTTAAACAGAGTTCTCCTCTCGAGAAGAGGGAAACCTTGCGATTGAAGAGGCGGGACAAGAGGGATGCCGCGGTGGATAGTTCCAGAATGAGGATGGAACCAAGCCGCAGCCGTAGCCGCAGCTCCTCTGTCCACACAGAGGATGACCATATACAGGTTGTTCGGAAAGCTGCCAAGATGGTCCTGGAGGAAGCGACCAAATCCAGTAACCTTAACGGTAAGGTCAAGAGCCGTATGTACCGGGCCTGCAAGGACATACTGGCAGCTGCCGAACGCCTCGAGAGCAGAGGCGAGGAAGAGGAGATCCGTGCCCTAAAGGCCGATAATAAGAGGATGAAGGAGGAGCTTGCTCACCTTCGTAGTGAGACCAAAGCACTGCGCACGGCATTCTCAGAGCGCCGATCTGATACAGCGACGGCCCTGACATCAGAGAACGATGCTCTTAAAGAGTTCAAAGAGCAACTGACAAGAGAACTCCTTATCTCTATAGGAGACATGGTCAACACAAGAATTGACGAGGTTAAAAGTCTCCTCCCGCCCGCACCGACCCTCCGACCGCCTCTAGCCGCGGATCGAGCGAAGGCAGACCCTCCCACCAGCCGGTCAAAATCAAAGAGGACTCAAGCTGCCTCCGCAGCTACAACTGAGCCAGCAAAGTCTGGTGCAACGGGGTCCAACCTGATGCCCACTGCCAGACCTGCTCCAGCCCCGAGGACCAACAAGGCGAAAACTAAGCCTAAACCACGGCGGGATCCCCCAACGCCCCATCAAGCTGAGCCCGTCTCCAGTGCTCAGCCGGAAGCACCACCTGCCCAACCGCAATGGACGACAGTGGTTAAAAGGGGAAAGAAGAAGGCCAATACTTCTAAGCCTCTGCCCCCGAAAGCCCAGGCCAAGAAGACCCCGCAGGATCCACGGAAGCTTACTGCGCCTAGGACCGCTGCTATCGTGGTAGCGCTGAAGCCCGGTACAGAGGCCACCTACGCCTCCGTTATGACCAAAGCAACCACGTCGCTCAAACTTGGAGACCTGGGTATTGAGCACGTGCGGATCCGTAAAACGGCAGCTGGAGCTCGTGTCATCGAGGTACCCGGAGAAGAAAATAGTAGGGTTGCTGATGACCTGTGCAGCAAGATAGGCGAACTGGTGGGTGGCGACGCGAGGGTATACCGAGCAGTTAAAATGGCCAAGCTGCTGATATCTGGGCTTGATGAATCGGCTACTCCGGACGCAGTTGCGGGCGCCATATCCATCAAGGGAGAATGCTTGTTGGCGCAGGTCAAGGTGGGAGCAATCCAGGCACGCCCGAATGGCACAGGCACAACGTGGGTGGAGTGCCCGATCACATCGGCCCAGCGATTGGCTGTAACTGGACGGCTGCTGGTGGGGTGGTCATCGGCGCAAGTGAGGGTACTGGAGCGGACGCCAATGCGGTGCTACCGGTGTATGGGCACTGGACACACGCGCGCACTCTGCCCATCGTCGGTTGACCGGAGTGCCCTGTGTTACAGGTGTAGTCGGCCTGACCACCGAAAGGCGGACTGCGATGCGCCTGCATTCTGCGCGGTGTGTCATCACTCCAAACGCCCCGCAGGCCATATAATGGGAGGGAAAGCATGCTGCCCCCCTCCAATAAGAGGAAAAGAGGCCCCAGCCGGTGAGAAAACCCCGGAGGTCCTAGAAGGGAACGCCGATCACCCGGACGATGAGGGGCAGGGTATGGAAATCTAATGCCAGAACAAAGCCAGAAACTGGACATTCTGCAATGCAACACCAACCACTGCGCCCGCGCTCAGGACCTACTCATGCAGGTAGTAGCAGAGTGGGGCATCAGCGTGGCGGTGATTGCAGAACCATACCTTGTCCCTTCCCAGAATAACTGGGTGGGTGCCACCGACGAGCGAGTGGCCATGATGGCACCGGTGGCGGGTGACTGCCCCCCTCCCACAGAGATAGAGCGAGGTGAGGGATTTGTGGCTGCCAAATGGGGCGGAATTGTACTGGTGGCGGCGTATTTTTCCCCCAATCGACCGCTTGATGCCTTTGAGCGCTTCCTCGCGAGGCTAGGAAGAGTGGTACGGACGGCTGACTCGGCGCAGATCATGGTGTTGGGGGACCTCAACGCCAAGAATATGGCGTGGGGGTGCCCCAATACAGATCCTAAAGGGGCAGCCTTGAGCGACTGGGCGGTGACGATGGAACTGGAGGTAGTCAACCAGGGCAACGTCAACACATGCGTGCGCAGGCAGGGAGGATCCATTGTGGATGTTACGTTCGCGACCCCTGCACTTGCTGCACGCATCTCCGACTGGCGCGTCCTGGTTGATGAAGAGACACTATCCGACCATCGATACATCAGGATGACGGTCTCCCCAGCAGAAGATGTGACGCCGCCCAGCCGCGAAGACCGCGGCACAACAGCCAGGAACGGCAGGGGCTTCCTGAAGTGGTCAGTGGCCAACCTGGATCGCGAAATGGCGGACGAAGCGGCTATGGTGGAGGCATGGTGTCCTCCTCTCTCAGCGGACCTGGACGTTGAGGAGAGAGCAGTAGGCTTCCGTGCGTCGCTGACACGGGTGTGTGACGCTGCTATGCCCAGGGCGAGGAAGCGCACACCTGTTAAAAAGCAGGTCTACTGGTGGTCGCAGGAAATTGCGGCCCTCCGCGCCGCTAGTAACCGTGCTCGGCGCGAGTACACCCGCTGTAGACGAAGGCGACACACGGAAGAGGAGGAGGAACAGCTCCACGCGGCCCTCAGAGAGGCGAAGGATGCCTTAAAGGTAGCCATTGCTCGAAGGAAGGACGAGGCGAGAGAGGAATTCTTGGCGACGCTAGACCGGGATCCGTGGGGGAGACCATATAAAATTGTCCGCAACAAAATGAAACGAGCTCCCCCCACGGACTCCTTGGAGCCGGACCTTCTCACGAGGATTGTCGATGGCCTCTTTCCACCAGCGCCTGACTTTGTCCCTCCGCGCATGGCGGCCCCTGCTGCGGAGCCAGAGGGCCCAACTGACGTCCCGCCAGTCACAGAGGACGAGCTGGAGAGGGTGATTTATCCCCTTCGTTCCTGCAGGAAGGCGCCAGGACCGGACGGAGTGCCAGGAAAAATCCTTCCTCTGGCACTTAAACACCTCGGGGACCGCCTCAAAGACCTCTTCGAGGACTGTATGAGGGAGGGGCGGTTCCCGAAATGCTGGAAGGAAGGTAAACTGTGCCTCCTGCGGAAGGAAGGTCGTCCACCGGACTCTCCATCGGGGTATCGCCCCCTGGTGCTGCTGGATGAGACTGGCAAGATGTTTGAGAGGATCCTCGTCTCTCGCATCCATCAGCACCTGGGGAATACCGGCCCGGACATAAGTGCCGGACAGTACGGGTTCCGGGCGGGGCGGTCCACCATGGACGCACTGAGCTCCCTCAAAGCCTTCAGTGATTACGCGGGAAGCAGGGGGGAAGGAGTGGTGGCGGTATCTCTGGATATCGCCAATGCCTTTGGCACACTCCCCTACTCCGTCATCAAGGAGGCACTCTGCTATCACGGGGTGCCTCTCTACTTAAAGAAAGTGCTGGATAGCTACCTGACGGACCGAAAAGTGCTGTACGAGCAAAAGGGAGCTCAGTGCGCTCGTGAAGTGACCTGTGGGGTTCCACAGGGCTCAGTACTTGGGCCCTTACTGTGGAACCTAGGATACGACTGGGTCCTACGAGGAGCGCAGCTCCCCCGCATGATCACCATCTGTTACGCGGACGACACGATGGTGGCCGTGCGGGGAGGGGACCCGGAGGAGACTCTGAGGAGGGCAGCTGTCGCTACTGACCTGACGGTGGGCCGCATTGGCCTCCTGGGGCTAAAGGTCTCCCTGGAGAAGACTGAGGCCATTGTCTTCGGGGGACATAACTGGCGTATGCGGGCTGGGACCACAATCCCCGTTGCAGGTGAGACTGTCCAGGTTAAGGCCCACATTAAATATCTGGGCCTCACCCTGGACAGGAAGTGGGAATTCGGGGAGCATTTTGCGAGACTTGCTCCCCGTATTGCGGGCGCTGCGTCGGCACTAGGTCGGCTTCTACCCAATGTGGGGGGGCCTAAAACTACCTGTCGCCGCCTATTTGCAGGCGTCATCCGTAGTATGGCGCTGTATGGAGCGCCAATATGGGCCGACCAGCTCACCGGGGCAAACAAGTCTCTCCTCCGGAGGCCGCAACGAATGGTGGCCCAGCGAATTATCCGGGGTTACTCGACGGTGTCCTTTGCCGCAGCCTGCCTCCTCGCCTGCACCCCTCCGTGGGAGCTAGACGCTCAGGTTCTGGCGGAGCGATACAAAACGAGGGCGGAGGCCAGGGCGAGAGGAGAGTGCCCTAACCCAGAGGAGGTGGACCGTGTGCGCCGACTGGCTGCAGAGAGGCTGAGGGAGCGCTGGAGAAGCGACCTGGAGGACTCCCCCTATGGAACTCGCACCATAGGGGCACTCCTCCCGTCGCTTGACCAGTGGCTAGAGAGGGAACACGGGGCTCTGACATACAGGCTCACGCAGGTAATGACCGGACATGGCTGCTTCGGTCATTACCTGCATAACATTCAGAGAGAGCTCAGGCCCCAGTGTCACGAATGTGGTTACCCAGACGACACGGCTCAGCACACCTTCGAGTCGTGTAGTCGCTGGGACGCAGAGCGTGGAAGGCTGACCGCGGAGATCGGCAGCCAAGATCTCTCGCTGCACAGTGTAGTCACGGCTATGCTGTGCAGCCAAACCAAATGGCGGGCAGTGGCCTCTTTCTGCGAAAGCATAATGCTGCAGAAAGAGGCAGCGGAGCGGGAGCGCGAGAACAACATCGACGCGAACCCGCTCCGGCGCAGGCGGGTGGGAAGAAGGCGTGCACAGTTTGCTGCACGCCTGAACCCCTAGCAAAGCCAGTGGGTTAGGGGCCCACATTGCACGGCTCTGCACGTCTGGGGGGAGTTCGTTGCGCTTGCGATGCTCCCCTCCATAGGCGCGGGTGCCCCGGCGTAAGCCGAACGGGGCTGCCGGGGGCGTCGTGGTAGAATGCTCTGCGACCCCATGACGCCCCCAAACAGGTTACACGCGGAAAGTGCCGGAGAAGGTTTTAGTGGGTATGCTCCTCCCTCCCTCTCTCACTCTGAGAGAGTGGTAGACGAGGAGTGACTCCCACATAACCCCCACAATGGCCTCCCTAGGCCCGGGGGTACTCATAAAGAGTTTCCCCTCCGTAAAAAAAAAAAAAAAAAAAAAAAAAAAAAAAAAAAAAAAAAAAAAAAAAAGGTTAGGTTAGGTTAGGTTAGGTTCCACAGACCTGCTCGGTTGTCCGAGTGGGCGGGGAGGTGAACCCCGACGTGGCGCGTCCCCGGGTGGTGGATAGGGGAACGCCCCGGCTGCTGACGTCGAGCCGGGGTAGGACTACGTAGTCCCGCGAACCAAACACTGGGGGGGAAACGGGGGGCTTCGGCCCAGGGGGGGAAAGGGGGGCTTCGGCCCGGGAGGGACTCTCCGCGCGTCCCTCTGAGTAGCAGAGGGCGCAGTGGACGAGATCGGAGGAGGAGCCGTGGGACTTTTGTCCCCGGGAGGGTTCTCCGCGCGTCCCTCTGAATAGCAGAGGGCGCAGTGGAGGAACCAAGGGAGGGCGGGCCTGGCGAGCACTTACCATGCCGTCGGGCAGGCGCTGGGGGGCTTATCCTGCCCGCGCCACCGCTGGACCCGTAACCCCGTTCCGAGTGTCGTGGTCACGTCTCGCGGCTTGGAACGGGAACGGAGGTCTTGCCTTCATTGGCCGGACCGCGAGGAGACAACCTCTATAATAAATCCCTTAACCCCGGCGCAGGGGCTCGTGGCGTCGAGGTTCTCCTGGGGTGCCGATTGGGGCACTGTATTTCGCGCGAACTTCCGGGTTCTCTCGCCATGCGGGCACTGGAGGAGGTCGGAAGGGCCCTTGACGTGCTGTGGGTATATGTTGTTGCCTGGTCAGGGAGCCCTCTGCTTCTCTGACACTGCCTATTTGCCTGGAAGGATTGTGCATTGGGTTTCTGAGAAACCCAAACGCAGATCCATCCTCTGGGCGGGTCGGCGGTGTTAGCGTGGTAGGAGGCTCACGCATCGGGTGCCACATATATCCTTGGCGCGCCCGGGGGGCTTTCGACATCCAATGGTGGCTGCGGGGGGGAGACTCCGGTTCTTCGCGCGCAATGCAGGTCCCCAATTGATACCCCTAGGAGTGGCTGCGTAGGCAACGCAGTCGTTAGCGGCCAACCCTGGGAGATCGCCCGCCCTCCCAGTGGTATTAGGG
The DNA here is from genome assembly GCA_947623375.1 of Apotomis capreana. Lineage (NCBI taxonomy): Eukaryota > Metazoa > Arthropoda > Insecta > Lepidoptera > Tortricidae > Apotomis > Apotomis capreana. Next base: position 5,907 of record OX392515.1, on the reverse strand, counting down.
TTACCGAGGTGCAGGGGGCTCCGCCTGGGTGGACTGCTCTTCCCCCATACTCGTGGGATCAAAATTAGAAAGTCTCAAATGGATAACGGACAAGGACCTGAGAACGCACAACGCTTGGATTTTGTTAATGCAGCGGTGGAAGCGGGCGCCCTGATGGCGCGCGCCGAAGCCAACAACCATGGCGCAGACAGGAGGCTGGACGCAAGGGACGAGGAGGAGATTTTCCGCCCTCAGAAGTCCCTGGCACGGTCACCAAAGAGAGGGGATGGAGTCGATGGAGTGACCTCCACCGCGATTCAGATCCCGGCGAGGGAAGCCGTGGACAGAGCAGCAGAGCGTCAGCTGAACCGCGAACCTGCGGTGTTGCTCGAGCGGGGATCTGTAGAGATGTATCTACAAAAGCAGAGCGAAGCGAGGTCGAGAACGGATTCTGACACAGGCGTGGAAACCGGCTCCGAGAAACGTCGTTTTTGGGCCGATATCGGATCCAAACGACTCTGTTTGGAGGGGATCGATTATTCGTCGGCGGAGAGTGAGGCTGGGGAGGCAACAGTGCCGCCGCAGCCCTCAACCAAAAACTCGCCCCCGAAACAAGGCAGAGGCCGTTCTCCTAATACGGGAGAGCATGTGGGCCTAGCGGCGACCCAGAGGGCTCTCAACGAAGCTAAAAGGGAGGTTATACAATTAAAGGCGGAGTTGGCGATTGCCAACAGCACGGCCCTGGCGAGACACTTCCGCCAGACCCATCTCTCCGGGTCATCATCCGCCAGCGAGGACGCTGCTAAGTCTGTCGCTGACCTAAATAAGTCGGTTGCAGACCAAGTGGCTATAATAAAAGATGTGGCCCTAAAATCTAGTCACTTAAAGGGTACTTTTGTGCGTGCACTCAAGGAAGCGGCATCAGCCATAATGGTTGCAGTCGAGAGTCTGAGTGTGCGTACAACATCGGAGGAGACCCGTCAGCTGCAGGCAACTAACACCCGCCTGCAAACTGAAATGGCCAGTCTTCGCACAGAACTAGCCCAAATCAAGGGGGAAATGGAGCAGCTAAGGAGTCGAAAGAGTGAGTCTCTAGCACCCGAAGACATTTCTCAGCAACTTAATAGGACAGAGGCGGAAAGGCCCGAAAAGTCGGGAGGGAGGAAGCCCGCAAAAAGAATGCTGGGGTACCGGGATCCCCTTAAATCTGATACCGTCTCTAGGGACGAAGAGCTTATGCGCGCGGTTTCAGAAAAGGTGGGAGCAATTATAACAGCTAGACTGGAGGGACTAGAAGCAGATGGTCGACTCCTACCAGCAAAACCGATGCGGCCACCGCTGGCTGCTCAGAAGAAGTTAAAGGCAAAGCAACCCAATTCGCCACAACCGAATCCAGCACCAGCTAATTTAGCGAAGAGTAGTAGCAAAAAGAGAAGGGCTGCTCAAAGTGACAAGACAACCGATTCACCGCAAACGAATGAGCAGCGTGAGTCTATACCTGCGCTCACGTCCGTCACTGAACCGTGGAACAAAGTTGTTAGTCGGAACAGCAAAAGAAGAGCTGCTAAGGCTGTAGCAGCTAAAAACGCTCTACAACCCCAGCAACAGCCGAAGCGGGTCAAGGATGCCCGTAAACTCCGGGCCCCACGGTCAGCGGCCGTAGTGCTGACCCTACAGCCGGGTGCCGAAGAAAGGGGCGTCACCTTTAAAAAGGTGATTGCCGAGGCAAAGACCAAGGTCCAACTGAAGGATATTGATATTCCTGGCCTGCGGTTCAAGCGAGCAGCCACCGGGGCCTGCATCATGGAAATACAAGGAGACACCAGCGGTGATAAAGCCGACAAGCTGGCTGCTGCCATTAAAGAGCAGCTCAACGAGGAGGATGTGCGAGTGACCAGGCCCGTAAAAACCGCGGAGATCCGCATCACTGGTCTGGACGACTCCGTATCAGCCGCAGAGGTAGTAGCCGCGGTGGCAGCATCGGGAAGTTGTTCACCGGACTTGGTGAAAGTGGGGGAGGTACGCCAGGGGTTTGCAGGCCTTGGCACAGCATGGGTGCGTTGCCCTATCCCTGCGGCGAAGAAAATAGCGGAGTGCGGGCGACTTTTGGTCGGTTGGGTCTCCGCACACGTTAAACTGTTGGAGAAAAGGCCTCTGCAATGCTTCCGCTGCCGAGAAATCGGGCACGTCCGTGCTCAATGCCAATCAGAGGAAGATTGGAGCGAGCTTTGCTTCCGATGCAGTAAGCCCGGACACAAGGCGTCCCAGTGCTCAGATGCACCGCAGTGTGCAAGGTGTGTGGCCGTAGGCAAGCCGGCAAGCCACAGGATGGGGAGCAAAGCGTGTGATGCACCCAAGGTCTCCAAGAATAAAAACGCGAGAAAGAGTACGACAGCTGCTGATGGCTCTCAGGCCCCCTCACAGCCCGTCCAGCCGCCTGCCAATGAGGTAGATGCGACCGAGGAGGTTGGTCAAATGGCCGTAGATTAATGGCGGCCATAAGATTCCTACAGGGGAACCTCAACCACTGTGCCAGAGCTCAGGACCTCCTGGTCCAGAGCATGGCAGAGTGGTTGATCCACATAACGGTGGTGGCAGAGCCATATGCCATCCCTCCTCGGGCTGAGTGGGCTGGTGACCTCGACGGCACAGTGGCCCTTGTGACGCGGAGCTCTGCCGGCTCCAGTCCCTTTGAAGGCGTCGTGAGGGGCCACGGCTGCGTCGCGGCTACCTGTGGAGAGCTGGCGCTGGTAGGTGCCTATTTCTCTCCAAACAAAACCTTAGCTGATTTTGAGCAGTTTCTTGTGAGAGTAAGCGCGTTGATAAGTCAGCTGCACCCTAGGCCTATCATTGTTGCCGGTGATTTCAATGCCAAGTCCGTAGCGTGGGGATGCCCGGCGACCGACCCACGGGGCCAAGCTTTGCTCGAATGGACGGTAACCTCCCACCTGGTGGTCGTTAATAGAGGGACCGCAGACACGTGCGTGCGGCAGCAGGGTGGCTCAATAGTGGATGTCACGTTTGCCTGCTCAAATCTGGCCAGCCGTGTCCAGGGCTGGGAAGTAATGGTGGGCGTAGAAACACTGTCGGACCACCGATACATTCGGTTTGATGTTTCTGCGCCTCCAACGGCCTCATATAACCCCGATGGGAGTAACACAACCCAAAACGGCCCACGTTGGTCGCTCAAAAACCTCGACCGGGAAACGCTGGAGCTGGCGGCAATGTTGAAGGCATGGGCACCCATACGGGAGGGACCAGTAGACGTAGAGGCAGAAGCTCACTCGCTTAGGGACTGCATGACCGAGGTATGCGATGCAGCGATGCCCCGGGTCAAGGCTGGACCCCCCAAGCGCTGTGTGTATTGGTGGTCTCCGGAACTAGCGCAGTTACGCGACGAGTGCGTCGCCACTAGACGCCAATACACACGTCAAAGACGGCGCCGCCAACGAGATGAAGCAGCGGAAGCGGATCTGTACACACGGTACAAGAACACGAAGGTGGCGCTTTCAACTGCCATCGGCAAGGCCAAAGATCAGGCTAGTCAGGAGTTCCTGGAGACTCTCAACAGCGATCCCTGGGGGCGGCCGTACAAGCTGGTGAGGCAAAAGCTTCGGCCCTGGGCCCCCCCAATAACGCAAAGTCTCCCGCCCCAACTCCTAGACACAGTGGTCGTGGCTTTGTTTCCAAATAGAGGGCAAAATGACCCGCCAACGATCGCGCCGGCAAGAGCAGCTGAGCGGCAACAGGAGGAGGAGGTGGAAGTCCCTCCAGTCACAGATGGCGAGATGGGTGCTGCGGTCCAGCGCCTCCGGGCCAAGAATACAGCCCCCGGGCTGGATGGTATCCCTGGTCGGGCATGGGTTCTGGCTATGGAGGCGCTGGAGCCGAGAGTCAGGGATCTATTCACCTCCTGTCTGGAACAAGCTCGCTTTCCCAATAACTGGAAAAAAGGCAAACTGGTGCTACTAAAAAAGGAGGGGCGCCCGGCAGACTCTCCTTCGGCATACCGGCCCATCGTGTTGCTTGATGAGATAGGCAAGCTCTTTGAGCGGATCATCGCAAGCCGTCTCATCAAGCACCTGGCTAGAGAGGGACCCGATTTGGCCAATTGCCAGTATGGATTTCGCAGCGGTCGTTCCACAGTCCACGCAATCCTGCGAGTGAAACAGCTGGCAGAGGAGGCTACGTCTCGGGGGGAAGTCGTCCTGGCGGTGTCATTAGATATCGCCAATGCCTTTAACACCCTCCCTTGGAGCAGCATAAGGGAAGGGCTCCTGCTTCACCAAGTGCCCCACCATCTCAGACGTATAGTGGAGTCCTACCTCTCCGAGAGGTCCGTGGCTTTCCCCGGGCGACATGAGTGGATTCACCGGGAAATGATGTGCGGTGTTCCACAGGGGTCGGTACTAGGACCACTCCTGTGGAACATCGGATACGATTGGGTACTGAGAGGTACAAGCCTACAAGGAGTAACGCTCACCTGTTACGCTGATGACACACTCGTGACAGCGCGGGCGGCCACGTTTAGGGACGCTGCAATACTAGCAACTGCAGGAGTCGCTGACGTAGTGGCTCGTATAAGGCGTTTGGGCTTGGAGGTGGCTTTGAACAAGTCCGAGGCCATTTGTTTCCACGGTCCTCGCAAAGCGCCCCCAGCCGGTGCCCATGTCATGGTGGGAGGAGTCCGGATAGCTGTCGAGTCGACGATGCGTTACCTAGGCATCGTCCTCGACAGCCGCTGGAACTTTCAGGCGCACTTCCAGCAACTAGCACCCAAACTGCTAGGAACAGCTGCTGCCCTGGGACGAATACTCCCGAACTTAAGAGGGCCGAAAGCATCCTGCCGACGGTTGTACACGGAGGTCGTACGTTCGATGGCCTTGTACGGAGCCCCAGTGTGGGCCGACGCCCTTAATAGGCAGAACATCGCCAAGCTGCTTCAATCGCAGCGGGTGATGGCCATTAGGGCAATACGAGGCTATCGGACGATCTCGGCGGAGGCAGCATGTGTGCTGGCCGGGTTCCTACCCTGGGACTTAGACGCAAGAGCCCTTGCGTCAGTTTTCTTCTGGCGCGAGGAGGCGCGAGGTCGTGATTTCTGGCCAGCACCCAGGGAGGTCGACGCTAAGCGCGACGAGTTTCGCCGTGAGGCGATCACGGAATGGGAGGTGAGGCTGGCGCAACCAAGCGCAGGCGTCCGCACGGTGGAGGCAATCAGGCCAATCCTACCACAATGGCTTGACCGAGAACATGGAAGGCTCACATTCCGGCTCGTGCAGGTACTCTCGGGGCATGGCTGCTTCGGGCGGTACCTGCACCGAATTGCCGGAAGAGAGCCAACTCCGGAGTGCCATGAGTGTGGCTGCGCAGAGGATACGGCGCAGCACACGTTAGAGGTGTGTCCAGCTTGGGCCCAACAGCGTGCCATCCTGACGGTTGTAGTGGGGCACGACCTGTCACTGCCCACTGTGGTAATCCATATGATTAACAGCAGTGGGTCGTGGCAGGCAATGCTCTCTTTTTGCGAGGAGGTGTTGCGGCAAAAGGAGGCTGCGGAACGGGCCCGGGAGGCCGATGAAGCGGCCGTCCAACAGCGCCGCAGACGGATTGGGCGCAGACGGCTCGCGCATGATCGCCGTCTGCCTCCGTAGTGAGGACCTCCGGGTGACAGTCACGGGGACGTCTGTCACCCATTAAAGGTGGTCCTCGAGTTGGAGGGCGTGTCGGGTGTCTGGACACGCCCTTGACAGTGGAAAGGGGCTCTAATATCCCCCAAGTCGGGTCTGGATTCACCGGACAGCTGCCGGTGGAGTCGCGGTAGTGTGCGAAAGCGTTCCCGTGGCTCCACCCGTAGGCAGCGGGAAGGACACCCCAGGTTTTTTAGTCGGTAGGAATCCGACATACCCACTGCGTCTCCCCGTGGCG